>NGZO01000009.1:601398-1201398 GCA_002215965.1 Aspergillus persii | reverse complement strand
CTTTAGTGGTGATGGGTGGGCGAGTCTCGTGGGACGCGAGAATCTGCACATCACGGTGTTGGAGGGGGTGAATCATTTCTCGATGGTGGAAAGAGGTGAGCATATGGTGCGGTTTGGGATGTTTTTAGAGGAGGCGATGCGTTGATTCAATCTTTCGGTAGCACCTCCTTTGTAAAGATAGCATGAGAATATACTTCGTTCATTCTTGTTCATCTCAACTAATCCACGCTTGATCAATTTATGAATCCACTGACGATTACCCCAATACCTAATGCAACACCAACGGATTCCTCCTCAAATACTCCTCCAGCTCCGTAACCTCCCCTCTAATCTCCTCCCTCCCCAATCCGACCTTCTCCGCCGTCCCCTCCCGAAATAGCCGAAATCCTGAAAGCACTGCATCATATCAAGCATATATGACCTCCTCTCCGGTGGCAGGAAACTGCCCCAAGCCTCCTTTCCGAGCTGTCTGTACACGACGCGTTTCCCAGAAACCCGACTCATGGTCTCCACAATCTCCTGAAATGAATACATCCTCATCGCCGCACAGACAACCCTGCCCTCGAATCTGTCGAAATCCGCCACCATCGCAGCAACCCACTTCCCGAAGTCTTCTTGCACATAGATGAGCGGGATCTGGGTGTTGGGACTCACAAAACACGCTAGGACATTCTCCCCTTCTTCACCAGTAGCAGCAGTGCCGGTGCGAGAAGAAGAAGGAACCCATCTAGGCGCCAGCGCGCTCTTAAAATTCTCCATAAACGAACCCGGACTCACGAACGCCGATCGAATCGGCAATGAACGAATATAGTCCTCCACCACTTTCTTACCATCGAAATGCCCTCCAGCTGTCAACTCTCCCCCAGAAATCTCCCTGATGCTAGGCAACGTCGAGTAAATAATACACGGCACGGCCATCGCGACCGCCGTGTCGGCCAGGGCCTTCCCGTGAGCGACTTCGTGCTCGAAAGTCCGGCACTCGGCATCGTAGACGGTGATGGTTGTCGCGAAGACGATGTCAGCGTGTTGGAAGGCGGAGCGTAGAGATGGCGGGTCGGAGATGTCGGCTTGGACGAGCGAGATGCCGGTGTCTTTGATAAGGGATTGGCATTTAGGCTGCGAAGGGTCGCGGGTGAGTCCTCGGATTTGGTAGTCTGTGTTGAGGGATGGGTCGGATTGGATGGCGGAGATGATGGAGAGGGATTGGTGGCTGGTGGCGTTGGTGAGGACGAGGAGGGGCATTTTGTTTGCTGGTTCTTTTCTTGGTTAGGTATTGATGATAATTGAGGATGGAGAGATGATGGATGATGGATGAAGGATAAAGGATGATGGAGGAGGAGGAAGGAAGACGATTGTATAGGGCAGGCAGGCAAACAGGGCAAACAGGGCAAACACAGTCGTGTACAACGAGTCGTGCGTCGGACGCCGAGAAGGAACAGTCCGTCGGAACGAATCTCCGACTTTTCTAGAATCAGATGGCATCCGTCGTCCTATGCTTGCAGAGGGATGTGCCTGTCGGATTTGAATGTGCTGAAACGGATCTATCCTAGTTCATGCAAGTGCCTTGTATCTATATCAATCTGCATCACTCATCACTACACCATACTCAGCATATCCCAGGAATCCATAATGGCATGCCACCAATATCTATACGAGGAATCCAGGTCAAGGACAGACATGGATGAAACAGGAAGTAGTACGCTGGTCCAGCCAGATAGATTCCTGCAGACGTACATCAGATCATGCCTGCATCCCCGGATGATCAGCATGACCCCGGGGGATAAGATGACAAATAAAAGGGCCTTGAAACCCATCTCAACTCCATTTCCTTCCAAATTCTAATCCTCTCAATCATCCTAAACACTCATACCAAGATGTGGGGCGTGCATCTCCCCTCCTCGCACCCTTTCGTATATGCCCTCTTCGGTATCCAACTCCCCATCACCTCTCCAAGTACATCCCAAATAGACCTCGTATCCCAACTAACGCACCTCCTCTCAAACAAACCTGCTCACATCGACCATCTCCTGCAAGACAGTCCCAGCCCCAACCCTTCTAAGCCAGAGGAAGGACAAGGAACCGGAAAAACCCGCATCTGGCTAACCTACTGGTCCTCACCCGACGCCTACAAAACATGGTGGACCAGCCCTGCCGTCGAGACATTCTGGGCCTCCCTGCCTCCAGACGCGGGGGTCTGGCGCGAAGTGATGACCATTCCGGCGAGTCGAGCGCAGCATGGTACGAATAAGACGATTCGCGCGGGATTGGGGCACCTTGGTGAGCGGGTGTCCGTGGCCGAGAAGAGTGGGTATTGGGGGTGTTATCGGGAGAGGATGGCGGCGTGGGAGGATGGGGAGGGGGATAGGATGGAGTCTGAGAGGGATGACGGCGCCTCTTCTTCTTGCTCTGGTTATGATTCATATACCAGGGGCGATGAAAAACACCCCGACGTTGATATCAAGCTCGACAGCAACGCCAACTTCAACAAAGAGTCCGATAAAGAATCTCCCCACCCCGGCCGCATCCTTGTCACCAACATCCCATCGAACATATGCTTCGTGGTAGAAGGACAAGACCACTCTGCCATCACGTCCTCAGAGCAAGACCTCTGGTTCAAGCGTTTCGATCCCCTTGTTACGCAATGGATCAAAGATCTAGTTTCGTCAACTACCTCCCCGACCTCATCTGGACCAGGTACAGATACAGACACACATGTACCAGAACTCTTCCGCGCCCGACTCTGTTATGACCCGTCGAGTGGGCTGTTCCGGTCAGACCCCGATGTCCCGGCGCTGAACTATAACAAGAAAGTGCAGCTGTTCTACTTTCGCGATCTAGGATGTTTGGAGCGCATTGGGCAGCGGAATAAAGGGCATGTGCGGCTGAGACGGGACTTTTTGGATGCGTATGGTCCTGGTGGAGAGATGGGCAACGTAGGGGGGTTGAGGCTGTGGGTGGAGACGAGTGTGGTGAAGAATGGGGAGATGGAGTGTGAGTATGTAGGGTGTGTGCCGGGGACGGGGTTGATGGGGTTTGCTCAGAAGGGATGAGGATTGGGGTGTTTGATAGTAATTATTTGTAGTTAATATTATTGCTACTTTCATATGTATCTATTTTGGTATCATAAGAAGTCATTATTATGATCTCCATCGGAAATACGCACGTCACACTTTTCATCGACGATCACTTCCCTCGTTTTCTGGGAATCATCCATTAATCACTAAAGGCAGCACGCCACTCTCCTCAAAAATTGGCTGTTGGAATTCGGAAACATCTCTATTATGTAAATTTCTAGTCACTGTGCAGACTGTACCCTGCTCCAAACATCGTCGTATCACATTTAGAAGCTCTTCGGCATATTACAACTAGGAACACCATCTTGTCCTGTCCGGAGGACATCATATACACCTCCTACCAAGCACACCTCGCCAAAAACCCCCCCGGCCATCTCCGGACACCCGCCTTTCTCAACTCGTCCAGAGACAGGATTCCCAGACCAAATGCAGCCGGAAGGAAATAATGCTCCACCGGGACGCTTGTGGTGTTCAAGACATTCTGCAGAGGTGGAATATACAGCCAGAAGACAGCCATACAGAGTGCAAACAGGATAGCCGGAAAGAGAAGCAGATTCTGGGTGCGTTTGTTGAAGGCGGGTGGATGATCGAATATCGACCGACGGCGGGTGCGGACGGCCATCAGGTTGAACCATTGCCTTGGGAATGTTAACATTGAACAGTTGATACAAGGGGTGGGGACTTACATCACGACCAGGTTGATGAAGTATACCGAACTGGCTTCGTTCAGACGCGCAGTATACCATTCTGGGTCGATATCTGCAGGGACTTCGCCGAATTTGAACCACAGGGCGGAGAATGGAATGCCGTTGCGCTGAAGATACCAGTAAGCCATCGAGAAGGAGGTCAGCGTTTCCAGGATGCCAAGGACGCCGTAGGCATGGAAGATCAGCTTCCAGTTGACAAGGTGGTCCCTCTTTGGCTTGCGAGGAGGGCGCAAAAGAACATCCGCTTCGGGAGCTTCGTATGCAAGTACCGTTGCGGCGGCGCAATCGGTGAAGCAGCTATTCTGGTCAACTTTACTACCTCGTCGGAGTCTAGAAATATGGCTTACCAGATGATGATCATAAGGAAAGACGACAAGACTTGGGGCAACCCAAACACAACACTGGTCATGACAGGCCAAAACTCCGAGAAAGACCCGGCAGGGAGCAGGTACACGATCGTCTTTTTCAGATTATCAAACACGACGCGACCGTACTGAACGGCTTCCACGATAGCCGAGAAAGAGTCCAGTAAAACCATATCGGATGCTTCGATGGCAATGTCGGAGCCGCTCCCCAAAGCGATGCCGATGTCGGCTGCTTTCAAGGATGGTGCATCATTGACACCGTCTCCGGTCATACCGACGATCTCGTCCCTAGCGCGGAACTCACGTACAATACGAAGCTTTTGCTCTGGGGTGGTACGAGAAAAGACAATCTCCTTGTACTGGCAGAGTTGGTCCCACTGATGATCGTTCAGACTGATGAGCTCCGACCCGGTTATCACGATAGCTGATGACTGGGTATCAAAGGTTTTTTCTGTTAGGCTAGAACCAGCGAATCGCTGTAAGGCCTTAACATTATCCACTTCGGTAGTCGTTACGATACCACATTGCCGAGCAATCGAAAGGGCTGTCAGGCCAAAGTCACCGGTGACCTATCATGAAATTAACTTGTTTCCACAGCGCAAGATTTCAGATGAAGCCTACCATGAATATCCGAATGCCGGCTCCTCTCAACGTCCTGACTACGCCGGGGATCTCCTCTCGAGGCGGATCAACGATACCAAGGAGGCCTACCAGAGTCAGACCCGTGGTGGCCTGGCGGAAAGCCTCGGACGCGAATTCTCGAGACGATGGAGAAATCCCGATATCTGCTATGGGGAGAACCTTTCGAGCTAGGAGGATAACGCGCTTCCCGTCGCTAGACCAGCGATCTTTTAGATCTTTGACAGTAGCTAATGCGGACGCGTCAAGCGCTTTTACGGTTCCGTCAATACCGATGGTCTTGGTGCAGCGCTCGATCAAAATATCAGGCGCCCCCTTGACAGTGAGCAGTCTGTACTCAGTTAGTAAACATCCCGAAATACAGACAGGGCGACCTACGTGTCATCTGGCCTGAAACGCGAAGCTTCATCCGGAGACAAAGCTAGCGACGCTGCATCGGGATCGAGGGCAGTAAAAGTTCGGATCATGAATTTGTTTTTACTGTTGAAGGGCAGCTCGTAGGATTTCTTCCACATTTCTCGCAGCTTAGCTGTTGACCCGAGACCTTCAGAGAATCGCAGCACGGCTTGATCGGTAGCATCACCGTATACCTTTCTTGCTGGGATGGGAAGGCTCGCAGATGAAGCATCGAATTCAGCCGCGTTGCACAGCGCAGTAACCGACCGGAGGTGTTGAACCCCAAGCATGTCTCTGACTCTGTCCGGGTCGAATCTGTCAGTGGATACAGCACTGTCCGTGACAAACATTTTGTTCTATGGACAACGTTAGCCTTTCTGAGGCAGACCTTTGATGAACAGTACGTACCCTTGTCAGTGTCCCTGTCTTGTCCGAACAAATAACCGACACAGCCCCCAGAGTTTCAACGGTTTTGAGCGATTTGCACAAGATTTTATTCTTGCTCATCAACGCTGCTGTGATCGTCAAGCTGGCTGTCAAGGCAATTGGAAGACCCTCCGGAATGAACGCAATGGCAATGCTGACGCAGTCCACAATCAAAGTCGGCACGTTGATCCAGTCAGGATGGTCGACCCGTAGCCACGTCGCCCTGCTATTTATTAATGACTGCTCCACTGAGTCGACGGTGATACGTACCAGACGATGATAACGATGATCACCATAGTCAACATGATGAGCACAATGAATAGAACGAAGCGCAATATCTCTTTCTCCAGGGTAGTGAGGCCAGTTTTTGGCTCATTCGTCAACTTCGCAATTTTGCCAAACACCGTCGAGTCCCCTGTTGAGACAACCAGGCCGAGAATGTTTCCAGAAATGCAGTGAGTTCCTTGCAGCCCGATGCAATGCGTCTCGAGGTAGTTGTTGTCCGTTGAATCAACGGTCGCGTTGATCGGAAGGGATTCACCTACGGCCATCAGATCACGAAAATAAGAATATTGGAAAAAGTGCATACCTGTCAGGATGGAGCGATCCAGGGAGGAGTCATTTGATACCTCCAGAAAGCGAATATCTGCCGGAAGCTTGTTACCCGCCTTGATATAGACGACATCACCAGGAACGATATCGGGGCCTGGAACCATTGTCTGCGAGCCATCTCTCAGTACAAGGCAGCTCTCAGGGAGCATCGCAGTAATTGATGCCATCACTCTAGATGTTGACCAATCCTGCCATGCATTGAAAGCTGCCTGGATGAAGAATACAGCCAACAAGGACGATGGCCAGCGCCAGGTTTGCGACAGCGGGTGGCTGGCCCAGAGGCTTCCACGAGACAAACACTAGTATACATCCTATAAGCAGGATCGCACCGAACCCTTTGAAGAAGTATCCAAGTATCTGGGACACCCAAGGGTGTGGGAGATGCGACAGTGTATTTTTGCCGTGCTCGGCCAAGCGTCGGTCAACTTGTTCCCGGGAGAGGCCTTGCGATATATCGACTTGCCATCGTTTCTGGAGATCGATAGAGGATAGGAGGTGCCAGTCGAGATCCGAAAGGTCTTGGTAATCCTGTCAGCTCCGCCAATAAAAAAAAATGAATCGACAACATACCAGCAGCAATGACATCTTTGGCTTCGGCGGCTTCGGCGCGCTGACGTTCCTTGCCTTCGTCGATCTCAAACGAACTGCAACGATATCAGAGACCAACCAGCTCCTCCCGTATAAACGGTGGCCTTACATAGTCCGATAATGGATCGGGAGAGTGACGGAAGGATCGACAGTAGTCCTACGACTCATACTGCGAATGGAGAACTGCGATGCCATCGACGCAGTCGACGTCCGCCGATTCAGATTTCTAGAGGTTGACTGCGCACGAGAGGAATCATTCGCGTTCTCCTCATCGACCGACTGCCATCGAAGACGAGCGCGATCGGCCTTGAGGTCCTCCTCCATCGCATCTGCCATGACCATTGACAATTGAGCAGGACAACAGTTAAGGCGACGAAGGAGAAGACGAGAAAAAAAAAAGATGGGCTCAAAGACAGGAGAACCATCTTATAGATCTCTCTCCTAACTGCGGCGCATGCTGACCAAAACGTGGCGTCGCATGGATGACAGGTGCGTGAATTATCCCATCCAGAGCCCGGGCCAGACGCCAGCCGCTTGCGGCTTGTTCCTCTCCCAACCGTGGATGGCGATTTGCAGCCGTAAATGCCTCACAGCAGCGCCTCTGGAGCTGTACTCGATGCGGATAATCGCTTATCAGGTGGTGGTATTTTCCTTTGTGCGATATTCGCGCAACGCAGAGGGAATTTCCTTTATCGTGGAATTACCTCTTTCGGCGTCTAGCGCGAGGTGAATATGCCTCATGATGGATTTTCCGTGAGGGCAGACCACCCTCCATCACCACATAATACGAACCCCAGCAAAATAGCAGAAGCCTTGGGCTCGTGCCAGGCCGGTCAAGCTTTCAGCACAGGCATTTGAGATGTTGTGCGCCCTTGCGTTTCTCCTGGGTGGGGCCGCGCTCGGTCCACGGTTCCATCGGAAGATTGTGTACAAAGTAGGTATACGAGAGGTTTTTAAGCGAGTCTGACTGTGTCGTCCTGAATGGTCGTCAACCACCCATGTTGAATCCGTTCTGCGCCAAATACTCCTCCAACGCCCGATCTTCCTCCTCCAGATTCAACTGTCCGCTCTCGGGCAAAAACCCGTACACGATCATCCCTAAGATGGCCACTCCGCCCGCAAGATAAAACGTCGCGCTCTTTCCAGCCGCCTCTTGCAATGGCGTAAAGCACTGCGTTCCCACCGCGGCTCCCGTGCGACCGAACGCCGTAGCCACGCTGTACCCCATGCCGCGCATCGCCGTGGGGAACGACTCGGTGGAGATCAACCCGATGGTTGCACCGGGGCCGAGATGCCCGAACCCTTGAAGGAGGCCGTACAGCACCACGAAGGCGGCCATTTGTGTTGATAACCTGGAGAACATTCCGCCGATGAGAACACCCGGCACGGGCAGGGCGGCGAGAATAACCTGCCAGATGGCGGTGGTTTGAATGTCGTGGTCTTTGACGAGAGAGGAAATGATGGTGCTGGAAATGATGCTGTTCGGAAAGTTGATGAAGTCGTACAGGAAGAACGCGAGGGAGGTGGTGAAGAGACGACGCCAGTATCTTGGCACGAGGAGCCAGTAGAACCTCGGGGGGTTCTTCTGACGCTTGAAATTGGAGAGGTGGAAGAGGGTCGAGTCGGCCATGAAGAACCGAAGCACTGGAATGATGGCCGGGAGGATGGTGGCGATGGAGTAGATGGAGTAGATGGCGTGGAAGGTGACTGAGAGGTTATTGTTGCTGGCTTTGAGACAGACGAGGTACACTATCATCTGGATGGGTGCCGCGGAGGTGGCCATCAGCGTCGTGAAGGAGACGAATATTGGTCCACGGTAGCGACGTTTGCACTCGTATCTGTCAGTACAGGGGTCTCGATTATCCAGGGAGAGTCTTACCTCGTCTGATTCCTCTATCCCAGCTGCCGCACTGGGAGGATACTCCGCCACCAACGCCGAACCCGCACGCCGAGAAGTCATGTCAGAAATATACCCCAGAGCTGCCACAGCCAGGATGGCACCGATGAGAAGCGCATTGCTGATTCGAGTCTGCATCTCGGACGGGTACCCGGACCTACCAAGCAACTGAGAATCGTCAGGTTGCTTTGCCATCGCGTTGGTCGGTAGACTTGGCGGCTGTTTTTCCAGCTCGTGGTCCACAACCACCGCGGTTGCACGCAGCAAACACAAACCAGACACTTCGCTTAAAACATTGTGCGCCTATCACTCGGACCTTGATACGAGACCCGCTCGGGACGGGAGACAGCTCGGATCAAGCATTTTGGCACTGTGGGCCTGTGGGTATTTCCTCGGAGCTTAACCGCGATGCCATCCAGATTTCTATATAGTTAGCCAGGAACAAGATTGATCCGGCGAGACTGCAAGGGATAGTGACAGCTCGATGGAATAACGTTCTGACCTGCGATGATCTTCATAGATGCCGGATGAGGAGGCCAGACCAAGCCCTGCCAAGCATGAGCTTGTCCAACAGCAGGGCGAATGTGAAGGGATCCTTTCCCTCTCGACAGCGTGACACCGGTGCCTGAGGCCACACTGGCGACGCCGCGAGGCTGCGGCGCTAACCCCATGAGGCAACTTTTGCGGAGGCGGTCAGGTGACGCTGAGTCAGCCACCCCGTGATTGGGCGCCTCAGGCCCGGCGGGCGCGGCGACTGGGCCAGATTTGCCTCTCCTTCTCTGGTGGCTGTGAATTCCCATCCCTTGAAAATTCCTCCTCGCCTTGTTCGATGACCCCCCCGCAGCCAACATGGCCCGCCATCCCGGGCTGAGCAAAGGCTGCAAGACCTGTCGCGACCGGAAAGTTAAGGTCGGTGGTCCCCTCGTCCCCAGGCTCCCTTTTCTGGTTGCCTACCCACTTATTTCTGGAGTTTCCCGCCCGCTTATTCCCTTTAGTGTGACGAGAAACGGCCTGAATGTGCCCAGTGTATACGACGTGGTGATAAGTGCCCCGGTCCCACCACCGGCCCAATCTTTTTGCAGGCCACCAGTACAGACCGTTCCAGCAAGTATGTCCGCATCAGCGAGATCCCGAAACCTCAGCCATCCTCGTCCAGCAACGGCATCATCGTACCTGTGCACCGGCACCGGCCCCGGCAGCAGGTACAACAGGGGCAGCAGACGCAGCAGACGCCACCCCCATGCACCTTTCAAACTCTCCAGCCCAACGTCAGTCTGACCCTGCAGCTGCACATGGTCGACCGTTTTCTATCCTTCTTCGAGAAATCCGGCATCAATAAGACCCGTCGTAGTCTGTGGATCTATCTCTGTCGTGGAATGGGCGAACCCGAGGGTCGCTCTGATTGGCAATCCAGCGTCCGTGCGGTGTCCTTGGCGTTCTTTGGCACGTTCCACAAGGACAAGGCGGCCATGCTCGAGGCCAGGAAGTGGTACGGCGTCAGTATCCACCACCAGAGACAGAAGCTGCTGCAGGATTCGCGCCAGTTCCCCCTCCAGTCTGATCGCCCGGAGGAGATCACCAACTTTGTCATCCTCGCCTATGCCGAGATGATGCTGTCCACCAACCCCAACGCCTGCTACCAGCATCTCAGTGCGGCGGCGACCCTCCTGAGCAAGCTGAACCCCAAGATCTATCAGACCGGGTATCTACGGCAGCTCTTCCAGGTGATCCAGAGACTTCTCGTAAGTCCCGTCTCTCGCTTGGCGGGTGTAGCTCTACTTACCGAAGGATCTAGCTTACATATAACCTCGACCAATTCATGGACGGGTCTCCCGCGCGCTACCACATTCCGTTCCTGCATGCCAATGATAAAACCACCCACGACAAGTTTGTGGAGCTCCTGACCGACCTTCCCGACCTGCTCGCGGCGCGCGTCAGTCCCGTGGAATCGGAATCCGGAGAAGAAAAACATGTATACGCCAGTCAAATGCAACGGCGCCTGTGCCATCTCGCGCGAACGCTGGTCACCGAGTTCCCCACCATCGAGTATAAATATCCCCACTATGCCCCAGGCGATGACATGCTCTATGCAATTCCCTTCTCCGACGATATCACCGACTCGGAGATCCTGGTTGTCATGGCCCTCTGGAGCCTGGTTTGCCTCCTCATCCTCACGTTTTCAGAGGATGTCAAGGTCCGTGGCAGCGATCTCATCCAGCACCATTGCCAGGTCATTCTCAACGGGACGGCTTCGATCGTGCAAATCCAAGACGTGTACTGCTTCGGGACTTCCATTGCCCCGTTGAAGGCCGTGTACATGTACAGTCCGGACTTGAAGCAACGAGACGAAGCGATGTCTCTGATCCAGCAATTGGGGGGTGCATTCCGGTTCGATGGATTGTTGGGCGGCACGGAGTGAAGTGTAGTTCTGGAAATATCTCGACCATTTGGCCATCGATGCCGGTCGTCCGATGGCCTGCAATCTGCATATAGGATCTTCCAAAAGTCATAGCCGGATTGGAGTTTTCTTCCTTAAGGCGCCAAGCCACGTGATGCCGGGCCAAAGTTCCCGCCGCAATTCTGTTTATTTTTCTGTCTCAGTCCATAGCAAGATCATCAGCCTTACGAGCCTTGTCAATATTCATGGTTACCAATTTCCAGACGCTTTTAACGAGAAGGCCTCTCTGCCATGTCCACAATAATTGAAGCATGTCATCCAGTTATTCACCTCGGGATTGGACGGTCTTACCATGCCTGATGGTGGATGCAATACCGCCAGAAATAGCATTTCCCAAGCCTGGTAGGGCTCCCAATTGGCACAACCCCGTTTTCCCCATTCTCAAATCAAAGCCAACCTTCCTGTTCCTTGGTTGTTGCGCCATGGTGACCTCATAACCCACTGTTGTGGGGATTTCCAAGTGGGTCTACAGCATCGTCATGTCCAGCCGAGCGTCGCCTTCGACCGCTGGCTCGTGGGATTTAAACACTAGGCCCTATGCCTTGCTTGGGGGTCGACACGAGTTGCTCAAATTCCGGAACCGTGACGTGCCTGCAATTTCTGGTCGCATGTCAAGCTGGGGTTGGGGGCATGGAATGCGTAGCGGGCGCGACCTGGAGAGACACTGAAATTGCAGCGGTTCCCGCCTAGTTGGATTATTGTTCCTGAACCGAGGTCGATGTGGTGGAACCGTCCTACGATTGAAGTTTATTGACTTGACTTGACTTGACGACTCGGTCCATATTACTCAGTCTATTGCTTTCTTTTTTCTTAGCTGACACCTCCAACACTAGGTTTTGATTGATAGGATCGAAGTCAAGCAATGGATGGTCATCTAGACGGCGACGAAAAATTCACTCGAACCCCCTTGAGGACAGTAAGCAACGCGGTGACATGGCCCTGTTACACGGTCGCCCTCAGCTTTGGAGGGATTGCGGTTTTGTTAAAGCAGACCCCAAATCGGTTTGACGGCCTTGACGTCATCGGAATCATTGTGTTTATGATTTCGTTGACCGTATTCACCATCGTGACATTGTGTATGATATTCGAGGCTCTTATCACTCTCAAGTCAACCAAAAAAGTGCGCGACCCAGCCGTGTCGGCCCAATTCTTCCGCTACAAAACTCCCCAGGAACTATTTCTCATTCCAACATGCCTCTTGGCGTTCGCGACAATCCTCATGAACACGACCAGCTACGCCACGCCCCATGTCGGTGAATGGATGCCCATTCTCATGAACGTTTTCTTCTGGATATACACCGGAGCCGCGCTGGTCGTGGCAATCGTCCTCGGCTGGCGCCTGCCCTCCTCCGGCGTTAGCACCGACAACCACTTCTGCATCGTGCGCATCATGCCCTTCTTCCCGCCTATACTGTCCGGCACCATGGCTGGCGTCATGGCGACTAGCCAGCCCCCGTCGCGCGCCGTCCCTATGCTCATCGGCGGGGCGACAATGCAAGGATTCGGCTTCCTTATGTTCCTAATGGTCCTGGCGCAATGCTTCATCGAGCTCAACGCCGACGGTCTTCCCGAAGCGTACTACCGCCCGGAAATGTTCATTACCGTCGGCCCACCCAGTTTCACAATCGCCGCACTCATCGGCATGGCCACCGCAGCCGTGGAGAAGCTCCCGGAGCACTACATCTCAGATGCGACGTCCGTGCGGACTGCCGACGTGCTACTCATTGTGGCGGTCTTCACGTCGATTACGATTTGGACATTGTCGTTTTTCCTCTGCAGCGTCTCGACGATCAGTCTAGTGCAGGCGCTCTGGAAACGGTCGACAAGCTTCGGCCTGCTGTGGTGGTGCATGGTGTTCCCGAATACGGGGTTTGTGTTGGCCACGGCGAAGATCTCGTCGGCGTTGAACTCCGTGGCGATCGGGTGGGTGGCTACGGCCATGACGCTGTTACAGGTGACGTTGTGGTTGACCATGACGACGTTGCAGCTGAGGGATTTCGTCCGGAAGGGGATGGAGATGCGCATGAAGGCGTAGGGCATATGATGCTGGGTTGTGAAGGTGGGTTGGAGTATTGAAGACCATGACCCAGTGATGAATCATGTACTGTATATTGATGATCAAATCATCAACCACGTTATTGAACATTGGTTTCCAATCGCCAATAGTACCCTTCAGTGATCGACACTCCCACATGACCCGGTCCATCGCGATCTGCAAGATCCGGTGATCCCCCGGTTGTAGAACCTATAAGCAAGGGAGATCTGGCATACTTCATCTACCTATCGCAGCGTAGCAACCCTGATCTCCATGGTCAGCTAGCTAAAAATAGTCCATGTAATTGTTTGACCCTAACAATAGCTCAGACTCGTCAGAGCGCAGAGAAAGTGACCTGTAACGTAACATTCGCAGGGGAAGCAAGGGAGATACAGTACTTGCCTTGGTCAGAAAAGAGCGACTCTATGTGTTAAATTTCTAAGAAGAAGGCAAAAAAAGACGCAATTTTGGGTCGTTCTCAGCATTTTCAGACTCTTCACGCGCCTTCTTCTTTGAGAGTAGATGTGAAGGCCTAAGAATGACATGTGCTAAAGGTTTCATCCGTCGAACACCTGCTCTTCGGCATGCATGAAAGCACTCATGATGTGCATGTGACGCATGTGACACTGTTCCCCATCATCCTACATAAATAGGGGGTTCATTCTCCAACAGCAGGGCTATGGCCAAGGCGATCGCGGCACTGTTCCCATTTGACGAGTCCCTCTCTCCAAACCCACAAAAAGGCGGAATGAGAATGGCTTTATCAGTGTCTCGGTGGTTGAGCCAGGTTCGCTGGGTCAATTTCACCCTGCTTGTCACGATTCCGCTGGCGGCATTTATCAAAGCGATCTGGCTACCCTTACACGCAAACACATTCAAATGGGCAGTCTTGTACTATTTCATGACAATGGGCTCCGTGACAGCTGGATACCACCGGTTATGGGCCCATCGATCGTACGCCGCATCGAAACCTCTCAAATGCCTCCTCGCGGCCTGTGGAGCAGGTGCGGTCCAAGGGTCGATTAAATTCTGGGCAAGAGAACATCGAGCCCACCATCGCTATACGGATACGGATCGAGATCCATATAATATTCAACAGGGCCTGCTTCATGCTCACATATTGTGGGTGCTGGTCGAGCAGCCGAAGAAGAACAACAGGGTTGATATCTCCGACCTGAACGATGATCCTGTCGTCGTGTATCAACACAAATACTACTTTCCCATTGCGCTGTTTATGGGATGGGCGTTGCCTGCTATTGTTGCAGGTTTTGGATGGGGTGACTGGTACGGAGGATTCATCTATGCCGGTAAGAAAGGATAGCAGGGGAAACATGAGTTGCGCGGCTGACAGTCTGACGAGGAATTATACGATCATTCTTGGTGAACCAGGCCACTTTCTGCGTCAACTCACTCGCCCACTATCTAGGAGACCAGCCATTTGATGACCGTCGATCCCCACGGGATCACTTCCTGACAGCACTCATCACCCTCGGAGAAGGGTACCATAACTTCCACCATGAGTTTCCCTCGGACTATCGCAATGGTATTGAATGGTATCAATTCGATATCACCAAATGGATTATCAAAATGTTTGAATGTCTCAGCCTGGCGTCTAATCTCAAACGATTCCGGGAGTCAGAAATTGAGAAGGGCCGTGTCCAGCAAATGTTCAAGAGGTTGAACAAACGAAGCAGCACCCTCGACTGGGGTAAACAGTTATGTGAACTACCAATTATGGAATGGAATGAATACCAGAGATTGGTAAACACCGAAGGGCAACTATTAACCGTCGTCGGGGGAGTTGTGCACGATGTGTCGGGTTTCATTGATGAACACCCTGGCGGGAAACTGATGATTCGATCGGCCCTGGGAAAGGATGCTACATCCTCTTTCAATGGCACTATCTATAATCATTCCAACGCAGCGCGAAACCTACTGCAGACGTTGAGGGTTGCTGTGTTGCGAGGTGGGTGTGAAGTAGAATAATTATGGTTGTGGTCGAGAAGCTTGACATTAAATAGTTGTTTTATAGACGAATTACAGTGCAGCCGGACTTTCGGCCTACTTATTTATACCTGCTGCAGAACTTCTAATTCATGAGGGAAGAATGCACCAGGTGTGATGGACAGATCCCCGGGTGTTTCTAGTGTCGTTAAAACTTTTTACAAGGGTTGGTCCGACCATGACATGATATTTAGTCCAGGCCCTTTCCACACTCGAAATACCACACTGCATGTTCCTCTTTCGGTGATACCTGATACGAGGATTCAAAGAATGCCAAATGGTAATTGGATAATATAAAGTTACATGATGCGTGTTGTTCCCGATTAACGTTGCTGCATCTGTACGCTGACTACACATCCCTTTTCGGATTGGATCTTGTGACGTGATCCCTGATCTCTTTGTCTATTAAAGGCTTACCATGTCTCTTGCTCCTTGAAAGAGATTCTCTGCAAATCCTTGCTGTATATATCTCGGTTATTCGCACATCAAATACTTTACTAAGTACTGTACTCATAAGTTTTCCGGTTTCTAGGTGCATACATTCCTCTTTGACCAATCATCCACAATGACGATGGCAAAAGCGACCGAATCACTGTTTCCCACGGACCAAGACAGACCACAGAACACTCTGATAATACGCCAGAATAGCGGATCGTTTCGTGCCGCATTTACCTGGTATATATGGTTGATCGGATCTACATTAGTAGCTACGCTCTCTCTTTATGCCTTCTTCCGCAGTGCGTCGTTCTCATCCTATACGACCACGTATATCCAGCTTGCGTTGTACTCCTTTGCTGTAACTGGTTCGTTAGTCGCAGGTTGGGGTATATTTGCATTGGGTCAAGGGGTGAATTGCATTAACCATATTTCACAGGGTACCAGAAACTATCTCAAGTGGGCCAACAAGCTGGATCGATGGCAGATTGTTGCCGAGGGAATTGAGCATACTTGGAATTTATTATCTATTACATTGATGGCGGGGTGGGATTTCTTCTAAATGTGAATACCTATGATGGGCGCCAGGCGAAAATTTGAAAATAGGTCGCCAGGTACGTTTGGACCTTTGATTGTTAATATTGTCTCTATTTTGAGGTTTAGTATTGGGTCTGCAGTATACCATTCTGCATTCCTAAAGACTTATGCTATTCTTTAGTTAGTTCTTCCCATTCATAAATCATAAAGGCGGCTCCCTGGAAAATGATGGTTAGAGATAACAGCTAACTTAAATGTATTTGGAGATTTAATGAGCTGGCTCCAACTATGGTCTTCTAACCATTTTCTTATCTTAATTCGTTAGCAGTAAAGGACCGTATCCACGACCCCGCCGGGCTCCATTCTTGATGTCGACTGTGGCACTGGAATGTGCGCTCGAGTGCATGGGGCACCCCTGATTGCCAAGTGAAATCGAGCCTGATCACTGTTGGGTGCGAGTGATCATTGAGGGGTGGGCTTGATATGGGCCGCATATTGTGCCTAAATTCTCACCTGCATAAGACCAACAAGGTAGGTTGTCTTAGAAGGTGGTCGTAATGGCAGGGCCGCCATTCATCGCCCGATAGTGAAGGATCGTACACGGTCCGCTGGCCGAAAGAGCCGGATTGAATATAAATACAGAGATGCTTTGGAGCTCCAGGGCGACGGTATCTAGTCCCATCCTCGTGCACAATTTGGCACTCAACTTACATTGGCATGATGAACAGCTTCGTCCCCATAGTTGCTGGACTTCTGTTCTACGTTGTCTACCTGGCCATATACCGCCTCTATTTCCACCCACTGGCTAGATTCCCGGGCCCCAAAATTGCCGCCCTGACCAAGCTGTATGAGGCATACTATGACTTAATCAAGAGACCAGGAGGACAGTACATGAACAAGATTAATCGAATGCACGATAGATATGGTAGGGATCTCTGCCATCTAACATTTTGTCAAGTCTCGGTGCTAACCCTCCCCGTGCATTCAGGTCCCATTGTTCGCGTCAATCCAGATGAGGTGCATATCAAAGACTCGGGCTATTTGAACTACCTGTACTGTACGCCCGCTGGAGTAGGTATCTGAAATTCATCTATACCAGAATATTCTTTGCTCACTCTGAGGGTGCAGGGAAAACGAGACAAATACGCCCCTTCGGCATATATGACAGGGACCCCGGACGCCAGTAAGTCCCATCTGTCTCGTTATTCCTTTTGGTTCTTCTGTATCAAGGGCATGGAGCATGAAAACTGAGAACCGTGCGTAGTCTTCGGGACCGTGGATCACGATACTCACCGGAGACGACGCGCTGCCATCAGCCCCTTCTTCGCCCGATCTGTCGTCACCAATGCCGAGCCACACATCTTCGAAAAAGCGAAGGCGTTATGCGACACCGTCCAAACCCAAATTGCACGTCAAGGATGGGCCGAGATGCGCGTCAACTTCCTAGCATACGCAACGGATACAGTTTGGGAGCACGCGTTTGCTGACGTTAAGCTCGGCCTCATGAAATCAGAGCAACACGCCAAGCTCTGGAAAGATGCCGTCTACGCGATCGCCGTACTCACACCATGGATCAAGCAGTTCCCGTGGCTGCTTCCACTGGCACTGAGGCTCCCGCTTCGCCCACTATACATGGTTCTACCAATGATTGCTCGAATTGTTGAGCTGCGCCGGGTAAGTATGACTGCTAGCTCAATGGAAGTGTATATACCTCTAGAACGAAACTGACTGAGTGCAATATTTTTCATAATAAAAGGATCTGGACAAACAGGCCACACTCGCCGTGCAGAAGCTTCCCGCATCCGTCAAGAACGAAGAGAAGAAGGAAGGACTACACGACCTGTTTGAAAGCATCCTTACCAGCAAATCAATTCTAGATAGCGATAAGCAGTCCCAGCGCGTTGCCCAGGAAGGGTTCGTCGTCATCGTCGCCGCGGGAGAGACGACGGCTCGTATGCTTACTACAGCCACATTCCATATTCTAGCCAACAAAGATACTGTACTCCCAAAGCTGCAGCAGGAATTGATTGAAGCGATACCAGATCCCTCCATCCGCGTCAGCCTGTTGACTTTAGAGAAACTTCCATGGCTGGTTAGTGTCCCGTGTCCTCCTTCCCAGGCCTTCCTTCGCCCCAAAGAAGCCAACCAACTGTCAACCTTATGCTGATTCCGGTAATAGACGGCCATTATCAAGGAGTCACTGCGCATTACCGGACTTGTTACGTCACGGCTTCCTCTCGTGTCTCCAGACCGCACCCTGACTTATCAAGAATGGACTATTCCTCCAGGCGTAAGTGTCTCATCGCACTGCTGTTAGGTAACACAAATTGAATAGAATTTCCAATTTGACGTTCTATCATCGTGTCTAGACCCCCATCAGCATGACCCTCCGCGACATCCTGCTGGATGAAACAGCATTTGAGAGCCCGCATGAATTCCGACCCGAGCGTTGGCTCCATGCGTCGCCGGAGATGGAACACGCATGGGTGCCATTCGGACGAGGGTCCAGGATGTGCGTCGGGCTCAAGTGGGTAACCCGTTTCTTCCCCTAGTTTTCCCTTTTCTTTCTTTTCTTCTGTGTGCGATTGAAATCAGAGCTAACGAGGGGTTTTATCTTGGCAGTTTTGCCATGGCAGAACTCTACCTGGCTCTTGCCTACCTCATACGTACACTAGACCTAGAGTTGTATGAAACAACGCGGGAAAAGGACATCGACATAATCCGGGACTGTTTCATTGGCGAGGTGGCGGCATCTAGCAAGGGCGTTCGAGTGACATTTGCATAAATAAAAGCCAAAAGCAGACTTACACTGACAGGAGGCCTGAGTGTGAGTTTGGTGGGACAAAGAGACGGAATGGAGGACGTCGTACGGACAGGGATGAAGTGCATTAGTTAGCATTTGGATATTATGCTGTCAAAAAGCCACATTTTCGAACGGTACTTGCGTTGAGATTCCCCGGATCAACTTGACAGGTGGCGTGGCGTTTCGGGGCTAATGCACGGCCATCACATCCGACGCAGTCAGAAATTAGTTGAATTTACCTGGCTGTTTCTGAGTCGCGTATAGAGGCTCACAAAAAAAACGAGTAGGCCTATGAACGACTTTTACTAGCTATTACCCCGATACGAATACCCCATTAGGCGACCTGCTATCACATCACTGGCCTATACAACCCTGGTTATACCTCTTGCCTAAGTACTTATCTATGGCGCGGGCCTCCTAGACCACGATTGTGGCGTCCCAAGACTTAATGCAGCTAGGGACTATGGGACTGCCGGACTTGCGGTCAGTTATCGATTGGCTGGAATGACGGCCACATATCAAGTACCTTGTTCCATCAACAGGCCACCGCATCATTCGGTTCGCGCTTGGAAACGTCAGCATGGTCCCTGCTAACGCGATAGCATAACAGCCGGGAACTACTTCGGACGGGAGGCCCGATCCCGGTGGGCGCCGCGGTGACGACCCGCATAAAGAGGCTGAACGATGCAGGGTTGTGGGAGGCCTGGCGTGGAATGCCTGCATGCCGCGGATCCGTTGGGAAATGGGTCACGGCGGTTCGCCGGCGGGTAAGTCAATCCATGTCGTTAATATCCTTGGCCTACAGGATGGCCTCATCAGGCTAACCAAGCACATCCATGTGCTTATCTTGCCGTCTCTATACTTGATCTTTACCTAGCCATGTACGTCTCATTCTAGGCCGCGTGTCAGGTTGATCACCCTGTCATGAACTGACTGAGGTAATGAGGGAGATCCTAGATATGCAGGTGTCCAATTGAGGAACAGCCAAGTGCTGTGATTCCCCTGTGCCCTACATCCTGGCTACTTCACAACTCATCGCTGGCTCAACATTCGCGAGTGCCCCCGCGCTGAATGGTTCATTTTTCTTCCTTGGCAACTGCGGCATGCACTTCCTGGAATTTGGCCGGAGCATGGTTGTTGCTGGAACCAGGAGATTTTGATGTGATGTACCTGTAAGCCGCGCGAGCGTTCGATATAGGCTGCACGAACATACGACTGCGCGATCAACCGGGATTCCCACAACCTCACCGGGCACGTTGTTATGCAAGGTTGTAGAGGCCGTCTGGCCGGGCATGACTCGTTAGCATTATTTGCGAGGCATGCGCGGCATGAAAGTGAGGATCGGGAGTCCACTGGCTGTGTCATTGATACTGAGGGACTCGCAAAATGTGCTGAATTCGGACTGTTACACACCTAGGACGAAGCCACAAAGGCAAAGATATGGAACACGCTCCCCGTCTGGCCTTCAACCTGCCATTATGTGCCGCTGAGTCTTCCGGGAATAGTTTCGTTACTAACAAAGTTTCTCGTATGAACGCACGACGACCAATACAGAGTATCCTTCCTGGACTAGCTACTTGATGACAGTGGCCACAGCGACAAAATTGCCAGTCGCGATGTGAATATGAAGCTCCTCCACGTTCTCGTCAGAGTAGCTGAGTGAGGGGGGCTGGCGGAGGGGCCATTAATATGGCTAATATAATATCTTAGTATCATCATGGGGTACGTGAGGTCCAATCTAAACGTGGTGTTCCTTTGTTCTCCAAATGCAGCCATCTTGCCTCACCCCTATCACCTCCGATGTTTGCAGAGACACGGCATCTGGAGTCCCACGATTGTTAGCCCAACATTCCTTCTAGGTCCTGCTGGCCTATCACTCCATCCGGACTGGTATCCGCGACGCAGGAAGTCCATTTCGGTCCCGTGTCACCGACAAAAGCAGCCCTGGTTCATTCTCGCTAACCCAGACTTACTAACAGCGACAAGTGCAGGGGATAATGCAGGGCAATCTAGTCCTGGATTAATCCAGGTAGTTAAAAGCCTGACTCAATTCCTCTGGTATTGGTGAACAGTCGAAGACAGAACCATCCACAGCGCTATCAGCGACACTATGGGTATCATTGCTTCCATTATTGCCTCCGTCTTCCGACATAACCCCCGGCAGCGCCTTCTTCGCTCTCTCCGGGGATTCTCTTTTACCATTCCGAACCTAGAGGAGACATTTGCCCACTGGCCCCGAGGTGTCAATCCCGAAAGTAGCCGTCTGGAAAAGGCAGTGAAACAGAGATTAGATCAGTAAGAGAATCCCTTGACTCTGCCTAGTGTGTGGCTCACGGATAGCGTCCCGTTTCCTGCAGGTTCTTCCCTCGTGGGGAGGTTGCGCGCAAGATGAAGGAGGTAGGAGTAGCCGAGTTCGGGGCGGCTTGGTGGCCGTGTGCCTCCCTTGAGCGTCTATGCGTTGCCACCTTTTTGTCTCTATGGGTGAGATTAGGTCTTCTTATCCATTCATGTTGTGCATCGATTGCTCTAACTTGAATGTAGCTCTTCGCCTGGGATGACGGTGAGGAATAGTATGTGCCGGTCATTCAACAATGGAGACTAATATGAATGGTCTCTAGTAACGGACTCAATCGAGATCTCGGACCTGGTGAATCACAATGACCGTGCAGCTGTTTTCCGCGAGCAGACAAAGGAACTCATTCACGCATCGCTGTCGGACAACTGGGAAGCCAAGGAGCTCCAACTGGCAGGGCAGAAGAGCCCCCTCATTGCGAACTTCGGCACGGTAGGCCGAGCGATAACAGAATCATGCACCCTGGTTAGAGGAACATTCTTGGACTTCATGTTCTAGACTCATCCGTTTTACAGAGCAAAAGGCCCGCTTCCTATCCGAACTCGACCTGTTCATTGACATGTCCGCTTTGGAGCAGCAGGTTCAGTCATCAGGCCGCATGCCCACTGTGGAGGAGTACTCACGTCGCAGAATGGGATCAAGTGCAGTGGGTGTCTGCGTGGCGATTACTGAGTGAGTGTTGCGGTGTTCTTGTTTGGATGCGGTGTTAACTGAGAGTAAGCTACATGTATGGAATGGAGATAACCAGCGTCAATCATGAATGAGAAGTGCATTCGCCGGCTATGGGACCTAACCAATATAATAGTCTCCACGTGAGCGAGCCCTCTACCCATTACTACAATCACAGGGAACTTGCTAATACTTTCACCAGCACCAATGATATCATGTCCTTAAAGAAGGAGATCGTAAGTCCCATACTTCATTCTCTTACTATATATAACTGATAGCGAGCCATCAGGCTCATGACCAAACCGACTCTCTGATCCCTCTCCTGTTTTTGCGCTATGGAGATCTTCAAACAGCTATCAATGTGGCTTCGGAAACGGTTGTTTCTTCCGTTGCCGAGTTTGATGAAGTATCGCAGCAAGTCCTCGGGAACTACTTTGATGACGAGAATATGACTATCAACTTGAAGAATTTTATAGAAGGTTGTCAGTATGCCTGTACGGCGAACTTGAATTGGGGTATGATGATCTTCTTTCCTTCTTTATAGACGTATGTACGGGGAACAGATCACTGACACTCTCCAGCCTTCGATCAGTGCGATATAAACTGCCATCCGACTCTCTCAAAGGCGGTCTTCGCGTTACCCTTGAATGAGGCCTTTTTATATGACAGATACGGACGGCTTAGCTCGTCCTATTTTGCTTGGTCAGCTGCAGCAAAAACGAGTGCTCATGAACACGGAGACAATGTAGACCAGCAATCTAGCTTAGAACCTCGCATGATATGACATGGCTATATACCATTTGGTAATTCTCTGGATTGTGCATCTGTAACTAAACGAGCTTGCCGTTATAGGATGAAACGACCCCGTCCTATAATACATAAAGGGGTGTGATGAGCTCCATATCTACGCCGTGTACCCTGTCTTATCCTGTAGGCTCTTAACGCGACCGAGCAGGAATTCCAAGTGCCGATATGCCGCTCCGGGGGTATACTGGGGGATTTCTATGTCGATGTTAGCATTCAGTAGGTTCAACCCCAAGGCCAATGGCGGGGTACATGTACTTACCATGACCGGCCAGATAAACACTGGTGAAGGTCAATCCACGCTCTGTGTGCGCCGTTCCCAAGTTTCCAGCCCCGGCAGTCCAGATGAACGGCTCGGGCACGTTTCCATTGGGCAGCTCTGCCAGGCCAGAGTGATACGGCACGTAGAGCGGTTCGACGGGCGGCTTCTGGAAACCCTGGGCACCGTTCCAGGTCATATTCTGGATGGTGACGAGAGAGCCGTTCAGGAAAAGGAGATAGTCGAGCCAGCCGTGGCCGATGATGGTGTTATTAGTGCGCTCGATGACGCTGGGAAGTGGCCCCAGAGCGCTGGGAACGGATTGATCGCCACCGGGAAAGATGTTGGTTTCGCCGCAGACAGCGTAGTTGGTTTTGGGAACGTGGAGAGCTTTCTGGACGTCGGAGCGGTTGAAATAGTTGTTAGGGGCCCAGCCAGAGATGGGAAGCCCATCTCGTCCCACAGGTAGGGGCAGAAGTCGGTGATATGGTAGAAGTTGAAGCATGGGTTTACGTTATACGCGGCGGCCACAATGTCATCCCAGATCGCACAGTCATTGCTGGATGGGTCAGGGGCCTTGGGGAAGTCCTTGGGAGGAGGATAAGTCAGGGCCTCGTCGAGGAACTTGTTGTAGCCGCATTTCTCAGCACGAGTGTTGATGTCGGAGACGAAGCTGTCGTTGAGTGCGAAGATGCTGGCGAAGTGATTGAAGTGACGGACCGCAGGGGCTGGATAGAGTGTGAGCTAGCGATCAGAGGGACAAGGAATGTTCACAGGGCATACAGTATATCATAACTGAATCGTCGTTGATGGACGGATCGTTGATCTGGATTCCCTTAACATTGAAGTACTTCTCGTCCTCCTCGTCGAGCATGGCGGAAGCAATGTATGGGATGTACTGTCCCGCGTAACTCTCGCCGGTCAGATAGATCTTCCGACCGTGCAGGTCGAAGGTGTCGGAGAAGTGCTTGAACCAGCTCTTGAACTGAGCAGCGACGCCCTTCTCGTCCGTTACCGTCGACGGGCCTGGCGAGAAGCCGGTGCCGGCGGGTTGATCCACGTACACCACGTTGGTCAGGTTGGTCCATGAGTAGGGGTTAGGAAGAGGCTTGTAAGTGCCTGACTGCCAGAGGAATGGGCCATTCTCTTGCAACAGTCCGTCCAGAGAGCTGCAGCCGGGGCCACCGTTCAGCCAGATAGTGATCTGTAAGGGTGAGCGCCGACTAGCCACAATTCGGAGAAAGATCCAGGACGTACCTCATCCTCAGCCTTGGGGTTCTGCGAAGGGAAGAACCAGAAGAAGAGACTGGAGTTGCCCTCAGGGGTATTGGGAAGAAGCCCGGCGTAAGATTCGCCGACATCGAAGTCCACCTCGGGGATTCCCTTGCCGTCGACCTGGAATTCTGCTCATTCATGAGACCGGGACAGCACAACCGGGGCCGACTTGAACGTACTCTTAGTCTTTTTGTTCAGGTACTTATGCTCGGACTTTTCGTTAACCGAGAGCGCCCGAGGAGCCAGATTTGCGTGCTGACGAGCTGGGCGAATGGCCTTGCGATGGGGGTTTTCGAGTCCCCAGGCATTGGCAGCTAACAGGGCTGAGATGATCGCCGTGGAAAAATACATGGTGCACGCCGAGTTCCCAGATGTTTCTCACGGTCGCATCTGATTGACAGGAACAACTGCTCCTTTAAACCATCGCTCGGTAATCCGGCGGCCTAGTCTTCAACGGAAGACCGTCGGGGCAGGAAGGAAGCTTGTCTAAATGCCCAAGCACGCCTGCAAAGCTTGGATGGCCTCATGGCAGCCGACACCGATGCCCATTGGCAGGAGATGCGGAGAAACGAGACTTGGGACCATTATGCTGCAACGTCGCATCTGCTAGCACCGCTAGGAGGCACATCTTGCCCTGTTCGGGGCATGGACCAGATTGCCGGTGGAGCAAATGGTGTCATCGCTGGTCCTTGCCTCGGAGATAACGATGAACCGTGTGAAGTGTAACAGTCGCTTAGCCTCGGTCTTGCAACTCTGAGGCCTTGAGAAGAACGGGATACTGTCGCACGTACAACAACGTCCGAGTCAGGGTAGAGAAGCAAGGGGAGAAAGAGGATAAGCAGGTCCATACGAACAACACCAATCTCTCTACCGCGGCTTTTTCATTGGATTTAATCCATTCAAGGCGAGTTTAAGCCTGCATTTCCTGATCTTTAGTCATCTATATACCACGTGACGCAAGATTGCTGGCAGGATCCATTGTTGCAGGTCTGCAGGAAATGCTTTACATCCCATTGTTGATTTGATTTACGAGAAAACCTATCTGTGCAGCTGTGGCGAGTTCGATCCTACAGGAACTACAGTCTCGGGAATAATCCGGTCTCCTGAAACCGCGCGGCGTCACATTATATATCGATCAGTTTTCCTATCTGGCCGACTGGATAGATCTTAAATCCTTTTGCACATTCATTCATGACTTGATAAAATCGAGAAGGTCGTTGTTGACTTCGTCAACGTTGATGTTGTGAATGGCGTGCGATCCCCCCTTGTATACCTTCAGCGTGCCTTGACGCAGAAGCTTCGCTGATTTCAGTCCGGATGCCTCAATGGGAACAACCTGATCATCGTCCCCGTGCAGAACCAGCACCGGGATATCGATCTTCTTCAAATCTTCCGTGAAATCCGTTTCCGAGAAATCCTTGATTGAGTCATACGCTGACTTGAAACTGGTATTCATGCCCTGTTGCCACCAGCTCCGGATCTGCCCTTCGCTTTTCTGAACACCAGGTCGATTAAATCCGAAGAACGGACCGCTCGGGACATCCAAAAAGAACTGCGCGCGATCTTTGCGCATCGCGTCTCGGAAGGAATCGAAAACAGATTTCTCCGTTCCTTCGGCGTTGGCAGTTGTCTTGAGCATCAGAGGGGGCACGGCACCGACCAGGACGGCTTTCTTGAAGCGGCCGGTGCCATGCTTTCCAAGGTAATGGGTGACCTCTCCTCCGCCGTGCGAGTGGCCCCCATGACTGCATCTTTGACCTTCAGGTGGGCAAAAAGCTCCTCAAGGTCGTCAACAAAGGTGTCCATGTTGTTGCCGTGCCAGGTCTGAGTAGATCGTCCGTGACCACGACGATCGTGCCCAATGACACGGTATCCTTGATCAGCGAGATACATCATCTGGTTTTCCCAATTGTCGCTGCTCAGGGGCCAACCGTGGGAGAAGGTCACGATGGCTCCTCCGGGATTGCCCCAGTCCTTGTAGTAAAGCTCGGCTCCGTCTCGAAGTTTCAAATAGGGCATGATTGTTCAAGAGTGATCAGAGCTCTTGAGTATTTCAGTTGTAATATGTTCTTATGGAGGGCGTTGCGAATGGCAGTGTAGAACAGTCGTGTTTATATACTTGTCGTATCGAACAGAAGTCATGACGTCATTCAGTATTGGTGATGTTTAGTGTCAACAACTCGTCAGACTGGTCATGCACCTATCCCTGTCGATTGCACAGGCCTCAAAGGTATTCCCTAAATACCAAGAAGGTTATTATTAAATCATCTCGACCCTGAGAAACACTCTCCCGACATTTCTCATACAGCCGATCACAACAAGTCGGAGTGTCTGTTCACCCGATCCCGAGCCGGCATCATTCTTCGGCCCGTTGATCCGTGGATTTAAATCCATCATGATTCATGTACACAAGCATTTCCATGGACAACCCCTGAAGAAAACATAAACCAAAAAAAGGAGAATCAGAAACAAGCTATCCACATTATACCCACAAGGAACCATCAGCTCCTGGTCCAGCCAGGTCAATCAAAATGTCCGTCCAAATCCCCACGTCAATGAAGGCATGGCTGTACAACAGCACAAGCGGCGGCCTCAAGCAAAACATCCACCTCGATACATCCCGCGTCCCTCCCTCGCCAGGGCGCGACGAGGTTCTCGTCCAGGTGCTCGTCGCATCCCTGAACCCTGCAGACTACAAAGTCCCCACCATGGCGTGTGGCCTTGCAGCCAAACTGGTAATCGGGCTACCCGCGTCGCCGGGAATGGACTTTTGCGGACGCGTGGTGGCGATGGGATCCGACGTGACGCAGTTTGAAGTCGGTCAGCTTGTCTTCGGGTGTCATAGTCGCCCGGTGAAGTTTGGGTCTTTGGCCGAATATACGACCATATCGGCGGGTTTAATAGCTCCCGTGCCTGAAGGGGTGCGTGTGGGCGACGCGGCTGCAATTGGAATTGCAGGACAGAGTGCGCTGCAGTCGTTAAGTGGGTATGTCAAAGAGGGTGACAAGGTCTTTATCAACGGTGGTTCCGGGGGTGTGGTTTATTTGCGATTCAGATGGCGAAGGATATGGGGTGTCACGTTACGGCGACGTGCTCGACGAGGAAATATAGAGCTATGTCATGGGCTCGGGGCGGATGAGGTGATCGATTACACGGCTGAAGAAGACCTGGTCGCAACGCTGCGAAGACGGAGAGTCATCTTTGATCATATTCTGGATCATATTGGACTTCCTTCTGATCTGTATTTCCAATGCCACTTCTTGAAGCCCAAGGGAGTGTTCGTGCAGGTTGGGCATCGAGCATGCCTACGTTTGTCGGGAGAGTTGGGTGGCCTTCCTTGTTAGGTGGTGGGAAGAGACGATATTCATATCTTTTTTTTCGAAACACTCAAGAACATGTGGTCGCCATTGGTGAGATGTTGCAGAAGGAAGCTTGAAGGTGAATGTGGATAGCGAGTATAGTTTGGAGGACGCTGAAAAGGCATTGGAGAGGCTATGTTCTGGGCGAACCAGAGGAAAGGTGCTCATTCGCGTGGCCGAATAATGACAGACCTTACCTCGCTCAACCGAAAATGAAGTGAACGGGGAGCTAGCTGGCTTTTGAGTATAGATTTATATGCACGCATTAGTGGTTTGCCCATCGCTCTTATGACTTCCCTTCATTGCGCTTTTCCCAGTGTCTCCGGGATCTGGCCGCACACTTTCTCCTGAAACCTATGGAGTTTCTTTCGCTTTCTGTATTACAGGAGCGAACATGTACAGAATCGCTCCAGTACTCCTGAAGGGGCAATCTATATCGTACACATTTGTAGGCCTCCATTCGTGGGGACAAGGAGAATAATGCCTCAGGCATAAGAATCATGTGACCGCGACAAGGAAAGTGTGGCCGCGGGATTAGATAATCAAGGTCGGCAATTCATGCCTTGCTTATACCGAATGAATTGATTAGTTAATTATTTAATATAAACTGATTATTATATGAAAATGATCTATCGATTATATTATCTATTTTAAAGCTCTAGAGATTGTATAAATATAAGCTATTTTACGTAGATAGTTAGAAGAAATCAAGATCTTTAATTATTTTATATAATTATATAAGCTTAGCGTATTAATCAGCTCTTTGCCAAGACTATTTCTACTATAGTTATAAGCCCGGTTTAGTTCTAGAGGACATACCGCTTTAATTAATTATTAAAGCTATATAAACTCCTTACTCCGAGTAAAATATAAAATAGTATTTTAACGGGATCTTGTAAAGAAGAAGCGATTTAATAAAATTAATTAGTTACTAAAGCTAATATAATTTTTTTATTCGATTCAGATATCGCCACGAAGATTAAAATTATTTTAAAAAGTCAAGATAATTAGCGTAATTAGATCTTTAATATTAAAGAATATGCCGAACGGTTTAATATATAGAACTACTTTAATCTAAAGGATTCTCTAATTATATAATACTCTGAAGCTTTTATAAAGTTAATTAAACTTATAGAGTTTATAAAAACTAATTTCCGCGTATATTAACTCGATTTTTAAGATTATAAGAATACTCGAAATAATATTACGAAAATAGAGAAAGTAATTAAGATCTCTATTATAATTTACGTATAACTGTTAATTAAGGAGAAACGACGATTTAAGATATTAAAAGTATTAAAGGAGTAATATAAGTTAATAAAGAATAAGATAAAAGAAAAAGTTCTATAATAATATAAAGTAGTTATTAAAAAATCTCCACGGAAAGATAAGATTAATATATAAATTAAGGATTTTAATCACGCCTACCTCGTAATTAAACGGCTTAATATAAGCGAGAGCTAAGATAAGTATATATAAAAGAACTTTCTTTAATTAATTAAAGCTATAGACCCGCTATACTTAAGATTATATTATTCTAATATTTATAATACTACTTATTATATTTTACTAAGTAATTTCTATACTTATCTTATTAACAGCGGCCGAGATAATGATTTAGTTATAATATATAATTTTATATTATAACAGTTAAAGTGATAAACTAACAGATATCTAAAAATTTTAAAAAATAAGAAAAGAAGGATCTCCTTACTATATATACGGATTAAGATATTGTATGAATAAATATTAGTAGTTTTATCTTAATCTACGGCTACCGAATTAGAAGCCGAATAGTAGAGTAATAAAAAAGATAAAGGATTTTGCCGCAGGATTATTAATATAAGCTTAAATAATTAGATCGATTATTGAAAAGAATTAGAAGTAAAATAATAAAAAATCTTAAAAATATTATATTATAGTCTTTTTATTTAGTGTCTTACTCGATATCCCGTTTAAAAACTATTTTATTATTAATATCGGTTCTTATACGCATGTATATAATAAAAATTAAGATTTAAGAAATTTAATTAATTAAACGGAAAATAACTTCACGCTGGTAATTTAACTATTAAGATCTAAAGATTTAGAAAAATTAGAATACGGCTAAATTATAGAGAAGAAAAAGGGGATAAAAAATTATTTTTACTAATATTACCTTTATTCTAGACTTTTATATAAATATTCTAAGCGTGCAGAAGCTTAAGTAAGCTAGTTATAATTTTAATATAGCCTATAATATAATTTTATAAAATAGTAGAATTATATTTTATATAGAGAAGTATTTATTAGGATTATAGATTATTAAGAAGAATAAAAGCACTTACTATAACTTCGCGATAATTAAACCTAATTATAATATATAAATTAGCGAGATCTTATGTTCTAAAAAAAAAATTAATTTATAATATTATTATATAGTTTATCTAAATTAGAATATATTTCGCCACTTATCTAAAGCCGCTTAAGATATTTAAATTAACTATTTTTAAGTAAAATAATATAATAATTTAAAATATAAGATATATAAGGTGTCCGAGATTCTAAGATAGATTTTAAAATAGCTTATAATAACGGCTAAAATACCGTTTTAGCGCGTATATTTTAACCTTATATAAATAAAGCCTATATTAAATAGTAATTAGTGGATTTTATATTTCTATAATAAAAATTCGTGTTTTTATAATATCTTTATTTACCGCTTGAAGAACGGCTGTGTAGAAATTTTTAATATTTATATTTAATAAATATAATATCTCGTTAAAATAAAAATTATTTTTTTTAAAAAATTATAAGTAAACTCTCGGTAATACGGTTAAGCGAGAAGAAAAGCTTAAAAATATTATTTATAAATACTCTATAATAGATATATTTAAGTAAAATAGTACTATAGAATATATAGGAGCTATTCTTATATTTAAAAAAAAAAAAATAATAATTAAAACTAAATTACCTCGAGATCTCTAGCTATAAATTATAGAAAGAATAGTAAATATTATTAATTATATCTCTACTAAAGCCCTGAATTAGAAAATACTATATAAAATAATTATAAATAAAAAGCTAGATATCTTAACGTTCCGTGTAATTAGCTATATTATATATATAAGATAGGACTAACTGCTAAGTAATAAAATAACTCTCCGTGTATATAGAGGCTTCCTCCTTAGCTTTATAGCCTTAAATATCTGGTATATATAGAATCCGAAAAGATAACATGTTAAGGAAGCGAGAGATATTATATTTAATAAAATATAATTTTATAATCTTATATAATTATTTTTTAAAGATTTATTTAACGAGATATCTCTAGAGTCATTTATAAAAGTATTTAATTTATTAAAAGATAAAGAGATCTTTCTTAATAAAGAGATTAATTATATTAAAATAAAAGAACTTCTACAAGCTGCAGAGAATTAGGAATTAGGAAAAGTTTAAATTAATAAAATTAATTAAAAATTAAATAATAAAAAGAGTTAGGAAGGTCAGAGAGTAAATTAGATTTTTTATTATAATTTTATATAACTAAATAATCTACTAATATCTAAATTAATACCCGAGCTATATACTAAAGCTTATAAAGAAATTAATTTAAATTATAACTATATTAAAATAATTTCTAGAGAATTCCTGGAAGATCTTATACCTAAGAAATTAAATTAAATATTATAAAATTTAATAATTTTTTTATAAGATAAATTACCGTCCGGACTCTTATAGGATTCGTTATAAAATTTAATATATAAAGTAAAAAGCTTATAAGCTTTATTTATACCACCCGCTTAACTCTATAAATTAAAGAGAGATTATAATTCACATAATTTATTAAAATTAGAGGATAAAAAATATAAAGAAAAAAGTCCTACTAATAATAGAACCCGCGAAGAGAATATATTATATATAAAATAAAGACTAAGACTTATCCGGAAGGATCTAGACTTCTATTATAATAATATAATTATTAATTCTTATATTCCCGATCTCTATATTATTTAAAAGATTTTTTTAATAGCTATAGAGCTCGCAGAGAGAGAGAAAAAATATTAATATTATAATAAATTTCCTCCTCTACTAAATTCTTATATAAAAATACTATAATACCCGCTTAAGAATAAATTCTTGCATACTGCGTAAGTCGAAGTAAGAAATCTTAAGATAAAAAACTACTTTATTTTTATTAATTAAAAAAAGCTCGCGATTTATAAGTTCTTCTGTTAAAATAGGTATTTATATATAAATTTAATAAAAATAATAACTTTATAAAAATAAAAGGACAGATCTGTGTAAGAGAAGATCTTAAAAAAAATATTATTACTAATAATTTTATAGTAATAGTATCTGCTAGAGTATTTTAAGCTATTATAATACTAGTAGCTATTTTTAATTTTAATACAGACTAGAAAGACGCCGTAAATGTCTTTCTAAATATTTTATTTAAAAAAATTATATACACGAGATCGCTAGAGAGATTTTATATAAAAAAAAAATAGAAACTTAGAAAAATATTATATAAATTATAGAAATCGCCACGCCTTTAATAGTAAGTCTTTTTTACTATACTATTTAAATTTAGCTTCTATCCTATTTTTAAAAAAAATATCTCTTCGTAAATTAATATATAATAATATTAATCTATATTAATAATATTATTATTATTAATTTATCTACCGCCGAAGCTTAAAAAGCTATAAAATAATTTAAGAAAGCCCTTATAAAAAAATATAAATTATATAATATAAAAGAAATAGACTAATTTCTCGGAGTTAGAATTATTTAAAATAAAACTCGTAAGAAGCTCTAGCTCTATTAAAATATATATCTTAAGAATATCGCTATAAAATTCTATTTAAATAATCTTATAAAATAGTTAAATATAAAATTTAATCTTACTTAATCTCGCTTCCCACGAAGGCCAGATAACAGAGGTAAAAATTAAAAAATATTTAATAAAAATAAAATTAAATTAGTATCTTATAATAATCACACGACTTAATATTATATATATAGTAAGCTGTTTATCTGAAGTATTTAAGAATCTATTAATAAATTATATTCGCGCTATAGATTAAATTATTACTTATCTCTACGCCACATATTTCCATGCAATCGAATACTTTATTAAAATAAATAATTAGAAGATTATAGTTATTATTTTAAATATAATTTTCGGAGATCGGCCAGATCGCTAAAATTTTATAAAGTTTTTTATAAAGCTTTATAACAGACCTATAGAATAGAAAGCTAGTAAATAGTAAACTATAATAATCTCTATAACTAAAGCTAAATTTCTCGCTTTATCTAAAGCAGCTAAGGTAATATACTAGTAGAGAAGAGTCTTTAATACTATAGGCTTTAATCCCTAACACGAAATAATTATTTCTTATAATAATTAATAAACCGTCTGATTAGTTAACTCCGAGAATATAGAGTAACGCTTTAAACTCTACTATATTAATATATACCGCTTATAGCTTCGCTAGGAAGCTTAGAAAAGTGATCTATACATATAATAGATCCCTACCGATTAAATAATTATAGACGGGTTTATAAAGCCCTTCCCAGCTTAAACTACTATAAATTTATAAAAATGCTAAATCTTGTTTAATATTAAGAATCTTATTATAGCTTAAAAAGCGAGATAATAACTCTATACAAAGCGCTAAGGGGGTATATAGCTATAAGATTAGATAATTAAGATTAGTAATTCATCGCCTTGCTTATACCGAATGAATTAATTAGTTAATTATTTAATATAAACTAATTATTATATGAAAATGATCTATTAATTATAATTATTTATTTTAAAGCTTTAGAGATTATATAAATATAAGCTATTTTACGCAGATAATTAGAAGAAATTAAGACCTTTAATCGTTTCATATGATTATATAAGCTCAGCGTATTAATCAGCTCTTTGCCAAGACCATTTCTGCCACAGAAAGCGCGTGTCGAACTTCAATCATGCATACAACCAGACAAACCGCTGATTAACAGCATCATTATCCTCGATGCATTCCAACCACATACTCCACCAGTGATTAGGGAGCTCAGGGTTCCTCAAGTAGCGATTCAGAGCCCTGAGGAACTGCATTGTCTTTGTCTGTTCACGGAGCCAAAAAAAAATAAAAATTTAAAAAACTCCACTCAGAAAACATTAGGAGAAAATGGGAAGAGCAGCCCATCTGGCCACATCGTGATCGGACGTGAAAGGGGAAGATAAAAGCCGCCATCGCCCCTAATGTGTCTCCTGTCTTCTCTGAATCCTCTTCATGCTTTTAGGCCTTCGTATTGTCTCCCTGCGCGGCCCACAATTTGGCCCCACGACTAGTGGCTGTTTGGGCGTCGCCTGGAAAACTTCTCGAGTTTCTGTCAAGGGATCATCATCATCATCATTATTATTATCATTATCGCCTTTATCCGGCTTGATTCGTCGACTCTCAGCGCGACCGTTCACGATGGATGCCAGTTGCCCATCACCAAAGCGCGATGGGTAGGATACCTCAACCCTTATGCATGTACATTTCGCTAACTGTGCACAGTCCCTTTTCCCAGCTGCCCCAGGACTGCTTAGTGAGTATCCTGGATCATCTTGCTTTGGATGATGCTTTATCTTTGGCGACCAGCTGCGATGACTTGCAGGCATCATCTACCTTTGTTCTGCGGGACATCAAGATAGACTGGACCAACCGACCCCGACGGCAGGTGTTACAACTGCTGCAGATCATTTTCAAGAATCCCGAATACACATCATATGTCCAACACGTGAGCATGATGGGATCCAGCGAACCGTGGGACGACAAAGACCCAGACCCAGTGGACTGGGAAAGTGAGCGGCAGGAATTTGAGGGTTTGACGGACCAGGCGATGGATCTAGTGCGGCGAGCCGGCGTTCCAAACGTCGATGACTGGCATCTAGCTATCTATGGCGGAAACATCTATGCGCTAGCCACCGTGTTTCTATCGCAACTACCGAACATCAAGTCTCTGCGTTTGGATTATTCGTTTGTCTGGTGGGACGGATATCCGGGTACTATGCTTAAGCAGGCCTTGTTGCACCCTAACGGAGTGTTCTCAACGTTCGATCAACTTCAAACGGTCGAGTATGGCGCAAATGTTCCAATCGCTGAGACCGAGCGGCCAGAGGACGACGAGGTCCCCGACGGGTATCCTCCTTACAATCCACACCAATTTATGGCTTGGTTCTGTCTGCCGACCCTCCGTCATTTAAATATCTGGCTGCGCGATATCGAAGGGCTCCTAGAAACTAAGCCGGACCTTAACCTGAACAATCTGGAATCGCTTATTATGGCCAGAAGCACCGCCACTGAGCATCATATGGAGTATCTTATTACGCGAACGCCAAATCTCAAAAGCCTCCACGTCGCACTCGCCTTTGCCTGGAGAGGCGAACCGATCTTAACGGACGGTCAAATCTTCGCGCAGGCATTAGAGGCGGTCAGCCCGACATTAGAGCAACTCTCCCTAGGACTGGAATACTATCCCTCTAGCCTAGGCGATCGCGAATGGGACGAGGAGGATGACGAAGCTTTCGAACCATTTCAGAATTTATTTACTCGTTTTACAAACCTTCAGGAGATCGAGATTCCCTTGGTCATGCTGTTAGGGTGGCTTTATGATGAGTTGCTCGATATTGGACCTCGTTTGCCTCAATCAATCTGCCATTTATGCCTGCGAGACGATCTACGGAGCTTTTACGATTTCGAATGGACAGAGGATCGGGCGATCCTCTTGCTGGAGTCCTATCTCCGAGATGGGAAATGGAAGATGTATACGCCCTTGCTGAAGCACATCACTTTACGTCTCTGGGATCAGAACTATACCGGTCGTAGACGCGACCAAGAAGACCGGTTGCGGGAGGTTGCTAACAAGGCTGGTATTGAATTCAGCATCGTGGTGGATGATCTCGGCACAGGGTTGTGGGCTTTGGATCCTCCTTCGGTTTGACACAGGCGACAGATAGGCAATTCATACACTCGATCTTTTCATCTAATCCTACTTCTCGACTCGGTGCTGGAAGCAAGCGTACACGAATCCTTATATTTAGCGACTCCAAACCATCTATATGTCAACGTTTTCCAGAGAGAACTTAGGCCATTGTCATAATCGAGTTGTGCACAAGGCCATGCTCAGATCAGAGTTGAAAATGGACCAACTAGTCAGATTAAGAGGTCGGGAATTTCTTCAACAACATTCTCCTTTATATTCTCCACTTCACTAAATTAAACAGCAGACCAGCGCCGGACATGCAGTACATGGGTGAAGCGCCGGTCTGCCAATCTAACAGAAGTCTATATTATACACCACGTCCCTTTACAGGCTATTCTATACAACCGAATGTGGTTCTCGTTCGGTTTACTTTCCTCCCTTCTTCTTCTTGGGGTCTTTCTTGGGGTCTTTCTTGGGGTCAGGCTTCGTCGCCGGAGGAGGCTGGTTCTTAGGGGGGTCGTTAGGCTTGGTAGCAGGAGGCTTAGAGGTGGAACCAGACTGGCCGTTGTTGTTGTTCTTGGGAGGATCATTGGGGTTGGTAGCAGGAGGCTGAGTGGTGGAACCAGACTGGCCGTTGTTGTTGTTCTTGGGAGGATCATTGGGGTTGGTAGCAGGAGGCTTAGAGGTGGAACCAGACTGGCCATTGTTGTTGTTCTTGTTGTTCTTGTCGTTGTTCCTGTTGTTGCTGCCCTGGCCAGGTCTGTTGTTCCGTCCCTTGATCGCGGGCTCCGGCAGCTTGGCCTCATGAACCGTGAACTTCATGTTTTTCGGATCGACCGCAATGGGCTTGGTGTTGCGAGGAACCACTTCAAAGTCCATGCCCTGGGGACCGACGAAAGCGCCACATCCCCAGCTGAGTCCGCAGGCGTCGTCACCGACCAGAGTACGTCCCTTCTCGCAGGGCTCCCGGATAGCGCCGCCCTTACCCGGCATGACACTCCAGGCGACGATGACAGGCTTGGGGGTCTTCTTCCTGAGCTGGTCGTCGTGAACCTGGCGATACCGGAGGGAAGCCATGATCTCACCGCAGTTGGCGTCGTTCTTGTGTTGGAAGGTAGTCTGGCGGTTCCCCTTCAGCTCTTGGGAAGCGTCGTTGGGGTTGACTCTCGAAGAACCCTGTCGGGAGGAGCCCTGGCGGTTGTTCGAAGAGCCCCCTCGGGAAGAACCTTGACGGGTGTTCTGGCCACCCTTGCCATCCTTGTTAGCAGGAGGCTTCTGCGATTCAGGCTGGGGGTTCTTCTGGTCGAGCTCGCGGGACGTCTTGCGCAGGTTATCCAGGGCAGCCTTGACATCCGGAGCGCTGTTCTCAAGCACCTCAGTGAAAAGCACCGTAATCCGTCTTCTACGACATCCTCGGGCCGGCCCTTGTTCGCGAGAGGCTGTTCCTGCATGTTGTAGATGTAGCGACCGCCGCCGCCCTTCATGTTGGAGGACAGGAAGACCTCGTTGCCGACTTGGAGAGCAGTATAACGTTGGGGAGGTTCGCCTTGTCATCATCGGTAACAGCCGAGCCAACCATTTCGTCGTAGGCCTTCTTCACGATGTCGACGAGGTGTCCTTTCTCAATCGTGGCATTTTCATCGAAGGTCAGGTAGGAGCCATACACAGTCCAGTCCTTGCGGGTTCCGGATTTAATGCTCTGCTTGATAACCAGCTGCTCTGGCGTCTCATCGCGCAACTGGAGAGCAACCGGAGAGGCCACGACCAGGCTCAGGAAGAAGTAAAATAAAAGATAGCAAATTTTGGGGATCATTTTGGCGATTGGCCTATGCCAGCAGTGACCAAAGGAAAGACAGTATTATGAATAAACACTAAATGATGGACTAGAGAGAGTGACAGAAAACAAAAAAGATCAAGTAGAAAAAAACTGAAAAAAGAATGAGTGACTGATGATCCGAAAGAACGACTGGTCTGTGGAAAGAAACCTCCATCAACAGCACAACAGCTCTATTTATACTCGATTCGCATAATCAACTTCATCGAAACCCAAGTTCCATCTCATACAATCTAGACTACCTCAGCCGTGCCGGTTAGAATTGGCCCCCTCGCAGACGCTTGCCAGCTATGCTAGTTCGCGTTAGTCATGGGGGCCGTTGGCCCGATGCATGAACCTGACGAGGTAAGTCAGGGGGGCCTTGTCGCAAATCCTCGGGGTTTTCTCCATATGGCTCGCCTGCCAGGACACATTAGGCCTGGCAGACGAGTTTTGTTGCTGCATAAGGGTGTTTCAAATCATCGTTTAAGCTGGACTACCTCTGCGCTAACAACCCCTTATCTTCTCTAGAAGAAGTTTTCATATTCGGCCCCAGCAAGGGGCCGTCATTCGTATACTGTGCCGCTCATGACGACTACTCTGAGTATACTGAACTCTGTTGGACTCCACGCGGAATTGCAGCATAGCCATCATATGCTACTAGAATCACAGAATTTGTCGATGCACGACAATGAACCCACTCATGATTAATCTGTGGGTTAAACCTGGTTGCCATTATATGAAATGCCTTGATCTTAGGTTGGGAGCTTGCTATTGTACTTTTGATTGTGATGGTGAGTAGAGCATAACATTTTATCAATCAATCGGCTTACCACTTCTCTAACGCTGGCTAGCGTGAGATGATCTTTGTAACCGTACAATGCAGTAAGCCTACTCCGTGGCCAAGATTTGACATGCAAAGGTATTCGGAGTATGTCCGAGGGAAGGATTGATCTACATCTCTTTCTTAGCACTTTCCATGCTGCGGGAGTGATTTACACCATTCAGCCCCCGTTGAATAGGGTTGCATGGATTTATCAAGAGGAGAAGGGAACTGTTACCACCTGGAATGCTGGCCCATGAGCAACATTAACAAGCTATAGCTTAAAGGAGCCCTCGGGCTTGCATCGTAAATTAAAATACATACTATGGAGAAGGGCGGTCGGACGCGAAGCTTTAATATCATTCAGAATATACGAAGTAGTTTAGCGAAAATTGGAGAAATGGCCACTTTCAATGGAAGAGAAACGGCAAGACAAATTGCTTTAATGTGAATTAATTCTTCGATAAGGACACATGCACGTAGACACTGAGACAGCCCCAAACACATTAAATTCTGACATCGGCATAAACTTGGCATTCTTCACGACATCTTGGAATAATATTCCTCTTCGCTGTTCTAAAGTTTACCTTGGCCTGGTTGCCGCCGAACCCCGTTATACGAAAAGATCAGCAGTAAATCGAGCATCCATCGTTTCGAAGCGTCCTTTCTGGCATGATCTAGGTTTCTAGAAAGTATAGCCCCACCCTGTCCGGGCCCTGGCAATTGTTCGACATAAGGTTATAGGGATATCGGATTTTATAAGTGTCCGTGTATCGCACGACTTATTTTCCGAGGGCCGGGCGTACCCGGCCCGGTGGGTGTCTACTGTCTATCTAGTGTCTACATCCGCCCATGACCACTGAGTACGGACGGTCTTTAATTCGCTCTTCTTTATGTGCAGGAACGCCATCGCAAGTTAAGGAGTCAATAAACCTTCCTTCGGCAATTTCCTGAATAGGAAATTGGTTAGGCATGTACATTGGAATGTCCTGAGCCATGCATCTCGGCCTGCTCAGTCCAGTCGAAGAGCGTATGGACGAGCTTCTCCCGACTTTGTGCGATATATTCATTCTGGTTCTTCTCCTGGGGATCAGATCTTTGTGCTTCTTCGATCTTTAACCATTCCCCTTTGGCCTGGGTGCTGGACGTATCAGCGCCGAGAATTCTTCTCTTAAACCGGGCCTAAAACTCCGGTCCGTTAGAACTCTAACATATTCCCATGCTTTCAACCTTCACTCACTCTGAATAGCTGCTACCGTACTTGACTTCAGAACTCGTCCGTGAGCCACATATCCGAGTACTTCCTTAGCATAAGCTGCCGCCGCCAAAGCAGCATACGCTTCCCATTCTTTGTTCGACGTGCGAATCTGCATAGTTGGAAACACCGCAGATGGCGAGACAAGGAAGGTCCTGTATCACCCCAGTAGCTACTGTTTCGAGGCATAACGCTCCCGTCTGTTTTCCCAGCCGTGCGCGGGCCGGTCCGTGTTCCATGAAGGCATTTCTTGACGCGATGATACCGAAGAGTTCGGGTTCTTTATTCTTGCAATCGCTTCTTTCCACCTCCCACTCTGGAAGACATGCCTTACAGTCAGCGGCATAAGAAGGATGCTCCTCTTCAGCCCTGAAAAGCCGATCATGTATTCTGCCGGGAAACTGAAAGGCGCGCCTCGTGCGAGAGCTCTGCTCTCCTGCTTCTCTCATATATTCCAGATAAGGCGGATCGTTTCTCAACGCAGAGGCTCTCATTTGGTCCACTGCGGGGGCAATGCCCTTGGCGGATGATTCAAAGGCATAGTGTGCTGTAGCGCTCCACGGTGGCCGATATGTCCTGAATCATATCTGAGAATCCCACCGCATGTGTTCGTCGGATAACGAACGACAATATCGCCAAGCCCTTATATCGTTCTCCTCGGACGGAATACCACCTCCGATACTGACAGCCAGACTACTGCGCAAGGCCAAAAATGTTCGCAACGTGTTTGTCGCAATCGCCGTCGCGCGCGTAGTTCCATTTTGTTGGCTGCCGACACAGGAAATAACAACGGAGTGCTTGCCTATACGACCAAGGGGGTAGACATTCGTGTCCGCACTGTCTTGTTCTGCGAGCGGATCGTATTCCTCGTCCAGCATTTGCTGGGCAGCAGCTGCAACGATAGGATGGGAGCAGATCCACCCGATCTGGTACTCGTCGATGGGCGGACTGATCGCCATTTTTCCATTACCTTTTATCAAAGCAGATGATTTTGGGGGGTCTTTCTACAAGATATACACGTTGGGTTCGAGATTTGAATTGTCGAGATAAGAATCTTTGGTCAGCGAGGCTGTGAGGCACCATTGCGGGTCCTTCAACGCCTGCATCCTATTTGATCAGAAATAAAAGCTGTCAGCGCTGAACTGACCACTAATCCAACAGAGAAAGTCCTAGAATCCTTTGAGCTGCGAGTCGCTGCTGCCTTAGCGTGATTGGGCACCGAGACTCAGGGGTCGAAAACCAGACGTTGCAAGAACGGACATCCCAGAAGGACGCGACGCACCCATAGACATCAGGTATTGATTGAATCAAGTAAATCTACAGCGATGAACGACGACAGGAGCATTATCCTCTACCTAGGAGACCCGATCTGCTACAACACTGAGCTCTGGGCCGAGTTCGAAACAGAATTCATCGTGCTGCGACCGCCCCGACAAGAGCGTGAGCGACCAGAGTTCATCCAGGGCCTGAAAGAGAAGCGATGGTGTAATTTTAGAGCGATCATTCGTCCGTCCTGCGATAGTGGCTGGGAGATGGGGAAGTGGAATACCGAATTGATTCATCTTCTGCCGCCTCAATGCTCGGCTTTTGCTAGTGCGGGCTCGGGGTATGAAGGAGTGGATCTCAAGGTGATGGAGATGAATGGTGCTGAACAAGGCCCATTCGATATCGTGGTTGCAGGTGGCTAATGGTTACGCAGGAGTCAAATATTATAATGGAGCTGCCGCTGCGAGCGAATCAACGGGAGATATGGTATGTAGCTTGCGAATGGCTCCCAAAAACTGCTCTCATGCGTGGTGCCTAGGCAATCTTTCATATCATTTCGGTTTTCAGGAACATGCAGTGGTCTATTGAAGGAGCATTGTCGATAGATCCGAATCGCTTCAAATATGCGCATCAAAACGTGGCTCGCACAGCGTACAATCCGTCCGGGAAAAGATTAGGGATCATTGGATTGGGTCAGGTTGGATCGTAAGTTTGTCCTCTCATGGCATTGGCGTCTTCCTCAATGATGACAGTTGCGGGCAGGACCATTGCCCAGAAAGCATTCGGATGTTTCCACATGAAGATCTACTACCACGACGTCAAGCGCAAGCGAAAGAACGAAGAGGAAGAGCTTCACGTCGAGTTCTGCGAGAAGCTCGGGGACATGCTTGGGATCGTTGACTGCGTGGTCGTTGCGACTCCTGCCCTTCGAGAGCCAATAATCACCAAGGCAACATTGTGGAAGTTCAAGAAGGGATCTCGGCTCATTAACATTGCGCACGGATCACTGGTCGATGAAGAAGCACTCGTGAGTGCATTGGAAACAGGTCATCTCTCAGCTGCTGGTCTGGATGTTCATGGCAAAGAGCCTCACGTTCATCCGAAGCTGGCTGTGATGCGAAACGTGACGTAAGTTCATACATTTGTCCGTACATGCCGTACTACGACTGATGTAAAATCAACAGGTTGACATCACACACGGCGGACGGGACGATTGATACCGAAATTGCATTCGAGAGATTAGCCATGGAGAATCTTCAGCGGCACCTCAACCCGGAGCCGATGAAATCACTCTTATGGGGCAGTTGATGGATTATTCGAAATAGTGGAGCCGCGGATCGAGCTTTTATTGAACCACTGGCTTTCTTGTTTGAAAATGCTGCTTACAACGCGGCGTTGCGTCTGAAGCGAGTCTTCGTGTCCAAAGAACGATGACAGCAGTGCGTCTAGTTGCTCTTCTGTGCTGATCTCCATCTTAGACATAAGGCCCAAAAGAGGATCGTGGTATGTTTGATGGTCATTTGGTGATGTACAGGTCGCAGCAGGACACGAAGCCCATATCTGGAAGTCCGGAGTTAGATAGCTGCATATGTCACAATCATTTGGTAGTTGCATCATTTGTGCCACTATTCCATCCGCCGAGGATATGCTAGACGGTAACTCATTGACAGAGCACCCTGAACGCACCACTGCATGGCTCTGGGGCGCTAGCTGGAAACGACTCTCTTTGAATGACTAACCGGTCACTGACTTTATGCTATGTTTTATTTTGAGTCTCCCATTCAGATTCGAACTTACCTTGCATCATGCAACGTATCTGAAGAGGACTGTGCACTGACAATCCGGAAATGAAACCTCAGATTGGGTCACGCACGCACTCCAGCGAAGGGCAATTATACGCATCAACGGAAAGCTCCTTATAGAATACACCTTGTAATTGGTTCTATATATACTAAAAACAGTGATGCCGCGTGAAGTGCGGTCTAGGCCTGGAATGAACCTATTCCGGCATTCCTTCCCTACAGACGCAGGCCATGTGAATAAAGCTTCCAAAATATAACCACTGCTTGCCGGAATCCTCCAGCTATTATATCTATCCTGATTATGGGCAGAGATTGCGTCCTTACCACCTGCTCCCCATTTATACCTCCCTCTGTTTATATTTTTTCCTCTCGCCCATCTCATTCCTCATCCCTCACCTGCCATCCACCATATACAACTTGCTTGTATTCATACATTATTCATCTTCTACACACCCATCTCCATTGACTACAGGCCGTTAGACTCTAGTCATCATGAGGATCTTCAGCTTCCTTTCCGTCTTTTTGGTCTCGATCCTGGCCTGTTCCGCTGCCGTTATTGGTAGTAGTGAGTATTCAAATCCATATCACCTGATGGAATTTGATACTGACAAAGACAGCCTCTGACGCTTCTACTGGCCTAGACACGCGTGATATTCGCTGCAAGAGCAAAAATGACTGCAAAACTTTCACGTTCTGCATTCGTGGCATCTGCCGTTACCCTTGGCGCCCACTGCCCCCTCTTAAGGCCCGTGACGAATCTAATATCGACACTAGCTCAGGCTCCAACTCTGATGCTGTTTCTGCGGACATTCAATGGGACTGGAGGGATTGCACGAGATATTGGGACTGCGAGCGGGGTCAAAGCTGCATTAATGGCCGCTGTAAACATGCATGCTTGCAGGATTCAGACTGTAGAAAGGGTCGATATTGCAAGAAGGCCGAATGCTTGATCAAGGGTATGGGTAATCGCGATATAGTTGGATCAAACTGATGCCACCGACCCGGACAACGACGGTGACGGTGAACTGCTCTCCAATCGTGAAGATGCCGATCCGAATAATGACGATGACGATGACGCCGATGATGAAGAAATGCCCATTCTCAAGGGTGGATAGTACGTCAGGCCATAGCGACCAGAAAATATAAAGTAATGTGCCTACGTACTGAATCGCCCCCGCGGTACTACCTGTAAAAAGCACCTAAGTGCTCAGCCGTTCTTCCGCACGGTTAAAAAGGACTACTAGATAGAAGGACCCAGAAATTTGCGAAGATTGGCTTATCCTCAACCAAGCCTCGGAATGGTGGAAATTCCCCGTCCGAATACGAGCTGCCCCTCGTTCAAGCCACCCCCCGTCAGGCGGGGGTTTGGGGGCTCAGCGCTCGAGAAATATTTTGTGTAGAAGGAATACAACGATTCTATAACACACTCTTTTCACGATGGTATCCCTGGAACCGAAAACATTAGTGGGTGCGTGCCACTGCGGAAAGGTTCAGTTGAGCATCACCATCCCTGATGAGAACCTACCGTTGAAGGTGAATCTATGCCACTGCAACTCATGTCGGTACACACATGGAACGCTATGTTCAAACCAAGCGACTTTGCCAACGGGGGTTGAGCCTGAGCTTGTCCCGCCGTCCACAATAGACCGCTTGACCTGCTACGCACCAAGCAGTTTCGACGCAGAACGCTATTTCTGCAGCAGCTGCGGCTGTCAGATAGGAGACAAGTTCGAAGATGGGAGTTGGACCATCTCGAGCGGCATATTCAACGCAAAAGATCAGGAAAGCTTTGCGATCCGGTCGCAATATTTCGCGAATTCAACGATGGACGGGGGACTGTCGACCTTCGTCTCAAATATAGAGCACGTCGAAGTTGGATCTTACGATGACAACGAGCCAGTCACTCACTCCGGAGAAGATGCACTGGTTCATCCAACAGAAGGTGACAAGCTACTGGCAGAATGCCACTGTGGAGGTGTCTCGTTCAAAATCAGCCGTCCTAGCGAGTCATTCCTCAACGGCCCTCAACGCGCGAAATGGGTGTCACAAATCGACGAGACAAAATGGCTCGCATGCCTCGATCTCTGTCATGACTGTCGACTAGTCACCGGTGCTAATGTCATTGGCTGGATGTTCGCTCCTACAGATCACCTTTCCCCGGCGCCAACCTCCAACTTATTGATCGGCTCCTCGAAGAGCTACAAATCGAGCGACGGGGTTGTCAGAACCTTCTGCGGTACATGTGGTGCAACTGTATTCTATTGGTGCGACGGTCGACCAAACATTGTTGACATTGCGACAGGGATTCTGAGGGCACCTGAAGGCGTGAGGGCCGAGAACTGGCTTGTTTGGCGAACGGGTCGGATAGCTCACCTGCAGAACGGAGTGGATTACAACCCGGCATTCGCGGACAAATTGAAGCAAGGCCTAGAACAGTGGGGGGAAGGCAAATATGGAGACAATGTTCATTTTGTAATTGTGGACTGATCGGCTTGGTTGAGCATTTCAGTCAGCGTATCAGGCGCCGTTCCCTTCCTCCAAGCATCTTCCTTGCTTTCCTTTGAGCTTGGCTCTAGGGGGGCTTTGAAATAGCGTCTTTTCTTTTTCTGGAAATTGAAGACAATCATATTGGTCTTCCTTTCGAAATGGGCTCACAGAGCCCTTTTGAAAATTCATGGTTTTTCGCTGTTCTTCTTAAATCAATGCAATGTCTGACGGCGGATTTGGGGATCAGCAAACCAGCTGCATACTCTCGACCGCGAAACCGCTCTTTCTCATGAGATATCCATAGGGTCTTTCTTGTGATATCTATGCTTTTTCTTTTCCTACGCAGTCTCTACGACTGGACATTTGGGATACATTTCATTAGATTCGACCAACTGATATGATTTTGGACTTCATGTAGAGAGACCAGAATATTGCCTTTAGTATGGTTGGTACCGGGGCCGAAAGAAGACAGAGGAATAGAGAGAAGGGGAGAAGAGGAAGAGCAAAAGATTTCATCCTGAAAGCGATAACATACTATTTGTGAGCACAATCCACCAATATTTTGTTCGGTCTTGTTTTTTTCATTGCTCCATTGAAAGCTTAGATAACTTCATTTCAACCTAGCCGTCGGGAAATACTGATGCTTGACTGGGCTTTTACCCTCAACTCATGATATATTGTTGCCTGTAACGCGTCCTGTAGAATCATTTACACGCCCATGACCAACCACAGCGTAGTTATGAGGAAGGCGTAGGCAATCCGCTACGTCACAGCTTCATACGAACAGGGCTCGCACGGCAGTTGCGATTTGCGTGGTAGAGACACAAACATGGAGAGACAGTGTCGGAACTAATGCGTCTCCTGGAACGCTTCGGACTAGAGGGCAAGATATCAATTGCCGGGAAGAAGGGGTACAGAGCTAGGCCTTAAGTCGGCGTTACTCTGAATTCAATTTGGTAGACGCGATGCCGGTATTTACTCATAGAACTTCGACTTATGCAGCCACAGAACCCTGTATGCTTGGCTAGCCAACGGGGGATGACCAGCGCCTTCCCAAAGTCCACTATACGCTCCCTGCCAGCGAATACCATTACTCCATAAGGATTGCACCTTCTAAATTAGACGGACGTAAACATTTGACTTGCATTAAGATGCAGGACGCAGCCTTGTAGATTCTAAACGAAGTAAACTGACCCGAACAACCCACCAGAAACGACCGCCACCACCCAACCGCACGACAGTTTCACGTTTTTCCTTTTTGTTCTTTTACTTCCCGTCTTCCTCTTAAGGAGATGCAGTCCGATCCTTTTCGGTATGTGAATCATGACCCCAGATGGTGTTGATGCTAACAGTTGGGTATCGGTGAACAGCGACAGCGACGATGACAATGCCTCCCCCCCATCGTTTGGGGCCCGGGATGGCGACTCGGGGTCTGGAGCTTTACAATTACCAGAGACACCCTCTTCCATAAGTTCGGAGGACTCGTTGGAGCTCGCCATGGAGGCCATGCAACAAGCCATCAGGGATGAGACAAGCTGCACTTTGGCTTGCGAAGAGGCGAAAGCTGTTACCGAAGCTTTGCGCCCTAAGTCAACCCGATCATCCCCGGAAAGAAAAGCCAAAGAACTGCAAGATTTCCGCTTTTATACTCTGGTTGGGGACTATGCGGGCCGCCTATGGAATTGCCTGCAAAAAGCTGCACGGGCTCTCAACATAAAGCTGCCAAAGACGGTAGTGCAAACGTCAAATCGACTTGCTGGCGAGAGCAAATATGGTGCAGGCGAACTTACCGAAGCCATATCTTGCTGTCTCAAACTCCTCCAGGAAGAAGGTATGCGCGTGACACTAGAAATGGCATGCTTGGCAATCGAGATCTACGCGCATCGGAACAAAACCTGCCACCAGGTTATTGGGCAACATCGGAAAACCCGCCAGGAGCGTGCACTCCGCCAGACAATCAAACGGGACATTCGGCTGTTGCCCGAAGTACTACCCGACGGTGATGTGACGAAACGCAAGACATTGAGGCACATAATGCGCTTTTACGGAGAGAGTGCCGAGTGGTTCCACCGCAAACCCGCTGACCAGGTGGAGGCCTGTCAACGGGGGAATTCCCCACAATTGCGACCTACCGAGGACGACAACTTCAACATGGCAACCCTCAGAGACGTGTCGCCCGTCAAGCCAAGGTCAGTATCGCCGGTCAAGAGGACGGCTTCCGGGTCCCCTAAGCCAGCAATACCTGGTCCTTCGACAAGTCCTGTGGATTCGACATTTGAGGAGGGGCTTCATGCCGGCGATGGCATCCTAGAAGTCATATCAAGATTGCGATCCCAAGGTAGTATCGAGGCAAGTGCAGCAGTTGAAGAAGCGAGGAGGATGTTAATGGCGACGATGAAGTCCCTCGAGAAGAAAGAGGAGGATTTACCACGAAAGCGAGGGCATTACTAACCCACTAACTACTATCCCCACGCTCGTTTCTATTCTTATATTACTAACTTCCATCCAGTGACGTTTTATATCTTAACTCGCCACCCACTTACAAGGTAGGCTATTATTATCTATCATTACGCATGTACTACTACCCCTCTATTCTTATCCCCCCAACAATGGGCTCGCACCTCATCGTGGTGTTGGGGTCTAGTAGCTCATCAGAGTGAAGCTAAGACGAGTCTGCCCCGAATGCCGGTCGATCGGTTGGTGTATTGTGTACATGTAATTAAGTATTTTCTGATCTTTAGTAAATCAGCTGAACTCTCTTACAAATGAAGGGTCGGGAAGTGTGGTAGGCCGCCGGGCGAAACCATGAATGACCCTTCCTTCGCTCATCAACGCATGAATGACATAGTTACGGAGAATGACTCACACGCCCAAGCCCTAACTCCATAAGTAGTCATTTTTTCAGCTCAACCGATCTCTCAATACTACCCCATTTACCACAACACGCCCTATTGAACATGTCTGCGCCATCACCTTTAGGAACGCTGGGAAAGCTCCCACCAGAGATTCGCCTCTGCATATGGGACTATTTGGTCCCATTAAATGAAGTACGCCGTCCTCGTGATAGCGAATGGAGAAGAAAGAGGCGGAGGCGTCTTCGTATCATGCGCACTAGCCGAGCACTCAACGACGAAATATCCAGATACCTATACTCAAACTTCAAACTCAAAGTCGAAATAAAGGGACGGGCTCCGGGAGGATCGGCGCTTAGGTTTGAATTGGAGATGTTACATGCGAGGTGGACGAACGCAGATTCCGAATACTACATTCAAAAACGATTCGTGAACTTTCCCTTTCACAAAGTTCATATCACAATCCACCTGAGTGCCCCGGATCCTTCAGACCGGGGTCAACTTGTCCTAATTTCCGAAAGACTGAACAAGTTCATTGGATTCCTGGGAGACCGTCGGCCAGCCAAAGGAATCAGCTTAGTCTTTGGTCAAACGAGAAAGAGCATTAGCTGGGTCAAAAATCAACAGCGGTCGCATACAGTGCGAGGCCCAAATGCCCGGAGACTATATGCCCATGAAGCTATGGCACTTCAACTGTTTCGTCTTCAGTATTATCAAGGAACAGCGAAACCTCGAGAGGAGGGTCCTGAGGAGGCTCTGGACTGGGCCGGCTACGACTACACGATATCAAATATTCTGCGGAAAAATGACACGCGACATGGCGGAACAAACCCATGCGGACTCAATAGCTCCCACTACCTAGAGGAGATCATCTGCAGAATCGAGGAAAAGTTCGAATCCTGGCTTACATGCCCAAATCCCGGGCGGACTGCCGAAAATATGCAGAGTGGGCGCATATTCAGCCAAAGGTTACAGAAACACGAGGAACGCCTAAGGGAAGTCATGTGGGAGGTGCTGAAAGAGGACCATAAAGAACATGAGCGAATACGAAAGAAAGTCGAGATTTGGCTGACATATCTCCAACCCGACGAAGACGAGCCCCCTTGTGGATGCCATGAATCAGGTCATGACATGAAGATGGTTGATCCCACTTGGAATGTCCCCAATAACTACGTGAGTCCTTCTTGGTGCCAGTACGACTCGGAAAGCGAAGAAGAACGCGAACGGCATGCACTCTGGCATCGTTGGGACGAAGCTAAGCGGCATTATACTTGTGGGTAGCAGCTGTGAGTCTTTTGCTGTCTCTTGCGATCTTCGCAGGCGTTCGTTTGGGAGAGGCGCGACAGAGCCTTATTGCCTTATTGCCTTATTGCCTTAGGCCCATGGTGCCTTGATACCTTGATGCCTTATTGATGCTGCCCTGGCGCCTTGAAGCCTAGGAGCCTTGGAGCCTGATTGCCTTACGGCTACAGTCCTTCCCGAGTGCTCTGGTGCCTTAGTGCCTGACAGACTATGCCCCACTGCACGCCCTGCTAAACGGCCTCCTAAACTGAGTGCTAAACAGCCTGCTTGCGTATCTAGCCCGGCAGTACTACCCTGAGTAATGCTACACTTACGCATCTAAGCACGGATGTAAAGGGGTAGATTTATAGAGTTCCGTAGGGAGATAGCTGGCAACGGAATTTGGCAGTAAGGCAGTAAGGCAGTAAGGCAGCAAGGCCCGAAAGAGCACCCGAGCCGCATACCCCGCGAGAGTCCGTGCCCGAGGCGTGGTCGGGCCTGCACAACTTCCACACAATCACCTTCTTTTGATTTCGAGCAACGTACACGAACCGGTTGATGCTTCTGCCAGGTGGAAGAAGATTTCCTGATCAGAGATGAGCAGGACTGCATGACCGTTTGCTTATTTAGCTATCTACCGCATTTGCTGCTTCTCATTTCATCCTCTTTCATTCTCCTAGTCTATCCAGATTCCAACATGCCAGGTTTAAAACGCCCATACAACCTCGAACCAAAAACCAGAAACCAGCCTTACACCGTGTTCAACTACTCAATATAAGCCAGTCTTCATCTATGACAAACTCCTCTCCTCTGCAAGATCGGTATACTTGAACCCTGTGCCAGACGACTCTCTGGCGATCGAGTGAATGCCCTCCCCGCTCGTGTCAACGACTCCTAGGACTCCTGGACCTAGGCCGGTGTATATACTTCCATCGAGGAGGTTGGACAAAGAAGTGAACCATCACTCGATGGAGCTGCGGAAGGAGCCGTTCAGTATCGCCTCCCGGCCAAATGTACGTCGGTCTCCTTCGTCATTTCCAGTGGGCCACATGAAGGACAAATCACCATTTTCCTCCTTGACATAGACATTGTCCAAAATCAGCCTGGTGAGAGCAGGCATGGTTTCTATCGCGAGAAACACCTCCGCCCATTCGCCCTTGGTGTAAATCAGTCGCCCAAGAGTGAGTTTGGCCACCCCAGCATGGTTGCCCAGAAAGGCAACCAGGGTGTCCGAGTCGATATAATCGGCATGAACCCCGAATTCTCCCAGCTTTGGAAAGTGTGTATAGCTTGCGATGCTATGGAACAGCGCTTGTCGCGGCTCGTTAACCTCTATGGTCCCGTCTAGGTCTAAAATCAGTTCCTCAACGTGAGAACAGAGGGTTCCCAGATTCCGGGCTGCATCTGCGTTGGAGGCGACGGGATCAGAAATGTGGCTGACCCAGTCCGGCAATGTGACATCGTCCCACAGAGAAAGCGAACCGTCGTCATCGTCGGAACGGCCGCTGATCCATTCAAACACGTCCATAGATATGGACAGAGATCGCCAGGACTGTATGAAATTTTCGACATTGGGTAATCGCAGAGGCGCGAGGACGGTGTTTGGTGTCAAGGCAGGGGGGAAGTCGACCAAGTCAACCTCCGGGACGGTCAGCTTTTTTTGGATCGCGGCAAGAAATACCACCAGATATGCAATCGATGCCTGCGCTGCCGCGTACGGTTCGTGCTCAAAGTCAGGATCGCAGCCACAACCTTCCCCCCTGAGTTGGAGACGTTGGAATTCGCCCAATGAATTGAAACACTCCATAAGCGTCTTGGAAAGGGCTTCTGCGTCCGCGGATAAACGCGAATGTTGTCTGCATATCATTGGGCATGTGGTGAATGTGAAGGTGACGTTTTTCACCCACACCCGGAGCCGTACATTCTTCAAGCGATCTTTAAATGATGCTACGCTTCGTGTACTGAGCTGTACTCTTCGGTGTCCGATGACACGTTGGAATGGCCGACCTGAGCATTTCCGGGAAATGAGCGTGTTCGCTAGCCGGAGTGACGAATGAGAGCGCTGATTCAGGTGCTCGATGATCATCTCCCAGAGTTCGACTGGGAGCCTAAGGATGGCGGGTGTGGAAGGGCTTGTCGTGATCCGCTCGATGGTCTCCGGGGTGGTGGACTCCATTTTCGACGATCGCTGTGATGGTGCGCGGGGAGGAGAAAAGAGCTGAGGGATAGGGAGCCTGGCAAGCGTGGTGTGTATAGACGGGGGATATGCTTTGTGTTGAAATGGCCTTCTGCCCCAAGCTGAGTCGGGCAGAGCAAGTTTTGCCTTTTCGCAAGTCGTGCCTTTATCTACGGTGCAAACAACAACCAGGACACTTCGGGACTTCCCTCCATTGGACAGAGCGTTCTCTGCGTTTATGCCTTCTGAGTGAAAGGTCCATCCGTTTGACAGTTAGAGTTTCGCGGGTGCTAGCTGTCAACTGTTTCGGACAGCCGTACGTTCAAATGACCTTTGCTTCTTCCATATTCCCATTATGGTAGAGATCTAGCAATTGTTGGGGCTAGCTCTACATTAGATAGATGCGTAGCTAGTTGTCTACGAGCTCCCTGTAGGGGAAGAGGCGCTGAAACGTTAGAGATGGCAGAGGGAATTGAACAGAAAACGTAGCGAAAGGCCTCATCCTCATCCACAGTGGCAGGCCATCCAACCGGAACCGTCATAGTGGGTTCCCTAACGATCCAGAAACACGTTTGATGGTGCATAACCGTCTGCCCGATCTAGGTACCTACCCCTACCCGCCATGCTACTGAGCAACCTGCAGTTCGTCAGTGCCGGAGGCATCGTTGAGTTGCGAAGGACAAGGCGCTCCAAAAATTCAAAGAAGATTTCTCAATCCCCACCAGCAAGAGTGATACTGCCCAGAGCCAGGGATTCTAGTTGACTCTTGAGGAATAAAAGGATATTCCAAGAGTCCGCCCGCAGAGTCATCTTTGCCAAATGAGCGTCTGTACCCGTAATACTGAAAAACCATAGTGAGCCAATATCTTACACAAACAAAGAGCTTCCCTGAAGCTACCTACCTACCTACGTGTAGCTTATCAGCCATCAATCATCGGTCACCAAGACGGGATTATTGAAAGAGCGGTGTGTGTACAGCAGAGCAAGGCCGCCGATTGGTATCGCCACCTACCAATCATACAGCAACGTCAATTATATTAATACGGTTCATCCTTCTATTTGTACGGAGTTACTGTCCGGAGCCGAGCAGGCAGAGTGCCCCACTATATGCAAGTTTATGGAGAAGACGAGACTTTCTCCAAATGGTGGACCCAACCCGATGGGTATTATTGACTACCTTATTGATCCGTCTGTATCTAAGTTCTAAAAGAGGCAAGCATATTCTGCATAAATGTGCATAAATTGGGGTCTTGGCGTACATGCCGCTGCTTCATAAGGCAGACGTTTGCATAACTAATTCTCCACTGCCTGTTGTACGGTATTCGCACTCAAATGGATCGAAATTATGTGCGAAGACGGAATGTTGAGTATCACCAGCCTTGCAATACTAATGGTCCCTCCATTCATTTCTAGAGATTCCGTTATCATACAAAAGCATTCCTTGGCATTCCTAGTATACTCTCCGCTTGTCTTTCATTGGAGACAAAAGTTCTTAACAAAGAACCGATAATACAGGAGGTACCCAGAAGATATGCACGGCATACGCGACTCATTATACAACATCCTTAACTGTCTGTTGTCCATTTCGGCTTGTTCCGCGCAACACCATACAAATGATAAAAGCCCCTAACCTTCTGCGGATTATATAAAAAGGGCAGTCTCGTCGTTACGCTTTAAGCCTCTCCACTATCCTTTGGGAATTAGCTACCTGCGTCTCGCTTTATGCCCATTTCCCTCGACTACAGCTCTCTAAATGGCCTCAATCGCATTCCCGTTGAGGTTTGGGATATCATCCTGGGGCACCTTGATGCCCGAACAATCAAGTCTCTGAGGTTGACTAATAAACGAGTAAGTTACTGCTGCTCCGGTCTCAGCTTCGGGAAACTCTTCCAGCATGTCGAATTTGAACTGACGGATTCTGGCATACAGGGCCTTCATGATCTGGCAATCGACTCCTGCTGGGGAAGTTTTGTCGAGAGATTAAGCTTGTGCGCCGATAAACACAATCCAATATCCGCGTTGCAATCAAACAATAGTGATGATAGACTACCGTGTGTTATAGAGTTTTCGATTCCCGTTGACAACGAGCTTTTCACGTCCCAATCTGGCCACAGCTTGGAGGCGAATGATGCAACGTGGTCCCTTTGGGAGACTCTTGCGCGCGGAAAGCGCAAAAAAGAACAGCTCGAACTTAACAAGTGGTTCTTCGATACTCTCGTTGAGGCATTTCGGGCTCTGAATAAAGTGAAGGAAATAAGCTTCTGGGAAGATGAACCTAGGAGAAAACGGTGGTGGTCACATTATCTTGATACAGCCCGACTATACTATCTAACTACAGCAGCTATTCTGGAATCCAATATTGTCCTTGATTGTTTCCAGCTCCATTTTGTCTCCGAAACTGGGCGCAGCCTTCCGGCGCTTTTCGCCGTGCCTTTCTACAGTCGTGGGACCCCGTATTCAATGTTAGCGGTCACTACACTGCTAGACGAGCTAGGTCGGGAATTGCATTTTCGGGATGCTCTAAAGGGCCGTATGCCAAGCTTATTCTCACATTACACAGGTTTGCCGGATCCTGGTGAGCAAATACCCCCCAAGGTCAAACCAGAGGCTTCTAACATTAGATGTTTGCAGGCGAATATATATAGGGCTGAATATGGATCCCCGAGAACAGAAGTCTTCACAGAGTTGATACGATGCCTGGAGTTTGCATGTGTGGATCATGTATTGTTTCGAAATGCTAGATGCGTGCAGAGCGACTTGCTACTCTTTCTCAAGGAGGCCCGCACTATTAGGCATCTGGAACTTTCCAAACTTAAGCTCGGCTGTTCTGGATCTTGGGGACCCGTTCTGAATTTTGTGGCCACGGACATGGCGAGCCTGCAATCCCTCACGTTGGGCCATCTCCAAACTTGCATTTCTCGGTCCATCCCCTCCTGCTGGTGGACGAGGACCCACGCGACTTCCCCGAACTCACCGGCGATCCAAACGACGCCTCCTTCAGCCGATCAGCAGCGCCGAGCTGGCCAGAGGCCTGAACTTTCGTGGGCCGGACTACCGCCGCGGTGGTCGTTGGGAGTTTTGAAGGGTGCTGGTTCTGGTTTGATCGAAATGTGATCAATGTCCATATCGTCATCTGGTTATAGTCATGGTGGTTCCAGATGGTCGGCTGAAGTATCCGGCTCGTAAGGTCGTTCCGATAGTAGTTACTAGATATCATAGTTACTATCGCAGCTCGTTGTGTACTCAATATTGCGGCGTAGGCAATTACGTATATCCCAGAATATGACACCTTGAACATCAACAGCCAATCCTCACCCTGAACCTCTCAATCTCAAAGGTCCAAGTAACGTAACCAGCCCCAAATAGTAGAACCCCCCTAGCTCCCCATCCTTCGGCCATCAGCACAATCACCCCCGTAGCCCTAGCTCCAACAGACACCGACAGATATTATTGCCGTCGCAGTCGCCGCCTTCCCTGGATAAAATCAATCCTCAGCGTGCCAAAAGTATCAAATTCCATACATATTCAGACACATGGAATCCACCGACAACCAAAAACAATCAGTTCCCCAGCGCCCTGCGTTTCATACCGCATCGTCCACCCGAACGCAATCACCACAGTCAATGCGACTAATCGACTCTAAGTAGCAGAACCATTCCCTGGTCAAGTCAAGAAACACGCTGATATAGAGACGGTGTTACGCCAAGAAGCGTACACATCTCTCGACCACGGTCGAGCGATGGGTACGGCGATGGGTCGGATAAAGCCTATAAAAGCTTAACTCCAAGGTCATTACCCTCTATCAAAACCAAGTAAAAACCATCTACTTGACCTTCGCCCTTTTTAGGCGGTGGACGAGTGGCCATTGTCTTTGACTCCTCGGTTGTTTTCGCCATCTCGAACACGCCGTACAAGCCAATCCAGCGCCCGAACGGCGGAGACCGGGTTTGAGCGAGCTTACGGGAAACCTTTTTTCCTGCGTATGACTTGTACAGCGGAATCTGAGTCGTCGGTCTTTGTCATTAGCTCCCGGCTGTCTGCGATGGGATGTACCAGGATAATGATAAGTTGATGCGTTGGTGCCTGAATGATGCTCGGCACAACAGTATGAGTGAGGGTACTCTACAATATTCGATTCTGGCATTTATTTATCCCATGAAAAAGGGAGTATTAGGATTACGGTTTCGGTTTCATACTTGGTTACGTTTATTTTGTGCCGATGCATATGTGGTGTGTTGATCTCCCGCCCGACAATCGTAGGAGGGTTTCTTCTAGACAGCGGAAAGTACGGTTACAGTAGCGAAGGAAGATAATCAAGAAGACAATTTGGGTAATTTTGATTACTAGTCAGATCAAGAAGGGAAAATAATAAAACGAAGGCAATAAGAGACAAGGAAGAATAGATACCTGAAAACAATGAAAAGCGAAGTGACAACAGACCAGCCGCATTAATTAAAAGTCAATTTCTATAAAGAACACGTCAGATGGCCAGCATCCGTTTATATAAACCATACAGTCTATACCGATCCTGTATATAGCAGTCACCGACATCCAGGTCTAGTGCGCATCTATTCCTCAACATTAATCAGGATCCTGTTCTTCATGACCAGCCGAATAGGCGGTTGATTATACGGTCCAATCCTCTCTCTCGGCTTCTCTGTGCGGAAGCAATGCAACCAGCTCAGACAGTTCCGTAGACCCTTTTCCCCACCCAACACCTGTTGCTTAGTACCAGTCCGATACCAGCGGATCTGGCTCATACTGCCCCCCAGCCCAACAAAATAATTCGTCCCACTCTTGAGGCCGTCCAGCCGCGCAAACGGCGATACCCAGGGAACATTGTCTGATTTAGCGCGCGGCGAATGCCTCGGCAGGACCTTGAACATGTGCGTGATGCGAAGAGTCTCCCCGGGGACGAGAGTAAGGAAAGCGTGCTCGTTTTCAGGACAAACGACCCAGTTCGCTGAATCCGCGCCATAGCAGCGGGTGAATTTGGGCGATTCGGGCGCATCGTAGCCTTCGGCGCTGATTAGGTCGAAGCCGTCCTTGAAGAAGGCCAAGCTTTTGGGGTCGAGGAGGGTGTCTTGCGTGAAGACCGTGAGTGGTTTGTTGGGCCCGGTTTTGGAGACAGGAAGAGTGATTGCGAGGGTGAGAGTGAAGGGTAATCCGACGTTGTGCTTATGGAGAATCTTAGATGAGACTCTAGCGGTGACGTCGATTTGTTGGGGATATGACGGGTTGTCTGGGACGCGGTGGTAGTGCACGACATGGTGTTTGTGGTTTGAAATAGCAGTATAACAGAATGCCGAAATAAATAATCTTCTCGAATGTTGAAAGGAACGTTTGACTGATGGTATTAACAAAGGTGACAAAATCAAACTAGCCATGAGCGATGATGATAATAATGACGGTGATTATGATGATAATGAAATTTAATGAGGAGCGAAATCGATGCATTTAAATACTAGGAAGGGTATTGTGGTGTCTTGAAAATAGTCGGAAATTTCCAAGATCAGGCCGTAGCAGGGAAAACCAAAAATATCTGTCGCTGTCATCTGCGCATGAAAGATGCCATGCTCCATAGGAAGATGAATTCGGTGTCCTGCAACGCATCAGGACTTATCCACAAGCACTTTCCTTTGCGCATTGGACAATGATATGGTTATAATGAATTATGTCCTTTGGCCGGACGCCCCCCTTGGATAGGAGACGAAATAATGAAAGCATAAACAATGAACATCTCATCGGGAGTGTCAAAGAAAAATAATTTCTAAATATTCGAATGTCAAGTATAATGGCATAGTCAAATGGTCCAATATAGAGTGATATCGAAATAAAAGGGGTATCAGGTACCAGACAAAAATAAGCAATAGGTGGCCTCAGGGCATGGCATGCAGTCATTGTGATTTCGACATGCCGGGGGACGATAAAGACTTTGGGATGGCAATATCCAAAAATAAGAAAATAGATTGCCCATTTCAGGAGCAGAAAGGTTAAGGTCTCTACCAAGAGAAAGAAAATGGCACCAACGGCACAGATCCAACTCTCGTAGGATCTATAAGCTTGGCGAATAGATACGCCACTGCCATGTATCTGATTTCCCTGACCTGGAGGTTGGGTGCATCAGAGCAAGTGTTTGCCAAGGGTGCAAGGGGTCTGTTGAGAATAGTCGGTTTGTGTCGATGTAACAGTGGAAGTGCTCGAGCAGTGCGGCAGGGCAGAAGCTTCGCGATGAATCAGGATAGAGCAGACTGCCACTAGGACCAGATCCTGTATAAATTGGCGAGTCGTTCGGTAATAGCGCTCTTGAGACCACCCGAGCCCCATCGTAAGATACGATCCAGTCGTGAAACAACCTCCAAGGCACCAGACTTGCTGGTCGTTCGCCAAATGCCCATATTCGTCATACAGTACCCCTTCTTTGTCGGGTCCCAGAAATGCGCCCATATCTCACAAACGGGACCTTCCGTGGTCACGGAAAAAGCCAGTAACGGAAGGTCAACGGTGGAATGTGCCTCTTTCCCACCCTGTCGTTTGGGGTACTCCAGTTCATAGAGCTCGGTGATACCTTTGAGGATATTGATCGCAGAAGCTCCGCTCACGGCCGATTGGTTCTGTGCCTGATACAGATTGCCGCCAGCGGCACCTGATTTGGCCTCGACGATGAAGAACGGGAAGCGTAAATGCAGCCGACTTAGACCGGGGTCGCTGATGAGGGCCTCGGTGTCTTGGAGGTCATTCAGGAAGAACCGGGCATTGTCGCCTCGGGCAGGTTGTAATACCGAGGCGAGAGCTGCATCTGCGATTCCAACGGTGACATCGGGTTTGGGGTTCTTGAGGGAGAACGTCGCCCCCAGATGCTGCCCTGAAGATGAAACTGGGGCGGCTTCGCCCCAAACAGGAAGAACTGTGTCGGCGGGTTGATGAACCTCAGGTTTCACATCACCACGCCAGTCTGGTGACAACTATTAGTTCAATGTCGATAAGGTGACTGGAGAGATATGTCTCACCTCTATTGCGCACAGATAAGAGTTCAGGTGATTTTAGTTCCTTGATGGCATCGTGAAAGACCTCGGTCCATTCGGCCTTCCCGGCTTGCAAGGCCGCCAGCTCTACTGATTCGCGCTGCAGCCTCCATGCCATATTCTCTACCTGCACAGAACGAGGCTCTGAAACATCGAGCACGCTACGGACCAGGTCGCTGACAGCTCTCGGCATCTCCACATCGATGAAGATACTGGCGCGAAACAACGTGCCCGTGCGATATGTCGAGTCATTGGGTTTCGAAAACGCTCGTTGCTTCGCCGGTGACGGCGACGGCGACCTCGTACTCGACAACGACGATATGGATAATGGAATGTGGGGGATATTTCCGTCCAGCCTGGTCGCATTCTTGGCTGCCGTCGGGCTCCACGGGGCCCCCTTTCCGCGATACCTTGCCTCAGGCCCCGAGAAGAGGTTGATCTTCGGGCCGCGGGTTTCTAGCTCTAAGAGAGACAGGTTCTCCTGAATCAACGGGAGTGGAACGGTATCTCGCTCCGGGAGATGTTGCTTCGCGACATGCGTCTCCGATCCCACCGGTTCATCATCGGCTTTGCGCTTCATGCTAGGCACATTTGGAGGGCGATCAGCATAGCAATTGAATGCGAGGCAGAGGAGAATAAGTTCAAAGCCCTGCTTGTGGTACGCTGCCTCTCATTCTTTCATGGTGCTCGATGCCGTTCTTTGACCCCGTCGGCCATGATGAAAGAACCTCCTGAGCCACGTGATGATAACGATCCGATAAGTCACCTGATCTAACTGGCAGACACCTCAGGCAGACATATCAGGAACTCTGCCTGAGGCAGCAATCACGTGGTTCCGCCGCAAGACAAAAAAAGGACGAAAACAGGGGAAATTCTTAACCTCCGCCACGTCCACCACATCGTCGGCCTTCCGGTGTTTTTGCTACCACCGCATCTGCCCCCAATTCAAGAGGCTCCGATCTGGTTGTCATGATTACAGATTAATAAATGAGGCCGGGGAAATAGCCGGCTGCGGTCTGGGTGTTTATGTTTAGTACTATCTTGTTCCTCGGCTGGATTGATGGCGAAAATCAACGGCAACACGGAAGGATCGGATGGTCGCCGGGCGTGGAGTCGGCGTGAATCCAACGGAGATATGTGTCAACCCTTTGTCCCCTCATTTCGCACCTCGCCAATCTTGGTGCTGGACATGCAGCTAGCAGTGGGTCACCCTTTGATCCACCGATGATCCCACCCTCATTGGTGGCCGAGGGCTGTGCTTCTACGCATACTGCGTAAATCCGGACCCTCGTGCATTTTGCTGTTTGGCCGTTTAAGCGCTGTACTGAGTATTTTTGTTTTGGCTTGAGCCCATAGCCTCGACAAACAGGGTGGGTGGTTTTTTTTATCACGAACCGGACAGGAGAACAAGCCAGTCTGCCTTGCTGCAATGCATGGTCACAGCCTTGTGGATATATTCACATTAAAACAAGGGCCGACGTACGGTCTTTCAGGGGCTTTGAGGTATCATTGCTGTGGATTGATCTAATTAGTTCCTGGGAGTGGCCGGGTGCAGGTCCTATTCTCGTTTATAAATTGATGACGGGAGTGTCGAGGTGCCGCCGGACAGGTTTCATGGTGAGAAGGAGGACATTCCCTGTTCCCCGATACGATAAAGCGAAGTGATGTCGCATTACCATTTCTATCCACGCCATCCCTAGCATCCTAAGCCCCCTTTCAACCATCAATCCCAACGAAACTGCTACAAAGCACCCACCATTCCCTCGCCGACATGTGTGTTCTTGTGACTGGCCATACTGCGCACTTCTCGGAGAAAGAAAATGGACTCGAGTATCCAGCTAATATTACATCTATCGTACAATAGTGGTGGGGCGGTACTGGGACCCCTGCTAGGGCTGGAGATAGTAATAGTCTAGTGCCTCCAAGTGCGACGCTAGCGATGATCAGCCATGATGCGCCAAGGGCAGACCAGAAAGGGCTCCAGCGCAATTGGGCATTTACTGCGTATATCAGTCGCGGCGGTCTCTAATAATATGCAATCTAGAGCACACCAAAGGAGGTCGGATTAGCCCCGAGGAACGAGTGCGCTATTGGCGACGTACGCCATACTATACCAGACAACTTGCGAAATTATCATTTTCCTAATAGGTATGGCTGATCTAGCTCAACGGTAGAAGCAATCGATGAAAAATAAATAAGCAAAGTAAATATGTAGGATTGTGAGACAGCAAGGAAATACAGATTCACAGCAACTCCTAGGGAGCCCGGAAGATGCCAGCCGGGCTGACGCCAAAGCCATTGTGATCAGGCTTACGAGTTGATCGGCGGCGGGCTTTTCTACCAATAGAGCAGGATTAATTTCCTGCCGGGACCTTTTTCAAGCCTCTCCACAGGCCAGCAATACGTTGATTATGACGAAAGCTGTTCCTGCTGCCGAACCTTTAGCCCCCAGCGCTAATACATGCCAACATAGCCTATCAGTCCGATCTTCTAACCGCCAGACAGGCAAGGCTACCTTAGAGGTCTTGAAACACACTAAAGTAATATCATGTGTTTGGAAATTTCTTGCAATCCTTTCTTCCGAACTTTGTTCCCGAATGTCCTTAACCTCACAAGATACAAGATGAGCGACTCCTACAAGGAGGTTATTACACAGAATGAGAAGGAGGTGGTTAATGAGGGGATACAAGTCGTCCAGCCGGTTCCTCCTAGATTTGAGTCTAGTGGATACCTTCCGACTAAAAAACAACAACCGTGGCGCAAATTGATCATTGGAATAGTAATAACGATCACCATCATCATAATCGGCCTGGCTGTCGGCTTGGGAGTTGCGCTTACAAGTATGTTCTTCTCTCTACTTAGGCCAATCCCATTTTTCTCTGACTGTTCAGGGTCACACTCTACCCCTTCATCGTCGTCAGACCAACCAACCTCTACGGACTCAGGCGCAGAGTTCACGTCGTCTGCATCATCTACATCCACGTCAAATCCGACATCCCCAATGTCAACTGCGTCAGAGACTAAAGACGCATCGCCTACGTCTATACCCGATAAATACACCTGCCCAAGCGCGAATAATACGGAGATCGATAAAGGTTCCGACAGCTATCGTGTTTTCTGCGACGCGGACATTCAAGCCACTAACAAAAAAGATCTATCTTCTACGGTGTATAAAACGTTTACGCAGTGTTTAGGGCTCTGTGATTCGATGAATAATCACCAGAAACGCGCAGATATCGCTCTTACATGGAATTTTGAAGGTACAGGGCAACAGAACCCAGGCACTTGTTGGTGTTTGACGGGCTCGAACAAGAGGGTTATATCGAACCCAGGGAATATGGTGGCAGTTCGCGCAACAGAGAACTTTGTGATTGATTTGGAATGAAGTGTATTTAAACGCCATTTAACTCTAAGGAGTAGGGAGATGGTATTAGGGAATGTAATTCAGACAGGCACGCATATCACACGGCTTTAGTATCGTTCTCCTTGTCTCTGCAAAGACTACCCGGACGGGGTTGCCGTGAGCTCTCTGGCACCACTCCTCTATCATCTCTGAACGGACATCTTGCCAGGATAGACGGGGAAACTTCTCCCCTTGACAAGCATACTGAGATGGTGTGGCGTCATGAATAACTCGGTCAAATACGTTGACTACTTAGGCAGTACAATCATGATACAAATGACCTAGGCTTTGTTCATTTTCTCCTGTTCATTTCAACAGAGTATCGGTGGAGAAAGGCGGTTCGAGATATAGCTGAATAAGGCTAATCTACCCCCTGGATTCATCTTACTACCTACACCAGGAAGTAAATATGTTACGTTGACATGGTATTTTATAGAAAGTATTCTTCAATCTATCTACATACGATTCATGGAACATTCATTCACGGTTATCGTTCACCAGTCTTCCATACTCCAACATGAGGCGCCACCAGAAAAGTCTCATATCTTCAAGGCGAAGTACACGGCGCGACCACTCGTAGCTACTTTCAGCAATCCTTTTGCCCAATTCCTGCCCCTCTTCCTCTTGGGTAAAATAACGAACAATTTCCGGGAAGTCCCGAAGGTCCATGCTGACCGGGATATAATGGACCCATGGAATTAGCCAGTCATCATGCCATTCTTGGTAAAGAGTTTGTTTCATCACGGCCGATTTGGACATCAGCAAACGATAGAAGCGCCCACTAAGACCATTTCCATCCAGGTCGAGATTATATCGTGCTCTATATCCATCATCTATACCGTCTCTTTCCCCATTCAAAATATGCAAGACATCCTTCTGTTCTGCACATGCTGCCTCGTCGCATTGAATGGCGGCCGAAATCCGCACCCGAGTAGAGTTAGAGATAGCTGCAACAGTGGAGGTCGCTGGAACCCAATCTGGGACTTTTTTCGCCGGTTGCTGGAGTCGATGCAGCAAATCAATTGGTTGGCTTTTGTTCATCATCATCAATACTAAACGCTGGCGTTGCAGTGATCGCCAGTTCTCGGAGGTAGAACGGCCTCCCGTATTTGACCCCGTCCAATAAACAATATTGTCCTTTTTTTCCCAGTCCACATCTTCGTTTTCTCTGTATTCCCGCATTCGCAGTTTCTCGGCATAAAATGGACTTGGGTAAAGCATATCATTGAAGCAGGACGCTTTTGCTTGAGAAAGGACCGGGACTAGGGAATGGGTGATAGTCATTGACTCGGGATGGCGGAGACCAGCATGGATTCTATGAAGCTCGGGAAATTGACAAACGTCCTTTCCCAAAGTTACATTGGAGAGAAAGCCCATCTCGGTCAGGAAAGGAGAATCTTTGGCGTTTAAAGAGAAGTCCCGCGCCATCGTGTCCGGAGCACAGGATAATGATAAGGCATCCCAGGTATTCTGCTTTCCAATACTCAGGAAATTGACACGTTGGGCGATGTCTGGGTTTCTTCCTGGCAGGACTGAAGCTTTGTGCCAGGTGCGAGCAGCATTCAAAGCATGAGACAGGACATCGTGAGGAACCACAACTTTAGGTTCGTCCATGGTGTTCATCGCCAGGGTCATATTGGGTAATGTTTCAAGGACCTCTGAGTCAAACCAAGGTTTGAAGATCTGCGGCATCCAAGCTGCAGGATCGTCAAAGGAGGGCCTTGTACTTTGGTTAACAGTGAAACGATACATGCCTTTCCCTTGGCTAGCTTCAATCACGTTTTCAATACGAGCGCGAATATCAGATGGAGCTACACCCCACAGGGGTTCCAGACCTGACATCATCGAGTCAAACTCGTCCACTAATAAGAAATTTTCTTTCTGGGCTGCTTGAAACCACTTATCAAAATTCGGAGGTGGTTTCCGTCCATATCGGCGCTCGTACTCTGCACAGCAAGCACTTAGCGTTCGAGATTGTCGATCGATCATCGCTTTAAGATCAGAGTCAGCCTTTGCAGCAAGGTGGCGAATTGGATGTGTGGATAGATGTGTGGATAGGTGTGTGGATAGGTGTGGTTCAGTTCGTAATTGATAAGACTCCAAATGCCGTAATACGAATTCCCCATGAGAATGGGCAATATCGGAATAACTGCTATAGCGAAAGCTATTCGCCTTGTTGTCGATGGAGGAAGATGAACGACTCCCCATATCAGTGATAGGACAGAAATCAACGGGGATAAAATGGACGCTTGAAATGTATCTGCCAGAAGACTTTGCATCGCGGCTGTGGAATATGAATCGATAGTTGCGGCAGCAAAGGTTTGACCACCCATAACCTTTCCGTCGGTAAAAATCGTATTAGCTAAGATTCATTCTCCTGAATAAATTGATTGAAAGATTGTGTAAATACGCACCAAATAGCCAGTAGCTGCCAGTCCTGCTGCGGCGAAAAGCGCCCGCAGTACCATCGGCCATGCTAATATAGACGACGGGGGAAATACCAGCAAAGCTCCGATGAGAATTACAGATACGCGAAGAACTATAACTTCAAGCATCTGAAGAAAAGGTAGGCGCAGGCTATTCTCCCGGCACGTCTCTAGTAAGACAAACGTGGATGATCTCGCCATCACAAAAACAAACATAACCAAGGCCGAAGAACCATTGAAATCGCCACTGAAGCGGTAAAAGAAGAACAGGCATAGTAAGCCAAGAGTTAATAGTTGACGAAAGTGCCGGACTTTTGAGGCTGGTAGTGATAATTTGTTATAGCCTCCTGGCTTCGGCAAGGTAGGCGATTGTGAAGCTCGATATTGTAGTGCAATGGATATAAATGCCACGGTCAGTGGCTACAACTTATTAGCCAATACGAAATACCTATCGTCAAATTAAAAAAGCGGAGGGGCATACCACTGCCAGTTCTGTATCATGATGCACAATTAAGACACGCCCACCCGCAATGCAAATTGAGGTGCTCCATGTTAGCCAGTGGAAGGTGTATTTATGTTCCTGCGGCCATATATCATTGTCGAGCGCCGCTGTCGGCTGTTGTATGAATTTGCGACGCAGTCCAATCGCAACATACAAGAATATCCAGCACAAACACTCTCCACGAATGTCGAGGTTATACCTTAGAATCTGTTGCAAGTACTCGGATGTGAGCGCGATAATGGCGGCGATAACGTATGTAGTGCTGTAATCCATGTTGACATTGCAGGTTCTGTAGACAAGTAATGTGAAACCCACTTGCTGATCCGGAAACAAAAGACAACGATATAAAACGAACAATAGGACAGATCAACTCATTTTGAATACAGAGTGGGGAGTGTAGCAAATGGCTCGTAGCCATCGGGCTGAGGGAGACATTCGCCTTGCGCCGGTGCCAACTGGTAGCGTGATTGTCACAGCCCCCACATTTCACCCCATCGCTTAATGCACACAAAAATACCTCGGGAAAGACTGTATGGAGTCTTGAGCAGGGATGGGAAATTGCATTGCTATGGCGCAACTCATTTCAGCTCATGTCCTGCGCCCACGCCAAAAATGGTAAAGGCCATATTGGATAGACGCCGGCTCCTGCGCCGCTGACAGCCGGTGGGTCTGTCTGGGAGATGAACGAATTGTAAATCAGGACTTTTGTTACTTTTCTCGATTTAGTCCGTCGGAGGTCCTTGCGTCAAGGCCCTTCCGTCAACCGATTTGTGCCTTATGGGGTCCGATGTGCCTGGGATCTCCAATGACCGCAGGTGGCTTAATGAAGCATACCTTACGGACCCACTCACATTTCTAGGCACAGCACCAAGAGTGAAATAGACTGTTAGTCCGTGAGGAGTTGGAGGACCACGGTTTAACAGGGTCGAGGCCGGCGCCCTCGCGCAGCAACGTCTGTGGGGGCATAAAATGCAGCCAATGGAGGAAGTCCTCGACGCGCTTCGAAAGAACCAAAGTATGTCTGTCACAGGATTGCAGATAATCCCTGTTAGCTGTCCTTCATTTCACAGAATGCACCTCGCTGGCTCCACCATGCAGAACCGCTCGCGGCCGTCTGGCTCAGGGGTCACCCCGTTGATCAAGCACTCCTTGACCCTCCCCGCTGCGAGCGCGTATGGGGGGTAGTCTGCAAATATCCCCTCGATTGTCTATATCGCCACGGACCATTTCCTGTCCTGCTTGCAATGTCAACCTCGCCCACGATGCAACCCGGCAGGCTTCGTTTCCTGGCCATTGCGCTCTTATTTCGCTCCTGCTATCTGGCCGCTGCAGCTGATTCGCCGGCGCCCTGGACGATGACTTGGTCGGACAAACACTACGGCCCAGATGGACCCTGGCAGGCCGTCTCGGTGGGCATGGGCAGCGAATCCCAACCGGTCGCCCTCTATCCGGGAGGAACGTGGGCGAGTTTGGTCTTCACGGAGTCCTTCTGTGCTAATACGAGCATTTCATCCGTGTGCTACGCGGATAGGAGCGGATTGTTCCAGACCAAAAACTCGAAGACCTGGGATAACAAATCCATTTCTTTAGCACCAAACGGAGATACGTGGTCTAGTCTCTCAATGGGGTATACAGATGCTGTGCCGGTCAACGCGCTTGCCAAACGCGCGATGGATACCATGTACCTCGGAGGAAACAAAGTCGCTGGCGTCGACCTGATCGCAATCTCACAGGCTTATCAAACATATCCCGGCGGTCAGAATTTCCCCCTCGAGGTTGGGGTACTATCACTTGGCTGTCAATTCCTTAATCAGACCTTCGACCGGGATAATGGGAGCAGTATCAACGCCACATTCATCAATAGCTTTACGTTCACCACGGGGATGACCGCATCATACTCGTACGGGATGCATATTGGCTCTGCATCGTTGGGAATCAAGGGCTCTTTGCTGCTGGGAGGATATGACGGCAATCGGGTCGTCGGCGATACGTCTGCGCAGCCATATGAGGGAGCCAGCTTCCCAATCAACCTCCTTGACATCGGAATTGGTGTGGCCACTGGTGGCTCACCGTGGGACTATTCCAGCCGGACTGGCCTTCTGGGGAGGAGCAACACTTCCCTGCACTCGGGAATCACAGTGAAGGCTAGCCTTGGAGATCCATATATCTACCTCCCAAGAGGTTCCTGTGACGCAATTACTACCGACCTTCCAACTACATACGACTCAGACCTGGGGCTGTATCTCTGGAATACTTCTGATCCCCTCTATGAGAAAATAATCACCTCACCCACCTATCTGAGCTTCGAATTCAGCAAGAACAGCCTGAACAATGCCAACATTACGATCAAAGTCCCATTCGCGCTCTTGAATCTCACTCTCGAAGCGCCTCTCGTTAAGACCCCTACGCCTTACTTCCCCTGTATGGGCACCGATAGCACACCCGCGTTAGGCCGCGCCTTCTTTCAGGCTGCATTTGTTGGAGTGAACTGGGGTAGTCGCATTGGTAACTGGTTCCTGGCACAGGCCCCTGGCCCGGATTACTTCCCAACCGCCAAAGTAGTCTCCATCGAGGAGGACGACCTGGCGATTTCTGGGACCAAGAGCAGTTGGGAAGCAACGTGGGCCAGCTACTGGACTCCAATAGCCGCAAGTCCAAGCTCAAGCTCAAGCTCAAGCTCAAGCTCCGCCACTGCTGGAGCAACGCCCTCCGCGGAAGATCGCAATGGTATGTCTACGGGGGCCAAAGCCGGGATCGCGGTGGGATGCGCAGTAGGTTGCATCTTGCTCATTGTTCTCGCATGTCTCTATTTTAGGCGCCAGCGGCGCGCGCGAAATGCATCGCCAACGTCGAAAAATATAGGGCCGGCCCTTTCAGGCTTCCGCGTCAAGCATGTCGAAGGAGTGTATGAACTAAACGAAGGCAGCGACCCCATGAGTTGCCGGGAGAGTCGAATCAACCACGAGAACTTAGTAATGACGCCTTGTGATTTCAGTTGGGACAATGGCAAAGGGTAGCCTCAGGTTGCTTGCAATTACCTTGCGTTGTTAATCGTTTCCTGTATCTCTTACTGCGCATACCTCTGTTCCCCTGTATATTTATGTACCCATTGAGGTTGGAAATGAGTTAATAAGTGATGAGACACCCAATTATCGGATAGCACAATAATACTGTTTAGATAAGGGAGAGAGATATTAATTTCCGGTATTTGTGATCTGGCAGTCGGTTGATGTTTATTTTGGGAACGTTTTGACAAACACAAAACGGGACTCCATTGTCCGTCATATAAACTGGGCCTTGCGAATGTGCGTAAGCAGTCGACACTTCGACTAATGTGGGAAATATAACTGGCTATAGTAATGCTTCGAAGGTATATATGTCAGGGGTGGGAAAAGTGCAACGTCACTAACGCATCCGAGCAACATGTCCTTACTGCGCAACAAGCCCCAGCCCTTTCAAAATAATGTCTGCGGCCTTCTCACCAATGGCATAAGCAGTGGTAGCAGTGTTTGCACCAATATTCTGAGGAACGATGCTCAAGTCCACGACCTTCAGGCCCTCAATGCCATGAACATTGAGATCGGCATCCACCACCCCGCCATCCGCCAGCGCGCCCATCTTGCAGGTCCCCAGCGAATGCCAAGTAGTGCCGACGTTCCTGCGCACCCAGGCCTCAATGACCTTGTCATCCTCAGCGGTGTACCGGATGTCAGGGATGCTCTTGTCATTCGGTTTGTCCAGCTTGACCAGTGCCGCTTCTGATCCCTCCGCGAACGGCGGATGCGCGCTGACATACTCTCCGCGGTAGACGTCCATGCGGCGCACGATTTCGCGCTGCTTCTTGTACGCCCAGATCAGCTTCTTGACGTCCAAGTCACTATTCAGGAATCCAGTCTCAAACGATATCTCCGCATCGGGATCGTCGCTGGTGATGTGCACGTGGCCTCTTGCGTATGGGTACACAGTAAACAAAGAAGTCGCGAGGTATTGACCTGGTTCAACGGAGGCCGGATCAGCAGGGAAACCGCCCAACAAGGCCATGAGCGCCATAGGCTTGTTGGGGATGTCGCGATAGTCCCTTGCGTAGGCAGCTTCGAAGTCGGGTCCCAGGGCAGCGACGTCGGCGTCGGTGGGACGCAGCTTGCAGGAGGCGTCTTGGCCGTTCCACCCCATGATAGGCGCGTTTGATTTGATCAACTCTTCCATGTTGATCCTCCCGGCCAAGGGAGCGTCGAACGTCTCGTTTGGCTCTAAGGCACTGTAGTATGGCTGGGTCAGGAGATGGTGATCCTGGTAGTTCCGGCCGATGCCAGGGATATGGGCGACGATGGGGACGCCGGCCTTGTTAAGAATGGCATCGTCGCCGAGTCCAGACCTCTCGAGGAGCAAAGGGGTCCCGAGGGCGCCGCAGGAACTGATTACGAGCTTTCTGGCCTTCACGCGTTTAATGTTGACATTGTCCTTTTGGAAGGCAGGGTTGGGCTTGAACTCGGCGCCCACGGCTCGGTTCCCCTCGAACAGGATCTTGATGACCTTAGTCTCGACCAGGACATGAAGGTTAGGGTGTGCACCGTCTTCCAGTCTCAGATGCAAGTAGTTACTGGCGGCATCCTGGCGGCGGCCATCGGTGCCGACGAAGCGCAGGGCACGTTGAACGCCGTTGCTGGTGTCGAGGTCTTGGAGATCCTTGACCGTCGGGTACCCGACCTCGTTGGCGGCAGCAATGAATTGATCTGCTGTACGCTCAGAGTAGAACGTTCCATGAGACACGACGATAGGGCCGTCTTTTCCATGAACGGTATCAGGGCCAGGGCCGTGATATGTCTCAAGCTACAACTAGTCAACACTGTCGTACAGAATGTGAATGATTAACATAACCTACCTTTTTTAAGAATGGAATCATTTCCTCCGCGGTCCATCCGGGAGTAGCCCACGAATCCCAATCCTGGCGTTGAGCACGACTGTACATCATCATGTTGATGGTTGAACCGCCGCCCAGAACGCCGCCGGCCGGGACAATCATTTCGCGGTTATCCAACTGGGGCTCCGCATTTCCCTTGTAGAACAAGGTGGCGGTACTGGTGGGAAGCAATGCAGTTGGGAACAGCAGGGGAAACTCCAGCAAGTGGTTGCCCTTATTGCTCTGTCCGCCCTCGACGACGAGGATGGACAGCGATGGGTCGGCATCGGCCAGCCTGGATGCAACAACGCACGCCGCAGTGCCGCCTACCGAGGGAGGTTGTTAGTAAGGGATAAAGTCAGGATGAGTAGAAGATAGGGATGAACCAACCGCCGGCGACGATGATGTCTACCTCGTCAATGCCTTCGGGGAGCCGAGTGCAAAGGCCCATATTGATGTTGTGGGAGATGACAGTGTGGGAGGTGACGATGGATAAATGAACGGAGCGCAGTGGAGGGGATGACGGGGCTTAAGAGCCCCAAGTGGGTCGCAGACCTGGCGTCAGACCTACGAGAACCAACTTGTTGGACAAGGCTGGCTGGCCAAGGCTGGCTGACTTTCTTTGTTATGCACTCCCTGGAAGTCCCGAGCACGCACATGGTCGGTCAACGTCGCGAACAGGCTACTTCCCGCGCCGTCAATTGAGCCTCTAATCTCGCCAAGGGGAACGTTCGGCAGTATGGGTGAGATCTCCATGGCATGGTTGACGAGAACGGAGGTGGCGATCCCAATGACAGGGCCCGACAAGAGAAGAACGTCGTCACGTCCTTTCGTGCCGCCCAGGGCCGCTTCAGCTGTCACACGCTATAGCCCAGCTGAATGACCGGTCCGACCCCGAAACCTTGGACAAGGGTATGGCCGCAAAATAGCAGCCCGAGGGGTGTACGTGTGGATGCTGGACAGCAGGTCGTTGCTAACGAGGAGCAGTACACTGGCCCGGATGAACCATCACTTGTACCAGGAAACATCGGCAGCAGACCACTGCTGATTCCGGCACTGAACACGACGGATGCCACGAATAGGAGGGTGTAGGCAGCCCATCGCATTGAAGATAAGTTTGGGTGTCATCGCTGGAGCCTGGTGGCTGTACGCCTTATACCAACAAGAGCCAGCCGTCCTCAATAGAGAATGACTTCCGCAGTCTGGGGCCAAATTCATTGTCACTGTGGGGATCAATAAGAATGCTCTGTCACGAACGACATACCGGGCACGGATAATCTGTTGTCCTACTTAAAGCTAGGAGCCAGGCCTATCAGGCCCTTGGCCAAGGAAGATTTGTGGCGGAGAAAGCATCATATGCACTGTATAAAGTGCTCTGTACAGCCTTATGAGAGTCTACTCACCCTTTACGGCTCGTTCAGGCTGGGTCTTGGCACCATAAGGATGCTCGCTATTGATATTTGTGTCGGTTAGCCATTATTGATACTCAACTCTTCTTCTCAATCTTCGATGCCCTGTATTTTCGTTTAATTTTATTTATTGTTTTTTTTTCTTTTTTCCCCTTGTGCAAATCTGATTCCTTTCTTTTTTACTTCGCTTATTCCACATTCCAGGAGACCTTGTTGGGGTTCAACTGCCACCACATCATCATCGGGAGAAGGTCTAACCGCACTTCACAATCTTAGCAATTGGATTAAGGCAGCCACTAATCTTTTCGTGATAATTTTTCTTTAAACAAAAGAAAAGCGTCCAGAAGGACCTGTCTGCATGACCAAGAGGCTACTGCAGGGACATATGTACCTCGCTAAAAGAAGTAATACACAGATACCGCTTTAATCACATCGCAGGACTCTTCGGTTCGCTTATTTTGACAAGGATGTTTCCCAGCAAGCCATTAATGCCGTTGGACCGACGTCCAGCTCGGTTTGCTGTGCTTGTTACGAACGGGAATGAGCAATATGATATTTCTCAAAAAAAGTGTAAATGGTTTTTACATAAGCAATAACTAGGTAAGGAAATAAACTGCCAAACGTGAAGGGCAAAGCAAAAGAATGACAGCCCAGTAGGTGCAGGTGGCAGACGAATGTCAGAGATGCAAAATTATTTCCTTCTTTATGGCTTTGATATTCCAGCTGTTCGCCTGCCAGGTGGTACTATTAACCAGCCTGCTGGAGTGGGAGACACATCAGGCCAACCCTTTGACAAAGTACGGTGTAAAAAGTACGGTTTTGCTCTCTGTGTGTCGCCCTGTTCTAGAACAATTCGTTAGAGAAGGCTGTGCATGTACCTTTGCTGACCGCTGAACCTGAATCGCTAGCCTCCACACTTCCGGAAGCTAGCTGTCGTTCCGCGGAGGATGATCATGCAAGAAACAACCAGTCAATGAATTCTTTTGATTTCTTCTCCCCTATCTAAACCTCAAACTGTTCATAGCGTCTGCTGGATTTGCAAACACAAAAACCAATAAATGCCATTTCATTTATTTTCTTATTGTGATTATGATTTTTAGTATGAAAGAGAAGGCAGAAACAAAACTCCAGCCCCAGTAGGAACTAGGAAGATCCTATTTCCTGTGATTCGAAAGCGAGTCGGATCTCAAGGATCTCAATCATCCATGCGGACAGTTCCAAGAGGCCAAGGCCTCAGCTGAGGTCTTTAGCTCACGTCGCCCTCGTTCCTGAAACATTCCGTACATTTTGTCAACCCCATAATGCTCGGATGAATCTACTCGGAATCGGGTCAAAACAATCAGGCAAGAATACATGATTAGGCATGGGATAGGCGACGGACGCTGGCCCACACTAAAGAACACATCCGTCACCACAGTATTGGAATATCTGTACCGTTTGTTTGCCAGATAGGGTATAGAACCAGAAATAAATTCGATTCGGTGCATCCAATTTTGATTGCTTCCCTAGTTAGCGAACGGATAGGGTACTGTACGGGTCGAGGATGGCTCCAACGCATAAGCATATGTATCGTCGGTCCTGGTTATTCCTAATACCTTTTTGATCGAATATTAAATACTCATGGGCTCTGGATCCAGCCGGAAAGAACCCATGTCAGTAGGATAGAAGCATATGCTTCTTGTTATATTTTCAGGATCGCTTCTTCCTCGGTGTGAAGCTCAGTCCTATACACAATAGGCACTGTCTGTCATCTATCCTCAGGGGAAAGCCCTATCGGTCATTCGACAATTTGGTGCGCTGGCTTCCGTTTTCGGATTTCTGCAGGATAATGGTGCTTTGACACATTAACTTGAAAAGACGGTAAAGCTGTCCTGGCTCTAGACCAAAAGCATGTTTACTGCGTAATCCTTATAAACCCCCTTTTTTTAAAAAAGAAAAAGAAAGAAAAAATAAAAAGTTCGTTACTCTTCCTCCCATTAGCATGTGTAGAGCCTCATATTATGTGCTTATTTTCTCTCTCACGGTGTGTTTTATCTTTCAAGCCCCCTTTTAAACGAGAAATACAATAGAATAAAATGGAAAATCGCAAATACGCACTTTATGTGACATAGGCAGCACAATTTATGTTGGTTTTTTTTTTCTTTTTGATGCTTAGCTCAAGGCTTGAATATAAAAAGCCATTCCTCTCAAGCCAAACCTCGTAGACCATTCCCAGGGCTCCAGAATTCCCCAAGCGACTTCTCAATTTATTTGTCCCCTCATAACAACATACGCTTCGAAAGGATTGAGAATCCTAAAACCCCGATCGCCATGCCGCCTCGCCAAAATGATGCATCGAATGTCCCCTGTACAGTTGAATCGACAAATTGGGACCCTGCAGCCATCTGCGGTCATTTTCGGTCTAATCGGCTTGTTGATGTCGCTTCCCAAAACATTTATTGCCTTTTACGATCTTCGCGATCGCATGCGTCAAAGGGGGCCTCCTAGAGGTGAGTTGTAAATTTCATGACCCGATGAACACAAGAGTAATGAATTATAGCCGACTGAGCACCTGCAGTGCATAGAAGTGCAACGACGCCTGTTTAATCGGTCGGGTTTGCAGTTTAGATCATCCGCGTCAGGGGAATTCCAAAGGTGTACTCTGTGAATGATATTGACCTTCCTGAAGTTTTTTTCATTCTTTAAAAAAGTGACCATGTTATTTATTTTAAGCGTAACCGGAAGGCTCAGCAAATATTCTGTTCCTATTTAACGATTATCTATCCCAGGGCAAAGGAGCAGTACCGTTTTTCGAACACAGGCTTCTCCATGTGATGTATTTTTAGAAGTATTAGCCATTCCCTTTAATTCGGCCTATTATAAAAAGAATAATTGTAATCCTATGTCGCACTCGCACACGTAGATATCCTAATAGGGCATCATGTACCACGTGATGAAGCTGGAACCCCAATAGAAAACACTTCGCTGGAGAATCCACGAGGCCTAAATTCAAGTTTGCTAACGAATGATAAGGGGGGGAAATGGCAATGCTTTAGAGGGCTATGATATACATGCAGTCTTAGATTCCTATGATTTGCAACAGATAATAGTATATATATAAGAAAACCTGAGGGGAGTGATAGAACAAAACAATAATGCTTTAATAAAGCACCATAAAGTGAGTTCATTACATGCCGCTCTATAGGAGATAATAGACACTTGCTGCATTGAAGAGACAAGTTTATATTCTTTCGTGCTAATTCTTCGATTATGTGTTAATCATGATACCCAGCTGCCAAGGTAACGGAGGTTATTGGTTAGCTTATACCGGACTTCTGACCATTAAGAAGCGCAGCTGTCACTATTGCACTCTAAGCTATAGCTGCATATCTCCCTTAGCCATGTCGCACACTGGTGACCAATCAAAACAGTGGCAGTAGAGAGAGTACAAACTGTGGTCTCTAAATTCATGGCAGGTTACCTCTATATAAACAGTCTAGAAATTATAGTTGAGGACATTCAAAAAGCCCCCAGGGATCCCATAATATAACATAATAACATCACTTCATCCACTCAAGCATCAGCTGTGTTAACCATTCTCTCCCTGGACTCCATCCGATAGCTGTCATCACTCCCCTCAACCACAATTCCCTTATAATCGCCCGTATCCCCCTTACCCGAGCGCACATGCCACACAGCCTCTCCCCATTGTCCCTTCCACGCCCATCCAGGATGAAAGGCTGTTAAGGCAATAACCGCCGCAGCAATCATAGCACCCTCCAGCACCATGAACGTGACCTCATCATTGGCCAATTTCCCATCGAACCCCTCGCTGAGCTCCGCGCATCGAAAAACAGATCGAATAATAATAGTAAGCGTTGCAACTCCCAATCCGAACAAAAACCCCTTGAATGCCTTCGTTTGTCGCAGCCCTTCAAAGAACGGGTTGAATTGATGAGCAGGCGCACGGCGAACCCGGAGTGCGAAATCGGTACACAGAACCACAAAGAGAAGCAGACTGAACACTTGCCATGAGACACCGGCAACCATGACGTTTGTGCCGAGTTTAGTCGTGTCTCTGTCGTCTGCGATGGAGGCGATGGCACCGCCGGCGGCTTGCAGGATTAGGGCAATGATGTCGCACGTGATGAAGAGGATGGTGTAGGTGCGTGCGCGGAAGAAGGGGATTTTTTCACCGTACGCGATCACGATGCGGGAGAGACAGAGGTAGATGGCTGCGGAGAGGAAGGCAGGTCCGATCGTTAGACAGACGAGGTACCTGTCATAATTAGTCTCATGAAGGTGGGCAAGGTAGAAAGGGAGGTGTGCATACATCAAGAAAGGATCGAAAAGGAATGGATTGTTGTGCATCTGGATACGACCAGCGTATCCGATGATTTCCAGAGCTAGACCGCCGATCATGGCAATCATGTAGCTCCACGTTTTGTATTTGATGCCGAAAAATATTTGGAAGGCCAGGATCAGGCCGAAGACTGCGGCGAAAAAGATATTCCCTGCGAAGTTGGGGACATATTCGACGTATGCTAGGTCCAAGGGACATGTATCCAAAGTGCAGAGGCTTGGGTCCTCGAGGAGGGTCATGTTTGTTGTCGGAGTGCCCATTTTTATAGCAGCAGAAGATCAGGATGTTCACAAGAAATGTTGCTTGGTGTTCAAGCTGATCGACCGCGAATCAACGCCTCTTTATAGACACCCTGCACTGTTTATTGTCTCTGCCTTATTCTAGGATTATTTTAAGTAGGATTTAGCCCGAGCCCTAGAAGATTCCTTCTTGCACGAATTGTCCAGTCAAAGAGCACATAAATCGCAAAAGCATAGCCATTTTTTCGTAATATTTAGTTTGAAACAGCCACTCATTCAGGAAGATAGGACAGAGGCCCGGACCTGATGTCAGGACGGACACGGCAGGATTACTGAGACTGTCAGTGTCCGCCCCCAAATACGATGAAGCTCTATAATTAGGGCTGATTATTCGGGCCGTCATTGGCTAGGCCGTAAAGCAGCAGTTGGCGGTGTCGAGCGGGAAACTGAAACTAGTACCGTAACGATCGCAAGGCATATACATAAATTCCTTCCATCAGCCTCGTCGCCGGAATGTTGGGCGCCTAAACAGGTGGCCTGGATATAGCGTTGGAGACAGCGTATGGGGCTTTACGAGCTGACTATTGTTCAAGTCTGTTCTGGTTGATTGAAAGTCAGCCAACGGCTCATATACCCAAACCAAACGTTTACTCTCAAGTATCGCTAACTAGGTCCCCTTGATGAATAATACCAAAGTGTGTCTTCCAGAAATAGCATTATACCTCCACTCGCCCCATCAGGAATGGCTAGCAATACTGCGTCCTTCTCGCGGGGTTGTTCCCAATCCGGTGCTTATGTCTTTGCTCGCAAAAGCCTTTCCCAATACGGTGAACTTTGCGGGCCCACGGGCAGTAAGATGTTCAGATTAAGTACCCGTTCCTGTTGGCCCTGGCTGGCTATGCCCAGTCTACCCACTTGGTCTGACAATCCCAGTCTGCGTCCCAACCGTGTGGCTTGCTGAGAATTGTGATCTGACTTGGACTTGTTTCTTTTCTCGTCCACCCCCATCGTCTCATACACCCGCGCTTGTCGGTCGGAATTCTTTCTTCCACTGGCAGCGACATCATGTCTTTCTCCTCAAGGTCTATTACCATCTGAGCTACCTTGAGGAATCTTTTCTTTTTCCACAGCCCTTCTTGCTGAGGACTTCGCGATATAACATCCATTGCTCTTCGTCGAACAAGTGGCTGGCGACATTTTATCGAACTCCAGTATAACATCGGAATGATACCTGCTTCAAGCGTAAATCGTGCAGTCAAATCATCGTCTTCAGGACTGGCCTCGCTGTTTAGCGCAACGAGCTTCTCGGCATCGCTCACGATCGTTTCGAAGGTCTCTTTATATTCATCGTATATCATTTCGTCCATGGATAAACATGTCTCGACCCAAATTTGTGATACGCGGGATTGGATCCATAGAAGAAGCGGTGCACGAGGGTCTATCGATCTCATATGTCGCCAGTTGGTTGTGGGAAGTCTTCCAAAAGCGTTCTTCCATGCCAGGAATTCTTTTCTCAATTGTTGCTGTCGTGGTAAGTAACTGTCTCTGGCCACGGCTTTTCTGAGCGAAGCTTCGCGAACGAAAACTAATCCCGTATTCATCAGACGATCTAAGGTATGTCTTGCCTCGAAAATATCAGTTATGACTATTTCCTTCGCGAGGTGGGGGTCTGATTCTGGAGACTCTAAGTCGAACACCATCATCTGTCGTCCGTGAAGAGAAAGTTGAATGTTCAATCGCAAGCTAAGATCAGACAACTCACGGCCCAAATCAGTCACGATGGCGGAGCTTTTGCTGGCTGGCCCCTGACGGTGTAGAATGCGCATCCCTGACTGAAGGTGATCCAAAGCTTGTGCATGATTTCCATTCAGCATCTCCAGACACATGAACAGATAGCATGTGACGAGCATCAGATCCATTGTCTGGTTAGGCGAAGACAAACGTTCAATCAGATGTTTAATCGCCTTGTTATACTGCTCTAGCGCAAATTCCTCGTTCGCCTTCATGGACAGCACATCCCGACACAAGAATCGCTCATGTGCTGCACTAACGGCCGCGGCAGCATGCCTTACGACAGGTACAGAATGGCTGATTTGCGGTATTAACCGATCCCATAGCTCGCTTTGAAATACACCCGACATGGCGCGCGTAGTTTGCGTGCAGAATAAATGTACGTACTTCTGCTCCTCCCGGGTTCCTGGAAGCAAAGCGACATGACCTGACGGGCTGATCTTCGGAGCCAGTCGCGCTACAACGCTGTTTTCACGTTTCTTGAGCGGTGATTTATACCCATCGCATTTCCTCCCTGTCTTTCGACACTGTGCACAGTCCGGTTTCTCCTCGTCGCATTTGACATGTCGGATCCTATCCTCGTCAGTACGGGCGTCCGGTCCCAGGTAGCGACTACCGCATACTTGCACGTAATACAACCGGTCCTGGTCTTAGGTTTGCTCGCTCGTTTCCATTTACCGACCATGGTGTCTGCGTTGACCTTGTTCAAAGCAGCGTGCGAAAACAGGGGTGTGAAATGCAAAGCTTCGGGATCGCGTTTTTGGCCCCCAAGAGCCTCCCTGCGCTTTTCAATTTCCACTGAATAAGCAAAGAGAATCCTGTAAATTAGAGGACCCACCATGTCAAATAAAGCTAGAGAAAAATTTAAAATGCCTGCCTAGTGCTCTCATCTCCCGCAAAACGCCCTACTCCGGAGAGTAGACGGAGATATCGCAGGTAACCAAACACAGCCTTAAAACTAGGCATCCCGCCAAGATGCCGGTGCAGGATCACTGATCACCGATTTTGTAGGCAGTTTCATTTGCTTGGAGCCTTGTGCTTGTGTTTCCTGTGTTTCAACTTCTTTACACGTGGCTGTCACCGTCTTTACGGAGTATTAATCAAGCTTATGGCCGTTCTCCCTGTCCGCGTCGCCACTGCGCAATCAGATCAGAAGGATCGACACCCCCAGAACTCGGGGATAATTTGGGGTTGAATTTGGTTTAGCTTGCTGGCTTCGGGGACTTTCCGAGCCTAGAATGGGCGCTTCTTTAGGATCATTATGTAACTCGGATCGGAGTTATTTTGCTGACCTTTGGGGCATCGGATCGGAGTTCGTGATGTCTCTCCATCCTGGATTCGAAAATGGAGAAACCTAGCTACGTTCTTCTAACTTTGTTTCCTTGTTACCTATTCTATACCTCATGATGCTAATATTAGCCATTGCGCTTCAAATCAAAATAAAATTCAGAAATACTCCTGGACTGTCTAAAGTGCTCTGACAATAAGCGACACCAAGCTGCCTTATTCCTTCGAGCTTGGATTCGAGATAGCTTTCTGGACATTAATTATCATATATCTCCCTTCTTTTCCTTCCCTCTGGGTAATGATGGTGTGAGGCAATGCCATGTTCAGAAGGTGTTTTTATCGGACTGGCTCGGTCTCCTGCCCATTGTAAAGTGTCTTTTCATACACATTTCTGGCCCTTACCTATAACCAGGTCCCTTGGCCACAAGTCTTTATCTCGATGGTACAGCACGCATCTGCAACGAGACATATTAAGCATACGGATCAGCTCATCTCTCCATTTTGAGATGGCGGGCTCACTGCTTTCTACCTCATTGACATTTTATTCACCAAGATATGACAGGGCAGCGTCTGCCAGCTCTGGTGCACGTCGTTCAGTCGTGCGCCCACATGGTGGTCTCGTTGGGCTGGGGTGAGCGCGGGTTTCGGTGGTGAGAAGCTTGGCTATCACAGCAATGAGAGCACCGGTAGAACGGCCGTTCTTAACGCCCTTGATCAGCTCTACATCTTTGTCCTGGAGGGAACTTGCGGCTATGAATGCCTGAGTTTTCTAATATTGGCCATAGTGAAATGGGATCGGATAGAAGCCATGCACCAGTTGTAGTTTTGTAGTCCACAAATGCCATATCGATAATGAAAGCTGCATAAACACCATGCGCCTATACCTATTACCAGTTCTTTGGAAGGCCTCATCATTTCAGAGATGTAGAGATTTCGGTTTCTCCAAAATAGGATGAAGTTTCTGTGTTAATAACGATTACCACCTCTTCATCTTCCGTTGCCCAGAATTCGGATACCATCGACGTTCGCGCCCCTGTCATATAATCTGCCGACACTGTGTAAATCGCCCGAACCCATATGAACCCCGTGTGAAGCGAAGACCACCGACATTGCCTGTCCTGTGTGCTGTTTGAACCGGCCTTGCACTCCTGTCTCATCGCCGCAATGGACGCGCTCATGGCTGAAATCCTTGGGCCCTGGATATCTCGCTTCCAGCCCAAGAAGATATTGGTTGTGCAGTGCCAGCAGCACAGATGATATGGGCGACGTGGTACTTCCACTCGGACTGTGCTATCGCACTCTTACATGCATCCTTAATCACTCGCTACCAGCCTTTCAATATATGTTCGGGAACCATATGCAATGCAAGACGATCTCCTGCAGAAGGAGTGGTAAAACTCAAAGTAGTAAAAACATTGTTAATCTCGAAAATAGTGCCGGAGTCACTAGGGCAATGTTTCTTTTCGCCATTTCCCTCGCATATAGGGGTAGAAGCCAAAGGTCCATTGGGAGTGATAGTGGATGGCTAGGTATAGCCGTCGTTCTTCGGAACTATTAGGCACTTCGGATGTTCTTTTGAAGCTCCATGCTGCGCAGGATTCGACTCCCAGTATAAAAGTCTGGTAAGGCCATTTCGTTGGAACCATTCCGTTCTTAAACCGGTGAATAGCCATGCTCGTGGCTGCGCACAACGGCCTTGACATCCGCCAGCCGAAGTGGGATATCGGTCTCTGGCGTCACCTGGGCAGACTCTGCCTGTGCACACTCACCTACAGGTCTCTAATCTATCTAGGCAAGATGTTTATAAGTCGCAAACCTGAGCTCGGCTTCAAAACTGGGCCACTCTTTCAAATTCGGCATGAATTTCAAATAGTGCACGGCGGACTTCTTTTTTGTGTTTATTACCAAGTGGGCCTTTGCTGCATTATATCATCAGTGTACCTGCCGTCGGACGATGTTTAACCTTGGAGAATAGTGCGTCCATGGTATGGCAGGATTGTTTCGCGAAAAGAATCCCAGAATATTGAATATTTTATATTCGCTTTTCCTTCAGCAATGTGAGATATGCCATTACCTGGTTCGGAAAAGTGTGCTCTTGGTTCGACGGCCAAGGGGAAGACTGAAAAGAACGAGCATGTCAATCTAGGCACAGCTATTCCACCAAGCCACCACTAAAAGGGGTATTGGCGCCTCTTCCTGTTGACTGTGCTTGTCAGCCTCTTTGGATTGAGCCGGACTGCCTCCGAAGCAATTCTATTTGATTGCGATGAGCCGAGCTCATGTAGGTGTTCATAGGAATTCGAGCTGCTTTAGTTTACCTGATGAGGCGGTATGTACGTATTTCGCAATTACCAGACCTTTTTCCATTGCCAAGGGGCTGCATCTTCGTTTTTGGCAGTCCCTCAACTTGTGGAGATGATATCGCAGATGTCAGAACCAGTCGGTGGTAGTGCATTCGTCGGCATCTCTCTTGTAGATGGTTTCACTGCCTCGCTCTGTGAACTGCATTGTGCATTCGATAGACTGGTAAAGAAGACATCAGAATGCCTTCTAATGAAAGCAGCCTAGTATGTAGAATGCTAAGATCGGCCCTTGGCTACCACTGATTTCCAGGTTTCATAAAATTGCAACAAATTCTTTGGCGAATCGCAATGGATATATTCAGCTTCGGTTCATTAATAGACTAGCGACAGGTCTGTGCATCATTGATCAGCTGGCAGGGCTTCTTGGACGCCAGAAGTCAATCTTTCCAAATAATCCAATACCAGGTCCTTCCGTTCCCAGATTTAGGCTACCCGGTCAGGTTGCCATATCCCGTTACGCCAAATTGCACTGCTATTAGTGCAGAGAAGTCGGCGGATGCCATTTTGTGAAATGTAAAGGTGACGCTGTATGTAATTTGTAGCTGATGGAACTAGAAGTTCGAAGTCGCTTAGTAGAAAAGGTTGAAAGTGAACCATTGGATCACGTTCATGGGACGATGGGTGATACGAAGCAGAGGAGAGTCAGCGCCGAAAGGTATGTGGGGTTACCTTTGCAGTGTGTCTTTTGCGGATATCAAATAGGAGCTGAATTGGTCCAATCCCTGGTCATTCTGGATCCAGCGCTCTGTATGATAACCAATTTCGGCATATCGCTATCACGTTCCTAGAGAGTAACTGGAGGGGCGACGAACAGGCACAGAAGGAATATAACAACAGATAGAAAAGTTTGGGGACCATTTTCTTGATAGCCTATTCCAATATTGACGAAAAGAAAGACAATATTATGTTGGAGTTCTCCGGTATGGCTGCTCCACTAGGCTAGAAGTAATCAGCATATCAGATGGCCAACACTGGGCAGCTGCATATTTCAGATAGCTGCACCACCCAGATACTGAACCCCAAGCGTCTCATCACTTTCGTACGAGCAGTTGCATCATATTATGAACCAGGATATCCGGACGGGGCGGAGCCCAAGGCACATGGCAGTGCGGACATTTGGCCTTGCTCTTTCGCGCGGTTTTCAGGATGCCTGACAGGAAAAAATGTCCATGTTTCTGGGGCAATAACCTCTCCCCAAAGGCTTTAGAGCAGGCCTTTCATAACCAGATAACTGGTATCGCTCTTCTCAACTTATCCAAGGATATCAGATCGAAATCCAATCCAAGAAGACATCATCAATCGCCTCGCCCTTGTGTATCTTAAACTGTGAGATCGGGATGCCAGTATTCGGAAGTAAATGTGTTTGACCGGCTCCAGTTTTTCGGTGTCACTTTCTATTGGGTTATCATTGACGAGCCACTGTTGTAAAGAACGTGTTCTACTCTCAAGCACATTTCGCTCAGGTAATTGATTTTTAATCAGATCTTCAAATTCGGTCTTCAGGTCGAACCACGCAGATCTGGGCCATTAACATTCCCATCGGCCATATCTCAGGCAGGTCTTGAATAGTCCAAACTCCCAAGTGTTCTGGACAACTTTTGGCGTGCGATACTAGCCTCAGGAAAGGCTATGCTGGAGTCAACCGAATGAGTGTGAACTTTCCTATGGCTAGTTGTATGATTAGTCTTGGAATCTTTCCTAGACGTTCGTCCCATGGCCGTGGCCAAAAACTTTGTATTTTGTTGGGGTCTATCGTTGCTGGACTTTTGTCCGAGATGCGACGTACGTGGAAAAAGTCATTTAAATGGCTAAGAGCTCTTTTTCCCGGTCCACAATTGCTCCAGGTATGGGATTGCATATGTTTCCGTGGGCTTGACTCCAAAGCCCATTCAAATTGGGCGCCACTGGAAATTTGGCTCATGACTCAGAGTAGCATGAGCTTGTCTGCATTTTTCGGTTGATCTTGGTCAGATAATATTGACGACGGGGGCATAGTTTTTGAATGCAATTGTTTTGCGCGGACTTGGCACATCAAGCGCATAACCAGGATTTGTATCTAAAGACGCTCGTTTTCAAGGCCTATAACACTGGGTGGCATGTTTTAAGTATATATCAAAGTCACAAACCAAAAGTTGGTCGTGAACATTCGAGCACGCTATTTACTCGTTTCGTCCATTGGACAGATTCGGGATGGGAGCACCGCAAAGACCGAAGCAATGGTAATCGCTTCCTCCCTGTCGCTTCTGGACAATGGGAGATGCAATATCGAGTCCGGGGTGGGGTCAATCCTGGCATAGAGAGAGGAGTAGATCTATAATATTGATCATTTGCAGAAGAATGTTAAGCCCGGTAATAAAACGTAATGAGTGGAATGTACGGTAGAGCCTCGACAAGTGTTATTATCGGTTGCATCCTATAGCAATTCCTGAGGATTTGACTCGATGAGTGGCAAACTGACGGGTGTTATTGCTGCGATGCATAGGCTGTATAATGTTCAATGTCATGCTTTTGATGCGTAAGATTTATGATATATAATAGCAATGGAGGTTCAATCTGCAGACGGCGAGGAAGAAGATGATGCTGGAGATAGATGTAGGATGAAGAAAACTTTCAGTGCAAGTGGGAAATTCTAGGGACATATCTGAGATAGTGAAGAGAATCCTTCAGGGAGAGAGTGAAGGTCTATATCGATACAGGGAATCGCACTATTCACTGTCAATGAGAACACTATCCAGGACTGCTGAGCATGACATAGGAGATGCACGGAAAATATATTAGAAAGTAAAAGATTTGGGATTTATGGGTTTGTACGATATCTATTAAATATAACTATAGGAATGGTAGATACGGAAATATTGATATATCCTAATTCAACTGTACATTCTGGTAGTGCAATTCTCAGATGCACAAACGGGATGTGGGAAGAATTGTGGCAATGGCTTAGTGGAGATCGGAGACTCAACACCTGCCGTAAAACTGCATCATCAGATCGACGTGTCCTCGATGCAAAAAGAATAGAAACTGTAAGCAAGGGGGCACGGTGATGTGCCATGATAATCGTGACATCTATGCAAACATGGCCCGACACGTGTCTCTTACAATGACACGGGCGGTCGCATGCAAGGGGCTTGAGATTTTTAGGAAAAGCACCAGAATTAAATCGTGATGACCACATGTCGCAATGCAAGCCTTGTGCCACCTGTCTTATCCAGGATACGATGCCAGATACCGCCCTTGCAGCGAGAATCCAGCCATGAAGGCAAAGCGAAGTCTCACGCAATTGATCAGCCAGGAGGAATGAAACCTCATGCAATAATCACGCAATCGGGCCGTCCGAATCAAGTCAACAAAGCGATCTGTTGGGATGGAGGAAAGTCGGGCACGAAACCGGCTATACTCGGGCGAAAACCACTGCACGATCCCTGTCGTAGGACCGGGGGAACTGGTCCTTAGCCAGCAGCAGGAGCATCCGGCCCAACGCACAAGACACGGGTGCATCGACAACCGAAAAACCCGGGAGTGCAGCTGCAGCATTGCGACGACCAAATGGCAAGTACCGGCCGCCCCGTAAATCCCTCCACCGAATGGCGCGTCAACAGCGGCACCAGGAAGTTGCATCTCCAACCGCCTAAAGCAGTCTATTATTCATAGAAACTGCGACGGTCCCACCGATGCAGTTCGTAACTTCGTAGAGTCCGGAGTAAACGGGCCTTCCCCAGACATCCCCATATTCGACTCCAAAGAGGAGCGGAGTGTGTTTGACGATCGGCTGGGAAAGGAAATAGCGATGCATTTCGTGCGCCGGACGAGGCTGAGTCAGGCCAGGCGGTCACGCTCGCCACGGGCCGAGTGGGTGAAAATGCCGCACCGACGAGGCGGGCGGTGATGCCGTCAGCCGGATTCTGCCGACGCGCAGAGCTTATTAGTGATTTTTATTAATATTGACTGACTCCTCGGAGGATGTTGAGGCTAGTCGGCCAATTCTGCCTCCAGTCTCACGATGACGGCTGGCAGAAGCTATTACCTAAGGGGTATTTTACAGCCTCAATTCCTCGATTCTTGGGGATTCTGGTGCATGCTTGGCCGAGACACCGTCCAGTCCGGACTCAGTCTAGACTCGACGCAGACGGTGTCCGGAATTGGACGCGGGTTGCGGTCGGCAGCCACGGTCGGGATGGCAGACCGATATGCCTTACGGACAGCGAGGATTTCTAAGCTGCAGTCCCCAGATCTTCCATGCCGACCGCCTTTGCGATGCAATCAATTATCAACTATCAATCCCACCGAGGAAGCCGATCGGAGAAAAAGAGAAGGCAACCGCACAGTTTCTACTCTGTTTCTACTTTTCTACAGGACAACAATGCTCCGGGCCGGTGGAGCTTAGCCTCGGGGCTTAGCCAGGTGCAGCCAATCAGGGGCCCAGGAATTGACTTTTAGGTAATGCCAAGATCGGCAGGCGCACTGCAGGGTTCTTTTTAGTTTTTAGCCTATTATTCTTTATTATTATTAGCGTATGGCAAATCGGCTCACCATTCCCATTAGCAAATCTTTTCTCTTATCCCCCCGCTAAATAAGGTCACCCTCTAGTAAAAAAGGATAAGCATAAGTGTTAGACTGTCAGGACTCAGGAGTAATAGAACACCGCGATGCGGCCCAAATCCAGTCCGGGGAAATAGACGACCAGAATTTTAATTGCATTTGGCTATAACTTAATTTCAATTGGAGAAGGGGGGCCATCGGTTGGGGTATCCGTCCTCTCCGCATGTGTGTAGTGTACTTGTCCCAGTCAACACTCACACCCAACGCCTGCACGCCGCACGGTCAAAGGATCGGGACGGCAGCTATCACGCGGTGATAGCCCCGAAATTACCCAATTCGTGGACAGACGATATGCAATCTGATTTTCAAATTTTATCTTGATAGCAGCCCGTGCAGGTGGGCGTGTGCATCCTTGCATCGTCATTTGGTTCCGCCGTAATCCGCCGTCGCACTGGCTACCACGCTGGCAGGGTCAGAGTACTCCGTATTGGACAGTTCCAGATCGATGGAATTGCACAAAATAAGGTTGTCGATTGATCATATGCCGTACCTCCGACTGGATCGAAACGGTACGTATTCTCAGAATCTGCTGAACCCCGCACGGTTTTTTGCGGGGACTCTTTCCTTTTTCTTTTTTCTGGTTTCCTTTTTGGACTCTTACTAAGTGTTGAAGATGATTAAAAAAGTAAAACGGGGGCAATCCGAGGCTCGCCACGCCCCACGTCGCACTGCGCATGTCGTACCACCCACAACGGACACCTGATTGGCCGGCGGTGGACAAGCCTTTGCTAACTGCACGCTAGGCCCGATGCAGCCACCCTCCCCGTGCCTGGCCGGACCGATCAGGACTAGTGTCTAGTGACCTGCTGCACCCCAAGTCTTCCAAGATAACGCCACAAAATGCTATTAGTCACGAAAATCCTGCACTCTGCATGCTTCCTCGACTTGGGTCTGCCTGCCTTCTTCTTCCTTCTTTTCCTTCCCCCCCCCACTCCGCCGGTTTTTATATGGACCGCCGCCCTCCTCCCCTTCCCTTTTTTTTCTCTTCACTGCCCTGGTCGACGGTCGCCATCCTCTACTCTACTCTACTACACCTCCTTCTCTCCTTCTCAGGAAACCCGACTCGACTCGACTTGGGAGTAGCCGACCTCCTTCTCCTTCCTCTTCCGTTTTCGTCTCTCTACCCTACCCCACCCCACCCCCACCAATTTCTTTTTTTTTTTCCTACCTCCCCTCCCTCGCCATGAACGACATCTCCGAGCAGCCGGGTCGCAACGCCAAGGCCATGGATGCAGATGGCGAGAAGAGCGAGAAGTTCGCCGCTCCTCCGCAGTATGAGGGCGTCGCCGAGGGCGAGATGAAGATGACCGACGAGGAGCGCAACGTCTACGAGGACGGCGTGCAGAAGTTCAACCGTCTCGGCTGGAAACGCCTGACGATTGTACTCATCGTCGAGGCCATCGCCCTGGGCACGCTGTCTATTCCCTCCTCCTTCGCCACCCTCGGCATGGTCGCCGGAGTCATCTGTACCATCGGTCTCGGTCTCATCGCGATCTACACCAGTCACGTCATCGGACAGGTCAAATTGAAGTTCCCTCACATCGCCCACTACCCGGACGCCGGTCGTTTGCTGATGGGCCGCTTTGGCTACGTCCTCGTGTACCTCATGCTGGGTCTCGAATTGACCTTCCTGACCGGCTCCCATGCCCTCACCGGCACCATCGCCTTCAACACCATCACGGAAAACGGCGTCTGCTCCGTCGTCTTTGGCGTCGTCTCCGCCATCATCCTGTTGCTCCTCGCCGTCCCCCCCAGTTTCACGGAGATGGCTATCTTGGGTTACATCGATTTCGCCTCGATCATTATCGCCGTCGGTATCACCATCATCGGTACCGGGGTCAACAGCTCGAACGCTCCCGGGGGGCTGAAGGATGTGAACTGGTCTGCTTGGCCCCGGGAAGGCACCACCTTCACGGATGCCTTCATCGCCCTCTCCAACATCATCTTCGCATACAGCTTCGCGCTCTGCCAGTTCTCTTTCATGGACGAGATGCACACGCCCAAGGACTACATCAAGTCCATCTGGGCGCTGGGTGCCACCGAGATTGTCATCTACACGCTGACGGGATCTCTCATCTACGCCTTCGTCGGCCAGGACGTCGGCAGCCCTGCTCTGCTGTCGGCCGGCCACATGCTCAGCAAGATCGCGTTCGGCATTGCGCTGCCCGTCATCTTCATTTCGGGTTCCATCAACACCGTCGTATGCGCTCGCATGATCCACGGCAAGATGTACGAGAACTCGCCCATCCGATTCATCAACACCAAGATGGGCTGGCTCACGTGGCTGGCCACCATCACCGCCATCACCGTGATTGCGTTCGTCATCGCCGAGGTCATCCCCTTCTTCTCCGACCTGCTCTCCATCTGCTCCTCTCTGTTCGTTTCCGGCTTCACCTTCTACTTCCCGGCGATGATGTGGTTCAAGCTGCTGCGCGAGGGCTCCTGGACGTCGCCCAAGAACCTGATGCTCGGGGCGATGAACCTTCTCGCGTTTGCAATTGGCCTCATCACGCTGGTCGGAGGTACCTACGCCGCTATCCACGATATTGTAAGTCTGCCTCGTCATATCGTTTGTCTAGTCACCTAACTAACTTGTTGCAGATTGACAACTACCAAAAGGGCACGGTCAAGGGTGTTTTCACCTGCGGCAACCCCAACTAATGGTCGCATTTCACGGTGTTTGTATTTTAATGGTCATGATATGCGGTGACGTCTAGTCTGAGACTCGTTGCCTCTGATGATTGATTTCCTCCTGTAGATAGAGCTTTCAGTTCAGCGACAATGTATAGACAATTGATCAATTGATTTCACTTTACATAGCCTTCTAGGCCATACTTTACTCCGTAGTCCCCACAAAGGGAAAAAAAGAAACGGAAACGGAAAATGATCCACATCGTCAAAACTCCCAAATCAGGTAGATCAGGTCGTAGCCATGAACCCTTAGCCTGAACCGGGTAAGCCTTGCAGCACCCGCCAAGGATAGGTTTTGCGCTAGAAAATTCCACCCGATGCGAACCATGGTTCATGGCGCTGGCTTTGTGTTGGCTGGTGTTTTGTTTTGTTTTGTTTTGCTGTCTGCTACGTACTTTTAACATTTGAACGCATTTTTGAGTGTGGGAATTGAAACACTTCCCCGTGTTATCCCTGGGCACGGGTTAGGCATGCATTTGGATTTTGGATGCCTGATGGGCTTGATTTTTCAGGAATTGTGGAGGTGTCGCTGCTTTAGCGGGAGAGTTTAACTTGTTTTACAAATTATATATTGTATATCGAACCAGCGAGAAGGTGGCGACTGGCAAGACGGTTGATCGTGCCATCTCTGTCACGTGTTGTCCACGGCTATACAGGTTCTAAATTTGATTATTTTAAATTTATTTTCCATTTCCTTCAATTGTATGTAAATGTAGATATTTTCTGTAGCTACCCTTCGAGAATCGCTGGTTGCTTGGTTTGAGAGTTGAAACAGTAAGCCTCGAGATTAATTAAATCCGTTGAGTATCTCGCCGGATCTGAAACACTACACACTAGGTATGACAGTATGGAAGGAACTGTAGTTAAACAGAAACTCCTAAGGATTTCCGAGATGGGTGCTGTTAGTGTTAGCTACTTAGTGTTGATGTCTATCTGCAGGCTTCTATCGATAATAAACATGTGTAATTCAGTAGATGGAAGATCACGATGGATTATTAGATAGATAACCATATCGAGGTCAATCTACATCACTGGGTTGAAATGGATCGACTAGATTCTAGTCAAAAGCGACACTGTCTTGCTTAAAATGTAGCATATGCCACTATTAATTCATCAACTCATCAATTCCTATGTACCGTCATGCATGGTTCTATCCAAGATGCCAAAATATATACTCTATAAAATCCCAACCGCATAAAATCAAACCACCAACTCCAGCCAAACCAATCAATCAACCGCAACCAGCCCAATGCCCTGCTCTAACACCACCACCTCATCCACCTCCCTCTCCATCTTCCTCCTCAACCGCTCAAACTGCCATCTTATCTGCATCGCCCTCGCCCTCCACGCCTGCATCAAACTCTCCGACGGACAATACTCCCCCGCCAATCTCTCTATCTCCGCCCTCCGCTCACCGTCCTCCTCCAAAACAGCAGCCCATGCTGCACTCAGCGTCATCGGCATATAATGCGACCCTAGCGGTCTAAGCGCCAGACCTCGTTCCCCCAACCGCACAATCTCACCGCACAGCTCGTCCAAATCCCCAGAGAGACCCAGTCTGGTCGAATCCGCCGCAAAACACAAGCGATTCAGCATCGTCGCAACGGCCAGAAACAGCCCGTACGCCGTCTGATAGTTGATCTGCGCGCGGATAGTCTCCAGCGACGCGTCCGCTCGGGCTTGGATGGTGGGGGACCCCGCGACGGCGCGGAGTTTGGGGAAGTCGGAGACCAGGTGGGCGTAGACGGCGTGGAGCTGGGCGAGGTGGTCTTCTGGGTTGTGGATGAGGCGTGGGATGCGGGCGAAGTTGGGCACGGTGAGGGTTTCGAAGGGGGAGGCGAGATGGGTGTCGCGTGGTAGCGCAGGGCCGGGGATTAGGAATCGGTTGATTACTTGCGTGTCAAGGGTGACGCGGGGGTCGAAGAGGCTGTGGACGAGCTGGTGGTTGTTTGCATTAGGATGGGTGGATGGGATGGGATGGGGAGACGGAAGGATGAAAGGGGGGGGAGATACCACTGCCATACAGAGTGTGCGGAGAAGCTGGGATTGGAAAGCGTCGAGGTCGGTTCGGCACGCGAGGCCTTTGAGAATCAAGGCGATGACGTGTGTGTGCATTAGATGGCCTTCTGAGTGGCCGGTGATCCAGTCCTGGCGTCGATTAATACAAAGTCACTCAGCCCAAAGTGTCGCGATGAATCACCTCCGAAATCCACAGCAGATAGATCGTGCACAGCGTCTCGAAGCCCAGATCCGCCCTGCCGTCTCCATCCTGCAACGACCGCCGCAGCATGTACAGCGCACGGCCGTACTTCTCCAGCGCCAGCGACGAACTCTCGCCCTTGAACAGACAAGGCGCCGAATACGTCACCGCCGCGACGGCCGCGTCCAGCGCCGGATGAGCCCCCACGCGGCACGGCAGGTGCGAGAAGAAGCCGCCGTAGTAGCCCAGGTTATACCGGGCGTCGTTGACCTCCAGCATGGCGACCAGCGAGGCGCGCAGCCTGGCCGTCTCGCCGCCCAGGGCCCGCGCGGGAGCGGCCAAGGTAACCCCAGGCGCTCGGCTCACACTGCGGCGCTGCTCAGGCACCGCACCACGTGTGGCAGTGGCCTGAGACGCAGACGCATCTCCAGGGGTGCGATTCTCGGTGAATTTGAATCGACGAGCGCCACCACCGACGCAGGCGATGCCCAGCCGGGCGCATCGACTGCAGGCGGGTTGTTCTTGGTCGCACTGCGGCGGTTAGCCTTGCTTTTTTATCTGGTCTTTCGCAACGACTCACGCGTTTCTTCTGCTTGCGACAGGCCTCGCAGCCTCGACTAGTCGGGACTCCGGGCATGGTGGCCTGGGGATGGCATTTGCGCGAGGGGGGCTCCGGTCTCAAGATGAGCGAGTCCCCTTTTGTTGAGTGATCAGTCGATGGTTGAAAGTGTCTGGGCGGTGCTGTGGCGCCAACTACTAGCTTGGCGTTGGCGGTCGGCCGAAGTCTGTAGGCGTCAGTCCCCGCTCAGTCGTCGAAGATACTGTTTCTATCCAAGCCTGGCCTGGTCATGGATATTGGCATCCCTGGGTTTGGCTGTCCGGTCCTCTGGTGGATACTGAATAGTTGATACTGATCGACTGATTTAGGTATGGTCCTTGCTGAATGCACTGTTCACCTGTCTGTGGGACCTGGCTGCAGGGCCTGACATCTCGCATCGAAATTCAAAAGAACGGCAATCCTGTGTACTCGACATGAATTCCAGGGGCGAGCGTTGAGAACTGTTCCGATGCTTTCAAATGGGAGAATTTCCCCTCGTGACAACTCGTGTCCCGTGATCGGAATCCCGAATGTGCCTGACAGCCTGACAGCCTGACAGCCTTGTTGCCTTTCTGCCTGAGGCATGACTTTCACAGATCATGACTGCAATGGCAACACGACAGGCACGATGCAATTACACACGGCGCAGGCCTGTTGGGTCATAGACATTACTGGCGTCACTATTCTACGACCAGAGTTTCAGACACAATCCCCATCGGTCTGCGATGGGTTATCTCCGCAGACGGTTGCCGGTCGGAGTTTACTACGAAGGCCGACGAGTATAAAATGGCCTCAAAACCAGCAACAAACAACAACAATACCGGAAGCCTCTTTGAGATAGTTCCACCTGTACATCAATCTCAATGTCTACTGCACCCAAACTCGTCGTCTTCGGCGCCACCGGCCAGCAAGGCCGCTCGATCCTCAACGCGATCCAAACCCATCCCACCCTCTCTCGCCGATTCTCCCTGCGCGCTATAACCCGCAGCGCATCCTCCCCTGCCGCCCTTGAGATCAGTAACCAGGAAATTGAAATCGTTGAAGCCGACATCGACAACCCATCCACCCTCCCCGCAGCCCTGAAGGACGCCCACACCGTTATCCTCATCACACTAACCATCTACGACGCGCATCTCCGCTCGCGAGAATACGCCCAAGCCAAGAACGTCGGCGACGCAGCGCTCGCAGCCGGCGCCCAACGCCTCATATACAGCACGGCTGTGAACTGCGCCCAGCTATGGAAGCCCGGGATGCAACCCCGACCGGTCGACGCGTTCGAATCCAAAGCCGTCGCAGAGGAATACCTGCGCAGTCTACCGATGCAGACATCGTTCTTCGCGCCGGGATGCTTCATGCAGAACTTCAGCACATTCTTCGGGCCGCGGAAGCAACAAGACGGGAGCTACGTGATAGCCAACGTCGTCGACAAGGACGCCAAGATCCCGCTCATTGATATCGAGGCCGATTCCGGGACATATGTCTGTTCTCTGTTGACTAGCGGAACAGACGGGCAGACGCTGTATGAGGGTTCGGGGTTCTACAGTTTCCGTGACATCGTGGGGATTGTATCGCGGGTTTCTGGGAAGGAGGTCAAGTATGTGCAGTTGCCGGAGGAGGTGTTTGCGGGTTTCATGCCGCCGGCACAGGGCATGCGGACGGTGAATATGATGAAGTGGTTTGAGGAGGTTGGGTATTTTGGGCCCCGGACGGAGGAGCTGGTCAAGGAGACGAATGCGAGGGTGAATGGGAAGTTGACGAGTTTTGACGAGTATGCGGAGAAGAATCTTGTTGATCTTTAGGTTATGAGTTAGTTGTAAACGTCGGTGGTTGCGGTTTCGTTAATATGATTATGTATATCCGTCTGATACCTCCGAGACAAGTATGTTGAGAAAACTTGAACAAAATAGTGCCCGTTGTCTTTGATTGTAATTCTCCTACTCCATAGCCAACTCTGAAACCTGCCAATCCCCTAATAGCCGCAACGAATAAAAGAAATCGATCAACCTGACCGTCGAGGCTAAGTTGGTGGTCAAACCTAGCACCAGCTGGTTCAGCCAGTCTGTCACACCACGTGCGGGTCCAGCCAAGCCGCTGAAGTGTCAAAAAACAGCAAAAAGATAGCATGCCCTGGTTTATCCAGGGTCCTCCGGGTTATGAGCCCCTATATTAATTGTTAGTTGATTTGATTGGCTGAATTATGGAACCCGGAGGTACCAGCATTGGGGATGGTTCAACTGTCGGCGGGTATTGGATAGGGTTATGATTGCGAGGTCAGGGGCAAGGATGGACTGCTCTTCTATGGCTGGGCGTACACGGAATGGGTACTCTGGAAGGTACGATGCTGTGTTTACTCCGGCGACATGGTGATCCTCCAGCCAGGAGACTACCTGATTGAGGCCCATGAAGATGATGATGTCCATCAGGATGCATGATGATCGACAATACAATGTGAATACGCCTGCCAATCAGAGCGCTGTCACTCCCAACGAATGAGCCTAAACGAGTCAAGGACTACAGGAATCAGGATCGTGCAGGATCGGCTAAATCTGACGTGGGACTGTTGCTACTATGGGACAGTAACTTGTATAAAACAAACAGTTCACCCCGAGAAACAGCCCCAATCTCACGTCTAGTTATAGGAAAATGGGCTTAGTCAATGTGGAAGAGTTCACCTCCAAACCCCTCAGTCGGCGGCGGAACCGCAGGACTGACCGTTGCTGCTCGACGAAGCGAAGATGCGAATCTCCGAGTCGGCGTGATAGAAGCTGGCTCTGCCCGACTGGAAGATTCTAAAATCAGCATTCCTGGAGCGAGGCTTGCGGTGTTTGGAAATCGAGAAGATGATTGGGCATTTGCGACCTCGCCCCAGGTTAGTTTGCTTTCTCTGTTACGACGAATTGATTTGACAGGATACAAATACGCCAACGACGCCGTGATCCAACATCCCCGGGGCCGCGTTTTGGGCGGTTCCTCGGCCATCAATTTCATGAACTGGACTCAGACTCCACGGATTGATCTCGATGCGTGGGAGAAGCTGGGTAATCCAGGATGGAATTGGGATGCCTTGTTGCCGTATTTCGTAAAAGCGGAGGCATTCCATACCCCGACTGATGCTGCACGGGAGTTTTACTCCGTCGAGTCTAAGGTGTTTGACCCTTCTCGACGGGGCACTGACGGCCCGATTCAGACCTGTCTCCCGGAGACAAACGACTTCACAAATTGTGGCCAGAGACGTGACGCAATGCGGGAACGAGCCGCGAGACGGATATAGCCTTGGTGGACTGAACCATTTGCTGACTATTGACCCTAAAACCGGGCAGCGGAGTTATGCTGCGAACCCGTATTTCACACCTAATGCGAACAGGCCAAACTTGCTAGTTTTGACTGATGCGCTGGCTCAGAAGGTCGTCTTATCTGATGGTCCGGCTGGGCTTGTTGCGACAGGGGTTGAATTCATGGCCAATGAAGCGAGATGCTCGGCGCAAGCGAGGAAGGAGGTGATAATTTGATCTGAAAGAACCTCTCCTGTAAACTGCTGTTCCTTATCATAGCTAATCTCCCGCTGGCGGAAATCACAAGGGAAAGGCCTCTTGATGTGAATATTGGAGCCTCCGGACGAGACCGCCCCTCCAAGAATATAAGCTCCAGCGCAGCGCACTGTCCCATTCTTAGCACGTAGTCGCTAGTGTGGTCGGCGCTGCATCCGGTAAGGCAACCTCATTAATCAAGATAGGACATGCTAACGGTATAGCCCGATTCGGCCACAAATTCCGCCTCGTCACCAGTCTCATGCACCCCTTTTCCCGTGGCTCCGTGCATATCAGTTCCGCCGATGCCAAAGACCCGCTCCAGGAGGGAGTAGTGGTGGACGAGAGGTTGGTGGTTCATGGGACAAAAAATGTCCGCGTCGTGGACACCAGTATCTTTCCGCTGCAGTGCCAGGGGAACATTTTTTTTTCTTTGGTGTATGCAGTGGCAGAAAGGGCAGCAGATATGATCAAGAGCGATTTGGCTCCTGCCTGAGCAGTTGGGCGAGACCTAATGACTCAATAAGAGAGGATCTTCAGGGCCGACGGACCCCCATAAGCTTGTGAGTATCTTAGTTGCTCCCTGTACATGAGCTCGCTCTCTCCGCGAATCACAACCAAACCCTATCCCAACCCTATCGGGCAGTCGGGCACTAACAGAACTAACAGAACTAACAGGCTTGGCAGATGAGACAAGCACTCTATGGCGGGGGTTGACCGTTTCCATTCCGTGCCCCTCTTCAGTCTTGCACAGTCTTTAACATCTCGCATCCATCGGATGATCCGACACAGCTATCGTCGCTACGATGGAGGAACTATCGATGACCGATCCCCATGGCATTCAGCTGCCTCCGATGGACGGCGGAAAGGACGCTTGGCTTTTCTTAGCGGCCTGTTTTGTCATCGAAGCGTTGATCTGGGGTATGCCCATCCCGTTGAAGAAGAGGACGTATTGACACTTGACAATCGTCAGGATTCAGCTTCGCTTTCGGTATCTTCCAGGACTACTATAGCAGCCATCCGCCATTTGCGGGATCCGGCAATATTGCAGTCATCGGCACCTGCGCGATGGGAGTCACCTATATCCTGGAGCCCATAACATTCGGCGTCTTGCTCACATACCCCGGTTGCGTCGCCTCGCCAGTCCCGTCGGATTTTTGATAATGTGTCTGGCTCTGGCGATGAGCTCCTTCTCCACCACCACCACGCATCTGATCCTCTCCCAGGGCATATTCTACGGTCTCGGCGCGAACATCGCATACACACCGACCATCATCTACATGGACGAATGGTTTCTGCGCAAGAAAGGGTTCGCATTCGGCATCATGTGGGTAAGTCAAGTGCACACACATCCCTCCTCACCCATCCTAACGAACACGGGGGGAAAGGCAGGAACCGGCTTGTCTGGCGTCATCCTCCCCATCGTCTTCCAATGGCTCCTAAACACCTACGGCTACCAAACCACGCTTCGCATCTGGGCCCTCACGCTCTTCATCCTGGGCGGCCCCCTTCTCTACTTCATCAAACCTCGGATCCCCGTATCGTCCAGCCTCCGCCCGCGTCCGCTAAACTGGAGCTTCCTCAAGGAGCGCTCCTTCGCGGACGCGGGGCTGGTCTTTGGGTTTCTTTGCGCGGGCAGAGGCATTGGGAATGTGGTCAGTGGGCCGTTGAGCGAGGCGTTGATCAAGACGGATTGGAGGGGGTTGGGAGGTGCCTATGCGGGCTCGTATGGCTGTCTGGTGCTGTTTACGGGTGTGTCGGCGCTGCTGGGGGGTGTGAGTGTGCTGGGGAGGCCATTGAGGTGGGTTTGATTGTTTGGAATAGGCCTGATGGAGGAAGGGATTCCTTTTGCTTTGCTTTCTTCGCTCGCATCGGGGTCCGACGATCTTGGTATAGGGATGGCGCGATCGCTCAATACCTGCGACCGTAGACCACCTCCCGTCCTATAGCAGACGTAATTTCCTATAGGTAAATGTTGACTAAACATCGTGTAAAAAAGATGTACCCCTGCAGGGTCCCTGACCCCCTGCTCCCTGCTGGGTTGCATACGCTTAGACCAGATTGTGCCAGGCCGATAAGCAAGGGGCAGAGATAGGTAAACAGTTTACTACAGTTACAGGGAGAGGACCTCAATAGAACAAGTCCTTGGATACATCTAACTGTCAATCAATCGAGCAATATTCGGCCAAGTGCCTGAAGCAGAGTCTCCCATTCCAAACGCCTCTAATCCATGTAATGAACAAACCCACAAATGTAGTAGATACTCCAAAAACGCAATACAAATGTCTACCACTTCACCAATCCCCCCGAGCCCTCGCAGCGTTGTATAACCCTCATTTCCATCAATATAGATGTTCCGCTCCTCCAGGTGGGCGAATCGGAACTGCTGGACCAGGCCAGTTTATCGCATGTATCTGGTGAGGCAGCATACCATCTGCGGATTCCCCATAATTGTGTTGTAGTCGTGCACCCGCCCATGCAGCCCCTCAATCTCCCCGAGGTGCCTGGCTTCAATGGCTCTGCGACAGCTGGTGTCAGGCGGGGAGTCCACAAGCAACTCTGCCCCGTTCTGCAAAATCCCTATATCATGATGACAACCTAACTCGCTCGAATCCAACCACAAGAATTCTCGTAATTATAAGAGGCGATTTTGAGGTCATTAGCCAGCTTTTCAGGTACAGCCACGTCTGGATCTACCGCCCGGAGACAAGCCTTGAGCTCCTCGAAAGCTTTCTTCCGCGCTGACGACATTTCTTCGTCCTGCAGGTTGATGAGAAGTTCATGATCAGCGACGTCGTTCAGAACATTAAAGACATCCCCCAAGTTATCAGCAGCTGTAGACTTAGTTAGTAAAATTTCAGTTGATTAAATGAAATAGAGGCCAGACTTACCCAATCGGAGGGCCAAAGGGATGGAACAATTATAAAGTTCTTCAAAAAGACGGACTTCTTGAATCTTGTTGTCGGAAAACATCTTCGCATCTGAAGCGACATCGGCGCGGTGTACGGTTTAGTTCATCTTGTAGATCTTCTGATTGTGACTCTGGTCGCCTTTTCTGTCTCTTGCCCATGCAAGTAACGCTCGGTACCGTACCTCGAATTTGAACCTGCCGTTCTGTTTTCGTTCCTTAGCGAGTTTGAACCGCTCATCCCGGAACGCTTCTTTATAATACTCAAGTTGAGCTTCGGTCTTTTGAAGTTTGTCCTCCAGGGTGCGCTTTTCGTGGAATTCTAGTCGGCCCATCTGGTTACCGAGAAGTTGGCTGTCGCCGGAGAGAGGTTCAACATCGATCGATTCATCGTCATTCGGTTCGTCCAAAACGGAACCCAATTCCTGGCTCCTACAGTTAGCATTTGTTGGTTATGGTGGTAAAGCCTTCAAGGTTCACTTGCCTTTGCATTGTCACTTGGAGTTTCTGGGCGAGCTACTGTTTCTGGGGGAGCCGCCATTTGTGCATAAGTTCGTGTTCCACCGCTAGGATTTGGACCTTGTCCTTGCTTCCTGCTCCGTTCGTTCCCCATCGCTAGTCTTCGATTTCGATGCCTTGTATTCGGTTGACCAAGCTGTGGAGATTGTCGATATACAGATGGCGAACAGGTAGGCAGAACAAGAGAAAACAGGAAGGATGAGTGGAATAAAGAAGAGGAAGATCCTAACTGGGGCTGTAGAGGATGAGGGGATTAAATAGATGGCGATGATATACGGATGCTAAGTGTAGAGATAATAGAAATAGGTAACAACGGGTTCGACAACGACGAGTAGCTAAGTAAATACAGGGGTATAGAAAAATGGAAAACGGAAAGGATGACGGAAATGAAGAAGAGAAACCCTCAACCAGGTGTAGAGGATCAGTATCATAAACAGACGGCGACGATATCCAAATCGTAGGTATACAACTAATAGAAATGGGTGTTGGCCGGTACGATAGGAGGAACAGGTAGGCAAATGCAGGGGAGGGTGTGGGAAAGGCAAGAACAGGGCGGACGAGGAAAATGAAGAAGAGGAAGAGACTGAGGGACGTTGGCTACTTTTAAAAGAGCGCGATGGAGACATATTTGCCAGTTCGGGGTGGCAAAACGAAACAATAGAAGAAACCAGGCAATTAGGAAACAAACGAGAACAGCATAGACAAAGGGACAAAAAGTCAGATGCGGATAAAATACCTTCACAGGGAGTGGACGGTTTAAGCGGTATTTGGCTAAGATATCCAATGTTACTGACTTCTTAAAAGAAGCCTAGTAATAGAGATGTTATGGACTGTTTACAGCAGGAAAATCTATATAGCAGATATTCCATGTTGAAGTTGGAGCTGGCAGGGCTTGATATGTTCCGGGGTGGGCGCCCGTCACAGTTAACTCCCATAGCATGGATTGACAGATACTGCTATGTGTAGAAGGTAGAGCAAGCTCAACCAAATACACAATGTGGCTCATGTGACCAGCCGCTTGAGTGGATCCAGACGCTTTACTATCATGGCTGCGGCTCTTTCCGCGAGTAATATCTGTCAGACTGTCCGCTGCATATCTCACATATGGCTAACTGCGGAGGGCGACATAATATTCACCTAGGGCTAAGACCAGGTAAGACCGGTCTGTAGGTAGGTAGGCAGTCAAGCCGATAGGTAGTACCGATTGACTCACTGGACCCCACAGGGGATCTTAACCATACCAAGCTTTTTTCTTACCCTGTTGAGCTGTGGCTGCTCTGTGTGTTAGATCATCCATGTGCGGATCAGAACTGACAGACGATTGCAACAACTCTACACACATCGAACTCTTCTCACCGCTTGCCTGCTTTCCTGTCTATCCAACTATTTTCCTGCCTACTGACCTACATGTGAGCGGTGCACTAGATGCTAGGCATCACCTAAGTTGTACTAATCTAAATTAAGCCTATCAGTATTTTACCTCCGCGGGTTCGAGTCCCGCCGCTGGCTCTTTTTTTACTAATATCTTCTACGCAGAAGAACCAGCCATATGTAGGGCACGAGTGCCAGATACATAGCCTGTTGGCTATATAAACATTTAGCCGGATTTTACGCCTATAATTAGTTCCTTGGCTTCGCACGATCTCCACGCCCGGCCCGGCCCTCGGGTACCTCGGGCCTTGTTGCCCCACTTCTCTGCCATGGTCGCAGTGGCCGCGGATCAAAGTATATACCCCGATGCACAAAACCGCCTCAAGTCCTCAACCTTTCGATTCGTCTCTGGGAGAATGGCGAATGCGACCATAGTAAAACGATAAGGAACCAGAAGACCGACCTCCATCCCAAGTATTGACTGAACAACCCACTTAAGCCCTTTCTCGTTAAGAACGGGTAAGTAGGACTGTCCCTAAGCTGGATAATCGGATGCGATATGGCAAAGCCTCACCGGTACAAACGATATGTAACTTCCTTGTTCCGCCGAGGTGACCACATCCAAACCGATTCCGAACAAGAGGAACATAGTTCCACTGATCCCCGCTGCCTGAACACAGCACATGGCCATCAGCAATATAGTTTCCTTTCATGGCTGCTCCGATGCAGCCAGCAAGGTATACGATGAAGCGGATGATGAGCGCAGGCCTGCGACCGGTTTCGTTGGGTAGATTCCCCGTGAACGATGGAGCGATGCGTCGAACTATCTGTAGTAGTCGAAATCTATTAGTTTGTTATTTCTGTGGGGAATGACTTTCTTGGACTAACACGGTAGGCTGTGATTGTCAGGTTCATATGATTGGCAGCCAGCGACATTCAGGCCATTTTTTCCTAGCATCGTGATGACGGGGGGATATGGATGCTGGCTGTGAGAGGGAAACCCGTTGTGAGCGACACGATGGGAACGATGATGACTCTATCCAGACAGCCAAATACCGAGTACAGAGGCTCTGCATTTCAGGTAGATCGGCCTTGCCACATCTGGTGTGATTGACCGGGGTCTCGGTACAGGGACTGGGATGCCGAGATCCACCTGGGTCTTCATCCCGGCATGCTGCAAGATCCTCAGCAACTCCTTTTGCATCAAATAATGCAGGAGTTTCAAAGAAAACTTACATTATACTGTATATCACCATGGTGGCTCTTCTGTGCCAATCCGATAAGAGATTGCTCGATATCTGATGCCGCATTTTCTTTGGTTTCCGGTTTACGATGAAGAACTCTGTAGTTGGAATCAAAATGATGAACATTTCTAGTTCAAGGATAGTAGATGTGCGGTCGACGTTAGGAATGACTCCGATCGCTGCCCGAAGGCTGACTATGGCACGTGACTTGAGTCCAGATGACTAATCCATGCCCAATATCACCACGTGACCTCCCTCCATCTGTAGCGACGTCCATCTGAGCGACGTCCATCTGATCATCACAGCGTGGACAACAGTGGCTCTCTGATCGGAGATGGCCTCCTCCCCGTCCCCTTTGATGTTATTCCTTGATTTCTAGTGCACTACTATTTGACCCTCCATATTTAATCTACTTAGTCATTCGAGGATCCATTCCGATACCTTTACAGGCTCTACTTGCCCGATGTCTTCTCTACTTGTCGAGCTACTCGCCTACGAACTATTGGACCGACATAGCTTCGAAATCTTGGCAGCTGACTCTTATGGTACCCTCCGCATTTATAATTGCACATGAAATGACTTGGCACCTGGATTGGGACCCAAGGCTTTGCAATTCGCATGATCATGATCAACCCCTTCTCAGTGTGTCTCTGTTCCCTAATTCAGACTGAGATATCTCACAAGATGTTCCAAGACTTGTCTAACAGATTTTGCACTCCCAATCAGGTTGAATACGGCGAGGCTTTTGAACGAGACTGCCCCTTCCCAATCATACGCTCCATACTTTCCACCAGGAAGCGCCATGCCGGTCATCCGTCCTCGTACATGTTTGTCCAACAACGAGGCTCCCGCCTGCAACCCATTGGCTGTGGCACAGATGAAACATAATATCCCCAACGATTTTGAGATATAATCTGCGCAGAGGGGGAAGAAAAGCAATTATGCGTGCCAACAGTTCATCGAATACCTCGTATGGTTGGCAACCAAGCTACTGGGTCCGTCCTGCGTTCAATCACCCTGCGGACCAAATACCGGTTACCACCCGAAGCAGACACCTCGATCGTTTGCTGGCATGATGGATGCGCCCGCCCTTTCCGAAATGTCAGGGGAAATCTGGCATTACTTTTCGGATTCGAAACCTGGGCGACGGCTGAAACAAATCGTGCATATATGCTATCAACATGAAGCCCAATCAAGGTCATTCCAAAACCAACAGAATGGATGAACCATCCAGATTTGTATATGACGGAGGTAAGTGGACCGTAGTCCTATGATGACAGGCTAGATTGCGGACTGAGACAACCATCACTGGATTTAGTCATGTCCATCTTTCAGGTCGTCGACAAACGATATTGATTTGATACAGCTAAGGTTGAATAGTCGCAGCGGTGTAAGCCCTTGAGTGAGCACAAACAATGCATCGTCGGGCGATCTTCCTTCCCAACCCACCCTGCAGCTTTAGCCTCCTACCCGCTGAATATGCAGCACTTCGCCAACGCCAAGATGCGACTGAACATATCCGGCCAGCTGACTGGATGTCACCACCCAGGATGCCGCTAATGCATGCTGACTGCGGCATCACACACATAAGCCTCGATCAGTTCGGTCACCACCTAATAATAATCTGCTGCTGAACTAGCCCATACTTACACTACCGGTTGATCCCGAGCACTGCCAAGCCAATATGATGTGCATCTTCACCTATTCTTAGAAAGGCCGTTGACATCCCCGCACAGCCATGAAATGAAGCAGGATATTCCGGTTCCCGATCTCACGAAAGCCAGCAGCTGATATCCAAAGAGCCCATGGTTGGGGCAGGACACTGAGATACATTCCATGCTGTTGTCTACGCCTGCAGGAACCATGCGGGCCGTTGTCTCAGCTTGACATAGGACCCTGCCCCCCTTGCGGCCAAACCAGGTACGCCAGACGGATGTCGCTGCTCCCACAGACAGTGACAGGCGCATGGTATTGTGGATATCTTGCCGTGTTTGGTTTAGAATTAGTCTCGCTGATTTGTGTTTGAAATTGCGTACGCCCCCACCACCTTATTCTCATGTTTGAGCCATTATGTCTAACATTTCTTGTCGGCGCAGCGCAATATTGGGGCCTTCCCTGCCCATGTATAGGCCTTCTCTCATGAGCCAACTTCTTCGATATTAATTTCGTGGCTGTGAAGCAAATCAGGAACTCAGCTCTGGCTGGGGAAGTGTTGGCCAATTGTCCTTCGCGATAGAAGTTTGCCTTGCGGTCGGGGTACAACAGATTGGGTCGACCTGTCTCCCGTCAATTCTGAAGATCCTGGCCATGCATCAGACATCGCCCTGGAACGTGCTGTTCAGGTACAGAAACCAGAACGGTCCACACCAGGTATATATAGAGTGTGTCGGCATGCCATGATTGACAAGAAACAATCAAAATCACCAACCCTCCAAAAAACACCTCATCCACAATGTCATATCCACAGTATCGTTCATCCTCCCCTCGAGGTCCCCATCCCCTTCCCCTGTGTTTATTCCACGCCAAACAAATGCCGAAGGCCAGCGTATCCCCAAACAGCCCGAAGACAACGACCTGAGCGGCAAAACTCTAGTCAACAGGGGTTTTCTTAGCAGCACTAGCTCTGAAGCCAGCATCCACAGTCCAACAGACCCAAGCCCAGATGAGCCAAGTCCTGTCCTTGCTGGGCTTGGGATCTCCTGCAATGCCATCAGCCCCTTGACGGAGCACATATCTACCGCTCACCTGCCACGGGTCGGCAAAGAGCCATCCGCACAACCTCGCAGAGAAGAATATGCATGCAAATCACCTCGGCAGCACCAAAGCAGAGCTCCCAGCATGGAAGAGCTGAAGGATCGGCCCTTACCGCCTCTTCCTTTGGAAACGAGCCACAGCTATAGCAAGTCGGCAGGCAATCGGACTCAACTGCCCCGTACAAAAGAGCAGGAATCACCGTACGGGTCATACCAGCGTCGGGCTAAGCATTATGCGCTGCCTACAAAGCCGCAGCAAAAGCACTTCGATGCCATCGATCGTGCCTTAGAGCGAGCGAAGCAGGAGCAGAGATGGGTCGATTTGGGCCCGGTTGCTCGAAACGAAGGAGCTCTGCAAGAGAGACGAGTGCGGAAAGTCAACCCTGGCGCTCGCATCCGGTCCCAGATTGCCATTCCGGAGAGCGTCGATGAGGATATCGAGCTGCAACCGCTGTTGCAAGGAGAGAATCCTGTATCGGGACACGTGAAGAGTTTCAACTCGGAGACACATGAGAAGATCCAGAACACGATCGAGAAGGTCGAGGAGAACAAGCCTGCAGAGAAGAAACCGCCCTGCGTTGGCCGCAAGCAATCGACCTTTTTTTATCGTGCTGTCCAATGGCTCCGCCCGCCATGGTCTCGAGAAAGGCCACGATTGCCTGCCCATCTTCCAGTTCCCAAGAAGCAACCGAATACAACCTCGCAAGCAGAACCGCAAATGCCGGTACCTCTTACAGCTCCATCCTCTTTGCCAGCCCAACCTCCCCCGGCAGAGCCAACTTCACGAAAGCCTCGTCTCCCTCGCGACTCGGTCACCCGCATGAAACGCGTCCTCTCGGCCCTCATGGATGAACGCATCTCACTCTGCCTAAGCAACCAGTCCAACGCTGAAGACGAACAAGCCCTCACGCAGCTCCTCCAGCGAACGCAGCAGCAGCTACTGCAAGGTCTGCGTGACATGCCCCGATCCCACGATAGAGGAGTAGAGACTCCTTTCGTACAGTCCACCACGGTTTCCCCTATCGCTTCTGTCCCTTCACTTCCTATCCAGCCGCCCCAGAGACGAAGCACGCACGAGCTAGACAGTAAACCCCTTCCTCGTCCTCGGAAAGGCACAGCCAGGCGCACCAAATCGTCAGCCTCAACGCATGTCTCCGTCATGCTTCGCATCCTGCAAGAAGTTGATAATCTGGTCGACCTCTTCTCCCTGGCCCTAGTTAATCGCGCCGCCTACACAGCCCTGAAATCAAACGAGCTCCCCCTTATAAAATCCACTCTCTGGAAAATGTCACCCGCCGCTTGGGAACTCCGCGAATTGAGCGAAGTCCGCTGGGACAAGGCACCCTACACGGGCGGCCAAAGCCTCGCCGCAACTCTTTACATTCGCCACTGCACCATGGACCTGATCAACCACGCGCAAATCAAATTTTTACTCTATGACCACGCAGCGTTCATTCTCCGCGAAGACACCCTCGCTGCGATGCGCTATGCGCGATCCCCCCGTGCGATCGAGATCGACGAGGCCATCTGGCGCGTGTGGACCTTCTGCCATCTTTTCGGAAACCACAAGAACAGGGAGAATGACTTCATCGGCCAGGTCCGATGGCTGCGAGGAGACTGCTTTCGTGACGGAGACGAACAGGATCTTCCGGCAGTGTGCGCGACGAGCCCCGACCCGAATGATTTCAACACGGTGCTATTTTCTCCGCCGAGGGGGTTCGCGGCTGGGAATCGGGGCCCGTTATCTGAGACGCAGTTGCGTGATATGATCGAGATATGGACGGCGACGGCGTCCTTGTTGGATTTCTTGCGGGACGAGACGGCTTTGGCGAGACGGTTTGGGGTCTTTGAGGGACTCGGTATCCCGGAGGGAGTAAAGAGTTTGGAAAGACAGTCTTTGAGTATGTCTCCCATCTAATTCCAGAGCAGCATTTTCTTTGTAAGTGATGATTATTAACTAGTTGTTCCTAGGGGCTTGGTTGAATTACATCCTTACGCTGGGTCCGACTGCGGTTCTTTCGCTGGTCCCCTTGGGTCCGCGCTCGCCAAAGGAAAGTATCTTCTCTCGTGCCAACTCGTACGGCTGGACGAAGTGGACTCCGCCTGCTTCAAGCACTGCTGAGAGTGGGTTCTTCGTCGGCGTGGTGAGTGAACTCCTGTCGGCTATGCAAATCCGAGAGCAGAGGGATAAGAAGGGGCAGTTTCAGACACGAACTTGACGAGAACTGCCTGGGATGGGATTTAATAATCCAGATGGAGGGGTCTCATTTTGTATTGAATTATTGTGTACTGTTTTCATATATGTGGCTTCATAGCACATCGTTTCGGTGTGTCTAATTTCTTCCTATATAGCCCGCTATATTTCCCGGGTTGTTCCATTTCTTCATCCAATTCTTCTTACTCTTCCTGAAACCTCCTGTATCATTCCTGGGTTTTTCCGATTCTTTACCCATTTTTTCCCCTATGTATTCATCTATTTCCCCCTTTACCCATCTCTGCATCTCGGCCGTGTATGTCTATCATCTGCCATCACAATATATACAACAAAGTAAAACATTAGAAATGGAATCTGGAAAACAGAAGAACCGAACACAGTGCGTGGTTGACCCAGAAAAGGCAAGTTAACTTTGACGAGATACCATCATAACCAACAGTTTCTAACCGTGGGAACCAGAAGGTGGGGAACCCTGCAAGATACAGTTCTCAATTGCATACAAAACTGGATGACCTGAGCTCCAGCATCCGATGCTTATACCGTTGCGATCTCCGAAATCAGATCAGCCGTGGCCGATCTTCCACCACGTATTAACATCATAGCTTGAAAGGAATATCACGAAAATCTATCCCTTTGCGCGACTTGATTATGAGCTAGATGGTGATATTGTTGCGGATAGATGGGACTCAGGGGTACCTATATTAAAGGCTTATAGCCAAGTTGTGGAAAAAGTCTCTTTCACATTCACGTGCCTGATGATCGCGGGTGGTTATCTTTGCTACGGTAAAGTAATGTAGCAACGTGTGAAAAGTTGTATTCTTGGCTTATTCGCGGATGCAAGAAACAGTTTACAGAATCACGAGAACAAAGCCGGGATTTATGAGGTGCTCGTGTCATCTTTCGAATCGTCAGGCAAAATCGAACATCTCTATCTTAGAGATAAAGGCTGATTTGGACTAGATGCAAACAAAATTTCACAGAGATACAGGCTACAACAGTATATATGATCACAGTATAAACATGATAGTCAACAACAAATAGTGGAAAATTATACAAATTGGCTTAAGGGTCTGGATAGTATAGCTATGCTAAGATCCAAATTTATGTAGATTTATATACAGTATAGGTATTTTAAGATGTATACGTAAAGTTTGATATGATATAATAGCGAATGATACACCTGTACTCTTTCCCTCACCTTTCACCAGCCATTTCCGCCTTACCACTTACCCCAATTACCGAGTGGTTCTAGATATTCACAGAGATACGCTGTTTGACAGATGAAGGGAGCAAATGATACAGATTACACATCACATTACAGAAAGCTATAAATTCAATCCGAATTTAGGCTGCATATTCAATAATATTTATTTTCCAATATCAGCCTAACAGAATAGCATAGACTATTCGTAGTGAGGGCATCATGGCTTTATAGCCCATATTCATAATTGAAGTTCATTTGACATGCAGATGTTAACATTTCTGCGGGTCTTTCTACGAAGCAATGCTCCGGGTCAGCAACATTATAGCATGTATATTATCAGTATAGAGGTGTAAGAAAAGGTTTATGAGAATGATTACTTGTTGCATGTCTGGTTAGGCCAGGTGGGAACTAATTTATCTCGGAAATTCGGAAGGCGGATGGAAATCAAGACCTCGGGCTAGATCGACTCTATCAAAGGTCCTGGTGTAGAAGGAATCATGTGGACTTCCGGTCAGTTCGGGAAAATCATTTGGGTCCTCCCAAATCCGTACAAGTTGAAAGGTGGAAAAGGAAAATTTCGGCCCACAGAGACGGCCTAAGGTCAGGGATTCCAGATTCGGCATGCCGGTAGCAATGAAATTGAGGATTTTCGCCCAGCATTCAAAAATGAAGAGATTTGAAAGCTCCAAATGGGTAATATTGGGATGTGTCTGCAAGAATGATAGAAGCAACTCTTCGCACACATTATAATTTCGAAACGACACAGAATCTAAGGATGCAAAGTCTAGGCACTGAATCATGTCGTTGAAGAGCCTGGTAGGCACTCCTGCTACATCAAATGTAGTATCGTGCGCCTCCAACGATCTGATGTTCGAGATGTTTTGCTTAAGGATTAGAGGTATAGGTTTACTAAGGTTGCCTTTTCTTGATCTCAAACAGACCTCGGATGGCCGCGGCCCTTTTGGGAGATCTTGAAAAGACACGGACCCGCGTAACTGCTTTAACAAAGCCTTCGCCGTTGCCATGGAATATTTGAGCCCAAAATTATAGAAAGGCGCAGCGAGGACGGCTGCAAGTGGCATGTCTAAAAGGAACTTTTTGTCAAAGTCTACCTTGTAAAGACCAAGAACAATATTGGAGTCCAAAATCGCTGCCGTGGTTAAATAGTACTCCCGTATCATTTTGTTGTGCTGAAAGTCCCATTTTGCGATTTTCCCTCCCAGGAAAACTATTTCCTTCAAATTACTCAGGGACCGAAATAGGCAAACCAAAGTTTTGTAGAATACTTTATTACGATGGAGCTTTTCTTTGCTTTCTTTCGCTATCTTGTATCCAGGAGCATCTGAAGAAGATGTTGTGTGATTTGACTTCGAGGTGTCGCCATCTTTGTTAACAGGAATCGACCACTTAATATAGCCCGGGGGCCTAGTGGCGTCGACATACTCCCGTGACAAATATCTTGCTGCATCTCTTCCTCTATACCCTAGTTCCTGTTCCTCGGCAATCATGTTTGATATTATACAACCCTCTTGGTAGCTGTCAAAGAGTAAGGTCAGTGTTTTGACAGACCCTGCCCAGCATGATTGGGTTGCAAAATCAAGATGCTTCTGCATGCAAACCTTAGTTAGTATGACCTCGCGATGTTCAAAAAGTTTGGCAAAGCCGCGACCCGAACAGCAATAACTTACACGTTTGTTCGTATATCGTAGTGATTTGATTGTTTCTGGATCAAGATACTCAAGGACTATGTCCCAAACCTCTACTGGAACGCGATTAAATGCCATTTTCAGGAGTGTAGTTGATTGTCGGGAGATGCAGAATTTTGCCACATGTTCCCCAAGGTGACGAACTGGGATGTGATAATCTCGAGGCCGTGGGGAAAGGATATCGTGCCTTTTATAATAGCCGAAAGGCATTGTCAGACTTTGTTTTCCTGTATTTACGTTAGTGGAGGAAGCCAGAATGGACACCTGATTGTTGGACAAGACTAATAATGAATGGCGTTGCTTGTTGGACATCTCCCAGGATTGAGAGTCTTTGTTAACGATTTTCCGGTAAGCGCCCATGGCCAGAAAGGTCAGTCTTCCAAATAGAACACTGGCGTTCATCAGGGCTGGCCAGGACGTGGTGGAGTAGAAAATGCGACGATTGAGACGGCGATTCTGTTCCATCCAACACCAGGGATGTGCCCTACTTCAAGCCGTCACTTGGATCATAGCAGGCTTTTATTATGGATTACTGACTAAGAGATTGATTCTGTACCCTCCATATTCTCGGCCGATGGTCCGGAGATATAGAATGCGATGAAGTGCCTAGCTGAGGCATGGACAGCTTCGACACTGCTGGGCACCATGCCGATCGAAAGTTCAGACTTGAATGAAGAAAGTCCCATTTGTATGTGAATGGTATTCAGATCATCATTGCTCCAGACCCAATCATCCCTATGAAATCCATCTGAATATCACCTGTGCATCTGAAAGCAGAACCACAAAAAGCAAAGGCAATCCACCGCCAGTTTCACTTCACGTGAATATCATCTCATATCAGAGTGTCCGATGTGGAACTGACTATGCCTTGGAGCGCAGGCCGTCAAGCAATTTGATGTAAGAAGAGTCGACGTTGCCGCTGGTATCAACCTAAAATTCGTCAAGAACTGGAGCCACTGATACATACGATCAATAGCCTTACGGTAACCAACAGTCCTCTCTCCCGATAGTGCTCCACAATAAGCTGATTCTGACCAGTGTAATGCTTGAAGCGCGCATCGAAAGTCTCCGCGTCGCCGACACGGCCAGGGATTTGTCTGGTAAGGAACCGATGCTTTGCCAACTCCTGAGGGCAATCAAAGAACAGGACCGCATCGGGGTGGCCCACCTGTACGTCTTTAGTGATGGGACCCTTCCTGCAACGGGAAAAGGAAATGGTTTAACTTACGGCACACTCGATCGCTTCGATCTGATCCAATGAACGGGGGACGCCATCGATCAGAAGCCGACGTTTTCCATCTTTGGACAGCACATGAACTGCGTGCTTGAGGATGGGCGCAAGGTCTTCAATCTCGAGCAAGGCGTTGCCTTCAATCGCTCTCACCAGGTCCGGTCTGAGACGGCCCAAGGAGGCCTGCTTTCTCAATAGGTCGCCGACGGAAAGGTGATGGAAGCAGTGATCAGCTGCCAGCTTTGAGCAGAGAGAACTTTTGCCTGCTCCTGGAGCTCCTAGAAAGCTTCCTTTAGAGAACCAAGATGACAAGCACAGAGAAATGCAACTTACCGATGATGTAGACGCGAGACAGACGCATAAACTCTCTGTTGTTCCTGGAGGAACGCAGGAAGTAGTTCACACGCTCGGGAGCTGGGGGAGCCATGGCTGTTGATGGCAGATTCAAAGATGCAGATGATGAGAAGGAGCAGAGGAGATTTTGGGTATGAAGAGAAAAGAAATGAAGGAGGCTGCGTTGTGCATTGGGGCCAACGACGCCGAGAAAAACAGAGTGAATCCCTGATTTGCCCCGTTAAGCTTTGCACGACTAAGCGGATTCCCATCATCAAAGGCTGGGAGAAACCGCAGCCTTCTGTCTGTTTCTTTGATCAAACAAACTCCCTCAAGCACGGCAACAAGCCTACCTAAACACCTCCTCAACTGCTCAAAATGCTGCTCGAAGTCGAGCGCAAGTTCCGCTGCCTCGCAGTCAAAAACCTCCTCCATCACCAGGGATCTCCTGCATTCAAGAGTCTCGAATACGTCGGCAAGAAGACCTTCCATGACATCTACTACGACGACTCCAGCTTTCTCTCTTCCAAAGGGGTCTGGGTGAGAAAGCGCAATGACCAGTGGCAAGCCAAGATCAAGCATGGTGGCAACTACTTCAACTCCAAGTTTGAAGAGCTTTCTGGACAGGCACAGATTTCCGGCTACTTGGCCCAGCTCCCTGGCTACAACAAGAACAAAAACGTCAGCGGAGAAGCTTTCGGATTGACCGAGATCGCTGCCTTTACAACCATGCGCGAGCGCTGGATTGCAAACAAAGAGTTCAACATTGTCCAAGACGTCACAGATTTCGGCCACACTGTCGGCGAGGTTGAGCTGGAATGCCAGGCGATGTATGATGGCGAGGAGGTTCAGTTGTACCGGGACTTAAAAATGACTCTGCTGGATGCGAGAATCAACATCTTCATGAAGAGATATGCGTGGGCTTTCTGTCCTGGCGAGCCAAAGGGAAAGCTTACTGCATACTTTGAGAAATTCGGGGGAAAGTAAAGCCTACAAAGAGGCGTCGTTTCATTTATCTGCTTTCGTGACGTTTCGATCTGCAGAATTGCAATGATCCATTCAAACTGTCTGTAAACAAGAAGCCAGAGCTTAGGCAAGCAGATTAATCTACATGTCCCAATAAAAGACAGAGTTCTCCCTAGATTGTCCTAGAATCCCGATCTCACAAGACCCTCAACAAATTGCACGCGGTCCTCCAAACTCTCCAAGTCAGTCGGGATAGAGACCGAATTGATTCCCTGAGTTCCAAGCAGTTCTCCATATGCCTCGCCAATGGATCTCCACTCCTCAACATTATGAAGCGCAACCCTGAAGGAATCGCTTGACAGCCAAGAGGCGTTGCTCGGCTCGCAGACAACCACGAGGCCGTCTCTCATTCTCTGACGAAGGAACTTCCACTCCGCCATTTCAATCAATCTGTTGGATTCGTTATTTCCGAGAAAAACATGAGCGTAGACGATAGGGTCGACGCCAGATCTGTCGGAGAAGATCCAGTGGTCGAAGACAGACTCGAGCTGATACTGCGCCCAGAGGGTGTGCAGCTGCAACTGAGAGCCGCGGATCGGGTCGCGAACGTCTTCTGCAGTGAAGCCCTGCATTTCCATGACCATTCTGGTAATCTCAGGCATGATTTTAGGAACATTAACTCCAGGACCAAAGATCTCGGAGACGAGTGCTGGGGTGAAGTGCTGGCTCAAGGCTTCAATGAGGGTGCTCTTGCCGGTACAATGAGCGCCGACGACGTAGACATTCTTTGGCTTCAGCGGCTTATCCATCTTGGCGTCCATGTTTTGATGAAACTTGGCTATGCCATCAATCAGAACATTACTTTAGAGGCCTGTCAAGGGGTTTATTGCTCACAGGGTGTTTTTCAATGGGGGTATGTCCGAAGGGCGAGGCGAGACGACTTTGTCAAGGAGAAGCTGAGAAGACAGCTAGGCAGAAGTCCACGAGGAGTCCTGATGGGGCCAGGAGTCCATTGCTTCACTGTGACTGACTGTGACTAGCAGTGATGCTATGGTTACTCGTGGCGATGCGATTTTCCCCCGCGTAACGTTGGGTTTGGCTTAGGGCATCCCCTTCACCACCCCTATTCCCACCCTCTCCCACAGACTTTCTGAATTTTTCAATTATCTCTCTTCCCATATCTCATATTTCATACCCCATACCCCATATTCCATATCCCATATCTCTTACCGTCATACAATCCTTAACTTTGCTCGATATCACGTTCAACATGGAGATTTGGATGATGTTTTGGCATATTCTCACCATCCTTGCCTTCTTGGTGGTGATTCTTCCTAGAAAGGCGCGTGGGAAAGTTCCAGTCTCTGTGAATTATCACTTTAGCAGGGTTTGTAACAAAAGTTGCACATTCTGTTTCCACACTGCCACTACCTCGCATATCGAATCTGCCGCAAACGCGAAGCGTGGCCTCCTCGCACTCAAAGAAGCCGGCATGAAGAAGATCAACTTCGCTGGCGGCGAGCCATTCATGCATCCCAGGTTTCTCGGCCAGATGATCGATTACTGCAAGGAGGTCTTGCGTCTTGAGTCTGTATCTATCGTTACCAACGGAAGCCTCGTCAAAGAAAAGTTTCTCGCCAAGCATGGTAAAAACATCGACATCATCGCCGTGTCCTGCGACTCTTTCAACGAAGCCACCAATATCAAAATCGGCAGAGGATCAGGCAACCAGGTCACCCAGCTCTACAACATCCGTGACTGGTGTAAGAAGTACGGAATCAAGTTCAAGCTCAACACTGTCGTCTGCAAGCTTAACATGGACGAAGACATGAACCAGTTCATCGATGACTTGCAGCCTTTCCGGTGGAAGTGCTTTCAGGTACTGATCGTTGAAGGCGAGAATGATTCAGAGACAACTCTTCGCGATGCCCGAGATCTCACGATCACGGACGCAGAGTATCAGCAATTCTGCGACAGGCATCACCGCCATAAGTCCTTCGTGCCCGAGCCGAATAACCTGATGGCGAGATCTTACTTGATTCTGGATGAATACATGCGCTTTTTGGACCGGACTGGAAAAGAGCCGTCGGAGTCCATCCTCAAAGTTCCAGTCAATGATGCTCTCGACAGTGTCTTTTGGGATGAAACCGGTTTTGTCTCCAGAGGAGGTATCTATGATTGGACTCGCGAGAAGACCTCTTGCTCCCAATCTCGCAAGGACTTTGAGTTTTGATTGATTGGACTTTTGGTTCATTTGTCACAGGATGGCGTGTGAACGTTCATCGTTGATTGGGCTTTTTTGAGATATTTTTGCTTGATGGTCAATCAACCTTTATGATTTAACGTCTCATATCAAGAATGACATCTGTTATCTCCTGAACCTCCAGTGACCATATATTAAGCTGACGTAGCGACAGACGAGCATGATTCCTTCTCTGTGCTCATGGTGTTCTGTCATTTATCCAGCGCATTCCCCAAAAAATAAAGAAAGAAACCGTAACTAGAGCGGTAAAACGCGGTTGCGATGAAAATACAGAGGCTGAATAATGGAGCTCGGCGATCAACTGCATCCCTCTTCATTTATCACATGATTTCCTGCCAGCAGGTGTCTCAATATAACTTCATGCCCGAATTGTCTGGCCATATCCAGTGCAGACTTTCCATCATTATCCTGAATACTAGAACAAGCCCCAGCCTCTAACAGGGCTCGAACTGTTTGCAAATGTCCCTGACGCGAAGCAAAATGCAGCGCCGTCCAACCATGAAAACCACGTCCGTTGGCTTCGGCTCCATATTGCAATAGTATTTCCAAGATGCGATCGTACCCATACCGAGCAGCTAGATGTAATGATGTCCACCCATAGCTCGACACCGCGTCGACATCTGCGCCGGACTCAAGCAATATAATACTGTTACTCCGGCAATTGGAACGAACCGCTACATGCAGTGCACATTCTCCATCATCGTTGTAGGTATTTACCGGGGTCACATGGTCTATCAAATTTCGCAAAGAGATAGGGAGGCATAATGCCGCGGCTCGGTGGAGGTGGAAATGACGTGCTTGTTGACATTCTTCGGCGAGAAGGCGATATAGATAAAAGGTGGGGATAGGATAGATGCTTTGCGATACGAGTCGTAGGCAGCAAAGCATAGTCTTGTCGCAGAACTATGTCGCGCTTAGAACATTTTTGTATTGGATGTGAACATAAAAGTTTACAGACCTGAACGGTTAAATGAACAATCTCGCGTGGAAGATTGTCTAGCTTGAGCGGTGATGATTTTAACCTCACCTGTGAGAGGGCCATAATGCAAATTCAAACATAAAGAGAATGCAGAAGTGTAAATGTATCACAGCTTGTTAAATAATGTCTTGATGAGGGCACATGATGGGGTCACGTGTGCATATACGCCCTATACATTTCCCTTTTAGGGTGGCTATGTGTCAGCGTTGAAGTCGAAGGAATGCTAGCACGCCCTTTGATTTCTCCTTTTGTTTTTTTAGCCTGCCAGCGTTCTAAAAGAGAAATGAAATTGCGTCATTGGCATGTACGTGCAGGTGCAACTAATTTCTTCTGGATATAACGATGTCGAAGTTCGCCAGACTCGCGGTGAAATGATCCTTGTAGCTGGCTTCAAAATCCTCTACAATAGCAGCCTCTTGATTATCGGGGAAACGAAAAGAGAACGAGCGAGTTAGACAAGCCACAAGCATTCTCATCTCCATCATTGCAAGGTTTTTCCCAACGCAGGAATACGGTCCGATGAGGAATGGGTTGAATGCATCTTTAGCTTTGATGAGATGTGCTTGGGATGACCATCGCTCGGGAATAAACGTGTCTGGGTCGGTAAAGTTGCGTGGGTCTAGAGTGGAAGCCATTAGTTGAGTGTCCTCTACAGACAAATGGAAGCTCCTGTCATACCGCGATGCAGTGTATATGTGGGCGTTGAGACGATGGTATCTCCAGGTATCATTTTACCAGCAATCAAAGCCCCTTCTGGGGGCGTCATGCGTTGCATACCGCTGGGTACTGCGGGATATAGTCGCAGGGCTTCGTTTATGCAGCCATCCAGCACCCGGGCCTTTCCGACGAGGTCCCTGTACCTGAGCTCCACCGGGCTTTTAACGAGCTGGTCAATCTCCTCTTGTAGACGCTTTTGTTTGTCGGGATTCTTTGCAAGAAGATACACAATAGCCGCAAGAGTCGCAGACGTAGTGTCGCTTCCAGCGACAATCGCAAGTTCCGAGTCACAAATAAGATCGCCGTCAGTGATGGTCGGATTCCGCAGATCATCAGTCGACGAAGAAGAAGGTACGTGAATAAATCGACCCGGGACTTGCTCATCTGCTGATTGTCAATAAATCACTATCCTATCGAAGGGTATATTATCATACCAGCTTCCGTTCCTGGACTTGCTTGCCGCACCACGCCACATTCTCAGCTCGCTTGGCGCTGATCAAAGGGATGCTTTGAAATAAAATAAATAGCCACGGTACGATAACAAGGACAGCCACGATTGGCCCTGCTTCTTGTAACTGAGTCATCATAAAATGAGGCTTGCCTTGCTTCAACATATTGAATGACTTTCCAAAAGCTAGATCACCCATCACATCGAACCCAAAAAAGTTTAGCCACGGAGGAATCGTAACGGCAGTATTGGCCCTCTCTGAAAGCTTCGAGAGGAGCTCCTTGCAATGCTCCATAATCCGGGGCTCGTAGTCACTCATGGCTGATATAAATTGTCAGTGAGGCGACTGAAAACCCTAGAGTTACGGGGTTTACCTGTAGCGGATAAGCCCTTTTCCCATACTCTCTTTCGTTTCGAATGGAATGAGCGATCACGAGTCATTTGCAGAGATCTTGAAGGATAATTGAGATCATAAAACGGCCCCTTGATGCACTTGGAAAGCGGGCCATGGACATCTCGAACAGCGTCAGCGAGATTGATGGAGATCTCGCGAGGTCTAATCCTTACAAAGTCACCATATTTACGGTGGAGCTCATATGTCTTCTTGTGAAATTGACGTCCCGCTATAGTTGCTTTCATGGAGTGGAAAGCCGTGAGTTTCGCGCCAAAAGGGCCAGGATAAGCTCGTAGTGGATGGAACAAAAGGCGATATATTCCAATGCTGCCAAATAGCCCTATGTCAAAGCCGAGGTTTAAAACCAGACAGTCCAATAAAGCGTTTCCTAGCACAAACTGCTGTGACATCCACAAAACCAGGAAGATACCTATTTCACCCAAGACAACTATCCGGGCAATCCTTGGGGCATGTCGCTCCCACTCGCCCCGTATAAACACTGCCAAATGTCCACTGACACCGACAAGGCATGCCAGCCAGAAATATGACGGGGAGAGCATTCTCAGCCTGGGGGGTTAACTAGAGTTCGAGGCACGAGAACAATATCCACTGTGAAGTACGGGACACGTTTCTCTGCAGCCCCTTGAATAAATCTGCGAAATATCTGTGTGGCGACCATTGATATCGCCCCTCATTATGGCCTGACAAACGCCCAATCAAGGCCTTGGTGATGGGGAATTCGGCATGCTAATTGGCAACGGCGTGATGTCGTGACGTTTTTAGTAGCAATTAGCGTCTTGTCATTGACTGGAATCAACAGGAATTACGAGAAATGCTCAACCACCGCTCCCCCGCTTGATCTTACTTTGTTTGTCAACATCCGCCCACATCCGGAACTGCAAAGTGTTGCTGTTATCGAAATGGCGTCCACCGAAGATCGGCAAACCGCCGTCCCCATCGAGCCGGATGTACGGTTGCCGACCCCTACATCTCTGTATTCGTCTTGCGCTTGCTAACACATACCGGTACCCAAGAGCAACCCGGATGATAATTTCCCGGAAAATGACTCTCTGGGATCTGATACGTGCGAAAACTTTTCACAAAACAGTGGCGCATGCACGATGGTCATTTCTAACGAAGGCGTCCTGATAGGGACTCTCTCCACTCACTGGCATCGAGTGTCCTTGCCTATGAGTACAAGAATGGGCGTCGTTATGCGACATACGGGTCGAATCAATATGTCTTGCCCAATGACGACGTAGGTTCTCTATTTTTCCCGGAGTCCCTTGAATTCTAGCTTTCGTCACTCCTTTGGTTAGCCAATGTGGCTGATTTTATAAACACCTCAGCTTGAATGCGACCGTATCGATCTGCTACAGCACGTATTCGGCATGCTCTTTGAGGGCCAATTGATCTTCGCCCCAGTGGATCACCCAAAGCGTATCTTGGACGTTGGCACAGGGACTGGTACCTGGGCAGTGGACGTAGCATTGTATGTATCCCTCGTAATTCTTTATCACTCGCTGATTGTGTTCGCAGAATGCATCCGTACACGCGTGTTATTGGTGAGTCTGAACCCAGGAAACCAGCGGGTTGCGTAGAGCTCACAAAGATCCGGAAGGAACTGATATTTCAGCCCATCAGCCATCATGGTTTGTCATCTACTCTCTGAAATGCTCTCTTTGATACTAGAGCTTACCGTTCCTAACCGCTTACAGGGTCCCATCAAACGTCAGCTTTGAGATCGATGATGCAGAGCTCGACTGGAATTTCAACCACTTATTCGACCTGATCCATATCCAAAATCTGAACGGCGCGATTCGCGACTGGCCACGTCTTTTCCGGCAGGCATACGAGTATACTCTCCAAAACCCACATGTTAGACGTCAAATCCTCACTAACAGGCGGAACCAGTAATTTGAAGCCGGGCGCCTATCTCGAGGTGAAAGAGACCGATGTCTATGCAACCTGCGCTGACAACAGTATCCCAGAGGACTCGAGCCTCCGAAAATGGGAAAGAGAATGTATCCGAGCCTGTACGCTACTGGGCCAGTCTCTAACCGCACCAGAGCGCGTAAAGCAATGGATGGAAGAGGCTGGGTTCGCGGAAGTGCAGGAACGCCAGTTTCGACTACCAATGAACACGTGGCCAAAAGATAGTGATCTGAAAGAGATCGGCCGCTATCAGTGTATCCAGTACCAGGAAGCTTTGTCGCCCTATGCGCTGGGTTTACTTGTCGAGGTCCTTGGATGGTCAAGAGCGGAAATGGAGGTTTTTCTAGTTGGGGTGCGCGAGAATCTCAAGGATAGACGCATACATGCATACCATATTGTGTGAGTTGGCCTCTGCCCTCTGTCTGGCTATCTTCAAGAAACGCGGCAGTCTGATGCTTGCTAGGCGAGTTGTAACCGGTCGTCGACCGTGACGAAGACACACAAGTGGAAATGAATATAAGGGAAATAATGCATCACGATTCTAGCTTCAATAATGGATGCTTATTAGCTTTCCGAAACAGTCGATAAATTTCCATCACACTTACATTATATTCAAGATTTTGTGGCAGGCGACGGTACAATGTTTGCGATTGATATTTATTCGGAATTTGGTATCAGTCGGGTAAAGGTATAAGCTTGCTCTTCCGCTTTCTTCTTATTGTTCTGTGCTCTTTCCGATAATCGGACATCTCCATTTATCTTAATATTTTTTTGAAGTCGTACGATACTGAGTCATACCCATTCACTCATCAGCAAATGGAAATCTCCGAATACTCAGCCCAAACTCTTGAGCTCTTTGGTTCTAAACCCCTATACCTCTCATCTGTGTCCAAGACGATCGTTTTCATTGTCTCCCAACCAAACACACCCCCAAACCCAACCTCCGGACGAACACTCTCGCTCCCTTCGATGCCACCTATCCGTAACAAAGACCCCCCTCCGAAACGAGGCATATACAAGCCCAGACCCTGGAGTCTCCCGCCAGGGGCCGCGGTCTGCTTCAATCCCAGCAGCATGCACAAGATACCCAACAAGACGCAGACCTGGCGTGTATGGGGCATCTACATTCCGCTCTCCGGCCAGTTTTCTACCGACCATGAGGTTCTCCTTGGGGCCTTATCGGTTCTCGCTCGTCATGAGGAGCCGAACTCCACAGATAGGATCAGGACCGGCCCAGAGCCTCATGTCGCTTACGCTGGCGGGCTGCACTATCGATTCTGGGCGCGCGACGAAGACATCCAGAAGGGCCTGCATTGGTTGATAAAAGTCGCCCGTTATATGATGGAGCTTGACTATCATATTGACTACTTGAATTATCTCTCCTGGGAAATCTATTCCTACAAGGAGAATCAACGGTTACGTGAAGTGCGCGCGGGCCGTGGGGATACTCGTCGTCTTCCGTATCCGAAAATGCACCCGGCGCGACAGGTTAAGTACCCGTGGCTGTAGGGCATGTCGTGATACATTCACCTGCTGCTCTGAGCTTTTTCCCCCCTCCTTGTCAGGGGTTCTATCAAATCTTCTCTCTTGATACCTTGTGTTATTACTTTTTCTTGAAGTTTTGTTGGAGACATGAAGTGTACATTGATGTAACTTATACCTTGTACTTATTTTCACCCTCTCGTTCGTTGCTCGGTTGCATGGTTTCTTTCGTTGTCAACAGTTTCGCCCGTTTAAGCATTTATCGCGATGTAGCAATAACCCTCCAGAAACTGGAGAAACCTGACTAGGCAATGCAACGGCATATTTGGATATGTCGCCGACGCCCCGTGTTCTCTTGCGAGAAATGTACAGACACGGGGCTGATCAGGCTAACTCTATTTCATTACTACATATTTGAACTAGATACCCACGTTATCTCGCATCTTCAACATTCGGCTAAGACGTCTGTTCAAGGCAAACCGGTACGTAACGGTCAAGGGAGATACGGACAGCTTGGACAAGAAGATAGATCGTCCTCAGGCTTCAAGGCATCAAGTGCCCTATCCAGCCTAGCCGTGTTTGGTAAGCGCCAGACGCGGCCCCCCGGAATTCCCGAGGCACTACGGAGTACCCAAAGTGGGAAACCGACAACATCCTCCTCGCGCCATCTGATGGCGGGTATAGACTGCTTTGCTACTTTTCAGTCCTCATAGCCAAGACGCTCAAGTCGTCGTACACTGGGATAATGACAGCGAAGGCCAGGGCCGCTGTTGTGTTGACGGATCTCCAGACCAGGAGGAAATTGAGAACCCAGAGTACCCCGATAGGTGCTGTAAGCCGACCGACAATCGAAAGGGTATCAAGGTCTCTGTTTTGTTGCTGTTATAGTGTGGTTTGAGAGTGCTTGAGGGTTTATGGAATGGCAAGTTCTTTGAAGAGTGGCCGGGTGTCGAGTAGAACGGATGTGGTTTTTTTTTTTTTTTATATAGAGACCCAAAGAGACCTAAAATACACAGACTGTTCTGGCAAGACAATTGAATATTTGGTGGGTCGCATAAAGATACTAGCTGCCAGCCACTCCACCACTCCACCACGAGAGTACATGAGGTACCCGCAACATATTTCAGCAAAAGAGACAACCAGCTAGAGTGCTGCTACTCTAGGATTCAGATGTATAGGTACTGGCTACCATTGTAGGGCACAAGAAAGAAGATATTACTAATAAGTAGCGTTGGTAGTGTAACGGTTATCATCCTTGCCTTCCAAGCAAGGGACCCGGGTTCGACTCCCGGCCGACGCATCTCTTCTATTCTTTTATTTTTGTTTTCCTCTTTCTTGCTGTATTTTTGTGTCCCGTACATCAACTATACCTACTAGCTACTCATCAACCTACCTAACTGCCTCGTCTAGCGCTGCGAAAGCAGGCGATAATAACAGCTCGTGGTACTCAGGGCCGGCTCCTTGGCGAATGACTGGTCCAGTTTGGGATTGGCAAGCACGGCCTCATGATTACGGGCCTGAAGGCTGATCATGGCGCCGTCTATCTTCAGAGGGTGAGATTTCCGGTCGGCGCATCGACAGGGTTTGCTCACGGATATATCTTGATTCGGCTTGGTTAATGCACACCACTCTATTATACCACACAGTCCATTCTAATGGCAATTTTGCTCTTGCTACTGTTTATTCACAAGCTGAGTCCTGTAACACGGCAGAATACAGGCACCCATTGCTGTGCCTTCCGGCATCGCAATCAAATTATCATGTCTCGCCAAGATAATCACTCCGCTGACGGTGCCAGCCGCATCGGCCCCCTTTCGTCAGAGTCAGACATGCCCCGCAGAGCCCCGTCCTGATTCCTATCTTTTACTTTCCACAGGTGGTTGAAATCGAAATATCCTTGTTGAGTCCCACTTCATTAAACAATAAGCAAGTGCTCAGGGCAACGGGTAGTCGAAAAGAAGCCTCGCGGCGAGTTGTATTAGCCGTTTACCAGCTACATCGCCCTAAAGCGAGAGTCACCTCCATCAAGATTCAAGCAGCTGGCTCCGCTTTGTCCTACGCATTTCTCACGTAGCCAAGCATTCTTAGCAAAAGGGGAGAATCCAAACTCTATCCCTTGGATACCTACAGAACCTACAGAGTAGTACTTTGCCCGTCGCAGCTGATCAAGGCAGTATGGCAGTGGCAAAATTCCTCTTATTATTTTGCGTTTCAGCTCTCCTTTCTCACCTGCCCACCCTCGCTCAGTATTCTGCTCTTCTGTTTCTGCCTTGTTGCGTTGTTGGTTGTGTGCTGCATTGCGTGCGCGAGCCAATATTTGGGGTCTGAACCTACTGCGAATCAACTTTCTCTATTATTGAGTAATTTAACTAAGGCTCTGCAGTAAGTAAATGCACTGAAAGGCTATGACAATAGAGCGTGGTATTGTCGTAATGTCTTAAACATAATATACCCTACTCATTAAATATAACTACTCGGATTTTATTAACTTTTTATTTCTTTTTAAAATGATTCTGCAGGATGCACATACCGGTTTCTAAGTTCGGCTTTTTTAAAGCCTTAAAATCCCCGTGTCGCGCGACAAAGCAACTGACCAACGCTTAAGTTGCTCATCCTACACCATGGCTTCCAGCAAGCTCCCTCCAGGAGTTGACCTTATGCTCCTACCCGGCTCTTGACGCCCCCAGGCCTCCAGCCGTCTAACCTGGTGATCCCCCTCATTAGCTGCGACCACGATAGCTGTAACGACGGTGACTCTGGTCTGGGCTGTAGCTCTCACTGCAGCCCGATTGTCTACTAGATTTCGCAAGTTGGGGTTGGCTGATTGTACGTTTTACACAACGAACTCGGCTGCATCGCTACTAGCTAACGGGTCAGATTTCGTGTTCATAGCTTTGGCGTTATCAGCAGCGTACGCGGGGTTGGTTTTAGCAAGTATGGAAACAAATCCGATCTAGACCCTTCATTAAAATGACATACTAACCTAGAGGTAGTGACGAAATATGCCCGGCATCAGTGGGATATCCCCGCGTGCTGGTACAATGGCACGTACGTGAAAGTAAATCCCCTCACAATACACCGAAGATATGGAACTCGAAGCTAATCAAACCATTCAGCTCTTGTTCGCCAGCACCATTCTTCTAAGCCCCACGATATTCTTCGCCAAATGCTCGATATTTCTCCTATTCCTGCAGATTTTTACCATCCACCAACCCATGCGAATCGCCATTTGGGCCGGCATCGTCTTCACTTTTCTACTATACTGGGCAAATCTTCCTCTAGCGAGCTACTTTAATGCACCGCATGTCGGGGAGACGTGGGAGGTCATGCTCTTCAACGGCAGGCCTCACCTCCTAATCGACTGGGCCATTATCCAGGGCGCATGTTCCGTGATGTTGGACATATACATCTTCATCTTGCCGATCCCGCTGCTCACGCAACTGCAAATGCCGCAGAAGCGACGGCTGCAGCTGCTTGCGATCTTCTCTACAGCATTGATGTAAGTCTATGCTATATCGTACCTGAACCGGATGGACGAGGGAAAATACAAAGAAAAGAACAGAAAAGAAACATCAGTTGACATTCCATATCCAACAGGGGTATCGTTGCCAGTGTCTGCGCGCTTGTTTTTCGGGTACAGCTTAAAACCACGACCGACACATCATATATTCAAAGTGCAGTGTTCATCTGTCTGTAAGTCGTCCTCCAAATATCAACCCATCGAGAACCAAGCTCATGGTCGCCAGAATCGTGGAGAACAACGTGGCAATCATCGTCAGCTCGATGCCATTCTTCCCGTCCTTCATCCGCAGCCACATCCTAGAGACAGGCCTTTTCAGGAGTCTGCAGTCGAAACTGACGGCTCTGCGACATAGCTCGAACAAGTCCGCTCACGTAGAAGGATCACTGGCTCGGAATTCGAGGAGCAGCGGCAGAGGCTGGAAACAATTTCGCGGCCACCCGACGGACGACGACATTCCGATACACGGCCACGAGATGCAGGACGTTCCCAAGTCAGAGGTTGCGGTTCGCATTCATGCAGGGAGCCGACGGCCGAGCAGGGAGGCGGAAAGGGGGATTAATCGGGAGGTGAATTTTCAACAGGAGACTCATTCGATAGTATAGATGACAGAGAAGAATGCACGCAAGACAGGGTATATCCTAGCGACATGGTTCTTAGCAGAGCCTGGTCTGATGCCTGAATACCCCAGCCCCGTCAGCCTGAAAATGCACCGGAATTCGTGGCCTGAGTGGTGTAACCTACATACGAGTTCGTGTTAGCGGTGCACTCCCCTCCACCAAAGTTCTTTATGTCAGAAATTAGGGCCGTCAAGACTTTCCTTGGCCTGTTGGCCCTCCGGAAGGATTTGATTCGGTACGCGCCGAGGGGTTTAGGAACACATCACGCCGATCTTTTCAGCCTTGCAGCGCCCCAAAATTGCTCTGCCGTGTCCTTTCCGCATAAATCAATGCGCTATTCTGAAGTTGTGCCAGGTAATCAAACCTACGGAGATACCTTGACATCGCCATGGCCGCCAATCCCAAGCCCAAAACAATCCTCATCACCGGCTGCTCCGCCCACGGAATCGGGGCAGCTCTCGCTCTGAACCTCGCGCGACGAGGTCATTTCATTTTCGCCACGGCCCGGTCTCCGACAAAGATCCCAAAGAGCCTGACCTCCTTGGAGAACGTGCGGGCTTTACCTCTAGACGTGACAGACCCGGCCACGATCGCGGACGCCATGCGTGCGGTGACTGAGCATGGCCGTGGCCTCGACATTCTTGTCAACAACGCCGGGGCTGGGTACACGATGCCTCTCTTGGAGGCGGACATGGATCGCGTCATGGAAGTGTCCGAGACAAATGTGTGGGGGCCGCTGCGAGTAATCCAAGCGTGCAGTGACCTGCTAGTCGCTTCCAAGGGGCGAATTATCAACATCAGCAGTGCAGGGGCTGCCGTGCATACTCCGTGGATTGGTGGGTTGTGCTTATCTTTCTCCAGGCTGATCCCACTGGTAGATGGGTTCATAATTCCACTAACACACAAATCCCCCAGGCGTCTATTCCTCCGCCAAGGCCGCTCTGGTCCAGATGTCCGAGACGCTCCGGCTGGAAATAGCCCCCTTCGGCGTCAGCGTGGTCTGCATCATGGCAGGAACCGTCGCCACTGCGTTTCACGCCAACGAGTCCGAAGTGGTCTTGCCTCCGACTTCGCGGTACGCAGCCGTCCGACAGATCATTTATGACTTTGCAATGGGACAGCACGGGCTCAAGAGCTGCTCGGCTGACGAGTTCGCTGCCTCGATTGTCGACGATGTACTGGGTGTCGATGGTGGGGTGGTTTGGAGGGGTCCGTACAGTTCCATAGTCAAGTTTCTGTCTAGCTGGTGTCCGACATGGTTATTGGTTCGTTTTTCCACCTCCATAGGACTTTCTCATTATCGACTTATTCTGTTGGAGACTAACTGGCCTGTAGGATCGCCTCATGATGAACGGAAAGGGGATGGATGAGCTGGCAAAGCAGAGGAATAACTAGAAAGTAAGGACGAAACCCACATAATGGAGATATATCACCAGAGAGTAGAAAGACAAAATATTCTATGAACGGAGAGCCGCCCGGCCTAAATACAATGCAAATCACAAGGGGATTTTAAAACTACCGGGCATCATTCTCCGTAAAGCGCCCATCGAATCCAACTCGCAACTAAACCGCCGCAACTGCTCCACGCCCTCCAATCCATAACTGGCAATAGGATCTTGCCACCACGCTGCATAATTCAAATATACGAATGCATGATAAAGCCTGCAAAGCATGCGCGTCCATTTCAATCCCCTCAAATAGCGTACGCGCTGCCTCCTCTACTCGGATATCATCCGCCTCATCGTCCCAAGTCGCACCCAGAACTATGACAACCAGCGATCCCTCCGCCTCTGACAGGTCCAGGAAATTGACCACATGATGCCCGGGATATCTTGCACGGTCGGCAGACTGGTGTTCCATTGGAGATAGGCCGCATTTAGCATGGGAACGCTCGAGTCATGCGTGGTCGTTATACTGAGCTGTCTATGCTGCAATAAACAACAACAACAACAACAAAAGGAAGTAAGAAAAGAAATGTGGACAGCGTCATACCTTTTCCCACTCTCCGAAAAAGACCCCTGCTCCACAGCCACCTCATACAACGGCGCCACACGCAGCATACACATCCGGTCGCTTCTTTCCATCCGCCAGCTCCCCCGTATACACCATGCTATTCACCACCGCAGCCCCCCTGGTCACCCGCAAACCCGAAAGTCGTAATCAACGACGCACTGCGGATGCAGTTCGGTGTTTTACTGGCCAAGATAGGAACATAGGGATGAGTTGTACGGCGTGGTACCAGGGAAGAAGACTTTGTCCGTGCCCAGTATTTAAGCTAAAGTGAGACACTGGAGAGGTTGGTGGTTAGCACAGTAGGACATGGGGGTTATAGTAACGCACACAAACGTTGAGGGAGTTGCTGGCCATGGTAGCAGCGTATAGACGGACTGGACTTTGGTCAAACTGAAATATTTGTGGTTTGTCTTATAAAATACATGAGGAAATGCAGCTCTTTTATGCAAAGAAGGATCTGTAAACAGTACAAATAAATGAGTGGAAGGTTCCCTTATTCGCTCTAAGTTATAGGTAGTCAGATGGTATAATTCCATACATTACCCTAATCTACCATACGAACTCATTCTTTTATCTTCTGCCTTTCTTTCTATTATTATTAACTTCGCACTCCACAGTATTGCGGTCCTCCCGTGCTGCAAACCGCGTCTTATAATCTATAGAAGGACTGGACTTTGGTCAAACCAAAATACTTATGATTTCTATCTTCTAAAATATATGGGGAAATGGAGCCCTTTTATGCAAAGCAGGAACGATTGCGTATAATTCCACACAGTGTCGACGGGAGGAAATCAGTCGATGACGAAGAACATAGCAAGAGGTAAGTAAGGGATCTAGAGGCTACCGGAGGGGCCGTGTTCTTCTGGCGGCACGGCTTACCCTGTACTCCCAACAGTAGCCGCAATGTAAGGATATACAATAGAGAACAGACCGCCAGTTCTGTATTACCAGTCCCCAAACACGAAATTTCTGTCTTGTTGGGGTCAAGAAAAATAGAATCAGCTCTAGTATCTCTCCTGGGAGATTATAGATCACTGCCACCTGTCGCTTATCTACGGTATACTTAGTAGAGCATCTCATGTTCAACGTAATAGGAATGACTTTATACACTGTAACTGAGATGGGGATCAGGCACCATGCAGTCGGCCAGCGTTACTTCTCACTGAGTGCAGGACCTTTCCCTGAGCTCCGTATATCAATTAAGCTCAGCGTGTCTTGTGAGATGGTCTGGCTTTGCCCGCAGGAGTAGTTATTCTCCTTCTAGGAACATCTAGATGGTGGTATGACCTGAGATGTTCAATGAGGTGAGCTGGTCTGGCTTTGCCCGCAGGAGTAGTTATTGTCCTTCTAGGAACGTCTAGATGGTGGTCTGACCTGAGATGTTCAATGAGGTGATCCCTTCGAGAAAAGCCGTTTCCATCTTTGCGGAGACACCCTTCCACTGGGCAACTCTGATATACTGGTTTGTGAACAAAGGCAGTATGTCGTTTGCAATCCGCGTAGCGAGCAAATGCCTTTTCACAAAACTCACAGACAAAAGACCTAGCAGACATTTCACCCTCGACTGAGGCGTTGTCAGGCGGACCGAGGCCGAGCTTTGCGGAAAGGTTGGGCGCTGTAGAAGTAGATTCCATCGCTAATGGCATGGCAAAAGCATTTTCTGGTGGAACTGAATCTAGGAGATGTGCAAGTTGAGCATTATATTGCGGGTATAAGTACTCAGGGTAGAGGGACTGATTCTGATCCGCTATTGCTGTGCTGGGTAAACGCTGGCATTATTTCGAATGTCCGTATCTGAGGGGGCACTTGAAGCAGATAGAAGGGGCGTTGATGTCATTTTTGGCTGCACAGTCTTCTCATGAACGTAATGTATCCGTGAGAATGCCTCCTCATCATCCTGCTCAGGCGTCTTAGCAGTTGTCACGGTGGATATTACCCCCAAGGTAGAGCTGGTTTCCAGAATGGGTGATGAGATATCCTCCCTGTCTGAGGACTGGGCAATGCGTTCAGTCTCTTGGAGTTTGAAGATCAGACGGCAGTTGTAACTAGAATATCCATTAGGAATACAGCTGCTTGTAGTTCAAGGAAGTTGTTCAAATACCATGTCACCCAATTCGCTTGTGACAATATCTCGTCTTGGATAGCGCAACAGCGAGGGCAGCTGTGCTCCTGCAGAGCTGTCTGACGCTTGAACAGCATGCTCATGAGGACCTTAGCCCCGGGGTCATCACCTGATGCCAGTTATCAATTCCAGCCACAGATTTGGTTCGACTTGTCTCCAGCTGATACTCTTTTCGGCCAACTTTGGCTGAGCCTGGCAGGTTTCGGAATAGTATGCTCAATACATCATGGAAGTCCTGGAAATAAGTGAACACTCTTGGTAGTGTGACAATGGATCTCTCACCTCCATGGTCTTGAAGAAAATCCTAGGCAGATAGATTGTCCGTGCAGAACGGCTAGGTCGAGTAAAACGATCGGAGCATCGGCAGGTGATAGCCCTCCTGTCCAGTTGTATTCGATCTGTTGTGGAAGGAGAGCTGAGCAACGTTCTTTCACATGATCAACCAGATGATTGAGGCGTCTCTCAATCCGTTGCAGCCCCGACGTGGATTCGTCTGAATACTGTTGAAGCAAGCTCGTGACTTCGCTAGGAACTCCTCCTTAGTTGGGCTGCTTCCCGCGGCATTAAGAGTTTAATGAATTACCGTACCTTGAACTACCAGTAACTTCAGATAAAATGAGAATTAGCGAGACTCATAGGGTACAAGAGGGCCCATACCTTCTCTTAATGAGTCCAGCTTTCTATGGAGTGTGGCAAGTTCGCCGCGTACTAATTGCCCAGTCAGTAAGGGTCCAGGTGACTTTGAGAGCGATAGACAAACGTAATTCCGGTGGCTCGGTCGCTTCCATTATCGATTCACCATCTATCGCCGGAATGACCGTAAGAACCTCCTTTGCATACGCCGCAGCCGTCGCAGCGGCATAGGGCTGCCAGCGATTGTTCTTGTGGGAGTCGGAGTAGTCGGCGATCCCTCGCACAACCAGACAGGGAAAGTTGTTCATAAGACCCGCTGCCTCCATCTCAACGCAGAGGATCCCTAGCTCCCGGCGCAGTCGCTCACGCGTGGCGCCGTTCTTGACGACTTGATTAGCGGATCCAATGAGGCCGTAGTGAATAACGGGGTGATCGCTGTCGCGTGGTTGTCGAGCTACCAATTGAGCTGGATCACATCCGTCGCAGTGGGCGTTGTGTCCCTCGTGGGCATAATGAGACTCGAAAAGCCGGTCATTCTCTACCCCCTGGTGCCGAAAGGTCTTGGCCATTTTCGGATACCGATCGAACATTTCCTCCAGGAAGCGGGAGACGAGGCTCTCCTCCCGGCGATGGCGTGCTTGTAACTTCAAGACTCCAGTGCAAAGCTCGTACGGCGGCGCATTTAGCCAGCCTGTCCGGTGCAACCGATCGCCCATCGTGGCCTTCCCAAAATCGTACTGAATCACGCCGCCTAAGCGATGAGATAGGGCACCCTGTATAAAGGGGAGGAGGGGAGGACGTTCCCTTACCGGATGATTCGGTCGGCTTGCTAATCACTATATCGCCCAATCGAATATCATCGTCCGGGTCACTGCTCGGCTCGCTAGGCACGCCTCCCCCAATACCGACCATCAATCCGAATCGCAGTTTCGGGAAACTCCGCAGCAGATGGGCTGCCGCCGTGGCGGCCCCGTTGGTTCCCAATCCCCCGGTCGGAAGGCAGGTGATGGCGACATTGTGCAATCCGATTCTCCCCAGATTGTAGACGTTTGGATCGTTACCCACGCGGAGGAGGGCGGGGTGGATCTCATCTAGCATTGCTTCGGCGGCCGCAAACTCCACCTCCAAGGCACAGATCCATCCGATGGTATAGTCATTGTGAGAGAGGGGATGAGTGGAGGGCTGTGTAACAGATGGCTGGTCGATCTGAAGGGCGTCGCAATGTTGCAGAGGCGTTGGATCGCTTGATGAGGAGAGGAATCGGCGCTTGGAGCAGGGTATTGGGAAGGAAGTGGCAGGTCGTTTGCCTCTGCGTGGGTTAGAGAGTAAAGCCCGGAGGTGAAGAGTGAAGGAGCGTCCTTTCCATCATCGGGGAGTTGATGGTCGCGATGATGGCTGAGATTCGGAGGGGAAGACGAGGCTGGCTTAGCAGGTGACCTGCTGTCACCTGCTGTCACCTGATGTTTATACGAGGTATACTTCTATACTTTGGCGATTCTTTCCATATTGTAAACCATCTGCGTCCTAACGCATTATCTAGTTCAATCGAATGCTCAATTCCTTCCCATCCAGCCATTTCTCCAAATTCTCCGCCGCCGCCTTATACCAGTCATGGATCTGTTCATCCAGATACCCCGTATGCGGCGTCAACAGCACTTGACTCCTGCCATCTTCTCCCCACCTCGTTGCCCTCCACGGACTCTCTTTGGGCAAAGGCTCCGTCTCAAACACATCCAGCGCGGCGCCCCGAATCCCACCCGACTTCAGGGTCGCCAGCAACGCATCCTGATCCACCAACGGCCCCCGCGACGTATTCACCAACATCGCACTCTTCTTCATCACCTTCAGCTCCTCCCACCCTACAATCCCTCTACTCCTCTCCGACAGGACACTATGCAAAGTGACCACATCCGCAGCAGCAAAGAACTCCGCCTTGCTCCCTGCAACCCTGATACTTCCCCTCTCCATGCCCGCCTCACTCACCACCTCATCCGCCCTCTCCTGCGTCAAATTCGTCGACCAAGCCAGCACAGGCATTCCAAACGCTAGCGCTGCAATCCGTGCCACTCCCGTCCCTAGCCTCCCCAACCCCAGGACCCCCAGCGTCTTTCCCTCCAGCGACATCCCCAGCTCCGACCCCTGCCACTCGCCGCGCTTAATCGCCGCATCGTCGCGCGCAACACCCCTGGCCAATGACAGGATCAACGCCCAGGTATGTTGCACCGTTGAGCTCACGCCAACAGTGCTGGCGGATGCCGGTGTCCCTGCCACGGGGATTCCGCGGGAGGCGGCATACGCGACGTCGAGGGCGAGATTGCGGGTTCCCGTTGTGAGGAGAAGCTTGAGGTTCGGGAGCCGTGAAAGGGTGGATTCCGAGAAGGGAGTGCGTTCGCGCATGGTCATGACGATGTCGTAGGGTTGAAGGCGCGCGATGAGTGCTTCGTGCTGTGTGGGGTCGGACGGGTTCAGCGTGTCGGGGTAGTAGGATATTTGGGCAAGGCGAGGGCGTAGCGGTTCGAAGTACGCCGGAGAGATGAACTGGTAATCGTCAAGGATGGCGAGTTTCATTTTGATGGGTGGGATTGGGAGTGTGGGAGTGTGGGAGTGTCGAAGGATGAGAAATCCGGATGGAAGGGAGGAATAGAAAGACTGCGGGATCAAGATATACCCGCGGCATTATTAATAGCCGGCCACCTTATAGTTAGTTCCCTTATATACATTCAGATGCGTACTCGGACAACCGAACGATTGGAAGAGTTGGGTCAATAGTAGTAGTAGAATTGATATTCTGTAATCATACGCTAGTCAACACATCCGTCTCAAGCTGTCTTCCTACTAACAATCTCAATCAGCAACACATTAACCAGTCCATCTCAAGTAACGTGATGAGGAGGAATCATCTTCCATGTGAGATTCCAGATGTCTCTGGTAAACTCCCCCCCTTCTGCCACCAGATCTACAAAACTCCTGTGTTCACCCAATTGGCCAAGTGATGCCGCCATGTAGGTCATAATCAACGATCTCAATCGATCACCAGGCTGGGTGCGAAGGTATGAAACTCGAGCGAACTCCAGCACATCATGTACGCTCTCTTCGCACAAAGTATACAGCGCCAAGGTTGCCGCAATCTTGAGTAAAACGAGGTCCTGGAGGGCGAGGATCTCATACCGGCCGGCCAGGAAGTATAGCTCCAAATGTCCAAGAAAAACGGGTCCGAAGTCGTTGGAGGGGTGAAAGTTCCCTGTTGGAGCGAACTGGGCCAGTTGCTTTGAGATGGACTTCTCATGTGACAACGAATGTTCGGCAACGAGGTCGCTATACATTTTTAGAGGGTACTTGTACAAGAGCTTCTTTTCCTTGCATATCAAAACACGTGGGTAGAAAAAATAAAACCCATTCGGCGCACTGGGATCGAGGATCGGGTTTTTGCACGAGTATTCGTGCAAGTCAGCTGCGGCTGCTATCGCCCTTTGCCGAGCAAATTCTGATAGCTCATTCGGGTTCGATGAAGTCGATTCACTGTCGCTAGAATGTTCTTTGCCTTCAATCGATTTTGGTTGTGGCCATTTCGGAGTCTCTATAGATTCTTTTTCACCGCATTCGGGTGGTGCATAGTCGCCACGGTAGGCAAACTCATAAAACAGAAGGAAGGTTTGTTCGTCAACTTCCTCCGACCAGTCGTGGACAAGAGGCATCTCGTCTAGCGTTGCAGAATCCATGAGTGTCTTCATCTTCGCCGAAAGCCTCTTCATGGGCTCCGAGTGCACTGTGAATCGTTTTTTTTCTTTGCCGACCACGAAGGTGATGGTGGGGGACGAGATATAGGTGATAAAGTCGCTAGGCATGTTGAAACAGTAAATGGAAAGAGCGAAGTGGGATAGTAAGGAAATAAGTGAGTAGATTGATGTAACGAAAGTGAAGATAGTTGTGTTGGGTGATCAACGGCCTGTAGATCCTGAACGAGGGGATGTATGTATGGAGGCAGACGCACCTGCCCCATAGTAGGTAGGCAGTTAGGAAACTGCATTACTCCATTGAGGCCTAGGTAGGTAGCCGCGTGCTAAGGTAGTAATTACATTGAACATATTGAAGACAGACAAGAGGCTGGCTGCACCTGCCTCCTGTCGGCTCTGTGCCACTGCTTCAGCAAGACTCTCCGGCTTGTATGTACACTTATCAGCATATTTAGGGAAAGGCAACTGGACTTATTACCACGCACCTTCTTCATGTTCTTCCTGACCCTGTATTGCCAAGTCCGTAAGTATGGCCACGGCCTGCGTACAAGCGTATTCCTCCCTTTACCTGAGCTATAGCACACCGTCGTGAAACAGATAAACAAAGGATTTGTAGTCTATGGCGAATGACGACCTAGTTCAAGGGCAAATTATCAATTCACAAAACACGGCAGCCGTCACATTATCACGGGGTACCGCAGGCTTGGTATCTGGGACTGAAACAGACTCGTTGGATTTAATGTGCCTAAGGTGCCGGAGATCCCTCCACGTATGGCCTGGGGGATTATACCGCGCAATTCAGAGTAGAATCTACTACAGCTACCCTATGATAAGGGCACCCCAGGAATGTAGGCAATCGACCAAAAGCGAGATTCTTTCGGGTCTGTGGGAGCCAACAATCTGTGTCTCAGATATTCCCCGGGTGACAACTTAAGAGCACACTATTGAGACATAACTGTGAGACAGGATATTCAATCATCCAATATACGGTAGTACAACGGCAATTGGCCAGATAATATTGTACTGGTCCTCTCGTTACAGTCCTTCGGCCGATATTCCCGCTTATTCCTACCTAGCTTGAACGAGATATACAACATAGATTGGCCCAACATAGCCAGATTAGTATTCGTCCAAATCATTCCAACGTACAGAATGACCAGCCTTCTGGTCTTCCACCGCTACGTTGCCTAATTATAGCACAAGCTGCTGTCCTGCATTACTCCACAGGTATCTGCTAAACAAACCACCGCCAGGGAAGCTGTAGCTAGCGTTGTTGTTTCTTTGATCGAATCAGCATAGCCCTGTCACTATCCGCATGGCAGAAATACCTCATTCACCTAATCCCACTGTCTTACAATTACGGCATCAAATCGGCCTGGTCATTTCCTTTCATGCAACAAACAGATGTAACCATAGAAAAACCAACCCCATGATTCGTCCAGCCGTATACCGGGACCTCCAAATAACCACATGGCCCAAGCTACCGCTGATCATAATAATAGAACGCCAAGTGACCGTAGTGGATCGCCCTACAGGGTATGACAGGATCCCCAGCTTCCTATAGGCGGTCACCGGATCAGCACAGCCCTACTCCGCGATCGGGTCTTGGCTGCCAGCGACGCAGGCGCAGCATTGGAGCAACCAGTATCCATGGATCGTCATAATAATAGTAATAACAGTCCTCGGTAGTTAATAAGCTGTTGGCACTAGCTTCGCTAGCTTGGGCAGACAAAGGAATTCCCCGTTAGGAATCTGGGCATGGTAGCATCGTGGTGCGGAGCCTCAAAGAGATCAGGCTGTGCCTTGCGATGCATGCCTTACACGGTACTACGTTATGGGTCTTGGTGGTTTGCTTCTGTGTAGATGAGTGTGACGTCGGAGATGCTCATATCACGAGTCACCTGGAAGGTTATAAATTGGACCAGATCCTCGCTGTGATATCGCAATATCTCAACATCGCAACATCGCATTTCAATCAACTCTTCAAAACACATCTCCAATCATCCAGTCTTCTCAATATCCATCCCCAGCCAATTTGCTCTGTACACCATGTTGTTCCGCGCCCCCGTCCTCCTCATGGCAGCCGGCCTCCTTCATCTCGCCACTGCCCTGCCCACCGAGCAACCCCATTCGGATAGTACCCTGGCTCCCCGCGACAGCACCTACTGCGAAGCAAACAAGGCCTTCTACGTCTGCAAGGCGAAAAACTTCCGAGGCTGCTGCTCCGTTGACCCATGCGCCCTTGAAGGTGTCTGCCCCGACAAAGCCCGCAACAAGAACCCGAACCAGGACAACAGCAACAGCAACGACAACAAGAAGCCAGATCCTGCCTCCAGCACCTGCAAGCCCAAACCCAAACCCTCCACCCCCTCGTGCCCCCAGGCGGCCAAAAACGCAAGCTCTTCCTCCCCAAGATGCAAACCCTCGTCGCCGGCTCGCCCCCCATCTCCACCCCCAACTTCAACCTCAGCAAGTCCGACAGCGGCGAAACGCAACAGCGCATGGCATGGCAGCTCCCCGCGAAGGCAAAGGACTGTACCATTGGCTGGAGCGTTCCTGCAGAGCGCAATTTCAAAGCCGGCAGGAACTCGCTAGTGAATGTGTACTATGCGAAGGACAATGACAGCAAGGCGCCGTTCCATGCCAACTCGGTGGAGGATAAGAAGGCGCTGGGCAATGCCAACTTCGCATTCTGGCCAGAGACTCCGGGCAAGCGGACCAACGTTGTCTCGGCGGTTCAGTGTAAGGAGGATCTGGCGTTCCGGTTGCAGATGGTGCATAATGATCAGGTCTTCATTGAGCAGAATGGCGAGACGGGCTGGTGGGTTGAGTATACCTGCTAGGCACTAGGCTATGGTTGAAATGATATTACTAATGATGGAGGATGCACCGTTCTAGTTTAATTAGATTGGTTAGATAATTTAATCGAGACTTTTTGGAATTCGTTTCTCCTAGTTCCTAAGATAGATCCTTTACGCTAGAACAAGCTCACTACATACCCACAACGATCTCACTAACTCTGGGGCCAAGCCATCATCTGCAGCCCAGCCCTACCAAGCCATCTCTAATCTAACCTCTAAACAACCAATCTAAATCTCATTCTTCAAAAACCGCCTAAACCACACAACAGCCGAATTCTTCGCCCTCACCATCGCCTCCCTCTCACCCGGCTTGTTCTCATCCCCACGCACAAAGCACGCATGCACAACGCCAGGAAAATGCTGATACTCGAAAGGCACATTACGATCCATCAGCGTCTCGAATGTAAAACTCTTCATCTCCCTCGTAAACACCCGGTCGAACTCCGGCGCAAGAACCTGCACCGGCACATCCACTTCCTCTATATCCTTCTTCTCTAGCAGGGACGGATGACCGATCGAGATACAGTCGACGAGCGGTTTTTCATCTATTCCAGGGGCAGGCTGTTTCGCACCCAGTCGAAAAGAAGCCCACCCACCATAGCAGTACCCTACTGCGCCGATCTTCTCATACCCTCCCTTGCTTCTGAGGGCACGCGTAAATCCCAAGATCTCAGGATCGCGAGGGCCGCGGCCATTTCGTGCTAGGAAGCCAGGGAGGTCCAGGGCGTCTAATTTCTCCTCGCGAATCAGATCGAAGGGGAGGACCTCGCCGTTGAAGAAGTCGGGGACGTAGACGGTGGCGTCGACTTCCTGGGCGAAGTGGTCTGCGAGGAGGCGGATGTTAGGGAAGGTCCAGCCGAAGAGGTCGGCGATGAGGATGATTGCGGTGTGCTTGTTCGTGCCGGTGATGTAGACGTCATGGGAGTAGATGTTGGTGGTGGAGCCGGTGGGAGTGCCGGCCCATTGGAAACCGGTGATGCAGCACTTGGAGATGGACATGGTGGTTTGGTTTGGTTTGGGTACAAGATGGGTGTTTCTGGGGTTTTTGAATGTCAATGAGAATGATAATTGGAATGACAATGGGTTTTTATATAAGTCTATAAAGCTCTTCTGGAAGGATGGATTACAAAGGATTGAGGAGGATCGAATCCTTTGGATCCGGAAGGATGCGGGTAAAATCCCACGTCAGCCTCTGAAGATTGAGTCTATAAAAATTGAACATGACAAATCTTCCTTCAACTTGCAAGTCCACCACATCTGTATGTATTATAAATCCAAAATACGACTCGACCAACTACAAAGCAGCAAACACCCCATCCACATGAAATAAGATATATCACTCAAAAACAAAGCCCTCGCCAACCTCTCCACAAAGCGAAACCTGCAAATCCCGAAACGCATCCAAATCATTCTTCGCCACCGAAACCCCAACCATGGGATCATACCAATGATGCGTTCTCTTCGCCCGGAAATGACGTTCGACGAGTACATGGAATTAAGCTAGGTACCTGTGAGGTATAGATTCAGGGACATGTAAACTGGAATAAGGCCTTCCCACTCCTCGCAAAAGTTATTTTATATCCCTTTGCTTTTGTTCGCTTTATCAAATGTATTCGGGAACTAAACGAATGAATCACCGGACAAGGCTACAGCATCAAGTTTCCGAAAATAGACATTATCTTATACATCATAGGGTATATACAAAGCCATCCAACAGGTCAGTGCCAGCGAGACGGATAAACATAGAAAAGAAATACATCAGAGAGCGAGTCCACCTCACCTGCCTCCTCCCCCCATATCCCCCAACTCGACATCTTCCCTCGACGCCGACGAATCCCCCGACTCGCGCCGACTCTTAATAAATTTTGGCCACGTATTCGTCAGCACCAAGTACTTAATACTATCCTCTGCCGCGTCGAAGACACTCGCGTCGAACTCATCCGGCACGTCGCCCCAGTACTGGACGCGGTCGCCGATGATCGACACCGAGCATCGAAACGCCTTCTGCGAGGACTCGGTGGCGGTCGGAGACGGCGGGGGCTCGAAGGAGCCGAAGCCCGGAGGCGGGTCGAAAGGCGTGGCCGGGTCGACCTTTTGCTGGTGTTCGCCGTACAGGATGCGCGCGGGATGCTCGAAGATGGCGTCGAGTTTGCGCAGGTCCTGCGACGAGATGTTCACGGGGAACTCGGCGTGGTGGACACTGATGAATTTCGCGTAGATGTGCAGTGCCCGGTTGAAGCGCTCGTGCACGAGTTCTTTGTCCTTGTCGCGGGTGGAGGAGTCGACTGGGGCGAGGAAGTCGGGGGTGTTGAGGTTTTTGGCGGACGGGGGTGGAGAGGGTTTGGGGAGGGAGCCTTTCCATTCGGCGACGCTGGTGAGGAAGGCGATGTTCTCGCCGGAGAAGTCGTGCAGGGCAGAGAACTGCTGCAGCGGGGCGGGGTTGCGCTCGAGGACGTATTCGAGCGCGCTCATGGTCAGGATGCTGTCGCGGTTGCTGGTGGCTGTGGCGACGGAGCCGTGGGCGGATTTCCAGCCAGACATCATCGAGTCGACGACGGTCGAGATGGAGCTGAGGGATTTGGCCTCGCCCGAGCCTTTGGTTTTGGCTTCCCATTGTGCGATGGCGTCGAGGGTTTCCTTGCGGAGGGATCGGTGGCGCAGGACTTCCCAGCAGGGGAGGAAGACGGTGAAGATTTCCATGAAGATAACGGAGAGGCAGATCCTGGGGATGTAAGCTGAGGTCTAGTGAGAGAAGATGCATACGTACCACTGTGGGGGAATCCAGTATGCGTTGACCGGGGCCATGCCGTCGACATAGAGAGCGATGAGCCACATGGGCGTAGCGTGGAGACTGTCCAGATTAGAAGTCGGTAAGGTCAAGCAGGACATAATACTTACCTAGACACACAGCATCCGATGGTTTGGATTCGCCATCCTTGCGTGTCGTGGATGTTGCGAGATTTCCACAGAATGTATGGGGCTACCATCCACGCCCAGACGAACTGGTAAAGCACACTCGGCCACCTGACTAGTTAGCCTGTGCATATAGAACTCCGAAACTATGGGCCTACCATTCCCATCCTCGACCCTGCTCCGTCACCTGCTGCATCGGAGTGCCATGGACTTCTGTCCCGGGAATACCCCAAGAAGCGTGCCATTTGCGCGAGATAATCCACATCAAGACAAGCAGAAAGATCTAACAGCATTCAATCATTAAACGTGTATAACAGGTATCCGAATCCGATGGACCTACCTGCATAAACACCGCAAACCCCACAACAATAAGCACTCGGACCGTATACTCGAGGTTATAGAACTTCCCCAGCAGCCCTTTCTTGGGCTTCCCCTTCTCCAAGTCCGGAGGAAAGTCAACACTGTGTCGACTATTATGTCCTGCGTACTTTTTCTGAAGCTTGGCAACGTGCAAGAAGCGGCTGTTTGACGCGTGAAACAACGCAATACCGATGGGGAGGTAGGTGCCCATGATCCAGAACTGAGCATCCCCGGGCATCAAAGGCCCGATCATGACGCCGAACTGGACGGAGGCGAAGTAAAGATGTAGCAAAACGATGGCAGATAACGAAAGACCGATGCCTCGGATACGAAGGACGGGCGAGTCGCGGTTCACAATCAGATAGGCCATGCCTAGCGAGACGGCGAGAGTCCAGACACCAGCCCAAGTCGCCCACCAGATAGCAACCGGTGTGTAGACAGCCTGGGGCTTGGAATCGGGGGTGACGCCGAGTTCGGACCCCATGATGGCCCTTCTTCCGACAGTGACTTTGTTAAAGAAGGTATGAAGTTGGATAAATTGGTCAGTAGAATGACATTCAATCAACAAAGGAAGGACGACCCCCGGGCCATTTAAGGTAAACGCCGCAACAAGGTCAAGAACTAGCAAGAAAACCCAAAAATGAAAGATGAAAATCCAAAAGCGAGCTGACAGCGGCGGCGCCGGTTTGGGGGTGACACCCACTTAAGGCCTTAAGGCCAGTCCAACTGCCGGGCAAAGCACCGTGCCAGTTTCTCATGTAGATCTGGACGCAGTTGGTGAGCACACCTGGAAGTGGGTCAGCCATACCCAAGCGAGTCAAGTGCATTGTTATTTGAAATCCTTCCCGACAAGTAATCTCGATCATCTCGAACTATCGACTCAAGAATCGGGATCGGCACCACTGAACGTGGTGCAAGTGGACCATGCTAAGAAAACTTGAGTCGTGAGAACCACGGGCTGTGATCTGCGTGCCTGAGTAGGAAACAGCATACCAGGATTTTTCTTGGTCCTGGTTTGCATCTGCACAAAGAACAGGCCACCAGGTGGTATTGTCACCACGCTATCCAGGAACTCGGGATATGCTCGAGCTACGAGAACCCGGCAAGCTGAAAATTCTTACTGCTCGTCCCGTCCCTTGTTCTTATCTTTCGTCACCGTCGCCCTTTCCGGTGCGCATGAGTCGCTCGTCTCCCGATGAGTGTCGTGGCAGAGAGAGCAGCAGTGCAAATTTCCGAGTAATCTCCAGGATCAGACGCATGAATCATATGATAGTAATCGCTTTCGTGGCCGGTGCCTGGGCCGCCCTGACATGTGCCATTTGCAGGGGAATGCACGAGGCGACGACGCCCACACGTGAAGGAACAGGGCCAAGTCCGAGGTCCGGTATGTACCTGCATCGATATTCTCCGAATGTAACGTCCTGTACAACGGGAGGGCGTTTCCAATCGAGCTGTCCACAGCCCAACGGGATGGCAGGGCTCGAGTCGAGTCATGACTGTACCCGCCGAACAATAACAACAAAGAGAACCAAGTACGCAAGTCATGACTCCATCGTGACGGATCGATAGCCTTGCGACTATTGACAATGGCCGCGTAGAGACCAGGAAATGGGATGGCTCGATCGGCAGCCAAGCAGGCTAGCTGGCTGGGCAGCAGGGATTCAGCAGTGTAACGATACACAAAACGCAAAAGGATGATGTCCCCGCAGAGATGCAGGATTGGGTTGCATTCTTAATGCAGACAAACTCAAAACGGGGGAATTGGCTTTGGCGGCCAAAGAGGATAAAGTTGGATGGATCCAGTTTGTTGTTGTTCCTGAGAAAACGATCAGTCTGCCTGCCTCCCTGCCTGAAGGGTCAGGCAGGATTCAGGCATCCACGGAGCCACGTTTCTCCGAGACATCCCGTGACCGCGGAGCCCCGTGACCTCCGCGCCTTCCGCAAACGGCTGCCGAGGTACAATATCAGGCAACGAGGCAGCAATCCCCCCGCGGAGGGGTATAAAGCCCTCCCCCGTTAGACTACAAGTCCTGACGTCTGCTCTGCTTGATCCATTCCAATTGACTCACTCAATTCTCTCTACACATCCTCCATCCATACTACAACCTTAATACTACCTCATACCGTACATACTGTACTATAAATCAAGATGCCTCCCATCGCCCTCGAAGACCCTCCCACCACTACCACCACCACCACCACCAAAGAAATAACACCACCAACCCACCCCGGCCTCATCCATGTCCACCGGTCCTCCAAACCATTCGCTTCGGGCGCCATCTCCCAGGTCTCCCTACCAGCAGGATCCCTCTTCGCACCCATCACCGGGACCACCTCCTCGCACAAAGCGTACACCTCCGTACAAACAGGCCGCGACTCGCACATCGAGCTGAACTCCGACCTGGTGTACTGCAACCACTCGTGCGCGCCTTCGCTGGAGTTCGACATGGGGCGCATGGAGGTGCGCGTCGTGGCGGACCGGGACCTGAAGGTCGGGGATGCGCTGACGTTCTTCTATCCGAGTAGCGAGTGGGACATGGACCAGGCGTTTGCGTGCGCGTGCGGGACTGACAAGTGCAAGGGGTACATTAAGGGGGCGAAGGACATGAAGAGGGACGAGTTGGCGGGGTATTGGTTGAATGGGCATATTCGGGAGTTGTTGGATGAGAGGGACGGAGTGGAGGGGAAGGTTTAGGTATGATATTCTATTGTGGCGTGGATGGGGAGAGCGTTTTGTTCATGTAGACGTGTGTGTGTGTGTGTGTGTGTGTGTGTGTGTGTGTTATGCGGTGGATAGACAAACAAAATATCTTATAGACTATGGTCTCTTAGACCAATAGATATACTACAGATTCAATTGCTTATCAGCATACTCTATCAATATCCCAACCCCACAGCCCAGTGCACGGCCATTGGAACGGAAGCCATGATTCAAGCTGTCATATCTGTCTCCTACCTGTCCGCAAGGACTGCAATTCCGAACTATCCCTATCACATTCATTCTCGACACAGAGGAGCCCGTGGATCCGTACGCCCGAGGACTGAGGAATGTGATTCCGGAGAGCCGAAGGTATCAGGCGGTGTATATAATCTGGTAGTATAGTGCAATTATATTATACGTTGCAGGGTTGTTATATTTTCTCGACTCAGCATATTTTAGTGCCTTGGGGTGAGGTATGAATTGGGCTGTAGTATACCATGCACAGACCATGGCTCTGCGTAAGTTATACATAACCGTTCCGTGGATTGGAGGCATATCAGATGTAGATGAAGCCACTCGGTATGCGACCGAGGGTGACGTCACAGAGGCTCATTTGTTTACTTCCATCTATAACCATGTCTACAATACATAGTAGATCTCTAAAACCCTAGTCTATACCCCAGAGCACCTAAACCAAATCAAGAATTGACACTCCCCCAAACATCCCCCCAGCAACCAACGTACTCACCACCATCGTCACCCCAACCCCCAGATCCCCAACCTGCACCCAGCCCAGAAAAGCTCCTGGAATCAGCAGATCGCAACCATCCACAACAATGCGCTTCAGGAGAGTCTTGCGCCGCAGCACCTTATGATTATTCTTATTCCCTCCCTTGCTGCCTTTCTTTCCCGCGCCTCTCCTCCCCTTCCCAGGCGAGGTATTATTAGACGTGGACGCAGACACAAACAAGAGACTCCACACCGCGCCGAGCACCGACAGCGTCAGCGCGTAGAACCACAGCTTATATGCTTCTTCTAGGACGGGGCGGTCCCATGTCCATGTGGAAGGGGGAATGTTCATGGCGTGGAGCTGAGGAATTAATTGGTTAGCATATAACTATGTTCTGCATTCCCAGCTGAGTAAGAATGGCCAGAGAGATAAAGCCAACTAGGGAAGGGAAGAAACGGGGGGAAAGGAAGCATACGATGGTCAAATCCTCCAACAGAAAATACCCCCCTAGACAAGACCACCTCGCCAATTCGATCAGCAGCGTCAGCACGCCTTCTCCTGACCCCGATCCAGTACCCAACAGCCCCGCCACGCGATCAAAGCAGTCGATGAAGTTGAAGAAGCGGAAGAAGCGACGGGCTGGTCATTATTATTAGCATGGCGTCACTCAATTGCATTGCTAATCTCATCCCCTTGAGATACAAGTAGCAACTGAAGGGAACATTGAATTATAAAATAGGGAACATAAACACACTCAATGCCAACTGCCCCTTCGCCACACCCCATTGCTTCGCGACCGTGCGGTCCCCCGTCACGTCGGCAGCGATCTGCGCGACGGCCTGGACCAGCCGAAGGGTTTTCTCGAGGCCGGCGGAGGAGCGAGTGAAATTGGAGAATTGGGTGAGTTTGGACATTTCCCCCGTTTTTTCTGTATGATACATATAAGGTGTATTGTGTTGGTAGATGTCGGATCGGGGGGATTATCGGGGAGAAGGAAGAAAGAAAGATTGATAATCCGGGGCGGTGTCTGGAAGTCTGGATCAGAGTCAGAGTCTGGTTCTGATAGCGAGTCAGTCATTTTAATTTAGCTGATCTAGCCCATTCAGCCGAACTAGTTTAATTACATTGGATTAGTCGAGATTACAGACAGACTAACTAGTGGTTAGGACACAGTAGCGCTTGGCCTTGCATGGCGCGCATGCGGACTCTGTAAGCGAGGTTGGATATTTATTTATTTATCATGAGTATTCAAGTTGCTGCTCAGTGTCAAGTCGGAATAAGGTCTGCTAGAATTTACCTGTGTAATTATCCTATTTACGTGTTTAGGCACTTTTTGTCTATTAAGGTAGAGGGATATCTTTGGGTATGGCAAGTCCCGTGCCTGGGTAGTCAAGTGGCTGTACGGAGTACCATTGCTGATATCTAAATACCTACAACACCAGAATACCTATGATTACCTCCCCTTTCCACCCGAAATATCCTGTCCCAACCGGTACCCACCCACCTTCTCCCACTCGACCTTCTGTCTCGTAATCGGCAACTGCCTCCTTAGCCCCTTGAATGCGCCCTCCGCCATCTGCACAAACGCCCGATTCAGCTCCTCCTGGTAGTCGCGCTCGGAGGCCGCGATGCGCGAAATGACAGCCTCCGCGGACAGCGCCGACACGGACAGATTCACCGGCTTGGTCGTGTTCAGCGCCACGTTGCCGTCTTCGTAGTAGTGCACGTCTACGTGGATCTTGCCGCTGACGGTGCTCGGCTCGCTGACGGGGAGGGTGTAGATGGCGCGGAAGCGTCCGTTCCTGTAGATAACCACAGCATTAGCCACCTGTTAGGTACCTAGTCGAGGGCAAGGGGGAGGGGGAGGGGTACCAGAAGTTATTCGGCGAGTAGCGATTCGCAACCAGCACGATCGCCACGGCGGTGTCGTTTTCAATCGGATACACGCCGTACGAGCTGCGCGGGTAGTGCTCGACGGCGTGGGCGGCCAGCGATTTGAGGAGGGATTTGCTGTTTCTCATTAGGACCGGAGGTCAGGGAGAGTTGTGTTTTGTGGTTCAACTCACATTAAATCCTCATTCTGCGACTCCAGGACATACGACTGCGTCGCAGACGCTTCCTACATCGTGATCCAGATTAGTCTTGGTTCTTGACTAGCTGCCGAGTCAGCTCAACTCACCTGTGTGACATGATCCACCTCAAACGACGTCGAGCTCTCGACGTCGAAGTACCGGTTCCCGTCTAGTTTGTTGAACTCGCTAACGAGGACCTGTGATTGTCAGCGCGTGGAACCTCAGCCAGCCTAGTAGAAAATGCAGAAAGTGTGTATGACGGGGAGAACCGACCTCCTGACTCGCTCCCGGCAACTTGACCGTCGCCAGCTGCTTCTCATTGTATCGTTCGAACGCGGGCGCAAGGGAAGCGATCAGTTCGTCGCCGTCGGAGGTGAGGGTTTTGACATCTAATCCATCAGAAGAATCAGCTTGACGGACTCCGGCTCGAAAGACTTTGGCGGGGTGATCGGAAGAACGAAGTGATCGATAGGGGTGGCGGGGATGCGGGCGGAGGTCTTGAACATCTGGCGTGGGTAGAGAGAGGACAGGTCGGGAAACTCCAAGAAGGGGAAATACCGGCAACGACGTCGGCGAGCTAGAAGATCAGTCAGTGGGATTTCGAACTGCATTGCTCGTGCATGATGCATGGCATGGTCTGGCTATGGTCGGCGTACCTCGCCTGGCGGGGCACCCTCGATGAAGGAGGATGCGATGTCAGCGGTGGAAGCCATCGGGTAGGTATGAAGATTGGGGGAGCGCAGTCAAGAAGTAAGGGGGAGGTTAAATTAGCGAGAATGAAGTCATGGACAAGAGGAGAGATGAGACGAGCTGTCGGCATCCCCAGTCAACAGTCGGAGCTTTAGCGCCGGAAGCGCCGATGCACGTGCATCTGCCCGACTCTTGTATAGCAGGAGTATAGACAGACGCTACAGTGGCACGATGTATGCAGGAGTTGCCTACTACCTTAGGGTACATGTCTATTACTATTAAGTGGTAATGCTAAATAAATAACAATATGTCCAACCGATAACGCCAGCAATAACACCACACACGCTAACAAAATATTCACAATCTACCAGCCTCATGGCGCGAGTCCGGCTCGCATCCTTCACTCGATACTCATATTCATGAGTCCATCATTGGTCTCCGTCATCCCCTGTAATCCAACCCGCTTCAGCGTCCCGTATGGCCCGTGTGGTTAGCATTCCCACGACCAGGAGTCTCGGGAGGACGGTCGGGGAAGAGAGAGCCAAGATTCGACTTGGGCGGCGGTCCCCAGATATTAGGTCCCGATTCCTTCACGACCGGCGAATTGGGCATGACCGGGCTGCTCTGGACGCTCATACTGGGAGACACGGCCCTCCGCTTGAACAAGTTGTTGTCAAAGTCATCCTCACGCTGGCGTTTGCGTTTGAACTCAGTAATGGCGCCCGACTGAGGCACAAACGGCGTCGAGGACCGCGAGCTGGGCCGCTCGCCTGGCTTTACAAATTCGGCCCCGAAGACCGAACGGCCGTGGAGGGCGTGATATCCATGGCCTGGTCATCCTCCGAGATCGACGTGCCGGGCCGGCGTAGGGGCGGCGGCGGCGTACGGTATCGTTCGTCGAATGAATTCCAGAACTCTTGACCGGCAGAGTTGCGGTGAGCCTCGTCGCTGAAGCTAGGCTCGTCGGTCGCAGCAGCGCCCATTTTGACGGGCATGTCCACTGTGTTTCTGAACGGTTCGGCAGGCTGGAAGGGGTTGCCGGAAGCGAATGCATCCAAGCTGGGCGACTTTTGCGTAATCTCGGGCTCGCTTTCGCGAACTTGACGGATCACTTCGGACTCTCGTTTGGCCTCGCTATCGATGGGAGCGGTTTCTTCCATGAGAGCAGCTCGGATACGAGCAAACGTCTTGGTTTTAGGCTTATCGAGTCATTAGCAACAAGTCATCCATCCTCACCATCTAGGACATACCAGTAAACTACCCCGACGCGTCACAGCACGCCGGATCACGCCTAAAGGCCCACCCCCCTCTGAACTAGGCGTACCCGGACTATGACCCCGGGTGCGACTTTCGTCATCACTGAAATCAGACAACCGCAGGTCACGAGTTCCCAGACTGAGACTCTCGCGACGTGGACCGAACCCAGCCTTCGCGGCAAAATACCCCCCGTTCTGATTCTGATTCTCGATGCTTTTCATGACAGGCGGCGAGTGCGGACTCGGACTCGGTTTGGAGCTGTTCCCACTCGCACTGCTGGAGCTATGCCTGCTGCGACCTTTCCTAAACCGCGCCCTCTGAAAACTCATCAGACTAGCAGCCGCCTGCGAGTAGCCGCCCATCCAGTCATTTCCGGGGCTGGGAATATTGCCACCCGCAAAGGGACTCGGACCCCCCGCGAATTTGTTGGCCTGCGGGGTACTGGTGATCATGAGATCATCCTTCTCCATCGACTCGTCGTCCTCCTCGCTGCTGCTGGTATCCGATTCCATCATGTTCACGCTGGACACCGAGCTTGAGATGGTCGTTTTATCCGCTGGTCCGGACGTCGAGAACGGCGCAGACGTCGATCCGATCGAGCCGCGGCGGGGAGGGATGTTCATCCCCCGACCGCCGATCGTGGGCGAGGAATCGGGCGACGACTCTGCCAGCGTCGAATGGTGCAGGTTTGTACAGGCGCGCGAGAAATCCAGACCCCTCGACCGTCGAGGGAGGACGGAGCCGGGCGAGCCGTAGATCTGAGACGCGTCGAGTTTCGGGGAGAGGGGTGTTCGGTTCGACAAGGGAGACGGGGCGGAGGGTTTGGAGTGACTGGTCGTCGTCTTCGGATTCAAAGGGAGACCTGGATACATGCATAACCGCTGCGGCGTTTCGGGTGTCGACGAGAGGGAGGTATCATCTTTGCTGGTGGGTCGGTTATCGTCCGAGGCGTTGGGCCGGGGCGAGGAAACAGGTTTGGCCGCGTCGGACAGAGATCGGGATTTCGGCGACGGACGCAATGGTGGCCCGAGTAGTGAATTGTCCTTGTCACCGGCGGTTTCCGTCTCGGCGTGAGCGTCGCTGTGTTCGTGCCGTTGCGAGAGCTGTTCACTGAGCTTGCTGGCGAAGGGGAGGGCGGGCAGGCTGTGCGACAGAGTCGAGGAGGTGGTTGAGGAGGTCATTTTGGTTGCTGATCAGACGAGTGTTTCCTCTACACGTGTCAATCTATTGCAGTGGGACAAAATCAAAGCATAATGAAGCCTATGGACGCAATAGCGGAGGCAGTCAAGCCGGTGGAGCGGATAGGGAAGATTCTCGAAGAGCAAGTCGACAGGCGGTGATAAGTCGATAGAAACCGGACTAAAAGGGATCCGAGATGCCACGGCGATTCAATGTGATGATCAAGATAAAGTGTAGACGCGGATGAGAGCTGGAGATGCGAAGAACCGTCGATGATCGACTTGACGTTTTGCCGCCGGGCGAATCACGCGTTTGCCCCGCTTGTGCTTATTCAGCGACTCCGAGAAGTATACAAGACTTCATACACGGTCACAAGCTGATAGAAAGGCAGGAGGGATGAAAAGACCTCATTGTTGATACATACAAAGGCTACGTACATACATATAACAATCAATATGTATACAAAAGGGCTGATATCAAGCCAAGCTCATCGCACTACTAATCGGCGCAACGTACCACTCCCAATCATTACAGTCCGACCCATCGGCAGGAGATCCCTTGAGCATATCGCCATCGCGGGCCTGCCACACCTTGACGATGACCGCTCTCGTGCGCGCAATATTCGAGACGCTGGATTCTGCCATCGCCGCCAATGCCCGCAGCACCAGCGGACGCCCATAAACCGCCGGCTCGTCCGCAGAATCAGACCACACCTCGTCATGCAGCGGGTTCAGTTCCACGGCAGCCACGAAAACAGGCCACGTCATGCTCACGAGAGGGAGCCGGAGTCCAGGAGGTCCGACACCAGCCGGAGTATGCTGCGAACATAGCCCGCGACCAAGGGGGTGGTGGGTGATGCGCCGTACAGGGCACAGTGGAGATAGAGCACGGCAGCGAGACGTTTGAGTTCGGCGGCGGAGCGCAGGTTGCTGTCTTCGGGGTCGTCGATTTCTTGGACGAGGGTTTCCAGTTTTTGGCCTAGAGAAGCGGCGCGGTAGGAGAAGGTTGCACGCGCAGGATCAGAGGAAAGTTGGCGTCGGGTCCGACTGAGCTCGGTGATGGACGATAGGATAGAGACGAGTTCCGGACTGCATCCCATCCACAAATCGATGGTGCGTTCGTGTTCATGCCAGTAGTCGGTGCCGAAAAGTACCTCCTCGCCGCAAGCAGTGCGCCCCATCACGTCCTGGAAAGCGAAAAACAGCTCGGCAAACCCGGACACCGGGTCCTGGGCGCCGCTGGGCCTCGCCAGTGCCATCTGCTGCTGTCTGCGCAGGCGGATTAAATCCTTCGCACCCTTCAGATGGACGGTCCAGCGCTGGTCGCAGTTATCCACAATCTCGTAAAGACATAACATCATCATGATGGCAAGGACCTCTGGGTCTGAGGAGCATCTCAATGATCCTTCGGTGGATAGTCGGTTGCTGAGCCCCCTTAGAGCCTCGGACTTCAGCCGCAGCCCAACAACGCTGTATGTCGAATCGAATCGAGACCAGTGGCATGCGCCTAAGGCCTGGATGGCTTTGAATAAGATAGGAGAAGCGGAGAGACAAAACGGGAGGATGACGGACGCGAATGGCGACGATAACGCCGAGCTAGCCGTTGTTCGAGGACAGACCTGCTGGAGGTAATAGTCGAACAGATGCGCATGGCCCGGCTCAGACAGGTGAGGGAACATCGACAGCGAAGCCGTCGGGTCTGGTAGGCCTTGTAGTTCATATGCAGGGCCCGCCATATTGATTTCGACCGGCCAAATAGCCCCTCCTGCATGCGCGCCCGGGACAGAATGAAACGCATCCCTGCTTCGTGGCACGACAGCATTCAGCTCGTCACACGCGACATTCACGCGATCCGACTGCGCAAAGGCCGAGACCCCGCTATTGACAAACCCCCACGACTCGACCGTCGGAAGAGGGCACCATTCGCGATTATCCAGGAACAGAGAATCCGAGTCCGACTTGGTCCGCGCACCGGACTTGCTCCAAACGCCAGCCCTACCGAACGCCAGACCGCGGCTGACGAACTCCGATTCCCATTTCAACACCAGCTGCGTCGAGCACGCTAGTCCCTTGTCGCGGCACCGCGAACAAACGGGCTTCTGCGTGTCGCAGCGCACCCGACTCGCGCGGCATTCCTTACAGCCGCTACGGCTTCGGGTCTTGACCGGACCCACGCGGTCTGCGGCCTTTTTACGCGGCATCCGGCAGAAACAGGTCTTTACATGGCCAGGCAGGAGAGGAGGTCAAGGTGCTAGCATCCTGGGATGTTGTAGCACCGTCGTCACAGGTCTTTGCTGACAAGAAAGCCGAACGACGAATGTGGCCAGATCAGATGACTCTAGAGGAGAGAAAGGCCCAACAATGATCGACAGAAGGCCTCCGATAGGAAAAGTCGATGGAAGGTAGGATGGATGAGATAAGACTTGGGCTAAATTTAAGTTAACAGGCAAAAGGATTGCTTATCGAAGGCGAGTCATAAAAAGCGTCGGAAAAAGGCGAAGGCTTGGCGGCCTCAGGCGTGGCGACGTCGTCCACCAATCACAGGGGGCCTTGGCCCGCGGGGAAGACACCTGATTCCTGAGGCACCCCTCTAGTCTGCGGCTGCCTGAGGCATCATTCCCAGGCCGCCTCGCCGAACGTCTGGTTGCTGCCTAAGGCCAGCCACGGCGTGCCTTTGCTGTCGACGGTGCCTCCGTTGACGTTGTTTCCCCACCAGCTCAGGGACACCTGGGGAAACACCAGGGCAAAGAATATTACGATCGCAGACACCGCAACGCCCGAGTCCAGGGCTGCCGAGAGCACGTAGTTATACTTGGCCCACCAGTTGGGTTTGCGGCCTTTGATGAGCTGGGCTTGTTAGCAATCTTGTCTATATATGTATTCTCATCAACTTACTTTATTGAAGATAAAGCTGACCGCGAATGCAGTTGTATAGTTGATACCAGTCTGTAGATCCGTTAGCCAAGCCATACGAATGGCGAATGCACCAGATAATGCATACCGCAGGAGGCAAATTGCCGGTCCCAGCAAAGAAAATAGGCCAGTGCACTGCTTCGAGAAATCGACTTTTCGGGAACTTCTTCTTTAGGAAGAAAGTGATGATTGGCAGCGATGCGCCGATCCAGAACATGTGCAAAAGACCGGAATATCTCTTTCCAATGTTGTACAGACGAGCAGGGCCGATAGCTAAGTATATGTATGAGCGGTGAGCTGTCAGGTATGGGGGTAGACCACTGACCTCCCCAGAATACAGCACTGTTGTAGTTTACCCGGCCTTGAGGGCAGGTAAAGTTGTTAGATTGATCGCTGGCACATACATTCTCGACGTTTCCGAGCATCCAGAGCAAGACACCATCTAAACAGTTAGCATAACGCGCTGTCAAGGGACATGGTGGAATGGAACCATACTTTGCGTCAAGGTACCCAATATACAGGCCACTATCTGTGCAACAAACAACGTGCGACGCGGGATCTTCATATACAGTCCGAGCTAGTCACAATCAATAAGCCAGATCTCTAGGGGAAGTGTCAAGGAGTAAACACCTTCATATCTGCCCCATAAAACATAGCTTGGCTGAGGCCAGTATAAGCGTAGAACTAGCACAGTCAGCAACAACGCTTCTCCAGCAGTAAATCGAAAGTACCTTGAAAATCAAAAGGACCAACGGTCTCCCTGTAATCAGATATCCCGAAACAATCTCCCCCAGCACCGTCAAAACATTACTATTCAAATTCGCAACGGCATAAACCGTGCCGACCGGAATCACATATAGAGCAGCCAAAGCCAGAGTGATGAAGACACCCCAGAATGGAAGCCCCGTATGCCAAACATACTGCGTCAGGATCGCCACAGCGACAATGATAGCCTGTATAGGTTCAGCAATGTCCGACAATATAGTTATGTATGCAGACTCATCTCACCGTCAAAATACCATACCACCACCACGGCACATCGGGATAGCGAGAAATCAACCTAGCATGAATATCCTTTTTATTCTGGCCCCTGAATGTGCTCAAAATATCCTTGCTATGGTTCAGCACGACATGCGTCAACAGGCAGCTCAACACGGCAAAGCCCAGACCGTAGCTAAGCGCAAAGGTAACGGGCAGGAAGATCGGGCTGTACTCTCGATACTTTGCCTCGTCGATCGCGCCAGTGTCGTCTAGGATTCGGCTCGAGTCGTAGATATTCCCTGTATTGTCATATGCATCCGACCCTGTCAGTGGGAGATACGCAGTGAACCAGGTGTTGGTGTAGTATAGAATCGGGGCCACCACGGCATACACGCAGAACCAGCCGGCGAACACGTTGGCCTGTGCCCAGAATGGGATGACCAGGGGTGATGTGTTGTATGCGATCTGGCTCCAGTCGAACGTCGTGGGAAGATACCCAAGGCCAGTGGTCATGCCGAAGAGATTGTTCAACACTTTATTGTCTATACAACTGGTTAGAGGCGACTTTGGAAGAGTACGGCTTCCATACCTGGCGCTGCCCAGCAGATAAATGCAAATGTACTTAGGCCAGTAAAAATGTATCCTGGAAGCCAGTACCAGCAGAAGCTTCCGATGAAGATATACAAGAAGAAGCGATACCGAGAGATTCGCCAGCCATCGGCAATAGGATTCGCACCGCTGTGTAGGGTTTGGAACAAAGCAGCATTGGCCAGAGTGGAAGGCCAGATCTAATACGACAATCAGTAAGCCTTCAAAGAACACATAATGGTGCTTACCATCTGTGGTGGCTCAATGATATATCGGTAGGCCAGACCCGCAAGCCCCAGTCCAAACATCTGCATGGACAATGACAGGAGGATCTGATAGCCTACAGGTGTCTCCATCTGAAGATACACCTTTTGAGCTTGAATGATGGCGCTCGCCTGTCGGGACGTTAGTTAGTCTCTTTCTACATTGTGTTCGACAGTAACATACCCAGGATTGATTGAAGCTCAGGTTAGACATGATCGTAATCACAGCATGTTCCTTCACATTGAAGTGATGGTCCGGATTGATAGAAAACTCCCATCCAAAGGCCCGAATCGACATGATGGGCAGCGCCTTGGCGAAGAAGCAGCCAACAGGATAACTAATAAGCTGGGCGACAAGCGACGTAATCGTCACGCTGGGATACCGCATGGAGAAGAATTGATTCACACCAGTGCCGACCTAGTTTCGTTCACATTAGGCACCGGCCAGTTATGATGTTGCGCCTTCCACATACCAACGTAAACACCACTCCTAAGAACCACATCCGAAACGTGTTGATAGGCAGTGTCGGATCGTCCGTGTTAGGCACATTAGCACGGACTTCCAGGTACGGCGAGTTGTCCGATTCAATCGTGTATTCGACATTTTGGCTTTCTCCGATTGCGATCTCCAAGGCATCCTCAGCCGTCATGGGCTTTTTGGGATCGTTTTGTCGGAGGGATGGGTCGTCTGGACATTCCTCGACGTCTGCATGCTGCAGTCTCTGGGGATCGAGTTGACTCATAGACGCGACAGACACCGCCCGTTAGGGAATAATTGCAAGATATGAGAGTCAAAGCAGATATTAAAAGAGCTGGAAACAACCACTGCTGGGGAGCCATCTCTCCTCTTTATAGAGCATTGCCGGGGATTGCTACCCCAACTGTATCCCAATCCCATGCATGCGAAGAGGGGAAGATAGAAACTCTATCTCCAACCTGCCTTCCCCAGATAAGTGGTAAACAACGACAAGACAGGTGGCGATTGCCTGCTGATAAGACGAAGTGTGGAGAAATCCCCGGACCAAGAGAACCAAGTAAGGTCCAAGCGAAACGCTGCGGTCCGTCGCATGCACGGGTGGATCTTGTCCAGAAGAAGCACGCTAGCCTCGGATGACATGGATCATGCAGAGGGGAATTCTCAGAGATATTATGTTAACATCGGTATGATCGATTCAAAAGATTAACAAAAAGGAGGAGGAGAAGAAGGAGAAGGAGAATAGAATAAGATTGACCTCAAGCTTTAGATGTAGACACTAAAAACTTTGCCTCGGTATCATCTCGAGAATATGAAGTATATAGAATCAGCCAAACAAGAGTAAGGTCCAAGCGAAAGCCTGTTCCTTGGCATATACTGTAAAATCGACCGCAAACGAAGGATGCTCACCGGCACTATCTTGAATTCTGGCTAAATGCGAAAGGGTAAGCATTCGAGTGGCAGAGCATGTCGAAGATAGTCGATAGCGTTGGTGCCATGCTAATCTTGGTGGGCAAGTGCGCATCTCGGGTCAACTCCGACGTGGGGGAGAATGAAGCAGCACAACAATTGTGATAGGGAAAAGGATAGGAAGGTCCAGAGCGGGCAGCTGGATTGATCTGAGTGATCACTTGCGACCATCCTATAGAAATTGAGGAAGTCAATGGCACGACAAGTAGCCCAATGGCGCTTCATTCCGTTCATCGCGTGGACCTTCCTAACTCTCCACTGCCGGATTCCTGCTGCATCATATAAAGAATGCGATCCAAGTGCCTCGACACACTCCTTTTCGCCTTGACTAATAGTGCATTCTGCTATCAAATAGCTCGGTTATATTATAGTCGGACCTTGTGGTTGCCCTATTGCTACATTATCTGATTCCATCGCCACCATGGCAATCACCAAGTCGTCATCGATCTTGGTCATCGGGGCAGGCACCTGGGGCGCCTCTACTGCCCTACATTTAGCTCGCAGAGGGTACACCGATGTGACCGTTCTTGATCCCTATCCTGTTCCCTCAGCCATTTCGGCCGGAAACGACGTCAACAAAATCATCTCGTCTGGTCAGTATAGTAACCGAAAAGATGAGATTGAGATCAACGAGCTCCTAGGGGATCAGGCATTTAAAGGCTGGAATAACGACCCGCTCTTCAAACCATACTACCATGATACCGGGCTCGTGATGTCTGCCAGCACGCCGGCAGGACTAGAGCGTCTGGGTGTACGCGTAAAACCGGATACGGAGCCAAATGTCGTCGAGATATCCAAACCGGAGCAGTTCCGTCAACTGGCACCTCAGGTGTTGAAGGGGGACTTTGCCGGCTGGAAAGGGTATCACATTCGCTCTGGTGCGGGCTGGGCTCACGCACGAAATGCCCTCGTCGCAGCTGTTCGCGAGGCCCAGCGACTCGGCGTAAAGTTCGTTACTGGCTTCCCGGAGGGAAAGGTCATCACACTGATTTTCGAAAACAACGATGTGAAGGGAGCTGTAACGGCCGACGGCAAGATCTGGCGAGCAGAGCAAACCATTCTCTGCGCGGGCGCCAGTGCAGGCCAGTTCTTAGACTTCAAGAAACAGCTGCGACCGACGGCGTGGACGCTTGTTCATATTCAATTGAAGCCGGAAGAGCGGGCATTTTACAAGGATATCCCGGTCATCTTCAACATCGAAAAGGGGTTCTTTTTCGAGCCAGATGAGGAGCGCAGAGAGATCAAATTTTGTGACGAGCATCCTGGGTACACCAACATGACTGAATCCCCCGACGGCGATGTGAGGAGCATCCCCTTCGAAAAGACCCAGGTGCCACTGGAATCCGAGGCAAGAGTCAGGGCCCTTCTTTCCGAAACGCTGCCACAACTGGCCGACCGTCCATTCAGTTTCGCGAGGATCTGTTGGTGCGCCGACACTGCCAACCGCGAGTTCCTGATCGACCGTCACCCCGATCACCCATCGTTGGTTCTTGGCTGTGGAGCTTCTGGGCGAGGTATGGATAGCCAGGTCCAGTTGATTGTATACGCTGACCATTGACTTCTAGGTTTCAAATACCTTCCATCTATTGGCAACCTGATTGTCGACGCTCTGGAGGACAAGGTGCCTCGAAAGATTCATGAACTCGTCAGGTGGAACCCGGAGCTCGCATCCAAAAGGAACTGGAGAGACACCCTAGGAAGATTCGGAGGTCCAAACAAAGTGATGGACTTCCACGACGTGAAGGAGTGGACCAATGTAAAACAGAGAGACATTTCCAAGTTGTAAATATGAGATATACGGGCATGAGTTATAAGATACAAATGCATCGCAACGGATAGTCCATCCGGACATGAACTCGAAACAAAAAGAACCAAAATATGATGGGTATCAAATGTATAGAAAATGAAGACAAAAATAACACCAATGCATCTACGTATTTAATGCTCCCGAGGGGATGAAGATTCGCCCAGCTGATAAGCTTCTTCTGATTCCCAGCGATTCGAGGGGGATCCAGAGCCCTGCACTTGCTGCTCCTCGTCGTCGGGAAGTTTGGCGAAGCCGTCTGGGCCGACAAGATCGTCTTTCTCGTGAGGAATGTCGCAAATCGGGGATCGCAGCGCGGGATAATAACGCCGATATGAAAAGAAGGCAACGAAAATACCCAAAACAGATCCGCAAGTCACGTCGTAAACATCATGTCTGTAATCATCGATACGGGAGATTGCAACCATGAGCGCACAGAGGAGGGGTGTAAGCGCTATGAGACAGCGGCAAAGGTCGGTGCGTGGGCGGAAGACGTGCATCTGGCCGGAGATGAAGCTGCGCAGACTGGTTAGGAGAGAACAATACTCATGCTAGGAAGTATCTTACAAGGAGAGATATCCAAGGCCAGCAAAGGAAAAGCTACTGTGACCGCTTGGAAAGCTGCGCCATCCTTCCTGTAGGATGTGTTGATTTGGTTGCGTGCATACCGTCCAATCGATCAGAGTATCCGAAGGTGTCCCCTTTTTAGGAATGCAGCGCGAAATCAAGTCCGGACGAGGTCTTCCCACCGCATTCTTGATGATATCCGTAAGAAGCGAGGTGAGCATTACGGCGACGAAGAACCCAAGCAGAGTCACCTGGACTTTATGGCGATTCGGACGGAACATGGAAATCCAAAGCATGAGGGTCAGAAAGGGGCAGAGGCCGGCATAGACGATTGACCAGACTGACAAATGTAAGTATAGTGTCTTCCATCACACCATAGCAGCTACTCACCCACAGAAACTCGCTCCACCACCGCAAAGGGATATCGAATAGATTTGTTGTCGAGCGAAAAGAGCCGGTGGAATGGGGTCACAAAGAGCTGGATCTATACACCATAAGTTAGCAACGTTGTCTACGTTGTCTTCCAGGGCGGAGAAAGATCAAAACCAACCATGACCCAGCTTGCGACAACGAAACCCAGGGCAAAGTAGTCAATTGCTGGGAAAGATCGCCGGTAGAAGCGAGAAAAGGCGCTGGGGACGCCGGAGGGACTTGGGCGAGGAGAGGCCGACCCAGCAGCCAATCCATTGCGCGACATTTCCCGAGGGTAGTTCAAAGAGGGATATCGAGCAAGAGAGATCTACTCTCCATACGGGATGTGGACCGAGGGGAAAGCGAGAGGGAGAAAGAAAGGGAGAAAGAAAGGGAGAAAGAAAGGGAGACGATGACGACGTTGAGTTGCTGACCGGAGAAGGAAGAGAAGGGAAGACGAGAGCCGCACGGGCCACGCCTTGTCCGCCCGAACCTCCGCATGACATCTTCTGTCTTTGTCTTGGACTTGCTTCCTCCCCCATTCTGGCTTCAACTCACATCCTTGTCGCCCGGTCACTTGGATCAGCTCCATCACGCGAACATGGCTGAAGCTGGGCAGCAACGCGCTCTGACAACGGCTTTCGCCCCTCCGCCTCCCTTATGGAAACATTTCACCCCCGACAATCTCAAGAAGTTCGAGGAGATTAAGAAAGAGGCCTCCAAGGGGCCCGATGGGAAGCCGCAGAAGAAGAAATGGACCCCTGCTGAGTTGCGCGCGCTGGATTTACCGTCGGAGCTTCGTTTCCTGGCACCACCAGAGATCCCTACGAGCGGGCACTACAGTGTGTTTGGAGAACTACAAAGCGTGAGTGTCTGGACTGTCAACGAGGAGAATACTATGGCTTACAACCCTAATCCTCTTACAGCTTTCTACAACCCTCCCTCCTTTGAAAGACCAAGGCATTGAACAGCTCTACCCCGAACCCTCTTCTGCCGATGCCGGTCGCGAGCCGGGATCCCAGCCTCGGCCGTTAAACCACGCGTACTACCTCCTCCGAATCAGCAAATCGCTCCTCTTGAACTTCCTCGAATTTGTCGGTATCCTGTCGGTTGATCCGGAACAATTCGAGCCAAAGGTGGAAGATCTGCGCAACCTGTTCATCAATGCTCACCACCTTCTGAACTTGTACCGCCCCCATCAAGCCCGGGAGTCGCTCATTCTGATGATGGAGGAACAACTGAGCCGCACAAGAGACGAGATCCAGCAAATGGACAAGTTGAAGGCCGAGATCACGGACGCCCTAGACCGGCTGGAGAAGGAGGGGGCCAATGTGGGCGCGACCGAGACCGACGCGATTCCAGAGAAAACCCCCGAGTCGAATAAGCTAAGCTCGGAGGATGCGGACTTGGTTTGGAAACTTCTTGATGAAAATTGAAACTTTCAATTCAAATGATCGACCTACCAAACCCTTGTAGCAAGGCTCGTTGCGCCTCGAGTTGAGGCTCCTACAACTGATCTCGAGACTGGCCTGGCCCCTCGTTTGGATCAGCTTGCCCATACGGAGGAAATGAAGCAACTACCTGCTCCGAGCTCGGTAAACTCGAGATCGCATTCATTTTCTCTTCGATTTCCGAGAAACCGCGGCAGTCAGGCAGTCAGGCAGTCAGGCAGTCAGGCAGTCAGGCAGTCAGGCAGCCGCAGCCGGAACATCTCTTCCTCCGCAGTCACGTGGCGCACTAATCGGCGGCGCCCTTTAAATTCCGCCGATTTTTCTCCCGCGGAAATTTTCATTGTTGACATCTTCAACCCTTGAGCAACAACAGTCGGTTCTCAGGACTTCATGCTGTCCAAAGACTGGCTGTGTTCGCTCATGGAAATCTCTCGCCATTTCATTCTGCATTCTACTCATACTCAGTCTCGGTAAGCTTCACTCTTGTCTGCGTTTCCCCCCTCTGCAATGATGATTGATGCCTTCTTATTCTTTGTTTCAACCCCATCTGAGAGCACACAAAAGTGCCTTTGATTACAACTGCGCATCTACGATCTGACATGGAGAGCTTTATTGCTTTATTTACTGCCGCGATGATTCGTGTAATTGTTGCTAACCATTGCTGGTTTAGGTCTCTTAAGCTAGCTGCAATGAAATTAACTTATTCTGAACCTTTCTTCAATTATTATTGTAGTATTCAATCGTAGGGAGTGTGTAACGAGCACATAGAACTAAACCTATAGCTTCTGATTGGACAATGGCACAGACTATTCTGCCGAACCATACTGCATTTGCAGAATATGGGGGACGGCTTGGTGAGACAAATCTTTGAACTAAGGTTACATTGGCCTGTCCATCAAATATGTATTTGGAATATCAGCTAGCCAATGATTACCTATTCTATTGCCATGCAGCCACAAATGCATGCTACAGTGCGGTGCTTCGTGTTTAAAACTGGTTTCAGCGATACCATAACCCTTTATAGATACCCATGATGTCACTTGATCTAGTCCGTGCAATCGCTTGGTGACACCGCGCCGGGATTTGAGCGACAAAATGCACACATGGCACAAGGGAGATTGAATGAGGCTATACAAGCATAGAGGTAAGCAATAAAGAAACAGTCAAGTAAGACATTCGTGGGTGAACGAACAAGCTCTTGCTCCTGACACACCCCCACGTGGCCAAAATGCTTGGTCAGCCGCCGGTGCCGGCGCTGCCCTGTGAGGTATCAGGAGCAAGAGGGTGGCTGCAACACCTCCCTTAAATTAGCCCATGTCATGTTATTCCTTTCCAACTATACCATGGCCAATATATCAACCTCCTGTTTTGCAATTCTGGTCATATACGCAAGCTACTTACTGCAGAACACTCTGAAGCCTCCGAGGCCTATATCGAACAATGCATGTATCCCTACAAAAATGACAAGACCAGAGGTAAGAGGCGTGATACTACCCATCGAGTTTCCTAACTGACCATGGATTGCATATTAGGCGATCGTCTTCTTCCGAGCATGCCTAGCAGTTCCAAGCCTCATGGGTGCACTGCATGCTGTAGTTGCCTTCGAAGTGGCTCCCATCTCGCGTGCACACGCTCATTTGTCCCACCGAAGAGGCAATGAACACGAACTCATCAAGCTGGTCCATGTTCTCGACCACTTGCTTAACTCTTTGTATTCTGGGAGGGCACATCCGCTCCTTAGCATACAAGCATCTGGGCGAGGACTTCACATTTGTGTTGAATCGGCCCTCCAGGTTGGTTCAATCGGGAGTCTACACCTACATTCGACATCCGTCTTATACAGGAATGATTCTGGTCCATGTCTTCCACGCTTTCTGTATCCCGAACTGACGCGGTGGTGAGCTGTTGAGAGGGAGCTGAGATTATTTCCATCCTAGGGACCTTGATTATCGTCTGCTCCTGGGGAGGGGTTGTGTTGACGACTACGTGGATCTTGCTGGTCCGGGTCCCCGAAGAGGAGGCCTTCCTCCAACAGACGTTTGGTCGTGAGTGGGAGGGTTATTGTCGGCAAACATGGCGGTTATTTCCTCTAATATTTTGATCTCTTGACCAGACCACTTAGTTAAGCTGTACATTCTTGGTGGAGGTAATCAAGTATTGAAACATTACTTGATGAATGTTTTCTGCGTTCTATGTATATAGCGCAGTTGAATGCGCGCCCGAATCAAAGAAACCAACATATGTCATACTTCTATCCCTAGCCTTGCGGTCTATTCTAGAGCCCACTCAAGAGAAAAGTTTCTCCATCTGATATCGCTCTAAATGAAAATGATATGCGACATATCCATGGATAAAAGCCTGCCAATGCTTGTTGGCCGACTCTATTTGCACTTTATCTTCCAAATTCATACCAACATTATCGATGCAGGTTGTAAACCCCCGATCCGCTGAGCTAATGGCCATGTGCACCAGCTCCAAGGTCTCGAAGAAGCTGTCTCGAAACGTCCACAGGCCATCCGGGGAGCGGTCGAATTGAGACTGCCGGTTAGCCTGGCGTCGAGCTTTAGTGACCAACGACATATAGACCCAGGGGTCTGAGACCAAAACCTCTTTCGGAAAAGATATGACATCGTTTATAAGAATAATGGCATCGATCATATCCGGAATCACGGCTTCCCAGTAATGTAGCGGGATTTCCTCATTCCTGGAGAGTCTGAATATAGGGATAATGTATGGCATCCGGAATCCCGTTAGTTCTTCGGAAATATAAAGGATATCGTTCAATGGAGCAATCCGTCCAGCCGATATGGTGGTGATTTTGTTTATGTCTTAAGTGGAAGGGAGCAGCATGCTCAAAGCGATCACCCGTCACACAGGAATCGATGAAGGTGGAAGTATGTGTGCCCATCAAGGCACCTACTTCTGGATCATGGGATCCATAAAAGTCCGCGTTGGTGGCAACTATATTGCGCAGCAACATGCCCCATTCACTGGCCGGAGGCTCGTTCTTCCAGTGTTGATGGGTAAAATTACAGACATCGCGCCGGTGCACAGGATCATCGGGTAGCTCGTCGTCAATGTAAATCATGATAGAAGTAGTGGTAGCCACCAGAACTTGTATCTCGTGCGTGGCAAGAGGATAGAAGTACTGCGCGACACCCGTCGCGACGTCCATGATGCGCTGGAAATTCTCTAGGCGACGCCCATCTATCATCCCACGGCTGATCAAGTGCTTGTGCGCCCATTCTCTCAGTTCCCTATCTATTGCTGTGTTTATATTCTGACCCTGAGCCTTGAACCTCATCTTCTCGTGGAAGAAGAAACGGAGAATGCGCGTGGCAGTCAGAGCAATTTGTTTTCGACGTTCGTCATCCAGGCACTCTATGTCAGTAAAGCCGAGGCAGTCGTTTTCCGGGAGGGAAAGCAAATCATATAAGCTAGTCATTTTGGATATACAAGTATTGGTCTGGAGAGTTCAGGGTATGATGTGTTGGGCAATGTAGGACCTCTGGATGTAGAAATCATAGTTCACTAAGAGCTGGTTCGTTTCCTTTATATCATAATCGTTTGCCACTCACTGCTGACGTACAATAGGGATTCTGTTGGGTGACAGTCTAGCAGGAATCGATGCCTCAACTGAGTTTCTGACATGTTCCTCTCTTCTGCATTTGGCGTTCATGAGCACTAATTTGGCGTAGATACCCTGTATCCTCGTGTTAAGCACTCCAGTAGACCCAACAGGCAACAGGAAGAACGTTCCAACTGCTGTTTATGGCCAGAGGTGCTCAGCCATGTCTGCGTAGCGCCTATTTTGTATCCTCCTCTCTTCATCTCACCAGAACTCCATAGGGAAGACTACAGAATTACATCAAATGCCCATCCTGAGCAACCGATGATACCCTTGAAGTGAGCCCATAAAGCCTCGGCCCTGTGAGGCTGTGTGATCCTTTCTAAGAAGTCCTCATATTATAGTTTCGACTACATCATTAGACTAAAGGTCACATAAGCTTGTTTGTCATTCTGCATACAAGAGCAAGTCCCATTGAGGGTATCCTTTTGGCCGTGGCCACAATCAAGGAGTCGACAACTGCCTATTATGGACGCCTAAGATTAAATCAAAGCTTAATCAAAAGAGATTGGAGCTTAGCCCATGGTCTTTCTTTACAACGATTGCCCTTTCCGTTGAAACAAAATACCATCGACTAGTGGTAGGCTAGGTAATTCAAAGATAAAAACCAATCAGTTAGAATGATGACTGCATTGTCAGCTGTGGGTTTCCGAATTTATAGTGGGTGTCATGTATACCGACTACTTAAGAATGCTGATCATTGAATCGTATCAGCCTTCTGCCAAACAAAGTTAAAATAATTCCGCAATATCCCGAGAGTCGGTCCAACTGAGAATAGATCAAGTTCCAAGCAGGACCCAAAAAAACAAAAAAGAAACAAGAAAATAAAATTCATGTACCGACCTAGTCAGTCATAAGAAAATAGATACAACATGAAGGCAAACATATCCCGAAATCCTCCTTAACTCCCTTTATACAGCTTGGCAAGTACACCCACAACTAGCCATACCACCAGACCAATAATCTAATCTAATCCATCTAGTATGTACCGAATAAGATAGACAACGAAAATAAGGAAGCAGATCAAGCAGACTGTTCATTCCAGGCCTTCTCAATAGCACAATTCGCGATATATCTCGAACCACGAAATCAGCGACCATTTTAATATGTACGATTTCAGAAAGCGAGTAATGCTGGTTCTGGATCATCCGCTCCATCATACTCGTTGTGATTTTAAGTAGGCCCAGGTCTTTAGTCGCTTGAGGATCGGAAGGGTTTTGAAGGATGTTGCAGAATATAGAGAGGACGGCAGACATGGGGTAGAAAATCAATGTCCTGCAGGGGGTTAGTTTGCTGCGTATAAGATAGATGCATGGAGATAGTCTTACCAGAATATACCGTCGACGAGGACGTGCTCCGCCGCCTCGAGGTAAAGGAGTGTCGAACGGCTAGCTTCGACAGAGAGTGCGAGACTCGAACTGACGCCGTCCATCATCCCGCCTTGTCGGTTACCCCAGGCCTTGCAGCGACTGCTGGCCTGGTGGATGATCATCATGCACAGATGATAGTTGAGACGGAGCATGACGGAATGCATGCTGACGTTGGGGTCAGGAGTCTCGTGCGAGAAAGATAGCGTCGGTCGCCATTCTTGAGGGACAGACACACGCCAGCGCTCGAGCTCATCGTCTAATTCGCGGATTTCTTTCAGGAGCTCGGCGTCTGTCTTTTTTAGGGACCGGAAGGAGTATAGGGCGCTGTGCGCTCGGGATTTGACGATACTCAGGCGGAGATCGACGGGGAATATTGGGCTCTCGGGAATGTCCATGGAATGGTGATGATATTCCATACTGCTGTAGAGTTTCTCCACGTAGCCGTACGGCAGCGTGAGATCGCAGTTCTCGTCCGTAAATAGTTGCGGTTGCCCGGTTCGAAGACAAACGTCTTTTTCAACCGTGTAGCACAACCAGAATAGATTCCGCAATTGGTGCTGCACGCGGGCTTCGGTGTCCATCGATTGCCCTAGGGGAATTTGTGGGCACGGAGGAGTGTGACAGCCAAGCATGTGAATCATCCGAGCTGCCAAAGAACCGTAATAGTTGGCCGATTGCAGGTTTCCAGACACTAATTCACAGAGGGCCTAGTGTGGCATTAGCATTCGCATCACGCGTAAAGAGCAGCGAAATTTAACAGATAATCCAATGATGAGGACAATTCCGGGTTAACACTTCATAATACAGATAAACTTACCAACAAAGTTATCGCCTCCAAGCCCTCTCTTGAAGTTGTTTCCTGCAGGACCTGTGGTAAGAGATGCTGTACTTTCAAGATATTTTTCTCTCCATCAACGGTCGGTAAACGCCTACCCAGAGGGTTGGAGCACGGATTCTGTATAAGGTTCGAGAAAGCAAGAAAAGCAAACACGCAGGCCCGAACGCTCGCTGGAGCAAAGTGGCCATTTAAGTAAGTGCCCTGATAAGCGGCGTGGATGGTATCTACGAACAACAGGCTGTCCAATGCCGGGAATACCCGCTGCATTAGAGACGAGCGATATGCCTCGAACCGATTCTCGACGACCTGGCGATCGGGAAGCTCGAAAACATTTTGGGACTGGGCGGCTGCCATGAGGGCGTTGGAGTCCAGAGCCCGTCGCTTTTCCCACGGCGGTTTGGACGGACTAAGTTTGTCGAAGGAGATCTTTTGCCCCGTCCGCGACTCAACCCATTGCCGTCCCTCTGGGAGCAGGAACGGGATTCCTGTGATAAGACTGACTACGCCGAACTCTCGTCCCGCAAAGTGAAGAGGCACGGGTGAAGAGATGGACGGATTGCCCGGAGAAGGAGTACTATGAGGCAAAGAAAATGGGGAAGCGCTTGGAGCAGAGCTGACTGGGGGTTCACGAGGGCCTATACAAGATTAATCGCTGCATCATAAGCAACGCGCAAGAGCACATACTGTTTTCCCTCAACAAGCTGTCCGTTAACAGCTTCTCTATCCTCTCGATCCGCTCCGCCAAGCGATCTGATTTCTGCGGGCTAGACAGTCCAGGTCAGTTACGTTTAGAACCAGATTAACATCGGATTTCCTATCTTCATACTTGCTCGTATTGCTCGTATTGCTCCTATCTTTCTTTTTTCTCCGGATTTCCCGGTCAAAAGTACATGGGATATTATGGTGACTACACCAGTTACATTGCGGGACGGCCGCATCACACTTGATCTATGTGCGAAATTAGCATGGGCCGGACAGAGGCATTCGAAAGTACGATCGTACCTTTCGCTTGTAACATGAATCGCAGGCTCTCGCAGTGCGCTTCTTGATCGACCCAGCGTCATCCTCCGACCTATCGGCCGAGGTGGGAGACGGATACATCAGGAAGCAGCCTCTCCACAGCAGTCAGGTTATGACCGAGTCGCAAAACCAGATATAGTTCACAGATCCAGAATCCAGATATCAGATCTTCCGGAGGCAGCAGCTTCTGGGGAGATGAGGAGTGCGAAAATGAATCCGAGTGCCGCTGACAAAAAGCGCAGATCCGTGGAGATCGTGGCAAAGCGCTGACTCAGCGGAGACGCCAGCTTCCGGGATAACTATAGATCACTAAGCTGCTGTATAATTTACAGTTATGCAGCACCTCACTAGAAGTATAGACGATAGACTAATCGACTGTAGATTATATAGAGTATAAAGATATAGAACAGCATCACAGCAGCACGGTCTTGGTGGAAAGTCTCTCATTATATCACTCAATTCTAATTCCACGTACACTGGATTACTAGGTAGTCTCCCGGATCTTCCCAAATATCTCCAAAAAGTCCTCGATATCCTGCGCTCCATCCACACAATATGCCTCCCCCTGGATCAAAAACACCGGAACCCCCAACTTCACCAAGTCAAGATTCCTCCGTGCCTCATTGTCCACCCTCTTCCCGTTCTCCTCATCATCCAACCAAGCATCCACCTGCTTGGTCCCCAATCCAAGTATATCCCGCCCAATCTCCCTTAACACCACGCGATCCGATATATCCTCTGCCCGCTCATGATACGCCTCAAACAGCCTCTCCGCCATATTATCCTGCAACTTACCACCCACACTCTTCGTCTGATCCTCAATCCGACTCAATAAAATCAACCGATGCGCGTCCCTCGTCCTCCCGATCTTCCCATCATGGTTGAACCGGATTCCCACCGCACGCCCGATCTGGTCCATTCGATTCATGAGACCAGTTCGCTGCTCAGGCGACATATGCGCGAGCTTCTTGTCCGCTAGGACTTTCTTGTCCACGCTGTGTGGCGACGGGTTATATTGTAGGTAGTACGGTCGCCAGGTGACGATGAATGTGTCGGAGGTGCCGCCTGGGTAGGTATTTTTGTGCAGCTGGATGGCTTTGTCGAGGCGGCGTTTGCCAATGAAGCACCACTGTTTTTTTTCCTTATTAGCTGTTATAGGGGTGGAAACTTTGCTACAGAAGATGGGGAGGGCAAGACGGACCATGCAGACTATGTCGGAGATGATGTCGATTGTTATGACAGCCATCTTGGGGATAGATTGCGTTAAGTTGTACTGGGCTGAGAATGAACATTGTACAGGAGAGTCGGCTGGGTATGTGGTCTACTTATAGGGATTGTGGCTCACTCATTCAGACAACAAGTTGGTTAAAGTTGACAACTGATTTGTAGTTCGAGACTCCGCTGGGCGGAACTCCGCCAACGCCAAGATCAGCATGAATCCTTCGGAACATACAGAGTAGATAGGCAGCTGGGACTGCCTACTTTTCTTGAACTAATAAGACAACGGCTCAAAACAAATAATAGAGCAAGACAATGCACAACTTAGACTAAATAGACTAAACTCAGACCATCAAACAACGAGTTAACAATTGATATATAACAATTCCAAAGCCTATACAAGAGCAGACCTACCCAACATTCTCTTCTCTCAGCACAGCCTATCCAGCAATTTCCGCCCTTCACACGCACACAGCTCACAGAATGTGTATATATCACCCATCGTATACGTATATACAATTATACAAACCTATCTTCAGCCCTCAACAACAGCACCACCCACCCGGTCCTGCTTGGACTCGTCAACCGATCTCTTAAGCGCCTCCTCTATATCCGTCTCACTAGGGGGCGTTGGTGATTTCGATGCTCTCCGTCGCCTTTGCGCCGCTTTCGACGGCGATTCTTCAGGAATGAGATATCTCTCGCTTCTGGTCCGTTTGGTCTGAATTGGCGCAGTGTTTGGAATTTGGTCCTGCGGATAATTTGTGATGGATGCGGTGTCTGGCAGTCTAGCTGGTGCAGTATGTGGGATTTGGACCGTCTCTGGTTGTTTTTCTGGAGTTGTGGGTTGGCGCTTCTGAGCCTGCTGGTTTGACTTTGGCTTGTCACTTGGAGCGGCGATATATTTGAGTATTCCTTCTTTATAGATCCAGATGTAGGTCAAGATAATCATGGTTATTTCCAGTTGTCGGAGCCAGCCGGTCAATGTGACGATTACGGACAGGGGAATGGGCGATAAAAAGAGATACACGGCAGTCAGACACCCGATCAGATGGAAACAGATGTTCGGGATCGCGATAGAAGACCACATCCAGAACTTGATCTGGTCTCGTGTTGTCGGCTCAGTCCAGGCCTTCCACCCTGCTCGGAGGCACGCCTGGCAAGCGGAGGGTCGCTTGCAGCTAGGTTCGAGACACCTGAAGTAATGGTCCGTTTTATGTTCGAAATAATCGAGGCGCGCAGTCCAAAACGGAAGAAGGCTGCCGTCGTTGTCGTATGGCTGGCAAGCTTTCAGCCACCGGGCCCAGAATTGAATAGTCCTGCGTGCGATCTCCTTCTCACCATCGAAGTACTCGCAGTGGTCTGTGTTGCAAGGACAGTCGAATGAGATCCTCATGTAAGATAGCTCTTTCTGGCTGATCTTCTCGAGGCGTATGTATCCTCGGAGTGGGGAGTCGGGATAGGATCGGTGCTTCCAGCTCCCTTTAAGGCGGCATTTCCTGATTTGTGCGTTCACACGCACCTCTACCTTCTTCTGGCTTGTACTTCCAATTTTGAATCTGCTTGTTTTCCCGCTGGTGTCTTCAAGGAAGTAGACGCGTCCGTCACCGTTCTTTTCTTTTTTGGACAATTCTTTTTTGATGGCCTCGCTCATCCCGCTGATGATGTCGTTCAGGTCTATGGTTGGAGGGTTCTGATCGGCTTCTTTTGATCCTGAGCTGCGGCTGGATGTTTCAGGGCCGGTAGAAGATTGTCTACTGGAAGTCTCGTCGTTCTCTGCTCGGGTTGGAATGTCGATTGCCTGCTCAATGCGTGTTTGCTGTGGGCGGCTCTTGGTGGGAGGTTCTTGATCAACTTCCAGATCACCGTCCACAGTCGCTTCCTGGTGCTGTTTGCTGGAAATATGTGCCGTATCAGAGGAGGCTTCTCTTTCCTTGCGGGTGGCTCGCGTTCTTTCTTTTCTGCTCGGCAGGGACGGACTGGTTGCTCTCATTTCAACCCCTTCTGCCACAAGGGCGGTAGTTGTGGTCTGGGGAACATTCTGTTTGGGATCGTCTGAACTGTCATCCATGGGATCGACCTGATCATCATCGGATGTATCCATTGGGTCATCACAGCTCTCATTTTCTACCACCCATCTCGGGGTGGAGTCTGGGTCCTCGAGACATTCTCTTGCAGGCTTCGAGGGGGTGTAGACTTCCTGGAAGATCGAGGCCGTGCCATGATGGGCTAAAGGCGCAGGAAAATAAAAAAGATATGTAGAAAGCCGTATACAAACCAACCTACCTACAAAAACCAGAAACCAAAAAAAAAACAAAAAGCCAGCCCAGAAACGACACGGTCCTAACCCCATAAATAAACCGCTCAGTCCAGCAGTCCGAACCGATTCCCACCCTAGACCAGGGTAATATGTAGCAGCCTTCCTCGAGGTTTGAGACTATGCAAAGACCCTTGCAAGCGCGGTGACGCCGACCAAGCCCCGCACAGCCTCGCGACACAGATACCATGCAGGATGGCGTTCAAGAGAAGATGGACGGTCATTCTGGGGGGTTCATGTTTTAAAATAACATTCTATGATACACGGCGAGCAGTTGGGAGATTTGCACTCCGTATTAAAGCAGGCATTTGTTTCAGAGATGAGGTATCGGGGGGTTATAGGATGAGATGGGCGCTTAACCCCGTGTGGAGTCATGGATAGGTTCCTCCTGCAGGGTAGGATTTCCCGAGGTGGACAAGATGTGCGAACAATTATCATGGCTATGCACCCTAGCATTGTTAGTGCCTATGTAGAGTGGCTGGGGCAGTACGAGTCAGGACTCAAGGGTATGTAGCAGGGGGGATAAGCGCTACTCACGCGAGGTGACTGCGGCAGTCTGATTAGGGACGGAGTGGAGTAAATATATATTGGAGTATATGTGCGAGGATATTGTTAGGATTGGCAGTGGTGTAGGATGATTGTGACGATTTCATCTGAGAAGGGAATGAGGATGTATATAAATAAATATGATAGAAGGAGAAGGAGAAGGAGAAGAAAGAGGGATGGATACAAGGTAGACCACAGCAGATGTAGATAGATTACGTTCAATGTAGGACTTAGGACAAGAATTCCACCGCTAAATATATACAAAGGTCTTGTAGCTCAGTCGGTTAGAGCGTGGTGCTAATAACGCCAAGGTCGCGAGTTCGACCCTCGTCGGGACCATTTTTTGTTTTTTTCACTTCTATACGAGGTTTTCTTTTTGTACCCACTGTTCTATGTCTCGTCTCCAAGTACAACCCGAACTGCCCACAGAAACACCGTTCTACGCACATGTCACGAAGCATCACAAAAAGCTAGGAAACACCTAGCTGCAAATGGATATCAATAACGCAGAGCAGTCACTACACATAACCTCCTCCCTGATCTGTAGGAAGCAACCAACCAACTCAGACCAACTAGCCAGACAGTGGTCTCTATCGCCCCATGAATCAATCACGAATCCAACTCCAGCTAAGCCTGAATTGAATCGAACCAGTCCTGTATAGTCCGCATATCGTTAGCCCGTGTTTCTCTCGCCATACCAATTTTAATATAATAAAACTGAGAACTCACTCTCAACCTAACCGCCCAGGTAGGTAGGTAGTAGGTAACTCTCATCCATCTTCAACCATCCAACTCCGTACCCAAAGAATCCCATCACATAACCGTACAAATACAACAATCACACTCCTCGTCACCGCAATCGCATCCAAAGCAGGGCTTCTGCACCGACTTGATAGGTTTCTTGATGGACGAGCCGGAGCCGGAGGACGGGAGGGTGAAGTTGACGGGGGAGGAAATGGAGAAGGAGCACATTTTTGATAGTTTAAGTTGGTGGACTGGACTTGGTTGGCTTGGGTTGGTCTTTGCGAGAAATACCTAGGACGGAGGTGTTTTGTTTGATCGCTTGAGTCGGTTGGTAAATAAATAGGCAATGGATGGATGGATGGATAGAGAGAGATAGTTGCGCTAAAGTCGAAAAGGTGAAGATGAGAGAAGAACGAGGTCATCTCCGGAATACAGTCGGTCTGGAAAGACACGACGTCAGCAGGCAGCCAAGTTAACTCAGGCGGGAAGGTCCGCCGCCGATCGGGTCGGGCCTTGAACTGGGCACTACTCGGGAATGGTGTACATGTATAGGTATGCTACACCAAGGTACAAACAAGTACAGCTACAACTACAACTACTACCGAGTACAACCACAAGAAAAGCATGCAATCAGTACAATAACATGTACATTATGTACAACTTTTGTCTGTCATAAATCATCCCATACATCCCTTCTATCATATCGCGCACTTCGCAAGGGAGCTGGACCTTCCATGCGCGCCGGGGTATCGTCTAAATCCGTAATTCCTTCCTGTTGTTTTGAAACCAAGCCAATCTATCCGTGCATAATCATTTACTTTTTTTCGGTCGTCACGCCATTAGTTACCCGCGGGTAAACTGCATTTACAGCTGCTCCGCCCAGGGGGCCGCGCCCGGCTGCATCTGGTTCAGCCACTTGACAAGCTCGGTGAGCTCGGCACGGCGCTCGTCCTCGAGCTGGTCCTGGTCGCCGCACAGCACGGACTGGAAGATCGGCAGGAACTGCGGAGTCAGCTCCCGGACGGTGGGGTCCTCCCACTTGTACAGCTGGCAGATCATGCGGTACAAGGGGTCGTTCTCCTCGTAGTCGTTCTTCAGGGGAAGAAGGTTGACCAGGGCCGGGAGAACCTCCTTCAGAGGGATGTTCTCGCGGTGACGCAGGATCATGCGGCTGAGACAGCCGGTGGCGTTGTCCTGCAGACGGGAGACGCTCTGGTTCAGGCACGACTCAAGACGGCTGAGGATGGTGGGGTACTCCTTGACGATCTCGGCGTCGGCGTTGGAGTGCTCGACGAGACGGCCAACGGCGTACGCGGCGTTCGACTTGGTCTGGGGATCCTCGTCGCCCAGGCGGTGGACCAGAAGCTTGAGGAATCCGGGAGTGAACTGGGTCGAGGCAGCGCCCATACCGTTGATGCACTCGGCAAGGACACCGACAGCGGTGGCACGCTCGAGGGACTCGGAGCTGCCGGCATAGCGGAGGATGGTCTTCTCGAAGACCTTCCACAGCTCGGCGAAGCTCTGGCCGAGGGCGGCAGCCATGCCGGACACCACGTCGAGGCCGGTGTCGACGACAACCCAGTCGAACTCCGAAGTCTCCTCACCGGCCTCGAGGGTCTCCTCCTCGGGACCGAACTCAAGCTGGCAAGGGTGCTGCTTGGTGATGATATCGGTGATCATCTGGATGACGTTGTGCAGGGTAGTCTCGTTGGCAATGAGAGCGGGACCGCAGTAGCGGAGGTTCTCGGCCATGTTGCGGTTGATGTCGGCGACAGTAGCCCTAGGTGTCCATCTGGTTAGTAATCCGAAAGATCAAAAACATCAAGAACACGAAGCGTAAAGCAAATTCTCAGGAATAGATAGATCGTCGTTCGCATCAACCACGTTTTTTTACGTGTCTGAGTGAGCTGGGTAAAACGAGTGTATTCATCATTGGATATTGACCCGCATTGAGGAAAAAGTTCTTCAAGGCTTGTCCAAAACAGAAAGAAAAAAAGGAAAGCATCAAATACGTACCGATCATCTTCCTCAGTCCACATCTTGACGGTGGCGGTCATGAGAATTTCACCAAACTTCTTGACTTCCTTGGCAGGCTCGACCGCCAGGGGCAGACCGGGCTGCCACTTGCCCATCTGGCCGTTCTCCTCGGCGTAGGCGAAGAGCATGGCGTAGGAGCGGTGCAGGGTGCTGATAGTGCTCTTGCGCACACCCTCGTAAGGGTGGTCGGCAAGAGGCAGAACCGCCTCGATGGTCTTCTCGAAGTAGGGCAGGTAGGCAGACTTGGTGTGGGTGACAAGGTCACCGATAACCTCGACGGCAATCTCCTTCTCAAGAGACAGGGGAGTCGTGGCAGTGATGTCATCCCAGGCGTCCTCATCCTCCTCGTCGACATCAACGTCCTCGATGCCGCCATCCTCGCCGGTAGGCTCGTCATCGTCGGCGCTCGCGACCTTGACCTTGCGGCCGGCAATGGTCACCTCCTGACCGACAAGGTCCTTGGCGGCCTCGCCCAACGAGACGTCAAGGTCCTCTTCATCCTGCTCGAGACAGTCAAACAGACCCTTGACAACGCCGTCAAGGAAGGGACCGAAGTGCTCGACATACACCTTGGCCATGGCACCCCAGAAGATGTAGGTGCTCTCCTTCAGGCGGGAGTGACCAAGGTGGAGAGCCTCCTCGGTAGCGCGCATGAGAGGCTCAACATAGGGCTGGTAGCGCTCAGGTCCGGCAGCGCCGGCCATCTCGCCCATGGCGTCGGTCACGCTGGCACGCAGATCCAGCTCCTCCTCGCTGTCCTTAACGGTGGCGAACTCCTGGAGCAGGTGCATGGAGTCGTCAAAGAAGGGCAGGAAAGAGTCGCCGGCGGAGGAGGCAAGAGAGCCAAGGGCCCCGGCGGCCAGACCCTTGATTCTGAAGTCGGGGTGCTTGAAGAGCTTGTGCAGGATGGGAACCAGTTCACCCTGGTAAGGGGCGACATCCTTCTCATCCAGACCATCAACGACGGCGTCGATGGCGCTGATGCCGGCCTTCATGATGTCCACAGTAGGACCGTCCTCCTCGCCCTTGTACTCCTGCATGGCACTAGCCAAGTTCTTGAAGAGCAGAGGCATGAGCTTCTCGTGCTCCTGGCTCAGGTCCTCGGCCAGGTCATCGGCCAAGCGGGCCACAGCGTGCAGGGTAGCCTGGCGGACCTTCGGTTCGGGGTCGGCGAGCAGCTGCAGAACCATGGGGAAGATCTCCCGCATCTGGGTGCTGATGAAGTCGGGGGCTCCCTCAACACACATTCCGAGGGCCATGATACCGGCCCGACGGTAGTCGGGGTCGTTGTTGTTGAAGTACTGACCGAGGGAGTGGAGCAGCGGCACCACAACCTGGCTGGGGGGCAGACTCTGGGCGAGCATGTCAAGCAGACCCAGAGCGGACCGAGCAGGGGTGATATCATCATCACTGGAGGAAGCGTCACCAAGCTCGGTCACGATGTGCAAAGCGGTCCGGGTAAGCTGCTCACCCATGCGCATGCCCTGGATCTTGAGCTTGCGGTACTGCACGCACTGCATCAGGAAGCTGATGGCCTGGGTACGGGTATCCTCATCGGCCTGGGTGTTGGCAGCGATCTCGTTCATGAAGACAACGAGGTCCTTCAGGTGAACGGTCATGAGAGCCGGGTCACATCCCAACAGGGTCTGGAAGACCTCGAACGCCTGCATGACGCGGTCCTCCTGGTTCTGGTCGATGGCATCCTTCAGCACAGCGACCATAGCAGGCAGGATCTCCTGGAAAGACCGCACGGGGGCCATGTTCTCCTCAGAATCGAGGTGCATGGCGAGCTTGCTCAGGGCAAGCAGGGTGTTGATGCGGACCTCCTCGCTCTCAGGGTCGCGAATGGTCTTGCCGAACAGGTTGAACAGGTCCTGGAACTTCTCTTCGAAGCCCTCGCCCAGCGTTTCGAGGATAGTAAACAGGATGTAGATGGCCACGGCACGCTCGTCCTTGTTGCCGCTGCTGCCAGCCTGCACCAGGAAGTTGGGCAGCTCAGCCCACTCGCCATCGTTCAGGTCAACGCGGGCAATAGCCGAGATGACACGAGCTATCGAGTGACGGACCAGGGACGAGCCCTCGCCCATCGTCGAACGCAGCAGCTGCTCACGGATCTGAGGCTTCTGGGCGGCGGGAATCGACACCCAGTGCTTGTTCACCAACCCACGGCCCTCGACAGCGGCGAGCTGTCGGAGGTTGGGATCCTCATGGCTGGTAGTGATCTGGATGAGGAGAACGAGGGATTCAGCCTTGCTGTAGAACTCGCGCTGCAGGATACCAGTGGCCTCCTTAACGTTTCCCTGGGCAGCTGAAAATTCATCGTTAGCCTCGAGCCAGGGCCGCGTATTCCTCACCAAGAAAACCAGGGCACTCACGATTCAGGACGATCTGAAGCTGCGTCAGGAACCTTGCCTGGTCCATGATTGAACAGACTCTATGAAATTAAAATCCCAAATGATCTAGAAGGCAGAAAAAAAATCTGCAACGTGGGGTGGTTATTCCCCGGCCTCGAGTAATAAACAGAGGCTTTCTAAGACAAAGGAATGAGCTGTCTGCACCAGGACAGGCAGCTCAAAGGGTATCACGAAACAACAAAGGAAAAAAGAAAAAAGGGATGGGAAGGAGAGAGAAGGAGAGGAGGAGGAGGGGGGAGGAAGAATAAGAATAAGAAGTGGAGGGGAAGAAGAAGAAAAAAAAGGAAAACCCCCTAAATTTTTTTTTTCATGGATTTTGCTCCCCAACCCCCATCGGGCCTAGCGTTCACGTGCCTCGCTGCCCAACCGCGACTCCGTGATTTTTCCTCGCGTCTCCACCGTCAACAACTCGCACACTGAAGAATGAAGGTGCTAATTCTGCTAATTAGCACTATTGATTTGTCCCGACCCGAGAAAATCCCTCAGGATTAGAATTCACCGGCTCAAACGGCTTCCCTGGGAGAGTCGATGAGGATTTACCGCACATTCTAGAAGGGGCGATTTGTCTACAAACAGGAAAAGTCTGATACAACATACAAGGAGCGGTAAGAAAATTCAATCTCATGTTAGAAAGTAGAAACAAATGGAAGAAACCCACTAGACGGTTGCTATGATTACCGAACGCCGTTTCAATCCAGAAACTCCGGTGCTAGCCAAGAGGTGGGTCTATTGATTGACTCTTCCGAGGTGGAATGCGAGAAAAAGTAGTGTCATTAGTTGGGCGGCCCATAAAACGTGAAAATCAGCAGATCGTATCTAGGTGTTGGTGTAAACAGCCCATGGTCGAGAAACAAGGGAGGACCTGGTTCTAGTATTCCTCAGAATCGTAACCGTCGTCAACCAGCAGGGATCGATAACCCCGGGACGCAAGATTCTCTTCCAGTCCGCCATCAGACCCAGGGTCAGCATATCCTAGGAAAGAGTCAGTTGCTGCATGGCTTCCGCATAGGTTGTATACAAAGACAAGCACTTACCCTCTCCGCCAAAGTAGCTCAGCGCAACCGGTAAGAAGATGAGGGCATGGGTGGCCGCAAACACGATAAGCGCCAGCCACACACGGAAGTAATAGATCTCGAAGATTTTGCTTCGAGTGAAGGCGAGAACACACACCCCCAAGAGCTTGGTGACGGTGATACCGCTGAAAACGCTGCCCCCGACATTAACCAAAGCCGTCCATGCGCGGGCATCTTTGCCCCGGAATTTGGTGGGTGACTTCTCCAAAATGGCCTTGGAGGGGAACATGAAGGCGCGGGCAATATGGGCGCAGAATTCCACGCCGATGCCAACGCAGATGATCAGATTTACCAGCGACACGGCGTTCAGCGATACGCCAGCGACGGCCATGGAGCCGATGACATCCACCACTATCATCACAACGGTTGTTGTGACCACTGCTCCCGTGGCCACGGATCCCAGAACGGCAGAGGTGATGACGAAGATTATGGCAACGGCGAATCCAAGCAATGTGCCCGTTAGCTGCACAATCGAGACATACTGGTCGAAGAAGATGTATGCCTTGGAGTATGGGAACACGTCGATGCCGTGTTCCCTGGAAATGCCGTCTGCAATGCGACGGGCAGCTTTGTAGGAGTTGATGAAGTCTTCCTGGTTCCTAAGAGGGGTGTGGGAGGTTCTGAAGTGGCTCGCGTTCGTCATGAGCCGGTTGGAATCAACAACAAGGGCATTGCTGTAAGGTGCTTTCCCTCCCAAGGGGCATGAGGCATCCGTGGGGGATTCGAGCCATTTGTTAACGTAGTAAACAAACTCGGCTCCCTCCGGCATGCCGTAAAGAGTGATATTCCATGGCTGGTTCCTGTTCTCAAAACAAAGCTTGTCACCCTCCTTGCAACAGTCCTGTTGGGGGTTGAGCCAGTAGAAGAAGTCATCAATCCAACTGGCGGTGGATCCGGAGATATAGGAAACCTCGGGGCGTTTAGATTCTTGCTCCAACACGAAGGGAAGCGAGAACTCCTCGCAGGTGGTAAAGCGCCCACAGAGCTGTTGCTGATGGCTTCGTTCGGTGACATTGACGCCGCGCGTGACAAAGTAAACGGGAGGCCCGCTTCCGAAGTAGACATCCAAGTCATTGAAATACTGGATCAGATAAGAGTCACTCGGGAGGGCAATGCGCTGATCTAACCCAAGCGCAACTTCGGGTATCAGGGCCAAGCCAGCCGTCAAGATTCCCAAGAAAACAATCACGATCAACACCTTGACCCTTCGGTCAAGAATGTGAGGTGCGTAAACTTTCCGGATGAACCTCTGCAACATGCCTTCCCCATCTTGGTCGTCAAAGAGTTGATCGTCGGTCAAGCCAGAGTGTGCTTTGCGAACGGCTAGGCATGGAATGCAATCTGCCCGAAGACTCTCAACCCGTCTCTGGTTCAAGGCAAGTACAGATATGAACATGGTGATCTGCAGAAGGGCATTGATGAAGACCGCTCCTGCAGCATATACCGCAAAGTTCTTCACTGCAGGCATACCGACGAAGGCGCCTAACGCGAACGCAAATGTTTCCGTTATGGCCGAGAGGAAGATACTAGGGCCGATCCGGCCCGCAGCCCGAGCGATTCGCTCATCAATCTCCTCATCGGGATGGCTGATGTTAATGCGTTCGAATTCATGAACGATCAAGAAGATATTGTCCACTCCCACGGCCAGAACCAGGAAGGGGATGACCTCCGCTATGATTAAAGTCGCTTTGACTCCTACGGCAGAGAACAAGCCGACCGAAGCAGACACAGACATCAAGACGATGAGGATTCCGACGATGCCCAAGGTAAACTTGGACTGGACTAAAGCATTGGCAGGGTTCATAAGAAGGACCTCCAGGTCACGGTAACCGAGCCCAAAGCCAATGAGGCGTATATAAACATAATGATGTAGCTGATGACTACAATCTTCGCATCGGTGTTGGTGGACTTGTTGAGTTCCTGCTCAACGCTAATCTCAGTGTTGAAGGAGACACGAAGCCCTTTTTCCTTGGCTTCTTCTTGCACCACTTCAAGGATGCGCTTGAAGCTGTCTTCCCAATCGATCGCATTAGCCTCGTTTTCGGAGCCTTGGGCGTGATTGTTGACAACCCAGGTGGCAACAATAGCCTGTGCGTCTAGCACATTCCCTGACTCCTCATAGCCACCTAGGAGCATCTCAGGCCTAAGAGGCTGACCAAAATCGGGAAGGCAGCTCACGTCACCCGGGGAATTGGCGCAATGCTTGAGCCGATCCTCCCAAGTGTCGGGGTCGAGATTCGCTACTGACCCACCAAAGTAGCCCGTCAAAGACTGAATTACGCAGGCATCACCCGTGGGCTTGAAGCATATATCATCTAGTATAAGCCCTCGCCCTAGTGAAATCATCCGGCGGACACGCGATTCGACATCAAACCACCAGCTCAGGGTGTCGTAATTGAGAACGCGGCCGTCTCCGTCCGCAGTGCTGTTAACCACGAAAGCCTGCTCGGCTCGATAAAACGGACCAAAATTGGTGTCGAAGTATTCCTTCTCCTGGTACGCAGGTGAGCTCGGACTGACCCAGAGTCGCACAGGGTCGGTCTCGACGGAAAACCTGAGCCAGCCGAGACTCAGTAATACTACTACCACTATGCTAGAAGCAATAGCGATTGCAGGAAATCGAGCGCACGCGCCACCGATGCGATTGAACAGGGTGTCCAAAGCAGTATTGACTTTGTATATACCATTAGGTTGTTCGAGATAGCCTCCGGCGTGCACAATATCGGCCTCGTCTTCATCGTCGCTGGGAGTCGGATCTTGAAGAAGTCGAACTCGTTCAGGCTTGCGGTAGCGTCGCTCCCTGTATGTGACATAGCCGGAGAGGGCGACAACGAATAGTAAAAAGACCGAGTAGATGAGAATAACAGAGAACGATAGACAAGGTAGGAGTCCCACATGACAATGATCGTCGGTTTCCACCGCCGGTAATTCCGGGCAAACGGCGGGGCAGTCGACGCAAGAGCATCGGGATGCCTCATCTGCATCGTTGCATGCCTTTGGCTGGATGGGCAGAGCCTGCATGCCCTGGGGATCTGGACCGACAGGCTCCGTCTTGTAGTTTATCTGGAAAGGGCTACCCAGCAGCTTTTTGTCTCCCAGAAACTTGACGAATTGGCTGTAGTTCTTGGCACCACCACCGATGAAATCGATAGCTTTCCCCCCTGATGCGCCGTTTTTCACATTCTTACAGCTGTCGTAGAATCCGCTCTGGTACTCTTCCGACCAGATGTTGTCCAACTCCGTCACCAAGAATTTCCCGGGGCTTTTCTCCTCGGTCTGTGTAACGTTGACGAAGAGAGACTGATCCGGCGAGCAGGTGAATGTGCAAAAGGTGTTGAAGAAATTCTCCTTGCAGGCAGGACAGGATGCTATGATACCCTCAGCAAGCTTGAGGTTCTTGGCCAGCGCGTCGACCTAGGATTGGGATATTGTTAGCGCATGGTCATGGCAGTCAGAAAAGCCACTCAAATAACTCACCTGTTCACCTTCACAGCACACCGGCCCTTCCTCCCACTTGCTCCCGCACAAGCTTACCAACTTCTTCCTCACCGCCGCTTCCGGATCCTTGGCCAGTCCATTGTCGGGACAAGGTAGCTCACCGCCGAAGAATGACTGCTTTCCACATTGGCCGCGGATAGCACAGCGACCTTTCTCGTGGATCTTTGTCTCGCCCTGGGCAAAGGCCAGCGGCAGGAGGAGCGAGCCGAGGCCCGCGACGACGGGGATTGAGCGGAGTCCCCGCATCGTCAAGAGGGGCGTTTATGATGATGAAACCGGCAAGAGGCAGCGATATATAAGACAGCTACAATCATCCGAGGTTGAAGACAGAGGCAAGGAGGCAAATCTGGCGTTGCGAAGGGTGAGAATGGTATGACAGCAGCGTCACGCAACGGAGCTCGGAGCTCTCAGATACCAGCGGTGCTTGGCAAAGGCGCGTGATTCCGAGTGGGTGGCGCTAACTTGACGGGAAATGGGTCTGACAAAAGTAAACGATTAGGCTAAAATGCAGGATTCATCGAAGGTTGAGTCATGCACAGCAATGTCTCGAACCGTGCTATGGAGAAGGAGAATGCAGAATCAAGGAGTTGGAGAGGAGAAGAGCGGAGCGGCGACTACGAAGCGGAGACACCCAGCGGTTAACCTGTTTGTTTGCTCAGGCCGACGGAGCAGGCGCTCCGTCGGGCGCTAACGTCAGGCACTCCCTCGATCTATTGATGGCCCGGATGAGAGCCTGCCGATGTCTTTGAACCCGCTGTGTTGGATAAGCAGTGTCTACTTGACTAGGAGGGCGCTTCACGAACAGGTGCTGATGCCTAAGGCTGCTGCGTCGCAGTACGGGAATGCGCTAGCCCATCTAGGTTAATTGATGCCCTGCTGCCTTACCGGGTTGGCAGTCACCTTGCTGGGCATTCATTCGATAGTATGCTATACGATTAGTTATTTGTGGCTGCTTGGGTCTATTTGAGCCTTTTACTTTGCAACCTGCACGAGCAAACCCTACGGTGCTATTCTAGGCTTTACTCTTGAAGCAAATATGTACACTCCACCTCGAAAGGCCATCTGTCCCGTGTGGTACTATATATATATAAAGTAGATAACTGAGATCGCCCACAAGTTTCATCGCAAGACCTCCACCCTAGGGGTTCTTAAGCTCCATGCATATCGTACTTCTACGAAATGAAACCCAATTTAACCAAAGCACCCGAAATAATAAAACACGTGGGTGGATAGGATCTTTCGGGCCCGTCTCCTTCATATGCCGCTTCCATATTAGCATCATACCTTTGCCCTTCCCACAGAAGCCACTAGTTATGAAACTAGGAAGACCATGTCTACTCTATTATCTACTTACTTGATCAGAGACACCGTAAAAGCTGATCATAATAGAGTCGGAATGCTGGGTTAAGACGGTAACCGGTAGCCGCTAAGATCGCCGGTGATTGTTAATGGTCCCTAGTGGTCTCTAGTGGTCGCTAATAATCATAATTAGAAAGGTTTAATAGGGTTAATAGGGGGTTTTAGAGGATATTAATTTCGGGCCGTTGCTAACAAGGGAGAACGCGTATATCCGTGAAAAAAGTCGAGCTCAGTGGGAGCACGAGTTCAAGTCCAGCAGCAAAGGCGGTCATTTAATGAAGATCGACAACACGCTGCCGGCAGCGCACACTGGGAAGTTATATGGAAGTCTGCCTAGGGGCCGGGCGTACCTGTTTACGTAGCTACGCACGGGCCATGTCTGGCTGTCTACGCCACATTACACATTGAACTTGTACGTAAACCGAAGTATGATTTGTGGAGGCTTTAGGTTGACAAGCAATCTACATATTATTCTATGGGTTCTAACAAGAGGCTGGTGGCCAAGTTGCAGAAGACTTAATAGCTTACTCCTATACTCTATACTCTATACAGCCCGACTTCCTAGTTGGGCCTCCTACCTGATTAATATAATTGCCTTGTTCGGACTAGTGAGATTCCTAAACTGCACAACTACATTACTACCTACCGACATACCTTACCTACACATATGTAGGTATGTAACTAACTAATCGATTAATCTTAGTTAATCTAAACTCCTAGAATGAGAAAATGGAATGCTCCATGACACGCTCTCATATTTATTCTGAACTGATCATTCCTCAGACTACCTCCAACACTGTTGAGCATGCTACCCACCTTGCCCTGATTAATACCACACCGACCAAATATATCTCTGTTATACGGAGCTGGACATCTTTGGGGCACCTCCTTCGCGTGCCAGGAGACCTTGACGCGCGCCACCACCTCTGCCGTGATGCCACACCCGGATCGTTCGCGGCGACAGATTGCACCGAAAGCAGATGGCTCTACAACCGATCTTGGAAACGTACCGATCACACTAGACGAGCTCGAAATCGATTTGTGCCCCGTAGCGCGCCCTCGTACCGAAGGTTAATATGCATATGCCCTTGAACTTCTTAACTGAGATCAATCCACTCACTCATCATGACACACAGGCCCAAGCTTTGCTCAAGAGAGCGTGATTGTCACGTGGGACGGAGAGGATGACCCCAAAGATCCATACAACTGGCCCCTTTCGAAGAAATGGCACGCCACGGGCCTTGGCCTGCTTGCGAGCTTTGTCTGCTCGATGAATGGGACCATCCTAACGGTGGCTCATACGGCCATTGGGGAAGAGTTTCACATTTCCGATGCGACGTTCCCCAATTCCTACTGGCTAACAACCTCTTGGGCTATCGGGGCCGCGCTGTGCCCGCTTCTTCTGTTTCCTGTGATGGAGGACTTTGGCGTTCGACCTGTCCTTCTCACCACCTATTTCGGCTTTATTTCTTTTTTGATTCCTGTAGGGCTGGCACCAAACTTTGCCACCCTGATTGTGGTTCGATTCTTCAGCGGAGGATGTGTTCCGCTGATAAGTGACGCCGTTGCCGGTATTTCATCGAATGTCTTTCACGGCGAACGAGCTCGGAGTGTCCCAATCTGTCTGTACGTGACCATCTATCTGGCGGCGACAAGCCTGGGCCCGGTGGTTGGCTCTACCATCCTGCAATTCCTGTCATGGCGCTGGATTGGGTACATCGAGCTGATCTGGACCGTTGCCCTATTTCCGATTCTGATCGTCGGTCTGCCAGAGAGCCGCGGGCCGGCGATCTTGCGTGCTAAGGCCAAACGACTGCGCCGCGCGGGGAAGAACGCATACACGACCGAGAAGATCGATCGGGTAGCATTGCCTCAGCTTCTCCTGCAGAGCGTTCAACGGCCTCTGTACATGCTATGTACTGAAGGGGTCGTGTTCGTTGCAACGGTGTGGGCTGCCTTCAGCTTGGGAACGATCTATCTGTTTACACAGTCGGTCGAGCAGGTATACAAGGAGCTATATGGGTGGGATCCCATCCAGTGCGGGTATGTCCAAGTTGCGATTGTGATCGGGGAACTCCTGGGCGGTGGATTTTGCATCTTAACCGATCCCTGGTACTATGCATCTGCTACCCGCAATACTGAGGCGCCGGGCACGCCGATCCCGGAAGCCCGGCTACATGCATCGATTGTTGGTGGATTCTTTGGTGTCACGGGCGGCATGTTCGTGTATGGGTGGACATCGTACACTTCCATACACTGGATGGCACCCACCGTCGGCCTGGCGATGGTGGGGTTTGGAACGACCGCGGTCATCGTTGGCAATGCTAACTATCTCATCGACGCGTACAGCAAGTATGCTGCGAGCGCCCTCGGGGCGGTGGGTTTCGTCGAGAACATCTCTATCGCCTTTCTCCCTCTGGCCGCAGCAGCCATGTACACGAATATTGGATTTCAGTGGGCCAGCTCGCTGCTTGCATTTGTGTCGTTGGCCCTGGTGGCGACTCCTTTTGTGGTCCTCCAATGGGGCAAAGAGATCAGATCTTACAGCCCATTCATGCAAGAGGCCACTGTAGAGCGGCGGAGAGACAGTGCCGCGGCCGCAGGTGTATAAGAGCGGGACCATACTTCGGTACTCGGGCTGTCCCTCCCCATGTTTTGATAGACAAATCAACATCTTTACATTGCATGAAATTGCTCATACTCCTTGGACAGTTTGTTCTATACTGAATTACCACAGTCTTACTGTAGCTTTTCAACACATTAGGGTGTGAGCACAGGAGATATGCTCGATTGTCCATGCTAGCTGAAAAAGCGTATGTAGGCTATGCATGATAGATGGTGTCACGCTACCGTAGATGATAAAATGTAAAATAGATGTATCCCGTCCCCCTCTGCGGCAAGTTACTCTTACTCCATCTTTCCCGGCTCCAAGCTTGAAATTGGCCCGTCAACATTGTACCTATCAATCCGGTCTCGATACTGACGGGCAAGTTCTTCGTCGACCAGTGGCGCGGGATAGATGTCGCCTCCCAGTACGTTCTCACCGGTTGGTAGGCCCTTGAGCATCGCAGCCAGGGCACTTTCATCGGCGAGGCCGTCAATTATGGTCCCAATGCGGGCCAAGGCGCTCTTCGGGTGCGCGGCAGCGTACGCCAATGCTCTCAGCTGCCATTCGTGGAAGGGCAGGAGCATACCCGCGTCATCACCCCCCATGAGCTGGAAGAAATGGTTGCAGCCTACCGCATACTTGTTGACAAAATCGAAGTCGTGTCCAATCCGGGACCGGTCGTGGACCATGATGGCCACAACGGTTTTGCTCAGGTAATCGACGGGTTGCACGACGGAAAGATCGGCGTCCAAGGAGGGGAAACTTCCCATCTGGATGCTCCCAGCAATCAAGTTGTGTAAAAAATCTCTCCGGTCGACTCGGAAGTGACCGGTCACGGCCGAGGCAGCGACAAAGGGCACACGGTACACAGAGGCCGTGGCTCCGCGCCATCGTGCCGCGGCCACCATGCGCTCTGCCATGTATTTGGAGGTGGAGTAACCGTATTCTCGATCAGGCTCGGGAACCTCATAGCCCAGATGCATGGGCAAGGTTGCAAGAGTAGAGATAACGTGGACTGCCTTTCCACGGCCACGCGAGGCTAGGCGCAAGACCTCATGCGTGCTGATGACGTTAGGGCCGATATAATCATTCAGAGGCCGCATCCAGTCGACTAGGGCGCCTGAATGGCAAATGGCATCGACACGGTTGGCCAGGTCATCAAAAGCCACGTTGGCCAGACCTAACAGAGGCTTTGCTGCATCGCCAACAACCGGGTTGAGCAGTGACGCATAGTCGTGCTTCCAGAGGCCGTAGCTGGCGAGCGACTCTACCAACCGCTGCTGGCCGTGTTTGACGTCCTCGGCACGTACCAAACAGTGGGCGGCGATACCCAACTCGAGGATCTCGCGCAGAATGAAAGCGCCGACAAAGCCAGTAGCGCCTGTGACGAAGACAGACCTTGGACGTTGCACTTCTCCTATATTATCAAAGGCAATATCAGGGTCGAGATACCCTTTCCGGGCTGCTTCCATGGTACACGTCGTGCTGTTTACCGGTTGCTTCTGAGTATAATCCGGTACCAAACCGCTTTGCTTGCTCTGTGCTTGCGTCTCTGACTGTAGCTGGGACAGCAAGAAGTGGCTAAGGGATCTCAGGTTTGGGTACTGCCATGTGATGCTCCCAGCCGACAGAGTTTTGAGGCTAGTCAGCGCGGCCAACCGGTTGCGCAACAGAATGGCCGTTAAAGAATCAAATCCGATATCCTGTAAGGGTAGGTTCACATCCACCTGGCCAGCTGACGTGAATCCTAATGCCTCGGCTACTGTTTCTCGAACCATGTCCAACATAATGGCATCGTGCTGCCCCGTAGGCGCGTTGCTCAACGCCGTGCGCAGGTTCCCACCTCTCCCCCTGTTTCTCGGCTCGTTGTTACTGCTTCCGTTCGTTTCCGGTTCACGTAACAGCTTGCTATAAAACGATGGTGTGCCGCCCCTCTCTGCATGCTCATTCTTCAGGTAAATCCGGAGTCGTTCTGGGTCAAGGGCCGCGGCCACGGTGAGTGCCCGGCCACCGCGAATGGCCTGCTCCAGCAACTTCAGGCCTTCTTCGGGCTTCAACGGATCGAGACCGAATTTAGCAAGGTGAGTCAATGTCGTCCTACCCGTCAGCCCGGCCGCCATGCCCTCTCCGTCCCAGACCCCGTATGCCACTGAGGTGGCCGGCAGGTTCTGGGCGCGACGTTTGTGAGCTAGCGCATCAAGAAAGGTGTTTGCGGCTGCGTAGTTCCCTAGACCAGGCATGCCCAGAACCCCCGCGATCGAAGAGAACATCATGAACACGTCCAGATCCATGCCTTGAGTCAGCCGATGAAGATTCCAAGCGCCATCCACCTTCGGTGCAGACGTTGTGGCACATCGCTGCGGCGTCATGGCCGAGAGAACGCCGTTATCCACCACGCCGGCCGCGTGAACCACCCCGCGCAATGGTCTCTGCACACTGAACATGGCCATGACCGACTTTATGCTGTCGAAATCCGCGATATCACAGGCGATCACGGTAGCTCTGCTGCCGAATTGCGACAGCTCGGCCACAAATGCTGCAGCACTGGAATCTTCCATCCCGCGCCGAGATATCAGCACCAAGTCGTGAACGTGGTGGGTGGTCGCCAGCCACCTGGCCACACGCTTGCCAATGCCCCCGAGGCCGCCTGTGATCAACACAGCACCCTCCTGCCGCAGAAGAGGTCGCTGCTGCTCGACAACTGGCGTCAGCCCCTTCACCTGCTGTAGCCGGGGCATTAATACCTGTCCTTGTCGTACAGCGCATTCGGGTTCTTCTGACAGTGTCAATGCGAGGAGGAGGGCCTCTGGTGCCCCTTTTTCCTCATCCAGGTCGATGAGACGCATGCGAATGTCTGGATGCTCATTGCGAGCGGTGCGCATCAAACCCCACAGAGGCCCGGTACCCAACCCATTCACCTGGCCAGGATCAGCCTCGTAGCCGCCAGTTCCTACTGCTTGGCAGGTGACCCAGACCAGTGGCAGCGGAAAGCTGGTCGTCGCTGCCATCTGGAGCTGGGTGAGCGCCTGTGTGGTGTGTTGAGAGGCCTGGCGTGGAACGTCTGTGTGGGACGATATATCCCATAGACATAGCAGCCCGTCTAGCTGCTGGGCCTCTTCGAGTCGCTGCACCTGGGTTAACCGTATCCCGGCCTGGGACAAGGCCCTTGTGACATTTGATGCCCACGTTCCATCACCAGTCGCGCAAATCAAACCCCACGAGCGGCCACTGTCCTCCAGCTGTACATTCTTCTTGTCCAGTCGGTGCCAGACGACCTCGAATTGAAAGTTGTCACTGTCCCCGCTAGAGGGAGGCGCGTCAGCCTGGTCGTTGCCTACCACGGCGTTGCCATTATTGAGGCCAACAGGCATCGCCCGCGGTTGTCTGAACCAGCGCTCACGCTGGAAGGCATAGGTTGGCAACGTCACCGATTGACAACCCCATGGTTTGAAGTATTCAAGCCAGTCAATGGGCACATTCCTCACGTGCAGCTCGGCAAGACTGCGTCGCACGACCGAGATGTCATCCTGTCTACCCGTTATGAGAGAGGCCAGGAGGAGAGACGATGCGTTGTCGTCATCTTCATCAGCAGGAGATTGATGACTCGTAAGACATGCTGCTGTGAGGCCCAACAGCACGGGATGCGGACCGAGCTCCAGGAATATCTCGATACCATGCTGGTGGTAAATTGTTTGAATGCCATCACTGAAGCGAACCGCCTGCCTTGCCTGCTGGACCCAATATTCGGGTTGTTCCAGTTGTCCCTTTTCAGCCAGTAGGCCAGTCAGACTGCTGATTACGGGCAGCTTAGGTGGGCTGAATTGCAGCGTCTTCACCACGGCCCGGAAGAGTGGCAGCATATCGTCCATATGCAACGAGTGGAATGCTTGCGACACGTCGAGCAACTTCACCTTACGGCCAAGCTTTCTGGCGAAATGTGCCGCCACGGCCTCGATGGCTTGTTTGTCGCCAGATACGACTGTCTGCATCGGCGTGTTATAGCCCGCGATGTCGACCTTGTTCTGTACGTCGAGAAAGGACATTGCCGCTGTTGTTTCGGCCCCAGTAGCCTCCAGCGACACCATACTCCCCTTTCGGATCCAGGCGAGGGCTTGCATTAAATGGCCACGGGCAGCCACCAGCCGACATGCATCGGAAAGATCCAAAATTCCCGCAACGTGGACCGCCGCCAGCTCTCCCACGCTATGGCCTAGTACTACTTGTGGATGGACTCCCCAGCTCTGCCATAGCCGCCATAGTGCCACCTCCACGGAAAATATGGCGGGCTGCGCATAGTCGGTGCGGTCGAGTAATTTGGCGGCCTCGCTCTGGGGTTCGGCCCACATCACTTCCAAGAGAGGCGTTTCAAGGTTGGGGAAGCATGCTACGACTTCTTCCAGGGCTTTGCGGAAGGCGGGATAGACCTGATAGAGTCCTTTGCCCATACCCAGCCGCTGACTCCCTTGGCCGGTAAACAACATGGCTAGTTGCACCTCCCGATCAGTGTATTCCATCTTGGTGCTGCGGATGACGCCGGCAGGAGGCTGCAGCTCGCTCATCTGGGCGTCTGCGCAGGAGGCCAGCTTTTTTAGCAGGTCCGCCTCGTCGTTGGCAATGAATGCTAAGCGTCGGCGGAAGTGGGTGCGGTTGATCGCCAGCGAGTAAGCCACGTCCCCTAGATAGCCGCTGCCATTCGTAGGAATAGTACTCTTAAGGTGCCAGTGAAGCTTCTTAACTTGTTGATGTAGGGCCGCATGGTTTTGCCCCGACACCACAAACGATACCACAGGTGGTAATGGCCGAGGATTGCTGTGTACGCTAATGGTGGATGGTGAGGGCGGTGCTTCCTCGACGATGATATGTGCGTTGGTACCCCCAATGCCGAACGAGCTCACGCCCGCGCGTCGCGTGCGTGTAGACGGCCATGGCTGATTCTCCAGCACCAGTGCCATGTTAGCTTTGTGCCAGTCCACCAACGGCATTGGTTCCGTGACATGTAAGGTTTTTGGAATCATGCGGTGTTGCATGGCCAACACGACCTTCAACAAGCTCGCCAGGCCCGCGGATGCCTGGGTGTGGCCGAGATTCGACTTTGCCGACCCAACCCATACCGGGTCTAGGGACAGGGACCGATTGGAAAATACTTCCGCCAGCGCAGTGACTTCTATGGGGTCGCCCAGCTTGGTGGCCGTGCCATGGGCTTCAATGTAGTCAATGTCACTCGGCGTCAGCCCGGATGCTCCGAGGGCGGTCCGGATGAGGTGCACCTGGGCAGCGCCACTCGGCGTTGTGAGGCTGGCAGCGCGGCGTCCGCCATGATTGATAGCGCTGCCGCGTAACACGGCCTGGATGGTGTCGCCGTCGCGCTGAGCATCGGATAGTCGCTTCATTACGACGACAGCGGAGCCTTCACTGAAGCCGGTACCTTGTGAGTCGGCTGAGAACGCCTGGCAGGAGCCATCAGGCGAGATGCCTCCTAACCGGGTGAACTCTACCATGAGCCCTGGGGAAAGCATCAGAGTCACCCCACCCGCCACTGCCATATCGCACTCCCCCTGTCGCAATGATGTACAGGCCAAGTGCGTACTAACCAGTGAGGATGAGCATGCCGTGTCCACCGTCAGCGATGGTCCCTCCAGTCCCAGGACATACGATGCCCGGCCCGAGAGAGTGGCGCCGATGGAGCCGGTGACCGCATATCCATCCAAATCAGCGAGGTCACGGCCGACGCTGTGAGCGGCCACTTGGCTATGGCCGATGAACACACCCGTCAGACTCCCGCGGAGCTGTTCCATGGTGTACCCAGCACGCTCTAGACCTTCCCAGCACGTTTCCAGCATCACATGTTGTGTCGGATCTAGTGTGCGGGCTTCTCGTGGAGAAATGCCGAAGAAGGGGGCGTCGAAAGAGTCCACACCGTCCCGGATGAACCCCCCTCGCCGACAGTATGACTTGCCCGGCGCGGCTGGGTCGGCATCGTACAGCGCATCGGCATCCCAGCGGTCCTGAGGTACCTCGGTTATCACGTCGCTCCCTGTCTCAAGCACCTCCCAGAACTGCTCTGGGCTGGTGATGCCCCCGGGGAACCGGCATGCCATTGAAATGATCGCAATGTCTTCATTGTTCCAGCGGGAACTAGGACGGGTGCTTGAGCTTTGTTGCCGTGCCTCTTCCGGCAGCGTAGGATCAGATGGAGGCCTCTCCCTTGTGGTGGTAAGGCCATCGTCTCGGCTGCACTCGAGGTATGCCGCCAGAGTCTTGACGGTGTAGTACTCGAAGAGCTTTGCCATCTGCACTGGTCGGCCCAGGAGTTCCTCCAACCGCGCCTTGACACGTGGAAGACGAACGGAGTTGCCCCCAACCTCAAAGAAATTGTCGTTGATCCCAATGCTGGTATGCCCCAAGACTCGCGACCAAACCGCCAGCACGCGACGCTCCAGCTCTGTTTGGGGTTGTGCGGTGCTGGCGGCTCTAATCCCCTTCGTAGGATCTGGGAGCGCCTTTCGGTCGATCTTCCCATTCAGTGTCATTGGAAAGCTGTCCATTTCGACGAAGAAGGCGGGCATCATGTAGGCCGGCCGGCGCTGGGCTAGCCACGCCCGTAAGGCGTGGTCTAGGGGTTTTTGGCGGTTGCCATTGTTGCGCACAAAGTAAGCGACAAGCTGATCATACCTAGTGACCACCACAGCTGCCGAGACTTCCTCATGCCCCGTGATGGCCGCTGAGATATCTTCAAGCTCGATGCGGTATCCCCGAACTTTAACCTGGCTGTCGATACGGCCCACGAGATTGAGCTTGCCCGGCGCGAGGAACCGGGCCAGATCGCCAGTACGGTATAACCGGCCCGGGTGGAAAGGATTGTTTTCGAGGAATCGCTCCTTGGTCATGTCCGGCTTGTTGCGGTACCCGCAGTTCACGCCACAACCGCCGATGTATACCTCACCCAACCCACCCATCGGCATGGGTGTCAGGTCCTTCGGATTCAGAACGTACAACTGGAAATTTGCGATGGGATGTCCAATGACGATGTCTTGTTCGTCTTGGCTCACCCTCCCTACGCTTGCGTACACGGTGGCCTCGGTTGGGCCATATCCATTCCACACCATGTCCCCGTAGGCGAGCAAGCGGTCGAGCAGTCGACGGGAGATGGGTTCGCCGGCCGTTAAGACCTTGACTAGCCGGGGTTGACCCTTCCAGCCACCGTCCAGCAGCATCTGCCAAAAGGAAGGGGTCGCCTGGATCATGGCTACCGAATATCGCTCCATCAACGTGAGGAGAGCCCCGGGGTCTCGAAGAGCCCCCGTCGGGGCGATCACTGTTGCCGCACCACTTGCCAGTGGTAGGAGTAGGTCCAGGATGGACATGTCGAAGGAGATGGTGGCTACTGCCAACAGTCGATCCTCCGGGGCGCATCCCGGTTCCCTCTGCATCGAGAGCAAGAGATTGCACAGTGCTCCATGGTTGGCCTCCACCCCCTTAGGGCGTCCCGTCGACCCAGATGTATAGATGACGTATGCGAGGTCTTCTGGCCGCACATTCTGGGTAGTTAGGTTGCTGCTGTCAACCTGCTTCATATTGTCCCGTACCGCGTCAGTACTGAGGCAGATATCGCGCCACGGCGACAGAGCCGTGACGGTGCTATCACTAACAATGACAAGCTTCGGACCGGCATCATTCACCATGTGCGTCACCCTGTCAGCAGGGAAGGCCGGATCAATCGGCACGTACGCAGCCCCAGCCTTGACCACCGCCAACACTGCGACAGTCAGGTCAATGGACCGGTCAAGGGCCACACCGACCACATTACCACGGCCAACCCCTCGCTCCTCCACCAAGATGCGGGCCAGCTGATTTGCAAGTCGATTGAGTGTTCCATAGGCTAGTTCAGTATCGTCATAGATCACGGCAATGTTGTTGGGATATCGCTCAGCAACTTTTTCAAAAAGCTCAGGGAGGCAAAACCCTAAAGTCGTGGCATCTTTGGTGGCGTTGAATTGCTCAATGAGAGCCAGACGGTCCTCGTCTGAGATCGTATGATACATATCCCGCATGTTTGCTAATTGAAAGTGAAAAATATTACAGTGATTCGATCAGTCTCGAAATCTGTTAACGGGGTATTTGTTGGTGGTAGTTGAACTGATAGAGACCCCCAAAGGCGCCTTTAAATAGCATCTATAGGCCATGTCTAGTCACATGTAAATTGCCTTGGATTCATTTCGTAAAGCATGTCATCGTGTCTTTGCTCAAAGCGGTTCCGTGACAGGGGGGTAGCGAGAATCCCGTTCTATACCGGCTTACAAGGTGCTAGGCACTTGATACATTGCAGGGACGAGGAAAAGACTAGTTGAGACGAAATATTCCGCTACGGGTGCATCAGATGGCGATTTACTCCGCCCTTCGGAACAATGCCGCACTCCAGGTATAGACAACAGGTATAGACCAAATATTGATTGGGGCGTCACAAGTACAAACAGGGAACAGTGGCCACCCAACAGAAAGTTACCAACGGATCCTGGTTGGTTAGGTACTTTAGAATGCGTCCCTATGCTTCGCTCCTTGCTATTAGTGAGGGAATTTCTCATTCCCCCCCTGAAATCATACGAGTGTTTCCCTCGCCTGTGGTATTACTACGTAGACAATGTAACATACAGTGCTATTCGGGCCGGACCACCACGGTGATCAGCACTATTCCGGTGCCACACCTGGCTGATATGCATGAGCCGCGGGAGAGGTGGCCGAATTAAGACTTTCTGTCTGGAAGCAAGATTTCTGTTGCATAAAACGGAAGTGGATCTAGGACCAATTAGATTGAATAACTTAATAAGCCAAGCAGGGGAAATACCGTAGTGAGTCCACCAAAATGTCAATGCTCTGGGCCCTGTGAAGGAAATACTAGTAGTTAATGCATACATGCAGGTTGAAAGACCTCTCTTTGCCCCCTTTGTAGTCCTTCGTAGCTTTTGGGCCATTGTCCCTTTATCCCCATGATTTAGAGAACATCATGGCAGTGGTCAGATCATTATCAGTATCTATTTTACACTTGCATTGATCACTTTTAGTCTCTTAGGCACGCAGGATACGTGCATCAATGTACCCCTCTTGATGGTCGGCGAATAACTAGTGCTGATAATAAGTGGAGAAACCGGACGTCCCGAGATGGCCAGATGTTCTGTTTCCATGTCACTAAATTATAACCCCTCCACCCGTGGACCAACTGCACTGAATGATTTCTCAGCGAGTCACTATACGGGTTCTGAGACAGGCGTTGTAGATCAGACGGCTTTGATATACTGTTGGAGCTCTGATCCTCCTCGCTTGCCTGATCTGGTTTAGCACTTGCCCAGGGCCCACAGAGCCACTGCCTAGATAGATCATCTGCAGCTTCATCTCTAGAATAATTCAAGCATTCCATCCTTCGTCTATCATATGCACTACCAGCCCCGATGTAACATGAATCTACGTAATGCTGGCTTATATCCGTCAACCCCTCTTCTTGAATTCGTGTGAAGATTCATCCGCGTCTCAGAGTCTAGCAAGTCAGAACACCAACGTCATTAACGTCTCACCCCGCGTCAATTTGCTTCCAGTTGTCGGAAAGGGTCGGGATCTCTGAAAGTAGGAGTATGCGCGGTTTCATGTGATGCAGTGGCAGAAGTACATAGGGGGAGCGGATAAGATATAAAGCCATGGAACTCTTTTGCACTGGGTGAAGTCCTGTTCCGTACCAGTTGTCTACTCACTCTCATACTACCGAACCTTTTTGATCCTCATTTTCAAGCTCCATTACCTCGGTGCAGAAAGTCATCTCGCTCTTGCCTCTTCTATGTCTTATCCTAAGGAATTTACTGGGTTCCAGGTCCCGAGCGCTGAAACATGGCTCGATCCTGAGAAACGTACTTGGAAGCCGCGACCTTTTGGAGATTACGATGTCGATATCAAGATAGAGTGCTGCGGGGTGTGTGCTAGCGACGTCCACACCGCTCGTGGTGATTGGGGCGAGATGCCCTATCCTTTCGCTGTCGGCCACGAGGTCATTGGGAGGGTTCTCCGCGTGGGCCCAAAGGTAACACTCGCAAAGGTGAATCAGCGAGTCGGGGTCGGAGCCCAGGTTTACTCCTGTTTGGACTGCCGCCACTGCAAGAACGGCAATGAAACGTACTGCAAAGAACAGGTCAATGCCTATGGAGCGTCATATCCAGGGACGGATTGCACGACCCAGGGCGGATACTCATCCCACACTCGGATCCATGAATACTGGTGGGTTCCCATAATCCGAAGACTCTGCACGGGGTATTTCCTGGCCGCTGACTGTGGTTGTTCCCGCTTTCTGTCAAGGGTATTCCCAGTTCCGGATAGCTTGGTTAGTAGTGATGCTGCCCCCATGATGTGTGCAGGTGTCACCGTGTATAGTCCGCTAAAACGCTTCGGCGCAGGACCTGGCACGAAGGTTGGTGTGGTGGGTATCGGCGGTCTCGGTCATTACGCCATCATGTTTGCAAAAGCACTTGGTGCCGAAGTGTGGGCTATTTCCCGGTCCGGCGACAAGGAGGCTGACGCGAGACAAATGGGCGCCGATGGCTTCCTCGCCACGAACAAGGCGGGCTGGGGTCAGCCGCATGAAATGACATTTGATCTGATCATTAGCACGGCAAGCTCCTTCCAAGACTTTCCGTTATCGCAATACCTCGGCCTTCTGGGCGTTCACGGACGCTTCCACTTGGTGGGCGTGCCTGGCGGCGACGGCCTCAAGGTATCCACCTTCGACTTCATCGGGAACGGCTGCTCCATTGGCGCCTCAAACCTCGGGGGTCGGCGCGAGGTTCTGGAAATGCTGGACTTGGCGGCCACCAAGGGTATTAAGTCATGGGTAGAGGAGGTCCCCATATCAAAAGAGGGTATTCAAACAGCGATCAAGAAGCTAGAAACTAGCAGTGTCCGCTACCGATCTTGCCTGGTGGCTTATGACGAGGAATTTGGGGCCTGAGTGGGGAGAGATGAATTGTTTGCTCAGAGCCGGGAGTAGAACGTGATCACCTGTCGTTCATTCACAGCAATATAGCCTCTACTCCCGTGCCTTTGTACACTGAACACTAGGAATGAACTGATTTCTGGCTTCGGCTGTCACACAACGTTCTCCACTCGTCTGTCTGATTTGCCTTCTTATTCGAAATCTGCTAGTGAATCGGAGTTGGTAGAACTGCGCGGTGCAAACTATGACATTGATAATCACTCAGAGTTGTACTGGGATACACTTTTCTAGCAACATACGCATAGGCCGTCTATCATCTTGCCATGATTTTTGGAGACTTCTTACATTCACACCTATCTTCATACAGCCTTATTTATTCGACTATATCCACACCTAAAAATTACTATGACCCCATTTATGCTACTGTGGCGAAAAAGCAACGCTTTCTTGGCAAAAACGGTTTCGTGACATATATAGTCAATCAGAGGTCCCACAACCTCATGAATTAGTTCACTGTAGTCGTAACTTCAGGCGCTACCGTCTGATACCTTTTTCATAGAAGAAATGGGATGGCTAAGGTGCTCGAGGCGCTGACCAAGACCAATACCGCTACAAGCTGAGATAATATGAGACACACGAACTCATGTGTGTTCATTCCTGCTACATCAGATACTGCAGGCATGTATACTATAGACCAATGTCCTCTTCCTCATATGGGACCAGAAGCCCGGTGGGCTATCCACGCGTACGACCCACCACCGAGGGCCTTAATCCATGTCGCTCCCCGAACAGGGATTACGCCGCCGTCAACAACGCCGATACAACCACACTACTGCAAACCAAGGCGGCTTAGCATTTACCCAAACTCGGGCGACCTACCAATACTAGCAAGGTCGACAGGGGAAGTGCAATTCTTCGTGGCAGTATACCTGAAATGGCAATGGGTTGCTGAAAATGGCAGGATTCCGGAATGGGGAATGCGCCTGCAGTGAGTCCACGGTCGGTCCATTTCCTCCTGCAATCGCCCGGTGATAACCTGGAGAAATGATAGTCTGTACTTCCTCGCAAGTTAAAATATTCGGGAAGATAGGCGGCGAAGAGTCGTTCGTCTTCACGATCGCTGTGATTCTGGTCTTCAATTGTGCTCCTTCCTACGAAGTCGTCCTATCATCACGATACTGAGCGTGGATAAAACACGAAGTCGATAATAAATTGAACTAGGATGGCTGCTAAGAAGAGGTTCTCGCCATTGGCTCTGCAGGAGCTGAATGCCCGACTCTCACCTACGGGATACCAGTTAATCACCAGGGAGTCAGACCCAGCTAAGTACGGAAGGTGTATCGAGCGGTGGTCAATGGCGGCGGTGAAGCCTGTAGGAGCTATCCTCGTACCAGAGAGTATAGACGCCATCTCCATAGCCGTTCAATATGCCACAGAGATGTCTATCGACCTTGCGGTCCGAGGCGGTGGCTATTCCGCTGCCGGGTTAAGCTCCACCGATGGCGGCCTCCTCATCGACCTCGGTTGCTCAACGCGGTTCATGCAAGTTAAGGTGGGCAAGGCGAAAGGTCATTTGAGGGCAGGGGGCGGGGCTAATCGGGGTCATGTCGATGAAGCGGGGTTTGCTGCGGGCCTGGCGACAGTTGGCGGCACAGTCGGCGACACCGGGATCGGCGGCTTGACTCTTGGGGGCGGGTATGGGTGGTTGAGCGGGAAATTAGGTCTCACGATTGACAACCTGATCGCTGTGGAGCTTGTGACAGCAGATGGGAAGGCCTTGACTGTGAGTGGGGAACAGACTGCACAGTTGTTCTGGGCTCTTCGGGGAGCAGGACACAACTTTGGTGTCGCGGTATCATTCACGTACCAGGGTCATGCTTATGGCACAGGCCCGGTAGCGAAACGCATCGCCGGCGCAGATGGTGAACAGGCCTATGCGGGTACTTTGGGCTTCCCTGTATTACAATTGAATCAGGTCATCGCGGTGATCAATAGGTTGTTCGGCGCACAGGGCACATTGAAAGGAGGTACCGGGGCAGGTGGATTCGCTCTCGCAAGATCGCCTCCTGACGGAGGTCCTGTTCTCATAATTGCCCCGGTAGTATGGCTAAACGACAAACAATCCGGCGATATTGCTCTTCAGGAGCTTTTGGCCGGTGCATCTTGCATGGTTGGTGTTTGGAACTTATGACCCTTGATGCAACTTGAGAGCATAGTCGAAGACATATTGTGTCAATTGGTCAATTATTTCTTGCCAGGGACTGAAAATCAATTTTGCTTGCAGAGATGTTCTCACTCATTGCGTCTCTACCTTCTTTATATTTATTTCATGAACTCTGAGATGCTGATACTCCTTGTCACATAACTACGATGCAGCATTAGTCCGTGTTAGCTACCATACTCTATTCAGCGGCTTGGCTCATTTCAGTCCTTTTGCTAAACCTGGTACCATGCACCCAGCTGGGAGAAGTATCAATTCACTAACTAGATGTAAACAGATGTGCTTACATGATCTGAAAGGATTACTAGGTTAGACATGGTATGTGATTATGCCTTATCCCACTTGAGAAACGCTCTAAATACATTTGTAAGGCACTGACCTCAAGAAACATAGGTATGCCTTGACGAAGAATAAGCTGTGTGGAGTGCAGCTTGTTCTGTGTGAAGGAACTATTTGTGGAAGTCAGAAATGCATATTGAGCTACAAAAAGTCTTATAACACCTAGCTGCACTATATTATGCAATTTCTAGGATTTTCAACCGTCTACTTAATGTCGCCGGCGGTCTTACATAATAATCTGCATAATCCTTCACTTCGAAGGGTTGACTCTTTTTTAGTGCAGTGGAAATGCGATATTTAAGCCTACTATATGTGTGTCTCCTGCTCTTGATTAGTTAGTTAATACTTAGTATGAGCTAACTAACTAATCCCACCTCGGAATGGCATCCACGGATAATCCTGTCTAACCATTTTTGGTAACCAATCCCCATCAGGTAATGACTATTTTTGGCTTAGCGTGCAAGTAAATACCCCCTTGACTCTGACTCCACTCATAGATAGTCTCACACCTACAAAGTGCAATCAACCTGGAAAGCTTGATCTCCTAAATACGTCACCTCGAAAACATGTTGTTGTTTCTAGGTAATATCCTCCCCCTGTCACCGAGGTGATGACTACTAGACCTTTTGTCGCCCACACCGCCTTCACATGTGTGAATCGTGGCAACAACACAAAAGTTCCGTCCTAGAACTTGGTCAGTTCCCAGTAGCGGATCGGATCTTGTCCCGATTTTTAGCTGTTTACAACAACTGCTCCCTATCAGTTATTCCCCGTTCGCTCGCAATGTACGAACAGATCGACATCGACGATCGTGAACTCGAGGCCCAGGGGTATGCACCGGCAATGCCCAGGCGGTTTTCACTATTGTCACTTTTCTCGCTAGGCTTTGCGCTGACAGCTACGTGGAATGGATTTGGGAGTGCTATCGGAGCCAGCTTGGCCGAATCCTCCTCATCGGGAACTATATGGACTCTGGTCATCGCTGCTCTAATGAATCTCGTTGTTTCACTAGGAATGGCGGAGCTCGTTTCGGCTTTTCCAAACTCTGGAGCACAATATTATTGGTCGTACAAAGTTGCGAGTCCAGAATGGGCACCTGTTGCGTCATACATGTAAGCGCGATCAATTGTTGTGCCGTGTTCTACTCAATCATTGTGCCTGACGTGGATAGGTCGGCTTGTATCAGTACATGCGGCTGGTGGCTAGGCCTCGCTAGCGTATGCAACTTTGTTGCGGCCACAATATTGGCTATATTACAGATTTGTGTTAAAGAGTACACTCCCCACCCTTCGCATCAGTGGTTTTGCTATGTTGCAGTCCTCTGGCTAGCTGTCCTACTCAATATATATGCCACATGGTTCCTCCCAGCACTTAATCAATATCTTCGTGGGTAGACGGATTATCCTCATACCAACTCCTTGTTAACCGTTATTCAAGTTTACTTTTCGGTATCAACACTCCTCATCACTATCCTGGCCATCCTTCTATGCGCCGCTCCAAATTACCAGTCCAGTGTATGGGTTTTTACAGATACAACAAATCTAAATAGGTCGTATGACAAAAGCTTTCTCTTTGTTTTATGCTTATTGAATAACACTTATGGTTTTATGGGTACGGATGCTGGTGCTCATATGGCCGAAGAAATCCCGTCTCCGTCTATCAATGCACCCAAGGTCATGGTAAGGTTTCCATGTTACCTGTATCATTACCTGTATATCTGTGCTGACAGTCAAAAGATATATCCAGTAATTATCGGACTGGTCACTGGTAAAGTACCCCCATATCGTAGTAGCGGCTTTTGATATACAAATCTAACATCTACAGCATGGCCCTTTGCGGTTGCATGTATGTATGTGATAACCGATATTGAAAGAGTTGTCAATCCTCCAAGCGGGATCAGCTTGGTCGAGATTTATCTCCAAGCTACGGAAAGCGAATTCACGACTATTTTACTTTTGGCAGCTTTTGCGATATCTCTGTTTGGATGCGCAGTCGCCAATATCACAGGTTCAAGTCGTCAAATTTGGGCTGCGTCCCGGGACAACTGCTATCCTTTATCAACACGGCTGGCAGAGATCCACCCAAAGCACCAAATGCCTATGAACGCCGCCTGTCTGACGGCAATTTTCGCTACGGTAAAAGATACCCAACGTATATCAAAGCATTGAAGCTAATATTTCGTTAGCTCTACGGATTAATCTTTCTGCGATCAACTACTGCTTTTGCTTCAATGGTCAGGGCCAATATCGTTTTCATGATGACCTCGTATGTCATTCCACAAGGAATCGTTGTGTGGAGGGGACGTTCTAGCGTTCTTCCTAGACGACATTTCAATCTTGGCAGATGGGGATCATTTGTCAACATCACTAGCTGTGTGTGGGTTTGTTTTCTGGACATTGTGGCTTGCTTTCCAATTATTCGGCCAGTCACTGCTACCAACATGAATTGGGTCAGGTAAGATGTTTCCCTTCCCAAAACCGAATTAGATCTGTTGAGCTCAGAAACCTGATACTTGTGCCCTTCAGCGTTGTCATATTCATCACTACTGCCTATATGGTCTTGGCTTGGTACCTCTGGCAACGACACGTATTCACGGGTCCGAGGTTGGGCACGCAATTCATACAAAAATACCGTTCGCAAGTTGCGAGTCTTCCTCATAAATATTCTCCTTGTGGCCTAATTGATCAACCCAGCAACGAGGCGATCGACAAAGACGGGAAAGTGGATTGATTGTCTACTCCTGGCTGCTGTTGGTATCTTGACCGGTCCAAGAACAGTTTGTCTATATCCGAATGTACTTTTCATCGGACATCACGACAAGGGATTATATGACAGTCTGGCACAGCACCATTCTGTTTAACCTGAATAATAATTGGGTATAGGAAGGATGCATGCCAAATATTAGAAATGAGGCTAATGTCAGGAATGAATAAGGGAGCGCGCTTAGTCTCTTTATTACTACTCTAACGTGGCCGTGGACCTTTCGTGGAACTCAACAATATCCCCAATAGGACTCACGACTAGAGTTCGTCACTTGCTCTTCTCTGCTCTAAGTTCCTCCGAACAGCATTTGCAAGCAACTCGAAGTCCGCATACTCCTCAACCTCTATTATATGCTCCCCGCCCCACTTTTGTCGCCCATAGATAGGTCTGGTTATATGGTTTTCAAAGTGTCAGTAGACGATATTATCGTAGTTGGCACAACCCGTTTACCATTCAGCAGTAGAGATCCATTCTTCGAAACAATTGAAATGGATACCCAGTCCCCTTCCGCAGCCCGGAAAATCCGTGCGATCGCAGTGGTTTCCGGAACTAGACTTCCATTTCCACGGCTTTGATGCCTTCTCGGTCATATACACCAGCGTAGTGATGGCTGCCACGCACCACAAATCTGCAATCCGGAGCAAGAACATTGTGGATGAATTCTGGACCGTCATCTGTCTCCCAGGGGCTGAAGAGCTCACGGATTCGTTCAACGGAAGGAGCGGGGGCCGTTGCTGCTATAGGCCTGACTTGGCCAAGGAAAATTAAGACAGCGGAGAACAACTGAAGCTTCATTGTGCAGATATGGTACATGTACGATGTTGATCCTGGAGGGCTGGCTGTTGGCTATCTGTTGGGGCTGCGACCTAGGATGCACTTATAAACAACCACGACAGACTGGTTTTTGGTTGGTTTGCAGCATTACGACTTCTAGATCATCTTACTATAGGACGCGCGGTAGCTATCTAGGGCCACATGGAACCCACTCCGTGCCACATGGATACTTATGCATGCTATCACGCTATAACCTTTGGGGTCGCGATGCTCCCTTGGGAAATTGCCTTCTCTGTGCGTCAACCCATCCTGGCTATTAATCTCTGACTCGGGAATACTCTGCATTTCTCGACTCAAATTGCACTCTGGTCACCATGCATTCCATCTATGTGGTAATTCTTTCATCAAGTCGATTGCAGTTCTGATCCCAAACCCCTACATGTACGCATGGTAATCTTTACCAAGCGTAGTCATCGCCTGTATAGGAAATAAACCTGCCCGAGTACTCCTCTTTCTCTCGCTCAGCCTTACCTATCACCGCGATGACACCTTCGACACACTCTTCGACCTCGTTCTATGTGTTAAAAACTAATGTCCAGTCACTGTATCATTACCTAAATTGGCTAATCTCCGAATAGAGACACTACCACATTCGTTGTTGGAGCTTGTGTTGAAGTGCGATGAGCATAAGTTATGCAAATGGCCCTAGTCAAGTAGGGTTGACCCTTTTTTGGCTCAGTGGCATTTGACAGCTTGCCGGTATGGCTGCTCACGTGGCTGGTCACATGAGCCACATTGTGTATTTAGCTGAGCTTGCTCTACCTTCTACACCTACCTGAATACAAGCATATTCACCCAATTCTGCCATTCAGGCAGGCATCGTCTGTCATTCGTATCCTATCAGGTTGACTTTCCGTGGCGGCGCTGCCTTTGACGCGATTCTATGCCCAGCTGGTCTTGGTCTTGCACCAAGCATGGGATAGCACAGTACTGGAGCCTGTGGAACTTGCCTACCCGGCCATCGTGTTCCTTGTTGACAGGGCGCATGGCGCATGCCAACGGTGACCGGAAGAAAAGAGTATCTATCCCCATGACGCGTGCTGATAAAGATAATTGGGATCTTTGTAAGCCAGCAGCCCAGATCCACCTTTATTAAAAGCTGGCCGCGAATGTATATTTACTTTTTGTTTGGATCATCCAAAACAAAGCCGCATTTGCAACGGACAACCAGACACGGTGTGTTTTCGATCCACGACGTGACCCCACCACACGTTCTCAAACCCCTTCGCCTCCTGCTCCGCCCATACTTCTTCGAGCAACGGAATGGTGCTCCCAAACATCTGATACCGCGTCCGGTCATTCCACACCGAGCAGAACTGCACGATCTTCTGCCGTACCGATCGATCGCGTTGTTCGCAGCCCGCGAAGAAGAGCGGCAGCAACGCCTGCCGGGCGACCATGCTCTCGTCGCGACACGCCACCACATGGTCCACAATAACCCGGGCCCAGCGGACAACATGCGTTGGAATCGGGCTTCCCGGCTTCCATCGGAACACGCGGTAAATGTAGAGAAGCAGGCCGTGTCTCCATGCCTCCGAGCAGTGCATACAATCTTGGTCTTGTTGGATGTCCTCTTCGCTACCGAAGGCAACTGCGGCAGGGGAGATGTGATGCCAGGACTCGAGAGCTTGCTCGATTTGGGCAACCATCGCGGTGTCGAAGGTCACGTACCGCATGGATGACGATTGGCGTTGTTCGGCACTAAGACGCACTACTTGCATGACCAGCGTGACGACACTATGTGGGCACCCGCAGAGGTCAAAGAAATTCCACTTCCGATCATCGGGGTTCGATAGGATGGCTTCGACGTATGCGTATGGGAACACGCAGTCTTCCCGGGATAAGAGACTGGTGATGGCATCCCACCTAAATAGTTTAGCTGGAAGGGCCGGGCTGATTTTGCGTAAACTGTCTGGGGGGGAGGGGCTGTATACCACAACAGCAATCCTATTTGAGCGTCTGCCCGAGCGGACGTGGTCCATGCTTCGATTCCCCCGCACGCTTCGATGAGGCCATAGGCTCCCTTGAGATGTGTGCTCCAGTATCCAAGGGTGGATTGAGTTTCCTAACATTCATTATTAATTTGGATTAGGTCCGAGCAACAGAGATCAAGGTGCAAACGAACATCGAAGGAAAATAAGATCATAATCGTATCAAGCATGGAGGAGCCATCTTCCACATTACCGGATGCGTTGAGGCTCTCGCGGAAGAGTTTTAATGCTGTATAGCGATGGTCATCAGTTGATGGACTCTGAACATGATGACCCGCTAAAGCCATCACCGCATGGACCAGAAACATAGGTTCTGGGCCGATATTTTTGCGGTATCGAAACGGATTCATCTGTAGGTCGGACGTTAATGGGATCGTGCAGAATTCCATATTATCTATGACTTGTTAGTGGACATTGGCAGGAGCGACTAGGAGCAGAATAAGCGAACATCTCTCAAGGATAGGCCCAAACCGCTGCCAGATGCTATTGTACAGTACACTCGGTGGCATAGGTGTAGTAGTGTTAGGGAGGTCTAAAGCTGCTATGGGACTTGAATCTATAGTAGTAGTGACTTGACTCGACCATTCATAGAAGGCGTCTCCGTCAGCTAATTGTAGCTGTCCGTTGTCTGTCGGTGTAGATAAACACGGGGGTTGGCCTTTGTCTTCGCCGTTATAGCGATGCGGTTGTATTTCAGCTGTCCTAGGATTGGTCTCGGGACCGGGAGAATCGGCAGCCCTAGTTAGTGATGCATCACCCGAGACCTCAAATGGCGTCTCTACGGAAGGGCTGGCTTCCTCGGAAACGTTGACTTAAGAACGATTTTCATGTTAGCCCATAACCGTAGATTACTATTAGTCTTTAGAAGGAGAGGCCGATACCATCAGGTTCTGGGTTTTTTTTGCCTCGTAATTAGTAATAGGTTCAACAGGCGCTCCGAGGGTGGATAAATGGCTGGTTAAAAGTGTATGGCCTTACGATCTCTCATAGGATGTTCTGCAACGAACACAAATTGCTGAGGTCCATCTGCGTTTCCCAACCGACCCCTATTGGTCCTACGGGCTGCTGACCTTCTTACAGGCCTATTGGAGAGAGAATATACTGGCTTCCAGAATAGCGGCATTTTGAGCGTTCCGTAGATACCGAGTAGGGTATGGCCTGATTGGTCACAATGTTCGCATCGAGCATTGACGGATACCTTGTGAAAAGGGGCATCCTATGAGGGGCGGTTGCGAGCAGAGATCAGGTATGCCTTGAGCGGTCAGTGCAGGTTAGTTAACTAGCACCGGGTTTAAGCTTAGTAAGAGTGTAGCACTTTAGTTAACTAACATAGTTAACTACGTGTCAGAACATGTGGCCTAAAAGATGCCAAGATAAGCTGTCCTACTGCTAAGATTATTTACTAAGCAGAATGGCTCACGCGACCTAAGTTAATAACGTGTATACAGCTCGCGCGAATAAATTTTGAACCCGTATGAGCTAATCCTACTTTTTACGCGAAGAACCCGCGCTAGATATTACTTATTAAGCGGTTTACACCCGCGTGAGATCTTAAATACCTGCTATATTCTAATTTTATTAAAACTTTTCCTTTCTTCTTAATTATTCTTCTTATAAAATTAATTCTAAGTACTTAATAAGTATTTAAAATGAATTAAGGATCCCCACAGGTATTTCCATTAATGAATATAAGTAATTATTAAGCACTAATTAAGTACTTATAGACGGAGGAGGAAGAAGTTCTAATTTCATTAACACAAGCAAGGGCGGCCGCTGCGGGTGGTGGGTAACGTAAAGTTTTGAAATTGCTCGTGTGGGTTGAAAAGAAAACTTTCTCATGTGGGTGTTACCTGACTAAAGTAGGTCCACTAGCGCGATTTTGAACCCGCGCGAGAAAATAGTAGACCCCGAGTCACCTGCAACCTGGTTAATAACTACCCCCGGAGTAGTGAACTATAGTCATAATATAGTAATCATAACTACAGTTAACTATCTTATCCTCAGCCTGCGCAGTTCACCCCCATCCAGCTATCTTTCCTTATCCTACTAAGCCGCCCATAGGTATCGGTCGCGACTCGCCAAGGGCGATAGACACTCAGCAGTATTAAAGTAACGAGGGGGATAAGGAGCTCCGCTCTTTAATAGCCATAGACCTTTATCTTAATTATGTCGCAGAAAGTCAAGAGGCCCGGGAAGGAACATAAATAGCCCTGTAGACAGCTTCTATTCTATTACCACCATGTTTCTATCGTCTTTACTGCTTTAGCCTGTCTCCTACAGAATCTCTTTCCCATAGCATGGTACAATATAGAGGCAGTGTCTCACTCGGTGGTGAAATAGCAAGGTGATCAACTCCCCACGGTCACAGATGTTAACTAGTTAGTTACTGCACAGTGGGCAAATTCCCTGAAACTTGATACGATGGTACTCTTGATCTCACCCTAGCATTCCTTGATATCAAGGGGAACCACTGCCTTTGTTCTGTCACATTCTCCATAAACTCAAGTCGGTTGAACAACACAAATACACCCGTCGCTAAGGCGGCCCGAACTGTCACAAGAACACTGAGGTATGCATTTTTCAGTAACAGACCGCTTCCAGCAGAGGAATAAGTTAAGCATACCACATAGCAATCTGAAATCTCCATATTGTTAACAACTGCTTGCACGAGGTAATGCGTGTCCTATTCCTTCCATATGAATCTGGAATGAGGAAAAACATCGACGGTGAACCATACGGCGCAGAGTGCGGGTCCGGCCAGCGGTAGTCATTCCGACAAGAATTCAGAGGACGTGGCAGATACTTAGATTCGAAATATATAGGAGGGATAAATGCCGCTGCAATAATAAATTTCACAAGTGCAACAACAAACCACCAAGACCGTTTAGAGCGCCAGTGGCAGTGGTGAGGATTGATGTAAGGAGTGTCCATCCAAGAGCCATGCATAGCTGCATGCGAATTTAATATAAGAAGAAGGTGCAAAGAACGAACGAGCTATAAATACATACCGGTATTAAAGGCGTGTTCGTTCCGGCTCTGACCCATGGGCTGTATGGGGGTTGAAGAACACGCGGCGTGTTGTAAACCTTGACTCGAAACGCAGACACCAAACCTGTCAGAATCGCCAAGGGAGCGAAATAGATGAAAAACCAGGCATTCAGGAATTCTAAATACAGTAATAACTGAACGTATTCGAAACTCTTGGCCTTCCGGGTGTGGCCCATTTCATTTAAAAAGGCAGAATTAATAGGACTCTGAAAGACTTAAAGCACAGGCCCTGTTATTACCACCCAGAGTAATCTAGTAAGTAGGATATTGCAGAAACTTAGGGCTTTTTAATCCTTATATATATTATTGGATCTAAAATATAACTAGGAAATTGATTGCGTTGGTAGGGCTATGTCATTTGCCAAGGCTCGTGTTCCTTCGTATCCTTAAATTGGAATGCCCCCTTTTTATCCAGTCACAATAAATTTATCATCTACAAGATTCTATTTAGTCGGCCATGGCTCGTGTCCATGCGACTAGGCTGATCCTCCGACGGGAAATATTTTTCTCTCATCTGCCGTGGCTGAGCGAAAACAGGTTGCAAAATCTGGATCTATTTAACTTGATCAGGTAATATCCTTGCTTGTTATTTTGAGATACCTGGGGAGTAGCTTTTATATTCTATGCTGCAGAATCTACATTGATTCTCAGAAACAGAACTCTATGGCACATTTGATAGGGACATGATTTACTGACTCTGTTTCACTCGAACCGAGATTAAAGTAGAATAGGTTACGATATTGATCCGTATAATCCTACGTATAGGCCCCTTACGGATTCTAGCACCTACTGCCAGGCTGCCCAGTTTGAATATACCGAAACCAATTAATTAAGACCAGCTTGACAAGTCTTCCAATTGTGAGGACTATCCAGCATCTTACTCATAACCCCGTATTCTCTCGAGGGCATCGCTTAGTGAAATTCGAGTGCTTGGTTCTGTCTTTGTCAGGTCCACGCTGATAGACCGTAACCTGTCGCCGAGACTCCCAGCGGCCATCTACCTAGCCATAATTGAGAGCAGCTTTCCATAAGCCCAGCAGTCCGTAGCAACCCGTTCATTGAACAATGTGCTAGCAGGACCGGTTATAGCATCCTGTTGAATTATGCTTTGCATCTCCGGCGAAAGCCATTCCCATTCATACCCGCCAGTCCCACTAATGCTGTCCGCTGATGTGTACGGGTAATAACTGAGCATGCGGACCCCTTTCCGAAAACAACCAACCTGTAGAATGAAAAGGCACTAAAGAGTTGTTACAAGCTTCAGGCGAAAAGGGTGCGCAGGTTCTTGAATGACTACTGTACCGAGATAATTTTGCAAACTCCTGTATCAGTAGGTAGATAGCCGCCAAGAAGTACGATGATGGCTTAGGTACCCATTCACACGGCTTGCCCTGCGACATACAATAATTTTCTACTCTGGGCAAAAAGAAAGGAAACAAGGGCTCGAATGCTCAATCTGATACTTGTGAGTTGGCATTCTCGGATTGGCTTAACATGATGTTGGTCAAAAAAGGGTGATTGATGTCCTTGGACCTCTGGGCCTCTATTGACAGGAATGAGCCGGCGGTGGTCCCAGGTGACTGAGATATCTCCGTCGGGTCGGGTGTGCCGAAAATCGAAGGTCTTTGTTTCCGGATAATCGGACTTGACCCTTTGACCCTTTGACCCGACTTTATCCGTATCAGTGCTCGGAACCGGCATAGTCGCTTAATGGCGAGGTTGTCCCAACACTAGATAATTTGTGTTTCTCTGTCTGTGCTACGGTGGGCCTCCGAGTTTATACATGTATAGACCTTGCGCCGTGCAGAGACTTCTGTAATCGTGAGATTTAGATCGGGGTTGCTAAGGAAGCGGAAGCGGACCTTGTTGCCATTGGTTGCATCTAGACCCTTGTATCAAGATTCGGAATTCCCGTCTTGGCACTCTAAGCCAGTTTGAAGTCAATGTTTTCTGAACCATTCCTTGGCATCCTGAACCTGTCCGAACTGTATGCCCCCTTGAAGTGCCGTGCGGCCCGGGAACCGGACCACGCCCCAATTGGCTTAGGTGACGGCCAATGGATCGGAGATCTTGTCGTTAACTATAAGTTTCATTTCATTCCAGAGAAACCCGACCTTCAGCATCTTTGCCCCTGCATTGTTCGCCTTCAGTTCTTTCTCTTGGGCTGTGGTCTCTTTGTACAAATTAATTTCCCCCAGCTCATTTGAAGTACTGTGTAGGTTACCGGGAAGATGCAATCTTATCTGCAGCACGGAAGAATCAACCAGGCAGTCAAGCGTCATTATGAAGATCTTTCCCTAGGGGAGAACGTTGACTTATCGCGGCCGCTAGACCAGACGGTGATCGGCGGCCAGCCTCAAGGTATGCTGGATCTAAGAATGTCAAAAGCCAATGCTAATATCTACGTTGAAAAGGACCTGGCCCCTCAGCGGAGAATGAAGAGAAAACGGCAACAGAAACTCCCATTTCTGTTGTTCAATGGGACGACTATGACCGGCACCTTAGCCCCCGGTCATACGGTCCTTGGAAGAAATCGGCCATGACAGTTCTTGTTGCTTGCATTGGACTTGCCTGTACAGCAGCGTCTGCAATCGACTCAGCTGGAACACCTCAAATCAGTGAATATGGGGGTTTCTACAGTTATTGGGTCCTTTGCTACTGGTGAGTACTACGGACGCGATTATCCAATAGCCGTTCATCCTAACGCTGTACAGGCCTTTTCATGGTCGGATTCGGGGTCGGATCTTTCGTTTCGGGTCCTTTCTCGGAGACATTTGGCCGCAACGCCGTCTACATGGTCACCATGGTTGTTTTTCTTCTTTTTATCATGGCTGCTGGTCTTTCACCCAACGTTCAGGCTCATATGATCTTTCGTTTCTTTGCTGGCCTCTTCGCCGCAACGCCTCTCACATGTGTTGGAGGCACTGTCGCGGATCTTTGGGATCCTCTTCAGAAAACATACGGGTTCATACTCTACACAATACCTGCCTTTAACGGCCCCATGATTGGGCAGGTTATCGGCAGTTTCATTCCTACGACACTGGGCTGGCGCTGGCTAGAATGGATCATGTTGATTTTCGGTGGTCTTATGTTTGTTGTGATGCTTCTCTTCCAGCAGGAAACCCACCAAGACCTTCTTCTGACTTGGAAAGCTTCTGCACTGAGAAAATACTCGGGCCAGCAGCATTGGAGAGGCCCTATGGAGGTTCGAGAAACTACCCTTTTGCAGCGGCTGAGAATTGCAGTGTCTCGGCCATTCCAATGGATCATCACAGAACCTATCATTATACTCACGTCTTTGTATTTGATTGTGATCTATATCGTTCTATTCCTCTTTTTAGAAGGATATCGATTCATCTTTGAGCATACATACGGGCTCTCTCAGGGCATGAACAACGTCATCTGGATTGCAATGTTTGTTGGGTCCTGCTTTATCGCCTTCCAAGTTCCCATCGTCTGGAAGGTCTCCGTAAAAGAGGAAAAGGAAATCGGTCGCATCAGGCCCGAAACGCGACTATGGTACGCCATGCTTGGCGGAGCGCCAGCAATTCCGATCAGCTTGTTCTGGATGGCATGGACCAGCTTTGTGAGTGCCACTGAGACCCATAGTCGTGCATGATGGCTAACTACCGATTCTGATAGCCCCACATCAGTGTGTGGTCACCGATCATTGCGTCTGCGGTGTTCGGTTTTGGTATCACCACTGTCTTTGTCAGTGCACATTTATACATCATCGACGCATACGAGTCCGGTGCTGCATCCGCTTTTGCCATGCTTGTCATGCCTCGATACATTGCATCTGGAGGCCTCACTATTGCAGGCGGCCCCATTTATAACAGCATCGGTGTTCACTACATGCTGACTATCCTCGGAGCAATTAGCGCAGCCTTGATGTTCATTCCTTACCTCTTTTTCTTTTTGGACATCGCATCCGCCGCGCGAGTCCTCACGCCGTCACGCACGGGCCCTGAGATACCTGAACTTTCAACGATGTTCTTGATGGGTAGCTATTCCGGCTGGTTAAGGGTACATAAGACAGGTGAGGCATATGATACATAATGAGTTAAGAGGATTTAACATATAGACATGGGATTGTTGATAGGGTCGTAGGTCTGTGAAGGAATTCTCATTTGTACATAGGTTCCAAAATTAGAACCGACATCGGTTTAATTGCGATATATAAAAGGCTTGGAAATTGATTCACTTAATTCATATCCATCGTTTCAAGGTAAGACTCCCACTAGGATGGCCATTCAGGTAGTGCGGCTCAAACAAACATTGTGCCGGCTAGGCTTGAGATAGCTCTGAGATGCTCCAGAACTAGAAACCGCCTGGGGCTACCCAGAGCGTAGAATTGGCCGTACGCAGTAAGCCGCTCCGATCCAGGCCACTTGCTTCGGTGGAGCTGATAGAGTGTTTCGCCTCCTGTGAACCCATTAAAAAATATTCCGAGGTGGCAAAGGTGGGCTTTGGTGGGTCTTTTGGCCAATCCAAAGATGATCCGTCTAGAGTTTGGCGTCCGGAACTGGAGCTGATTGGGCCCAGAGGTGCTGGCGTCGTCGCATTTTCTTCAAAAAAAGACATCTTGTATTCCTTATTACCAATTTCTAATCCGATATAACTCGATCTCTGGATCTTTGTGATTAGTACACTTCTATCAGATCGCTTGATGCTGACTATCTCCTCGACATATCAGAGATTTATATGTGTTACATTTGGAAGAATGGATATTCAGCAGCAGCCACCCTCGAGGATCGGTTCCAGCACGCCTTCTGCACACAGGAAGCGTCAAAAAGTCTCGGTCGCATGCGAACCATGCCGTCGTAAGAAGATGAAGTGTGATGCCATTCGTCCAAGTGAGTTATGTCAATCCATTTGCCAACGAGGGAAAGCACTAAACGGCTTCGACGTAAGCATGTGGCGCCTGTAAAAGGAGCCCTGAGAAAGTGGAATGCACTTTCGCCTCTGGAAGGCCGGATTCCAAAGATACGACTGCACGCTTCATTCCATACGCGCCTAGTCAGTCCATAGGGGCGGGCTCAAAAATGGTCCAGAGTTTCCCGTCTGGAGATTTGGCTCCACATTCTCATGTTGAAGCCAACGAGACCGCCTTGCCCCCTGATACATTGCCACCAGGCACGGCAGCACACGACATGTATGGACATTCATTGCCCCAACCTAATGCGGTGCTCAGTGTGGACTCGATGAATGGTGTGATGGGTGATCCAGCACATACCCGGGAGATGTTTGGGAGCAGTAGCGCGGGCTCTTTCATGAGACAGATACAAGCTGCTATGAACGCCAAAACTGGCATCCATAGTTTCCCTGCTTCGGCAAGTCAAATAGACCCGACGAAGAAGCGCTCGTCGACACCTCTTCATTCCAGTCATGAACAAGCAGCTTTATCGGTACTGCCCCCCAGAGGCCTGGCCGACCAGCTTATCCAAGCCTATTGGGAATTTGAATGGTCTCTCTTTCCAATTGTGAACAAACGAGAGATTGATACCTTCTATCAATCTCTTTGGTTATCTTCAAACTCCGAATTCTGCTTACTTTCGATGGGGATCATCAATATATGCTTTGCATTGGCATGCCACTACTGCAACTTCTTGCCACCCCAGGAGCGTGGACCAATGGGGTATGACTTTTACCTTCGTGCAGAGCAGTGCCGCCAAAAGTCCCGGCATGACCCGGAGTTGGAAAGAGTACAACTTTTATTGTTACTTGGGGTCTACTTACAGAGCACAGATGACACTTTCAAGTGTTGGATGACCGTCGGGGAGGCAATTCGGATAGCCCAAAGTTTGGGCATTTGTTTCGACCATGGCCCTCCATCTGAATCTATCGCCTATCAAGAAAACAAACGGCGCACCTGGCACGCTTGTATCTGGCTAGACATGTGAGATTGCCAATCCTTGAACTTGACTTATGCTTGGGCTTTTTGATTTTTTCGTCATCGCTGTATCTCATTCCTACGTAGCTGAACGATCTGAATACCTCGAAAGCTCGATCCATCATTATTATTCGCTGACCACTGAGTTAGGGTTCTTTCAGCCACCCTTGGTCGCCCAGGAATGATTCCAAAATGGCTTTTTGGGTCTGTTCCCTTGCCGTTAATGATCGATGATGAATATTTCGAGATCCAAGAGACTTCGTCGGGGACTCGGCCGGATGGACAGCCTTGTGTCATGGCTTTCTCGGTTAAAGCTTTCGAGCTTTATCAGATTTTGGACGATGTCCTCGTCAACCTATATCTAGAGCCGATCCAACAAAAAGAATTCGACCATAAACTTGCTCATCTGCTAGAGATAGACAAGAAGATCCTTATATGGAAAGAGTCCCTTCCGAAATATCTCGAATACCCACCAACTTCGAAGTACGGTGCAACTGTGGCTCGACAGGCTACCATTCTCAGGATCCGGTAAGTTGGCCCGCTAAGGTCTCAAGCCGGAACATAGCAAATTTATACTTTCAATGGAACTGTAATAACAGCAATACAGCCTCTTACATGTGCGCATATTGCTTCTTCGTCCAGCTCTCGTGGGCTATCTCAACAACATAGCGCCTTTGAAAAGTGACAACAATCCGGCTGATGTGAGCATTTCGAGCGTTATGCTTCTGGAAAGTGGACACTTATGCTTCCGACTCGCTCATGAGCTTGTGAATATTTTCAAAACCAAGTTGTGTGTCGAGGACATGACTGGATCGCTCCCATCATGGTGGTATTCTGTATTATGTGCGTGATGCCTAGGGACCCGGTCAAGATGAATGACTGCCTAATTAGCAAAGCGCGAGTAATTGTTAACTCTCTCTCAGATGTCTATACAGCCGCCACGGTCATTCTTGTGGAGCGATTCCTCGAAGCCCAAGTCGTCACGACAGAGAAGTCAAAGGCACACCGTATATGGGACGACGCCATCCATGTTCTAACCATTTATACTCCGGTGGCGGTCTCGGCAAAGAAATGCATGGCCGCCCTCGAAGTCCTCTCCCAAAACCTTCTGCCCGGCGATGAAAGCTCCCAAGTCGCCACAAATGGCCGTGCTGGTGTTCTTGATCCCGAGACATTATCTGAAATGAGACGATTCTTGGGCGAGCAATCAAGTGTTCTTCCGTTCAGCATTGATGATTTTATGTGGCTGGGGTGATTGCCACCATGGGAGGCCGTATAATGCTTTGGAACGCCACAAGGTATCTGACTATGAGAGGCTGTGCGCTGGCACCACTGCCTCTCATACGCGTCCGGAAGGTTGCCTTTAAGGTTCGCCATTGAGCTTCTGGAAATATTTGCCTGCGCTGTACCTGACCCTACCCTGAAGGCCAGACCGAGTTTGTCAAGCTGTGAATTCCATGCAAAGCCCTATAGAGTGGTCGCAAGAGAATTGCCTTCTATATTTCTCCTTTGTTTGCGATTTAGTGAAGGCAAATGCCTGCTTCACTTCGTCGTCATGGAGGAGCTCGAGAACATTTTGAAGACGACATAGATAGACGCGGTGCATAGGGTTCGGTCAAGGTGAGGATAACCCCGGCTGGACCATAACCTTGGCCTGAAAGATCTCGTGAGCCTCAGGACATGACATCGAACCCATCAAGGGCGGGCAATCCTGAACAGCTGGTGGTATGCATATAATGCAGATTCGAGGGACAGATGGATGCTCGCCCTGTGATATTCTTTCCCAGATACCAACTTCAAAAGCTCCCAGGGGATCGAATCCTCTCGGTCCGTGCTGGGACACCATCACCAAGAATAAGGACCCGATAGCGTTCTTGAACAACTGTATCCATAAACCACATAGTGGGGTCGATGTCTCGTAATGGGTTCAAATATTTCTCAGTATTGAGAAAATTGTTCGCAATACCAAGCAGGTGCGCAACCAGAGAAACTTCGGTGGCTGTGAGCATACTCAAGAGCAGGTCGGTGACCTCATAGACTTCGACATTGACCATTATCATCTCAACAAGATAGGCGACGGTATTGCCATACGCTCGTGGAATCGCATACTTAAATTTCCATGCAGTTCTATTCATCTTCGAATGGGCAATGGGGCTTTTACAGTTGAGGTTTTCCGCTGGACATCATGGGTACAGAGGCGATTTGGGGGTAAGGGCGATGCCTTTATATATTCACAACGTTCACAGGGCCACAAGTATATTTACTCATTAAACCAAAAATGCCCGGACGAAGGGTGCATGGACGCTGGCTGGCATATCTATTATATTACTAATAACAAAAGGTTTGCTCCCCTAGAAATGGTGCTTGCGGGGCACTGTTTCATCCTATACGGAGTAGATAGTATGCTCTTTTTGGAAGGCTAGCGAGTGTCAGCAAATAGCCTGTTATCGATGAAACGTCGTAGCTAGTGCTTCCGGTGGTAAATAGTGAGGGGCTGTAGGGCATAGTAACTGCATTTTCGGGGTCATAATGCAGTGAAGTCTCCCATAAGCCTGACTCGCCGCAAAGAAAACACAGCAGCTCATCAGCAAGCATTTCTGAGCGGCGATTATCCATTGAAAGAATAGCTTTAGAATTTCCCTACCGAAAGACCAGAGAACCTCGAACTGACATAGACGACCCACAATCGAAAACATGGTGGCACCTACAATGGGATGGATGAGCCACCCAAACACGTAGAGACTGCACGGTCAGCAGGCAAAGAGTCGGAGGAACAACCTCACACTTGCACGCAGAGTCGCCATAGCGTCGCGATGTCCTCTTGGGGTTGCGAGAATTTCCCACATATAAAACGTCGATAGCTCGTCCTTTCCACCGTCGACCTTTCTACGTATCCTCTTCACCGACCTTCCTCAATCACTTTGATTTCTCCCCGCAAGCTTTATTTGACCTATTTACCGAGTTTTCCTGGGGATGGGCAGGATCCAGCAAGAAGAAGAAACACCCGGAGAGGATAGCTCTGCGGCATCCCAGATCCAAACAACAGTTTTCTGCAAATTTTGGAAGAATGACTTTCAGCATTTCTGTGCCTCGCTAATCTGTGCTGCAAGTACCTAGACCATCACACCAGACTTGGCGGCTTTCGTCATGGCCCATGATCCAGCTCGCCGCTTCAGGACAATTGTATTATGCAACATACATCAGAAATCCCTCGGGTGGCTCAGAGCCACGCCTCCATAACCAACTGCACATTGGCCCTGGATCTTTTCTGGCTGCTACACTGAGCCGGCCTGGTGCTGCAGGTTGGTTGACTAACCTGCAGGCGGCGTATGTGACCAGAAGCACACTCGGAACCGGCCAGGCTTGATGTTTTGCTAAGAATTTTTAATAAATGGTAATACTTTGCAGTCACTTCTCAACTCCTAATGGATTAAATCATAAACTTGTGGTATCTAATTACCGTCAGAATGCAATGTGACGGAGATCGACATTGATAATCCTTTTGGTGGCTATGAACGGTATCATCGCCCCACCGCTTACCCTCCAATACAGTTCTTCCCAGACCTACCATTGCCCTAATGTACTGAGATCTGATATGAAATCATTGGGTGATGGCCAGAAGCGACAGTGCTGGCCCAATTGCCAATTTGCGGCACTCCTGGCGTCGGAGTTGCTGTAATTAACACAAGCTATTCTACATAGGGCTCAGATAGATCGTCAGATAGGTCGAATTTGGAAAGTGAGAAACAGAAACTATCCGCGAGTTTCCGAATGCCACTGAGTAACTAGTAATAGCAATAAAGCTCACACCGTCAAATACTGGGGCATGGAAAGAGTCCCGAAACTTTCATGCGCAAAACCTAAAAGAAAAGGCCAGCCACCGACATTTTTCACCGCCTAGGTGCCTAAGCGATCGATCGATGTAAGGAATGTAGAAAATACACAAAGTATGGATTTGGGGGGTATGCTACGGCGTAAATGCATGGGATTGACGCGCTGCTGTTAGGGAGGAAGGAGCTCATCTGATAACACAACACAAAGGACATGAAGCTTTCCAAAATGGTTAAGGTGAATTTCGAACTATGGATATCGCATTCCATCCAGCCTCAGAAAACTCGTACATATCCAGCTATTGATGCATTCCATCGTTACATGCATGTTCGAGAATGTACACCAGTAAATTCTGGCCTGCCAACTCTGCATGCATGTAGCTAGAAAAAGGTGTCTTTTCGTTGGCAATTCCCCCTTTACCTACCTCTTGCTCCCCTCTCTATTCGCGTGACAAGCTCTCATTCCTGTCCTACCTTTTTTTGACACTTAATTCCATTCTGTTTCAAATATGCATCCAGAAGTCAAAATCCACGATATCCGGCGCCACGGCAGCGATCCGGCTGACCTACGGGCGGAATTAGTGGCCGGTCTGACAGACACAAGCTCCTTAAAGCATATACCCTCAATCATGTTATGGGACGAAAAAGGCCAGCGCCTTTTCGAGGCTATAACTTCGTCGCACGATTATTACCCATATCGCGCGGAACTGGACCTGTTGGGCAGATGGAGTGAGGATATCGTGCAGTCGGTGGAACCAGGAACGGTAATCATCGAGCTGGGAGCCGGGTGAGTTCAAGCTGGAGTTGAGTTGGTCGTAACCAGCAGGTCGCTGATCTAGTTGTAATATGAGACAGGAATTGCAAGAAAACAGGCGTGCTACTCCAGGCCTTGCACCGGCAAAAGAAATCAATCACCTACTTCGCGCTCGATGTGGCGGCCGATTCGTTGATCCAGAGCCTTTCCCGAATGACGACAATGCTGGGTAAATCCAAATACATCAGATGCCATGGACTGCTCGGCAGTTATGAAGATTGCATGGCGCTGTTGGAGGAGGAAGAGCAACGATTGTTCCGCAACCACCGGCCGCTGTTCCTGTGGCTCGGAAACAGCATCACCAACATGCCATGGCCAACATCGGTGGACAGCCTGCGTCGATTGCTGCAGTACCCCCAAAGCGAACTCCTGGCATCCATTGATGGAAATCAGGATATTAAAGCCGTGCAGACTGCCTACGACCTGCCTGATGGTAAGATACGACGCTTCGTGCGTAACGGGTTAGGGCACGCCAACCGGCTGCTGGGTGAAGATGTTTTTGATGAGGACGATTGGGATTTCGAAAGTATCTGGGATGCTGTGGCGACAGAACAACGGCTTTACCATGTCGCCAAGAGGGATCTTTCGCTACGTGTGGATGGAAATGTCGTGGCCATCGCGAAGGGGGAGAGAATTCATGCAATTACGAGCGCTAAGTGGCCTACCGACACAGTACATCAGTTGTGTGCCGCCGCTGGGGTGGAAGTAAAGTCCCATTGGATTGAGTCTGTCAGTAATTTCGGTGAGTTGAAATGCACGGTCTTTCTTCCAGTCTATACAAAACTGACCTTCTCAGGCTGCTACTTGTTGCGACTGGATCAGTGAGAAATCACAAAATGTTTGCTGCGCGGTCATTAGCTGGCTAGTCGCTTTCAGCCCAATCCCACCCCACAAATATATTGCCTACCTAAAATACGCAAAAATCGTAAATTCAAATAGCCTCTAACGTAGGCCTTGGATCAAGATTTGCATCCCTAGCCCAGTTTCACGAGGACGGCGATTAGTACAGAAGAAGACTCGCTCATTAGCACACGCTACTGAAATCAATATACGTAACAACTGCCTATAGCTATTATGATGTATCAGTAACATGGTGTGTCAGATAAAACTAGCATATGCATGGAAATAGTAAGCTGCACAGTTTTCTGTTGACATCAGAATTGGATTTGGTAACCAACTTAATCGGTGAATCTCTGCAGGAATTTCCCTGCATTCTGCTTTCAGTAAACAATCCCCGGTCTGAGCCGCCCAGACCACATGCATATAGTATCTTCGCCTGAAATTGCTGACACATCACTTACTTTATAACTATGCATGTGAGGAGTGTGCTAGATGACGTATAACATAGGATACGTACTCCAGTTCAATGGTTGTATTTTTTATGTAATTGCGAATATGCAGGCCAGAGATTGGACAGTTCACATATTGCCTTGTAATTAGACGAATATCCGGCAAAAGCAGGCAGTTGTCACGCCATCAATGGTTCACTTCATCAACTATAGGATAGATAGAACCAATTGTTCGTTGTGTCTCGTCGGGGAAAAGAATTCCTACATCGGGCGGCCCCTTGCTGATAAGAGGAATGAAGGAGTTATTGCGTGATTGACAGCTGTAAATATGCGGTGTAAGGTGTGAAAACATGCAAAATAATGAGAATACCAATAGTAGGAGTAAGAAAAGAAACCCTCCGAAAAAAAAAAAAAACAAAACGAACGGAGAAAAAGCAAAAAAAGGGCCATTGACCCGATACACTGCAGACTACCGCAGACGCGCGCGAGAGAACCTTTTCTATCTACTTATTAGCGGAGGGAATGATCTCTGTCGACCAAGTCCTGGGAACCATTTTGTTTCTTATTTTATCGTTCATTTGATCAGACTAGGCTTGCGAGACCGAATTGCAATCGAACATGACTTCCGGAGCTTGCTCTCTAGATGGAGGCGTAGCGCCTCCTTTCAATTCGCAACTGGAACGAGCGAGCGCAGAGCCTCCGGCTGCAGTCGAGGCTTGTGTGCACCATTTGATCGACGCACGCTGCGAAGAACAGCCTGAACTGGCCGCTGTTTGCGCGTGGAATGGCGGTTTCACGTATGGGCAGCTCATCATGTTGGCGCGATTGCTGGGCGCATCGCTGTCCGCCCGGGGCGTTGGACCGGAGGTCTTTGTGCCGATCTACTTCGAAAAGTCCAGGTGGATGGTTGTCGCGATGCTGGGTGTGTTGCAGGCCGGAGGCGCGTTCGTCCTACTTGATCCATCGCATCCATTTCAGCGGCTCGAGGCGATCTGCAAAACATTGAAGGCGCATTTAGTGGTAGCTTCATCCCAGAATGCGTCACAAGCTGCCTTTCTTGCCTCTAACGTGGTGGTCGTGGATGAAGAAATAGGACCGGAAAACCGAAGCGTGGCTACAACGGCGGTCACTCGCTCGAAGCCAAGCAATGCTGCCTATGCCATGTTTACCTCTGGGAGCACAGGAGCCCCTAAAGGTGCTGTGATAGAACATCGCTCGATCTCATCTTCGACCGTCGCCCATGGCCGCAGGTTGAACCTGTCTCGCACATCGCGAGTACTTCAATTTGCTTCCTACGCCTTTGATATCTGTCTTCTAGAAACATTGACTGTATTAGTACACGGAGGATGTGTTTGTATTCCATCTGAAGCGGAGCGACTAGGCGACCTTGTTGGCGCGATGAATCGGTTTCGAGTCAATTGGGCCTCTCTAACACCGTCTCTGACTCGTTCGCTAAACCCAAAGACACTAACTACACTCGAGACTTTGGTATATATCGGAGAAGCCATGAATAAGGACGATAGAGATAAATGGGCCCAGCACGTGAACTTGATGAATGGTTATGGGCCAACCGAATGTAGCGTTCTCGCCTGCGTTCACGCTTTTCCGAAGACAGCGGACGCGCCTATCAGAATTGGAGACCCAGCCGGTTGCAGCTGCTGGATCGTCGATGAGAATGACGTCCAGAGTATCTGCGCGGTCGGTCAAATCGGCGAGCTGTTGATCGAAGGCCCTATCGTTGGCCGAGGGTACATGGGGGATGAAACCAAGACCGCGACCGCCTTCATCGATCCTCCTAACTGGCTACAAAAGCTATGGCCAGGTGTTCAGAGTAAGCTTTACAAGACTGGGGATCTCGCCCGCTGTTATCCAGATGGATCTATCGAGTATCTGGGCCGCAAGGATAGCCAGCTCAAAGTGCGTGGACAACGAATGGAATCGGCCGAGATTGAATACCACTTGCGTTCACATCTCTCAGCAATGGATGTCGCCGTAGACGTGGTCCAACCAAAGGATGACTTAGAATCGACCCTTCTGACAGCATTCGTGGTACGCCAGACCAAGGCTCCCGGGGATTCTCAAACAGGAAACCCGCAAGTTGATTTGACAGTGCCAGATGAGAACTTCCAGATACTCGTCCAGCAAGCCAAGTCAAAGATGCGACAGATCCTTCCCAGCTCTATGATCCCCACGGTGTTTGTGACTTTGTCTTCTATGCCACTGAGTACCAGCGGCAAATTAGACCGCCGAAGCTTGCGTCAGCTTGGAGGTACCAAAACCCGCCGAGAGCTGCTAAAACTGGGTCTGGAGGCGACAGTGACGACAAAGCCCCGAAATATCAAGGAGAAAACGATGCAGCAGCTATGGGCAGAGGTGTTGCGTTTACCTAATGACTGTATCGAACTCGAAGATAGTTTCTGGAGTCTCGGGGGAAATTCTATCCGCGCCATGAAGCTGGCCGGAATAGCGCGCGGACGTGGGCTCATCCTGAAAGCCGAGGATGTTTTGGCTGCTGGCACGCTAGAGGAAATGGCGGCGTATGCAAGCATGAATGATTTTTCTACGGAAGAACCACCGGCTTTCTCCCTCTGCAATGACGAAAGTGAGCGCACGGAGGTGGTGCGCACACTGGGCAATTGCCAAATAAAGGAGAATGAGATTGAGGATATTTACCCTTGTACTCAGCTCCAGGCAGGACTTTTTTCGTTGGCAGTCAAACACTTAGGGGCCTACACCCTATGCATGGAATTCGAGCTCCCGGTCAACGTCGAGATCGATCGATTCCAGCGCGCCTGGCAGCTGACAGTTGAGGCCAATCCGATCCTGCGAACACGGATCGTGCCAGGGAAAGACGTCGCCCTTTGGCAGGTCGTCATACGTGATGTCATTCCATGGGAGACAAGAGGCCCAAGCGATGATATCCCCAAGCAATGGAGAGACTGGCAGCCAGGAAAGCGCTTGATCAGACTGGCAATAAGCCATCCAACAACCCCAAGCACTCCTCGCCATTTCACGCTGCTGATTCACCACGCCTTGACCGATGGGTGGGCCCTCCCATTGCTACTGAAACAAGTGGAAGCTGCATACAGAGGGGAGAAATTGCCCCCGAGGCCTTTCAGTCCCTTTGTTCGATATTTGACATCCCAAGACCAAAGTGAAATAGACCGCCATTGGGCAGAGTCTCTATCAGACTTGAACGCAGCCAGTTTCCCCAAACTGCCATCACCTGGCTACTTTCCGAAGCCTACGGCGACGACAAAACATACCATGCCCATTGCAGCGGCCTCGAATATTCAACAAATCACTGTCCCGACCCAGCTTCAACTTGCGTGGGGCCTGCTGCTTTCTCAGTATACCGATAGCTGGGATGTAGTTTTTGGGGTAACTGTTGTTGGACGTGGCGCCCCAGTTGAGGGCATCGAATCTATGACCGGACCCACCATTGCCACCATTCCCATGAGACTGCTTCTAGAGCCCCAAGAAACAGTGATCGATACATTAAAGAACATCCAGGCGCACTCCATCCGGACCATGTCTGTGGAACAAGCCGGGCTTCAGCGCATAAGTCACCTAGGCGCCGACCCAGCCGCTGCAACCCAGTTCCAGAGTCTCCTAGTCATTCAAGCTGACGAAGGCGAGCACCGGAGACCACCCTTGTTTTCCAAGCTTCGCGACCTCACTCAGCCAGCCGATAGCAGTTCGTACGGCATTTCAGTAATCGCTAAGCCATCGTCCAATTCGGTGGAGCTTGAAATTACTTACGACCCGCTGATGGTCACTGATGTGTCGATGAAGCGGTTAATTCACCAATTGGAGCACATCTACCAACAAATTCCGCAAGTGCCTAACTCCCGAATCAAAGATATTGAAATCACCAGTCCCTCCGATGTAGCGGAATTGCAAGAATGGAATGGTCAGCTTCCGCCACGGGCCGAACAGTGTGCACACGAGCTTATCTACCAACAAATTCTGACCCAGCCTGAAGCACCAGCCGTGTGTGCTTGGGATGGAGAATTCACATACCGGGAACTTGAAACGCACGCTGGAAATCTGGCAAAGCGTCTAATGGTCATGGGCGTTGGCCCCGAGACATTTGTTCCTTTGTATTTCGAGAAGTCGCGGTGGACAACCGTCGCGATGTTGGGTGTATTGAAAGCCGGGGGTGCATTCGCCATGCTCGATCCCTCGCATCCTATGGATCGACTTCAACAAATCTGTCGCGAAACCAAGGGTCACATTGTAATCTCCTCGGAATCGAGAGCCCCTTTTGCCAATCAACTTGGGGTATCAGATATCGTCATCCTCGGTCCTAATCATGTCGAATTGGTAAACGACGTAATCAGTGGGAGATCCAGTGCCGTCACACCGAGCAATGCGATGTACGCGGTGTTTACGTCAGGTTCAACGGGCAAGCCCAAAGGGGCCGTTATCACACATGGTGCTTGGTGTACCGGGGCGCAGGCGAATCACCCTAAAATGCATCTGGACCGAAATTCCCGAGTGCTGCAATTTGCAGCCTACGCCTTTGATATGAGCGTTTTCGACAATCTAGTGACGCTGGTAGTGGGTGGATGCGTATGCGTGCCGTCTGACCAGGATCGCATGTCGAATCTTGCTGGCGCGATTACCGCACTCAGGGCCAATTGGGCCACAATTACGCCATCTGTATCGCGGATTTTAAGCCCAGAGCAGTGCCCTACTTTGAAGCATATCGCCTTAGGTGGAGAGCCGATGTCGCGGGCTGACGTTGAGCGGTGGTCTCCGCATCTGCATCTCATGAATTCCTATGGCCCCGCGGAATGCGCGGTGCAAGTGTCATTGCAGCAGGCCGTCAATACTAAACAATTGACAAATATCGGCACTGTTAACGGTGCAGTCGGATGGGTTGTTGACTCACGAGACACAGGGCGCCTTTGCGCTGTTGGCGCTGTCGGGGAATTGCTTATCGAGGGTCCGACTATTGCTAGGGAATACCTCAACAATCCGCAAAGAACGGCTGAAGCATTTGTTGAAAACCTCCCTTGGCTGCGCGCGTTCCGAGACGCCCCATCCCGGTTGTACAAAACGGGAGATCTCGTGCAATACACAGACGACGGAGAATTAGTGCTCGTTGGCCGCAAGGACACACAAATCAAGCTGCGTGGACAACGGGTGGAATTGGAAGAAGTGGAACATCACCTGCGCCGCTGCTTTCCTGGTGCTCAGGGAGTAGTGGCTGACGTTCTTCCCTCACAAGCCGGTCGAGCTTCTCTTCTGGCTGGTTTCGTCGCGTGCACATTGGGCAGCAAGTCATCTAATTTGATTATGGAGAGCGACGCAAACTTCCGTAAAGTAGCGGCCACTGCGCTTTCGCAAATGAGTCAGGCTATTCCGCCGTACATGGTCCCTGCGGTTCTCATCCCCCTAAGCCGTCTGCCACTCTCTGCAACTGGTAAGCTGAATCGGCGTGAGCTGCGTTCACAGGCGGCTCTGCTGTCTCGCGAACAGCTTGACAATTTCAGGATGGCGGAGGAAACCACCATCCGACAACCGGAGACTGATACCCAGGCAGACATACGGCGACTGTTTGGGGAGGTGCTGTCGATCCCTGAAGACCAGATAGGAATCCAGGACGACTTCTTCCGACGAGGAGGTGATTCCTTATCGGCCATGAAATTGGCTGCGCTTGCTGAGAAATCGGGCTACTCGTTGAGCGTGAGGGATATCTTCACCAGCCCGCAAATAGTCGACCTCGCGGGAAAGACGAGCAGGGTGAATGGCACGCGGAGTGAGAATGTACCCCCGTTTAGTCTGATCCCAGACTCGACAGACCAAGAGCAAATTATATCAGAACAGTTGGTCCACAGCGATGTCAGCCGAGACCAGATTGAAGATATATACCCAGCCACACCGATGCAGGAAGGTCTCATGGCATTGACCTTCAAAACGCCCGGGAAATATGTGGCGACATTTTTCTATGACTTGAAAGAAGGGATCGACTTAGAGCGTTTCAGAGCAGCGGTAGATAGTACCGTTTCCGCAAACCCGATCCTGCGCACACGATTGACCCAAACTTCTCAGGGCTGCTTCCAGGTCGTCGTGCGCGAAGAGCCATACTGGGAGAAATATAGCGCAAAGCAGGATTATGAGGACCACTCTGAGACTATAATCATGGGTCCTAATGTGCGTTTACTTCGCCTTTCCTTGATTACCAGCCCTCCTCGCCTCGTCATGGATATTCACCATGCCCTTTACGATGGCTGGTCACTGCCGCTAGTTTGGGAGCAGATTGAGGCTGCCTACCGTGAGCAAAGTCTCCAGCCCCGGCCATTTTCGCCGTTCATCCGTCATCTCCAGGGGCAAGAAGGCACGGCTTCATACTGGCGGTCTCAACTCGAAAACCTGAACGCAGCTGTGTTTCCGGTTCTCCATACCAAACGTACGAACCCATGCCCAGCCAGGCCATCCACCGACGGCATTCCGTAAGGGCCGGCGTTCAGCTGGATTTCACGATGTCAACGGCTGTTCAATTAGCATGGGCGATCATTATGTCTTATTATACGGATTCCAGTGATGTCGTGTTTGGGCTGACCCTTAGTGGGCGCAGCGCAGCTGTTTCCGGCATCGACCAACTTACAGGTCCGACTGTTACAACCGTGCCACTTCGCGTCAGATTAGACTTCGATCGATCTGTCCAGGAGGAAGTGCACCGCATTCAACAGCAGCTGATGGACATGACGGCGCACGAGCAGATCGGGTTGCGCGAAATTCGATCACTCAGCAGTGACGCAGCCAAGGCATGTCAGTTCCAGAGCCACCTGGGGATTCAGCCGCCGACTAAATCCAGCTATGGCGCCTTGGCAACTGGCTTTCGAAGCGCGCACCAGGACTATGGGGCATTCGCAAGTTATGGCTTTGTCCTTATTTGCCACCTAGCCGCGGAGGCGAGTGAGCCCCTGGATATTGTCGCCCAGTACGACCGGGAGATGTTGGACGCGCACCAGGCCCAGAGGATGGTGATGCAATTTGAGCACGTTCTTGATCAAATCCTCTCTCATCCTGAGAAGTCTCTTCGAAGTCTGTCAGCAATTAGCGATCATGATTGGGACCAAATTAGATCTTGGAACACAGAACTGCCATCAACATACGAGCGCTGCTTGCACGATTCAGTCCTTGACCATAGGATTCGTCGGCCGTCTGCACCAGCAGTGTGTGCTTGGGATGGAGACTTGACGTTCGAAGACTTGGCCTCCTACTCTCTCGGGTTGGTGCAGCTACTTAGAGACAACGGTCTTCAGAGCGGATCGATCGTGCCGGTTTGTCTGGAGAAGTCGAAGTGGTGTATCATCACCATGATGGCCGTCTTGCGCTCTGGAGCGGCCCTCGTTTGCATTGATCCTAAGCTACCAACTGAGCGACTGAGAGATATTCTTGATCAGATTAAGCCTCACATAGCGATCGGGTCAAAAGAGACAAAGGGGAAATTCGAAGGGCTTTCTGCTGCTACCATATTGACTGTGCCCGTCCCAGTGCAAGTCCCCAGGCTTAGCTTGACCTCAGCTAAAGAGGCCTGGGTGGACCCCAAATCCCCAGCGTTCATTGTTTTCACATCCGGATCCACCGGAAGACCGAAGGGCATAGTAATGGAGCATTGTAATCTGTCGACCAGCATTCGAGATCATAGTGACTCGTTGAAGATAGCTCAAAATAGCCGCGTGCTTCATTTTGCGTCATATGCCTTTGATGCTAGCATTTATGAGATTTTCACAACCCTCGTCAACGGAGGATGCGTCTGTATTCCCTCTGAGTCTGATCGGATGAATGCGATTGAACAGTTTATTGCAGACAAGCAAGTCGACGTGGCTATTTTGACGCCATCAATGCTTGCCATATTGGATCCCAATGAAGTACCCAGTGTGAGGACCGTGGTATCCGGAGGCGAAGCACTCACACGAGATGTTGCCAGTCGCTGGGCGTCTCGCGTGAGACTAATCAATGGTTACGGGCCAGCCGAAACGACTATTTGCGCGGCGGGCCCTGTGGATAGTCATTGGAAGCCGGGGACCATCGGGCCTATGCTAGGCGGACTGGCATGGGTGACCATCCCCTCAGATCCTCAGCGGTTGGTTCCGCTGGGAGCGATAGGAGAGCTGATTATCGAAGGGCCTGTTGTTACTAGAGGCTATCTGAACCGTCCTGACCTGACGCAGGCGGGATACATCGACCCCCCAGAATGGCTTACGCAGTGGCGGAATGGCAAGCCCGGTCGTGTGTATCGATCGGGGGATCTAGGTCGAGCTCACGACTGAAGGGGCTATCCGATTCATTGGCCGCAAGGACACACAGGTGAAATTGCACGGGCAGCGCGTTGAGCTAGCGGAAGTCGAGTATCATGTGCGCCGCTGCACAGGGGCCCAGGATGCAGTTGTTGACATTGGAACACTGGAGGGTTCACCGGTCCTGTTTGCTTGTATAGTCCAGGGCTTGCAACATGGCCCAGCAGGAACCGGGCTCTTCCTGCCTCCGACCCACAGCTTCCACAATAGCGTTCAAGTCGCCCAAGAGTCCCTCCGGGAATCAGTTCCATTATATATGATCCCCACACTCTTCCTGCCCGTTGCAGAAGCTCCGCGAACATCAGGAGGAAAGGTCGACCGCCGTCGCCTTCGTGATGCTGTAGCAGCGCTGTCGTCCGCAGACAGACAGATCTATACGGCGGGGTCGCGTCGCAAGCACCGAGAACCATCCAGTGCACGAGAAGCGTCGATTCACGCTGTTTGGGCTCTTGTGTTGAACAAGGAACCTAAAGCGATCGGCGTAGACGACAGCTTCTTCCACCTAGGTGGCGACTCGATCAGTGCCATGCGTATGATCTCACAATTGAACCGTGTCGGTATCTTAACCTCTGTTGAAGAAATTTTCAAGCAAAAAACGATTGCCAACCTAGCGCACGGCTACTGAGAGCGGGAGTGGCAACTTGTGCTCTTCAGATGAGGCCTGCCTTGGGCATGCCATTCCGTCCTTCACAGATCCAGCAACTCTTTCTTGATAGAAACCCAACCAACTTTGACCGTTTCAGTCGCGGTTCTCTGTTCGAGCTGCAGAGGCTTGTTGCATCAGAGGAAGTACACCAGGCCGTGCGATGGGTCATAGAGACTCATTGTATGCTTAGGGTGCGGCTTTCTCGCGACAGCGACGGGGAATGGCATCAAAGGATTACCACGGACATTGACACGTCCTACCAATACCAAAGTCATCACATTATATCGCACGCGCACACTGAAGACATCTTCAGAGCTCATCAGGATGCTCTGCGAGTTGAACATGGACCACTGGTAGCCGTTGATCTAATGTACATGGACGGCGGGAAGCAATGGCTGTCCATTGTTGCTCATGGCTTAGTTGTCGACAGGGTATCTTGGCAGATCATTGTGGGCCATCTAGAGCAGGTGCTGGATTCCAAGCCCATCTCCCCGAAGCCAGGCATGTTGTATCCCAATTGGTGCCGCCTCATGGAGGAGCGGGTTGGTTCCCATACAGGCATCGTGAGTCAGGGAACCCCTAGTGCTATGATGGACTACTGGGGCTTGACCGAAACGGACAATGTGTACGACGACATGGAGGTATATGAAATCTCCTTGGACAAGGAAAAGAGTGACCTCCTTCTTGGACCTGCTAACGAACCTATTCAAACGCGACCGAGTGAATTGATCCAGGCGGGACTATTGTTGGCGTTTTCCAAAACATTCCCAGACCGATCGATACCAGTCATCCTCAACGAAGACCATAGCCGGGAGGGTTGGGGGAACAAGATTGACGTGTCAGGAACCGTTGGATGGCTGAGCAGCATTTATCCTTGCCATGTGCAGGTAGATGCCAGCCATGATTTGGTGGACATCGTGCGTCTAGTTAAGGATGCGCAACGCGACGCCGAGGATCGTGGACGCTTCTCTTCGCCCGCACAACGCGGCCAAAAAACCGAGATGGAAATTTTGTTCAGCTACGGAGGTGCTCAAAGCACGACAAAACCTGGCTCCTTGTTCAAGCTCGCTCCGGTGTCCTCTTCGCAGTTGTTACGCAGGGGCTCCCACACTGTCCCCTTTGCCCCGATTGAAATCCTGGCCGAGGTGACCAAAGACCGACTGTCGGTCCATTTTACCTATAGCAAATCAATGAAGAAGGCTGGAGCGATCATTCAATGGGCAGTCCAGACTTACGAGGCCTTGTCAATCCTGGCACAGAAGTTGCCGACACTTCCACGTTATTTGACACGCTCTGATTTTCCCTTCCTTCATCTAACCGATGAGCATTTTGAGCGATTCCGAACCGAGACTATCAATCCTTTCACTCGTGCTGGATACGCCGTAGAGGATTCTTACTCCTGCTCGCCTATCCAACATGGTATGCTGTTGGCTCAGGCCAAAAACCCACAGGAATACATAAACCGAGTCGTTTGGACAGTTCGTGGCCGGGAGAGACAGCCAGTGGATACGGACCGACTCGTACACGCGTGGCATAAGGTTGTGCAAAAACACCCAATCCTACGAACCGTATTTGTGGATAGTGCTCGCGGTGACGGCAGTATGGACCAGGTTGTTCTCGACGGTTTCGGGACTGACATAGTTCAGCTCTCCTCAACTGAATCAGACGATCCACTAGAAGCATTACCTCACCACCGGGATTTTCTTTTCCCCAAGATGAGCCCACCGCATCGGTTAACGGTCGGCCGGTCGGCCACGGGTGCCGTGGCTTGCTCGTGGGAGGTCAATCATGCCTTGGTGGACGGCGTTACTACTGCTGTGATTTTCCACGATCTTCTTCAGGCCTACGATGGCCTCTTATCCCTTGGCATAGACCGTGTGTACAGAGCCTACATTTCACACGTGCAAAAGCAATCGCCGGCCGCATCCCAGGCATATTGGGACAGATATACGGAGAACCTCGAACCGTGCCTCTTTCCCAAACTCGCTAACAATAACCAGCATGCCTCTGATTCCAGAGTGGGCCACTTGAATCGCACCTTAACCGGAGTTCCAGGGCTTCGAGTCTTCTGCCAGCTGCATGAACTAACGCTGGCCACGGTATTTCAAGTCGCATGGGGCCTGGTCCTCCGAGCATATGCGAGATCCGATGACGTTTGCTATGGATATATGACTTCTGGTCGAGACGCACCCATTGAGGGCATTGAGAAAGCCGCAGGGCCGTTCATTAATTTGCTAGTGCGGCGAATGAACTTTTGTGAAGGGCTTAGTGCCATATCAATGTTACAACAGTCCCAGGACGAGTTCGCGCAGTGCCTGGCATATCAGTACTGGCCGCTGGCCTCAATTACGCATCGCCATCGGGGGGATCTCTTCAATTCATTCATGTCAGTTCAGAGCGTTATGCCCAACCTTCTGCTGCCAGATTCATCGTTAGTCTTTGAACGAACAGGAAGGGCAGAACGCCACAGAGGTATGTTCTTTATTTCCCTTCTCTTGTTGTTTCCCTTTCCTTTTGATGATGGGTATATGGTCCGTTTGCTTGTTGTGGCTAATATCACGGTCTTCTTAAAGTATGACCTAGCCCTCCATATTGAAATCGGCAGGGACAATGTCAGTCTGCTTTTAGATTATAAACAGTCGCTCTTTACCGACTCCAACGCCGGGTTTGTTGTCGACGCATTTGAACAAGCCGTGCAAGGAATCGTCGATTACTCTGAGCGACCGGTCAAGTCAATCCCTGTCATTGGGGGAAAGTCTCTCAAGGCAGTACGGGAATGGAATCAGAAAGTCCCGCAGTCCGTGGACCGATGTGTCAGTGATATGATTTTTGATAATTATCGCACGAACCCAGACTCCCCTGCCGTTTGCGCCTGGGATGGCAGCTTCACGTACTCAGAACTGGAAAAACACACCGCGAATCTTAGTTACCGATTATCTCGTCATTATGGCGTAGGCGCCGAGATTCTTGTTCCGATCTGTGCCATTAAATCTTGCTGGGTGACTGTGGCAATTATAGCCGTGATCCGAGCCGGTGGCGCGTTTATCCTCTTAGATCCCGGCCACCCACTGTCCCGCTTACGTGCTATCTGTACCAGCTGTGAGGCTACTGTGATATTAGCCCCTCCACAGTATCGAGAACTAGCCAGTCAGTTAGTGAGCCAAGTGGTGACCTTTGGAGGAGAGCTTGCGGCAGAAGGCATTAACGAGGCACATGGTGGGACAGATATTCCTAGGGGATGGACCCCAGACAACGCGCTATATGGTATTTTCACGTCAGGGTCAACAGGACAGCCAAAGGGGGTAAATAATACACCATCGCGCCTTTGCAACTTCTGCCATCAGCCAGGTTGGGACGTTGGGCATCGGCCCTCATTCCCGCGTGCTGCAGTCTGCATCATTCTCGTTTGATGTTTCAGTGGGTGAGATACTCACAACGTTGATCCAGGGCGGCTGCTTGTGTATTCCTTCCGAAGAGCAGTGCCAAGGGGGTCTGTCCCGTGCTGCATGCGAGCTGCAAGCGAATTGGGCTATTTTGACTCCATCTGTGGCGCGGACCCTACGTCCGAATGACTTTCCAACACTACGCACCCTAGCCTTGATCGGAGAAGTAGTGAGCAGTACAGAAATCCAGAGCTGGTCCCAGGCGGTCAATCTCATTCTCACATACGGTCCTGCGGAATGCACACCGTGGTGTACAGGAACCGTTGAAAGAACAACCCCTGGTACCGATGGACGAAGCTTGGGTCGTTCGTTTGGTTGCCGCATCTGGCTTGTCGATCCTCAAAACCCAGACCTTCTAGTTCCATTCGGGGCTGCAGGTGAGATTGTGATCGATGGTCCAATTGTAGGACGGGGGTATCTTAAAGACCCATCCACCACCCAAGCCGCGTTTCTAGACCGCCCCCGAACATGGGGCGAGGAAATACCTGGTCGGGTATACAAAACAGGAGATTTAGCACGATACAACGAGGATGGCACATTGCAATTTGTCGCTCGCAAGGACTTTCAAGTTAAGCTACGCGGACAGCGGTTCGAGTTAGCCGAGGTGGAACATCATCTTGGACAGGTTTTTGGTGATGCCCAGGACACATTTGCAGAGGTCACTACCACATGCCATGGGGCCAAGCTCTTGGTAGCGTTCATTTATGCCCCAGGTCCCTCCGCTGCTGCTGAAGAGGGCAAGCACGCGCTATTTGGGACAGTCACTGCGGCATTGCGCACGACCACTGAAGCGGCCGAGACCCAGCTGGGTACAAGATTGCCCGGATATATGGTTCCAACGCTGTTTCTTCCACTACAGCGTATCCCACTGACAAGGAGTGGCAAGTTAGATCGCCGTCAGCTCCGGGAAGCAGTGACAAATTTGTCATTCGATGACTTGCAAGCTTACTTTGCTCCCGTCGCTGCTCGCACCATGCCAACCACTCCTGTGGAGAAACGTCTGCAAGAGATTTGGGCCGATGTATTGAATCGCCCTGCAGAGACAATCGGAGTGACGGACAGTTTCTTTCGCTTAGGGGGGGACTCGCTTGGCGCCATGCAGGTGGTCTCACAAACAACGGCGGCCGGATTCAGTGTCACAATGCAGCATATCTTCCGACTGAAGACTATTTTGGCCTTGAGCTCATTGGTTTCTAAGAGTCAGCCTATGTTTGATAACGAGGAGTCAGGTGGCCCTCACCACTTTGTTCCTCTGTCGCCAGGACAGCAGATGTTGTTGGGCCTTGCACGGTTTGGCTCTGGTTCCTTCACGCAGAGCGTCCAGCTTGTACTAGAGAGGTTTTACTCTCATTCAACGGTCGAACAAGCCATTCATCAGCTAGTTGCATGCCATCCTATGCTGGACGCAACTTTCCGCCGCACCGGTGATGATGACTGGGATCAAACTTTCACTACCCACCATCAGTCGAACGTGCGGTTTCAATATACTAAGGTCGAATCCCTGGACGCTATTGCCGACGTGGTGCAACAAGGGAGGGCAGCATTGGACATTGAGGCCGGACCTGTTTTCTCAGTTGATCTTGTGCAGATCGCAGAGAAGAGCCAACACCTATTTATGGTCGCGCATCCTCTTATTATGGACAGGCAGTCGTGGAAAATCATTTTGGAGGACCTGCAGCTAGGTCTCACTGCGGGATTGACCACTAAGAACCCAAACACATCTTTCTTAACGTGGTGTAAAAGGCAGTCCTGGTGCTCCCAAACTGAGTCTTCTGTTTCCGATGCGTTTGTTGCTCAAAGAAACCGACTATCCGATTCCGTTGGAGTATTGGGGTTTGCAAGATCTGAATAACCCATATTCGAATACCCTCGAAGCAAAGCTTTGTTTAGACCGAGCCACTACAGCCACTTTGTTAGGTGCAGCCAACAATGCGTATCGGACAAAGCCGGACCATCTTCTCCAGGCCGCCTTATTACGGGCTTTTAGTGTGACATTCGAAGACCGCTCGCTGCCAACTGTTCTGGCTGAGAGCCATCTACGCCAGTCGCAGACTGCTCACATTGATACAAACAGTGCAGTCGGGTGTTTTACCTCTCTTTTGCCATTGCGGATCCATGGTTCAGATCCTCATGGCATCTTGCGCCAGGTGAAAGATCGTGGTCGTGAGCCGGGCTCTTCTTTCGGCCAGAGTCTACCTGTCGAGCTCATATTCCGCTTTCACGAGGAGATAACTGTACTCGAGGAGCAGGAGCGAGTCTTCCATCCAATTGGCAAACGTGCCCGAGGAACATATACTGCGGGACACAAATCCCTAGAACGACTGGCTTTGATTGAAGTGACTGCGGACCTGACACAAGAGTGCCTCGAGGTTCGTTTTTGTATACCCACAACGTGCGGCGTCCAACCGTCCCATCGGACAATGGATCAATAGATGCGCCCAGGAGCTCCGGCGCATGGCTCGTGAACTACCCTCACGCCCGCCACAACCGACGCTCAGTGATCTTCCCCTCGTCTCATGGAAATATCTCGATCTGGACGAATTCTTTGCATTCCACATTACCCCAAATAGGGCTATCCGCTACCGATGTCCAAGAAGTCTACCCGTGTTCCCCGATTCAGCAAGGCATTCTTTTGACTCAGAAGCGCGAAGGGGACGTTTACAACATCCGCTTCATCTTGGTGGCCGAGTCTCGGTCGGCGTCCTCAAGCGTCGTGGTCGATAAGCTCGCCTCCGCTTGGAATGACGTGGTTGCGAGACATCCCATGCTTCGTACCTGCATCGTGGCAGACAGCTCGCGAAATGGACTCGACATCCAGCTTGTTCGACAGACCATTCCTGACGACGTCGTGACTATTTTGCCCCCATGCCCTGATCCTCTGCGAGAAGTCCAGAATAGACCGCGGGCCGATTCTTGCCTGGCCGACCGCCATATAATCTCACTATATGTGTCCCTCACTGGATGGCCGGGTCATTGCCGCGTTAGACATCAGTCATGTTCTCATAGATGGTGCTTCACTCAATATCCTGGTCCGCGACCTTGTAAATGCCTATGATAGCCGCCTACCCAGTGGTGTTGGCCCCTTGTACTCTGCATACATGTCCTATCTTCAGTCGTTGGATCTTGCCGCCTCGAAGGAATTCTGGGCCGATTACCTGCGCGGCAGCCATCCTTGTCTATTACCTGCCTCCAAGATACTCCCCGAGATTGAGACATCACAGGAGCGCTCATTCGGACCTTCGAGTTCGATCTTTCTAGCCACGCTAAACTGCAACAGCTCTGCGCCGACAATGACGAGTTCACGCTTGCCAACGTCATCCATGTCGCCTGGGGACTAGTCTTACAGGCCTATACGGGCTCTGATGACGTATGCTTTGGTTATATGACCTCGGGTCGCGACGTGGCTGCAGTTCCCGGCATATTAGACGCTCTGGGACCTTTTATCAGCATTTTGGTCTGTCGAATGCTACTGCCCCGGGATGCGGATCTCGGTCGTGTTGTCCGTCAGGTGCAGCAGGACTTTCTGAAAAGTGCCGATCACCAGCACCTGCCCTTTGCTGACATTCAAGGTGCCGCTGGGCTTCCAAATATAGGTCTTTTCAATACTGTCCTCTCGTTTGAGAAGCGAGGACTAGCCAGTGATGTGAAACATGAGGGATCAATTCGGCTTGAAGCCACTGGAGTGGATGGGTCCAGTGAGTTCGACCTGTCGGTAGCAGTCTCGGCCGAAGAGCATCGTACAGGAATTATGCTGGGGTACTGGCCATCATTCCTCTCTGACAAGCAGGTCGCGATGATAGCAGATACTTTCCAGCAAGCTATCTCTCAGCTGACGACCGGCATTGGCCACAGGACAGTTGGCCAATTGGATTTACTTGGTGAAGTCGGACGAGCCCAAATCGAGACATGGAACCATAGTCTTCCGCCACGCATTGACTGTTGCATGCACGACCTCATTTCCCAGCGCTGTGCTGAGCATCCACACAAGCAGGCTGTCTGTTCCCATGACGGTGAATTTACATACGAGGAGATGGATACACTGGCGTCTGCGTTGGCATCTCACTTGATGCGCGAGCACAGTATAGGCCCCGGCTTCTTTGTGCCGGTTTACTTCGAGAAATCGCGATGGGCCATCATTGCTATGCTGGCCATTACGAAGGCGGGCGCCGCGTTTGTGTTGATAGACCCGACGCATCCCCGTCAACGAGTATTGGAAATCTGCAGTCAGACCCATGCTCCCTTAGTGGTCACATCGGAGAGTCGAAGCCACCAGGCAAAGGGCCTGGCGTCGGCGGTAGTGGTCATTGGAGACAGCAAGACGCAATGGTCAGCAGGCGATATTGTTCCCCTTAACAATAACTCAGTTTCACCTGATCAGCCACTTTACGCCGTCTTCACGTCTGGCTCCACTGGAAAACCAAAAGGGGCTGTGGTTACTCATCGGAGCTTGTGTACAACCGCATTGTCGCACATTCCGCACAAGGGATTAGATCAATCAGCTCGCGTGCTACAATTTTCGTCTTTTGCGTTCGATAGTAGCATCTCTGAAATCCTCTTTACTCTGCTCGCTGGGGGCTGTGTTTGTGTGATGTCGGATGAGGAGCGAGTTGGTGACCTGAGTGGAGCCATCCGTCGCCTGGATGTCAACTTTGCGTCTTTGACTCCTTCTGTGGCCCGCATCCTCGACCCACTTCAAATCCCCGGCCTTAAAGTCTTGGGCCTAGTTGGTGAAGCTACTGCTCCAGGAGACATCTCCAGATGGAAGCCTTGGGTCCGGTTGATGAATATGTATGGCCCGGCGGAATGTTCTATATCTTGACCACCATCCATGCTCCCGTGCGGAATGAGCACGATCCTACCAATATCGGGAAATCGTATGGTGCTGTTTGCTGGATCACCACTGCAGAAGACCCCAACCGGCTAGCTCCTGTAGGAGCCATTGGTGAGCTGATTATCGAGGGCGACATCGTTGGCGCCGGTTACTTGAATGACAAGGCCAAGACACAGGCGGCATTTATATCCCCTCCAACATGGCTCTGTCAGCTACGCGCCCCTGGGAATCCCGGTCGCCTCTATCGAACGGGGGATCTGGTACAGTATGAGCCGACAGACGGGACAATACGTTATATTGGCCGCAAAGACACGCAGGTCAAGCTGCGCGGACAGCGCATCGAGTTAGGCGAAATTGAGAATCACCTTCGGCGGGCTATACGGGACACTGCCATCGATGTTGTTGCCGAGGTCGTGGAGCTCACGAAACAGCCCAGTTCTTCGGCCCTCATAGCTTTTATCGCGAACCCCCAAATCAAGGCAGATCCAGGAAGCATGTTCGGCACAGCAGATCAATCCTTCCGTGATACCATCACTGCCACCATCGCCCAGCTCGATCTAAGCCTGCCAGTTTTCATGGTCCCGAGTGTTTTCGTCCCTCTGCGGTGCATACCGTTGACTAAGACCGGGAAGGCGGACCGTCGTGTTCTTCGAGAGGCCGTTGTGTCTCTACCAGACGCCCGTCTTGCAGACCTCACTCCTCCGTTTGCCGATGCCACGAAGCAGCCACCAACCACCCCAGCGGAATGTGCGTTCCAACGGCTATTCGCAGACCTTTTTCGGCGGGATGACGTGTCTACCATCGGAAGAAACGATCACTTTTTCCGCCTGGGCGGGGACTCGATTCGCGCCATGGCCCTGATTCCTGGGGCGCGAGAAGCCGGCTATACGATCGCCATGGCCGACATCTTTAAGAATCCTAGACTTTGTGACCTAGCCCAGGTGGCTCGGCAAACCAATCATGATACCAGTGCATCGCTAGCCCCATTTGCGCTCATTTCACAATCAACTGACCTGGTTGAGTCCGCTGCAGTACAATGCAGCGTATCACCCGCTCAGAATTGAGGACATTTATCCCTGTACGCCAGTACAGGAGGGGCTCATGGCTTTGTCGACTAAATCTGCCGACTCTACCAACAACTACAAGGTCACCTTCGACTACCAGCTCGATTCGGGCGTAGATCTCGATCGCTTTCGATCCGCGTGGAATGCGGTGGGTTGCAGCTAACCCCATCCTTCGCACGCGCATGGTTCAATCGGATCGACAACCTGGTACTTTCCAGGTGGTCCTCGCTGACTGCCCTCACTTTTTACCAATTCGAAGACCCCCAGACACATAGGAAACATACCGGCGCGCGTAAAATGGATCTCGGGCAGGAATTAGTCGATTTTTCCCTGGTGCTTCCTTCCGGTGGCCCCAGGCAGTTTCACTTGACGCTGCACCACGCTTTGTACGACGGCTGGACGATTTCTTCCTTGTGGGACCAAGTTGAAAGCAGCTATCAAAACCCCGGCAGAGCATTAGTTCTACGCCCATTCAATCGCTTCATTGAATATGCTGAGCACCAGGCTGATGCGGCTGCTCAATATTGGCAAGAGGAATTCTCAGGGCTCTCTGCACCAGTCTGGCCCAGTCTGCCCTCGGGACGCCATGTGCCTGTGGCTGATTCCTCTCTCCACCGTACTATTAACCACGTTGGTTGGAAAGACACATCAGACTATACTGCCACAACCTTTATCCACCTGGCTTGGGCCCTGGTAATGTCCTGCCAAACAGACTCCGACGATCTTGTGTATGGGATCACCTTGAATGGTCGCAGCGCGCCGGTGATTGGCATCGAAGAGACCACTGGGCCGACTATTGCCACGTTTCCGCTACGCGTTCAGTTAGGACTTGACCGAGACACGGTGGAAGACACACTATCTTCAATCCAGCAACAGGCGGCACACCGCATATCCTTCCAGCTTTTGGACTGCAGAACATCCGGTGTGCAAGTACTGAAGCCAACCAAGCATGTCAGTTTCAGTGTCACTTGGGCATCCAGTCTTTTTCAAGTTCACAACCAGCGTCCAAGCTAGTAACCGAGCTGCCTTCCGAGCATACCGATTATGCCGCATTCGCTGAGTACGCCATTCTGCTCATTTGCCACTTAGATGAGACGAGCCCATCAAACATTGATGTCGTGATGAATTACGACCAGCAGATCATCCCGTCTATAACAGCGAAAAGACTCATCGGCCAATTCGCCCATCTGCTCCAGCAGCTGCCTAACAACTTAGGAACCCCACTGAATCAGCTTGACCTCCTCAGCCCCGACGACCGAGACCAATTGCTTAAATGGAATCAAGATATCCCACCATCGTTTAACGTTTGCCTTCACGACCTTGTTCTCACCCATGCCGCTGCCGCTCCCAATTCAGCAGCCGTCTCAGCATGGGATGGTGATTTCACGTATTTGCAATTGCAGGCACTTTCCGGGCAGCTCGCTTGTCAATTAAACCGCCTGGGTGTACAGCCCGGCAGCCTGGTACCAATCTGCTTTGAAAAATCTAAATGGACCGTCATCACCATGTTAGGGGTTTTGCGAGCCGGTGGTGCATGCGTGCCTTTGGACCCTGGCCACCCTGCCCAATATATGGAAAGCATCATTCACCGCGCAAATGCCAAATTGGTTTTAGCTTCGCCCCAAACTCAGAACCTCATCCCAGAGCATTGCAATGCCCTAGTCAGGACCGTCCCCCTTGAGGGACTAGCAGCGCACGGAACTGTCGAATCCTGGCCGCAGCCCAAGTTTGCTGACACGGCATTCGTCATCTTCACCTCTGGAAGTACGGGTCAGCCAAAAGGAATATTGATGGAGCATTCGAACCTCTGCACGAGTATTCGGGATCATGGCCCGCCAATGCGTATCAACTCATCTACTCGAGCCCTTCACTTCGCCTCATACGCCTTTGATGCCAGCATCTATGAGCTTTTCTCTGTCCTAGCCAACGGCGGCTGCGTCTGCATTCCGTCCGACTCTGATCGTCTCAGCAACCTAGCGGGATTTATCAATGACGCTCATGTGAACTATGCCATATTCACACCGTCAATCCTGAACCGGGTACTGCGGCCGGAGCAGGTCCCAGGACTCCAGACTGTTACGCTCGGAGGCGAGGCCGTGACACAGGATGTTGTCGACGTTTGGGCTTCCCACCTCACGTTGATCAATGGGTATGGACCCGCCGAGGCGACGATATGTGCCGCGGGCGTCATTGATCCTGGATCCTGGACCGCAGGCACGATTGGATCTGTCACCGGGGGAGTCGGATGGATTACTATGCCGTCGGATGTTTCCCGCCTCGCGCCCGTGGGAGCGGTCGGCGAGTTGCTAATCGAAGGCCCAGTCGTCACGCGAGGTTATCTCGCCGATGCTGAACGTACCGCAGCAGCGTACATTCCTTCCCCAGCTTGGCTGACTCGGCTTCGAGCTGGCCAAACGGTTGGTCGTCTATATCGCACCGGCGACCTGGTCCAGTACACCAACGACGGTGGTATCCGATACATAGGTCGAAAAGACACACAAATCAAACTGCGCGGCCAGCGCGTCGAGCTGTCGCATGTCGAGCATTATGTCCGGCTTTGCTTCCCAGAAGCGGCCGAGATTGTCGCAGAGATTGTGTTACGCGATGGCATGCCCACAATGGTTACGTTCATTGCACCGCCGAATCTTCAGGATATCGATGAAAAACAGCCTTTGTTTCTCAAACCTAGCGAGATGTTCCAGGCACAAGTCCAGTCTGCCACCTCCCGCCTGAGATCCTTACTGCCTGTTTACATGGTCCCTGCAGTCTTCTTACAGTTAGGACGAGTACCTCGGACGAACAGCGACAAGCTAAATAGGGGGGAGCTGCGTGAACAGGCCGCTAGGCTATCACGCGATCAATTACTGGCCTTCTCGACGCGCCCGGAAGAAAAGAATGCTGTCTCCCGTCGCCCGCGGACGGCGCGCGAGCGCCTATTCCAGGAACTTTGGGCTTCTGTCTTGGATCTTTCGGTGGATATGATCGGGGTGAACGATGACTTCTTCAATCTTGGTGGTGACTCCATTACGGGCATGAAGCTAGCAAGTCTTCTGCGCCGACGAGGGCTCAGCTTAGACTTGTCCAATATCTTTGCGCGACCTGTACTGGCGGAGCAGTCTCTCCACGCGAAGAAATTTACTGATCAAACAGCTGTGGGGTCGTATTATCCCGGATCCTTGCTCGGTATCAAGGATCTTGAATCATTCGCGGCCCGGCAACTAGAGAAGTCTTCTTTCCTTTATTCCGGTTCCCGGCCCTTCCAGTCTTCAGAAGTCGAAGATATATTCCCGATCACCGAGTTTCAGCATCAATTCCTGGGCAGTGGCCAGATAAGCTATCAACAGCTCCTGCTTCCGGTAGAGATAGACCTGGGGCGCTTAGAACACTCCTGCCGTGTCCTGGTACGCCGCCATCCTATGCTTCGCTCCGTGTTTCTGCCCTACCAGGATGGGTATCTGCAGGTGGTGTTGCGCCATCTCGACTTCCGAGTTACCAGGATCTCATGTGACGAAGATCTGGCTCCCTTCATTGAGCGCCTGTGTGAGAAGGATGCCTCAAACGGTGTTCCCTGGGGAACCCCGTATTTCCAGGTCTTTCTTGTCTCACGATCTCCGTCCGAGTCCGCCTTGCTACTTCGGACCTCCCATGCCCAATATGACGGAGAAACCTTACCTCTCATGCTGCAGGACTTGATCTCTTCCTACGAGGGAACACCGCTGGAGGAAGCACCCCCGCCGTTTCCTCTATACTTGCGATATCGACAAACGCAGGCGAACACGAATGCTTACCAGTTCTGGAAGCAGTATTTGCAGGACGCCGAGATGACAGTCCTTGCTCTTTCCAGACCTGCTTCCGCTCCGGATGTCGACGTCGTCCGTATGACAGACCCACGATTGATCCGCCTCCCCACGGCCCCTCGCGGAATCACCGTGTCGTCCCTCGTCAAGGCTGCTTGGGCAATAGTATTAGCACAAACCACGGGCCATCGCGACATCGTCTTTGGCCATCTCATTAACGGGCGAGATGCCCCTCTAGCAGACGTGCATGCCATTTCAGGGCCCTGCGTCACCATTTCTCCCCTCCGGATTACAATACCATCCTCCAATGAAGTGCTCGATTTCCTGCGTCATGTCCAAACCCAATACACGCGGGCTATGCCGTACGCCAACATAGACTTCGGGGCGATCCGCCAAAACGCTACGTCGTGGGATCCGACTGTGTCATTCGACAGCCTAGTGACGCATCATAGCGGTAACTGGCACTCACATCTCCAACTCAACGGCCAGGAATGCACATATAGTCCTATAGTTTTCGGCGGCTCCCCTTATTTCCACGTTGTAACAATGCCTTTCCAAGATCAGTTGCGCGTGCAGCTGTTCGGTCCGAGTCAGCGAGCGAGCTCGTTAGATCTCAAGCAACTTTCCGATCGCTTTTGTTCTGTCCTCGGAGATCTTGATGAATGCAGATTCCCAGTTTGTACAGTTAGTTTGAAGGAGGGATAGGGTATAGCAGGGAACGAAAGGTGGATGAGGGATTTCTTTATTAAACAGTGTTTTGGTATTCCTTCAACATGTTGCTTGGTTCGGCTATATTCCTTACGAAATCGAATGAAACCTGATTGTATATAGCTAATTAGGTACTGAATGAGAGATTCTCCTCTTATTAAAATATTTTAATCACTGGGTGGCCAGTTTGGAGAGATAAAGCGCCAGATGAGGTATATAGAGCAGGAAATATATAGCAAAGTAGGATTTGCAACCTAGCTCTTGGGAGTGCGTTTGCTCATAACCACTCAATTTGAGTTCCTACGGCTAGTTTCCGCCATCCTAAGAACTTACCCAGATGTGATAAATCGATAACAGGTGACGACGCGCACACTATTCTGACGCGTAGATGTGGGAGGGAAGATGACCAGCCTGTAGAATCTTTCGGTACCATTGAGGAACATCAGAAGAGCGCGATTATCGATCTGTAGGTATTCGGAGAGTCGACGCGAGGGAGCAGAAATACGCCCAACCACGACGAACACAAAAAATCACCGCCACGATTATCGAGACCGAAACGCACCACCAGACGGCCTAACAACCATGGCCATAAACAGGAAATCGGCATCCAGCAAAGACATGCACGCTCCAAACAGAAAAGAGAAGACCCAGGGCAAGCCAAGAGTTTAACGTGAAGCGGTGACTTTAGACGACGCCTGGACTAAGAGCGACAACACAAACACCACCAATCTCATGAAAGAGCTCGTGAATAGGGCCGCCAACGCAAAATGCGGATTGTAAGTTGGTAGCCGCGGATAGTAATCTACTCAGGTCCCAGTTGGGACCTTGGGGTCCTAAGTCATTATCGATAGTCAGATTAAAAGTAAGTTTTACTACTACGGTTTAGAGCTCTACTATAGGTTTAGCCTATATCTCCCTCTGTAGATATATAAAGGTGATAGAAATAAATAATTCTAATTATAGTAAAAACAGAATCCTCTCTAACTCGGAGATAGACCTCGCCACGGTTTTAGCCAGCGAACCCCGGCTGTTGTATGTTTTTGTTTATTTTTTTTATATGTTGTATATGCAGTATGATGATGGTCAACGAAGTATATATAATGCATTTATTTCTCTTGCTCTGTGGCATGTAAGTAATATGTTGGTGGATAATATCGCGCTATGAAGAGACATGCCACGCATCGCCAACGCGGAAGCCGTTCGGAAACGGGTCACTTGGGTCAAGGATGACTTGCTGGAAACCGGTGATCCAAGCACCCCCTTTCACAGTCGGAAGGATTGCATCATAATCTCCGACTTTTGTAGTTCCGCGGATTGTGCCAATGAATTCAGTGCCAATAGGACTGACATGACGGAATGACTCTCCAACCGAAAGCTGATTTCGAGCATGTAGCTGGGCCATCCGAGCGCATGTCCCGGTTCCACAGGGACTCCGGTCAAGGCGCCCCGGAGATACAACAGTGGCGTTGCGCGCTGTCTTTCCAGAGGACTCGTTCTGTAACGGCTCCGTGAATACCAGATTCGTCACACCCTTGATACCCGGGTTTTCGGGATGAACCGGTTGAATGGTTTGTTGCACTGCGCGTTTGATCCTTTCGCCGTACTGAACCAGTCGCTCTCCGTCGGCAGAGCTGATGGTCAGGCCTATCTGACTGACATCGAGGATTGCATATATCATCCCACCCCAGGCGATATCACACAGAACCTTGCCAAGGCGGGGAACTTCAACCTCCAAGTCAAGCTGGAACACAAAGGAGGGCACGTTGTCAAATGCAACCGTTTTGCATTTTCCTGCCTCGCATTCCGCAGTCACGCCAACCAAGCCAGCCGCAGTGTCCAAATTCAATGTCGTCCTGGGTTCCTGCATTTTAATCATGCCGGTTTCCAGCAAGACCGTCGTGGTACAAATGATATTAGATCCAGACATCGGCGGGTACTCCTCGCTCTCCATGATGATGAAACCTGCATCGGCTCGCGGGTCGCAGGGGGGCAGCACAAGGTTGGCGTTCTTGGAGGGCCGGCCACGGGGTTCATTTAGCATCAGCTGTCGGATCCCATCTTCATTCTCCCAGAAGTACCTCATTTTGTCAAACATGGTCTTCCCGGGACATCCAGGACCCCACCGACGATAACATCGCCGACTTCACCGGCGGCATGCACGCCGACAACATGGATCGTTCTTTGGGCACGCATTGTAAGGGCAAACGGACGGTAGGAGGATAGTACACAGGCTCGAGCGTACTTTCCTTGCGCTTTCGTTTCGGCTGTCGGGCTTTGCGGCGACGAGGAATTTGCGTTGCAACAATATGCCGAACAGCGGATTGGGATTTTCTCGTGGGAGTAGAGTATATCTAAAACATGCCCAAGACCGTCGCACCTCCCATGTAAGCAGTCTATTCCGCAGGTGTGGGGGACTGGGAGTAGAGCAGGCGGACGCGCTCCTAAGTGATGAAGTATTCCCCGTGTTGATTCTGAATTCCGAATAAATCGGCAGATGCTTTATACTGCGTGAGAGTTTCACGTGATTAACCCGATTCGGTGTAAAGTCAAGGCTCTTACAGCGTACGCGGTCTCTTTTCACCGGATCAGGTCTGCTAAGCCGGGAAAAGCTGCCTAATCCGGTGTAAGAAAATCTCTCTTGGCATTCTTTCACCGGAGAAGGGTCGGAAATCAATTAATTCTTACCCCGGGCCAGCTGTATACCCTAATCCATAACACATTGACCCTCTGCACGTCCTTATCCATCGGTCATTGGCGGTATCCTTACCTGGAACTTGCGGAAGCCTTGAAGGCCTGAGGCTGTAATCGGTAAGCATTCCGTGTAGGTATGTTTATCCGCGACTGATTTAGGCATATCATCCGAGATAGACCTTTCCGTCAGAAGCCTTGGTTTGGATTAGCTTAGTAAGTGAGATGGATCTTGTTATTTGGCCAGTTTTATCATCCTCTGTATAGGGGCGGAGTACTTGAATTGATGAAAGGTCTGGATGGCCGCTGAGTCGCTGACTTGCCAAGGCCACGGTGGGTCACGTGTGCGCTAAACTACATTTGGATGCACCTCCCTGTATACATTTTAACAAGGCGCAGAGGGAAGATGAATATGAAAAGAAAAATATTTGAAGTTAACGGCTAAGATAGTGCGCAGTAGCAGACAAAAGGGTATGAGTACGATATGATGGAACCTGCCAGTTGTATGAGACTGTGTATGTGAATGCATAGGTAGTGTGTATATAGTCTCCTAGCCAACTCTATCTTCCACCTACCTACTAGAAGAATACAAGCATTCTCACAATACGAACTAGCCTGATAGGCTGTTATTTGTCATAGTCTTACTCTGTTTGATAGAATACTGCCTGCACGTCCTGCGACTCGAGTGGTACTCTTGGCCCTGTCACGGTAATACCACCCTTTGAGAAATTCTGAATCGATTACCACCTATCTTTTAATTTGGCCACCTCCATCTTCACTCCATTTGATATTGAAAGTTAGGTGCTGAGTTGCTAGGTCAGATCATAGTTCCTCTCGGGCTCATACGTCAAAAAGAGAGAAGGGGGCTTCCTCTCCTATAATAAAGGCATTCGTCGGTGCCTGTATAGGCGCTTGATTCTACGATAGCACCAGCCCGAGACCCGGAACCGGCGAATAGAGAAAATAAGAACCCTATTTGGACTCTGCAAACTGCGGTGTCATATTCAATTGGGCAGATCTATAGGTTGAATAGTTTCACTATTTTTATGGTGGGGGAACCCATTGAGTGAGATTAGGCAGCGGCAAATCCACTCTGTTGGATATACGCTGGCATCTCTAACGGATATCCGCAAATCACACTAGCATGAAATTCTCTATTTTAACGTATTTTAGCATATTAAGTTAGTTAACTATGTGACCCTTATATAACTGACTAAGTAATTTTATCCCTGTCAGGTCATGAAACTAGGCATATTTGTATTGTTTTTGAATGTGTGGATATCTAATGTTTTTAAAGCCGAAATCCGGATCCATTCTGCGGAGTGGACGTGGAGCGGATTTGGACTTTCGCGGATGCTGCGCAGCCTAAGTGAGACAAGACGGTTATGACCTTGGGATAGATACCGAGCTGAGTTTCCAAAGTCAATTTTTGGGAGGGAGGAAGGAGGAGGAAAAGATCCTCGCTTCTCTCATTCCCTTGCATTCTTTGAAATGAAGGGGTTGAGTGCGGTTAGCGGAGTGAAAAAGGTATGTTTGTAAGTAATAGAGCACGGTTCATGATGGTAAAATATACTGAGTAAAAGGTAGGAAAGAGTTTAGTGTGTTTGATAAGCCAAAGCCCGGAGGCGCACACTAATCTTTTGGCAAATAAAAAAAGTTGAAAGCCTGAGTGAGGCCCGTGTTCCCTAGCGATGAACAAATGTAGAACACATGGTTTTGGATCCCGCACGGATAATAAAAGAAAGACTTTTGCCCTTGCTGGATTCATCAGATTCCATATATCTGCCCCCGCATCTATTTCTGGTCTACAATATTCCTTGTTTTCATACACAAAGCGATGCCTCAGGGGCAACCTGAAATATTCTACCCCCTCATGATACCGGAATGTGAGAAAACAGGGAAATATCACTTGTTATGGTATGCATTCCTCGGCTCAAAACAGGAATAAATAATGTATGTATGCTTGGACAAAAGCACATTAGAAGTTATATAAACCCTGACCGTGTCATGAGTCGTGTCACTTTCCAAGCACCTCCACTTCTCTGTCGACATTGTTTCAACTGTTCTGACCAACAATTACTCCTCTGAACTTTAAATTCATAATGTTTTTATCCAAGTACGTCGCGCTTGTTGCATTGGCTGCCGGTGCCTTGGGTGCCACCAACATTGCCCAAGCTGTCTCCGACATGCAGGCTGTTACCGATGGTGTAAACAAGGCCAAGGATTCCCTTGGACAACTACAACGGGGGAATAGCTGGTGCCTTAAAAGTCGCTCATGCCATATACAACGCGCACACTGCCTCCGAGACGGCTCGGAAGAGTATAGGAGATTCCGATCCTTTCTCGGATGAAGATGGCCAGAAGGCATGGATGCCTACAACGACATACAACCCCGAATAATAGAGACAGCGAGAGTTGCGCAAGAAAAGGTTAGGCCGCGCAGATACCAACGGATAATTAGTCTCTGCTGACCAGGATCTGTATTTAGGCCCCCTTGTTTAAGAAGGCCGGCCTTGGATATGTTCTCAGGGAATGATCAGTAACCTGTACAACGAGAAGAATGATTTTGAGACTGAGATGAAAGGCAAGCTTTCTGATAGTCACTATCGCAGTGTTCAACCTTCGGCTGAAGCAGTCGACGAGGCTTTCAAAGACGCTGTAAAGGCCTTTAAGAATTAGGTCAGGAGTGCCAAGCTTTGGCCATAGGTTTCTGCCGCAAATGCCGCAGAAATTGTACTGTGGGAAGTAATAAGGATTTGGATCACCCCAGCGCAAAATTTGACCGCCTACCGGTAAAGTCGTTGATTCTGCGTGGCAGAAAACCCCAGCCAATTGAATGAAGCTCGCATATTCTAGATCTAAGCTGTACGCCTAATTCAGGTCCTCTGCGTGGCATCTTGATGGATGAATATGATTGACGCGGTGATTTGTGTCGCAGTTTTTCGACTATACCAAAAAAAAAAGGGTCAAACCTACTTAGCGTGGGGAATGATCCTGCTCATACTGCTATAAATCTGGTTTAGTTTAGATTAGACCTCGCCACTACCCGCGGGTGACCCTGATGACCCGGACCGCGACCCGGACCACGCAGGTTTTAGGGTCGTAAGGTTAGACCCTGAAGTGGGGTCAGGGTAGGATCATAAAAGTCGCGAACCTATCCTGAGGGTCGCGAACCTACCCTCAGGGTCGTTAAACATGGCAAACTTGGGCAAGTCACGCAGAGCATAAGTTATGTAGATTTTAGCTGTATTTTTGAGTATCTTACTTACAGCATTTAGAGGAGTAGTTTCTTAATTTGGTAATATAGAATGAATTAAATCAAAATAAATCAAAACTAATGAATCAACCGAGAACATGCCATGATTATTTAATTACATGTTAAATGTTTCATACCCATCTAGCAACCTTGAACGCTTACGGACTCTGCCTGACACTCGGTGCTGTGTCTCTGGCAGAGGTATTTCTTCAGGCTCTTGACTATTATCTTCCTCCTCATCATCTCTCATATCGTTAGCTATATTGCTTAGGCGTCTTTTACCGAGTGCATTTACGGACGGACCCTGGACAGCCTGCGAGGTAGCTTGGAGCTGTGTGGTAGGCCCTTCATCCTCTTTATTATCGCTAATTGGATCAACGGTGAGTTGTTGCTGTGTTCTCTCTTCCTTTGCAGCCTGTATCTCTTGAGTCGAAAGATATTCAGAGAGCATTACTCACTGCTCTTCATGAATCTCAAACCGCGATGTACACATATACATCATAAGGTCTGAAATCGTTTGAGGTTGAAGAGATCCTCGACGATAATGACAGATATCTCGTGCAGAGTTAAAAAGCCGCTCTACTCCTGCACTACTGGCTGGGATAGAAAGTATATCGCGAGCAAGCCTCGCCATCGTAGGAAACTCATTTTGATGATCTCTCCACCAGGCCAGAGGCTGGGCATTTGGGACTATATCTAAGAAACAGATTAATAATTACTCTCTCTAATAGAGCTTAAGGGATATTTACTGCTGCCAAGATACCTTGTAAGCTCGTCCGACTGTACTAGCTGTGAAATTTGAGACTGCTGCGACTCATCTAGCGCACAAGCTAAATCAAATTCATCTGGTATTAAGCTCACCATCGGAGCATCTAATCTCTGATAGTTCTCGGCAAAACTCTTAGAGTATTTCTCGAGAAAGGATTCAAGGCTCTGGCGATAAGCTGCTCGGTAGTCGACCCCGGATTCTGGGTCTGGATCCCAGTCGGACGTCGAGAAGAACTTGAGTTTATCCTGTGAAGAAAGGATCGTACCAATTACGTAAATATGACCATCGATCCGGTCAGTGTCTCTATAATAGGCTGAGAGCTTAAGCCTTGCTGCTTCGAGGGATGTAAGCATCACCTGCTTCCAAGTAACCGTCTTCCGTTGAAGCTGCTTAATCGACTTTTCAAGGTGATCAAACAGCTTATTATAGACTTTGAAAACCCGATGGATAGTAACATTCTTTGTTTTGCACAAAAGCGTTGTGAATCGGTGAAAAGGCTCAAGAATATAAAGAAGATAATCGACCTGCCGCCACTGCTCCTGGCTTAAGGCAAAGTGCCCTTGGTCGTACTAGGAGCAGAAGGCATTAAAGGCCTGCTGGAGCTTCTTCGCGCGTGCGAGCATTAAGAATGTAGAGTTCCATCGAGTAGCAACATCTTGGATTGGAACTAGCTTTGGCTCTCTTATCTGTAAGTTGTAAAATGACTCCCGGCGTTGAGGACTTGTATTAATATAAATCGCAAGATTTCGGACCTAAGGTACCAATTAGTATTATAAACTAAATAAATTTATGACGCCTTACCTTGCCTAAAGTATGCATAATCTCTCTATCCTGCTGCGTCGCCCGGAGAGCTTCTACCCGGTCATCAGACCATGCCTGCTCAACCCTATCGTTTTTTGGGATAGCCTTTATCTTCCCAAGGAGACTTTTTAGGCTAAGCTGGATCACATATGTAATACATGGTACCTGAATAACAGCAACATCGCTCGAGGATTGTAGACCTTCAATCGCCTCATGGACACTCTCTATTAGAGTCTTGTTATTTAAAGCATTATCGGTAGTCATTGAAAGCACTCGATCAATGATCTGATGCTCTTGTAGCAAGTTAAAAACCACCTCACTTAGGTTTACACTAGAATGAGATCCATGTAAGGGTTTAAATCCAAGTAATATCTCACGGTACTCCCAGTCTTTGTTAATGAAGTACCCAGTGATAGCTATAAATGCCTGCTTAAATAGAGATGTCTAGCAATTAAGGGCAAGTGATAACTTAGCACCAGGAGGAAGTGTTTGAAGGATAGTCTTTTAGTTCTCACGGACTAGCTCTCGAATCTGCCGGCGCATAGTCTTAGCGGACGGGATATCTGGCATTGATGGCGCAAGCCGGGCGTAAGAGATAAGATCACGGAACTCAGGGTGTTCAAGGAAAAGGAATGGAAGATGTGACACAGTAAGAAGTTTCGCAAGTTTCTGCTGCCAAATATGTGTATCGAATCTTCGTATAGGCGCATTCTGAGCCTAGATGTGGAAGAATTAGTATAATAAAGGCGATAATAGGGTCCTAAACATACAGAATGCTCTAATACAAGCTTGATATTTGGCTTCTGCCCTTTAGCTAAGGCAGCTTTCCGACAAGTCACCCCATTATAATGCTTGTTCATTAAAGTCGTTCTACTATAAGCCTAACCAGGGTGATCAAGAACCTTCTGACATTGCTGGCATATAACCCCTGGCTTCCCATTCCTATCTAAGGCGACCTGGTCGAAGTATTCCCAACACTTTACACGTTTCCCATCCCAAGTCATCCGTTTCTTTCTTCTAAAGTCGGTCTAAAGCCACCAGGTCACAAATTCATCACTCATTTCTAGAGAATATAGAATATATATTCTGATCCGGTCGGGGCAAACGCGTGTAAGATATTCAGGGGCTTTTAGAGGCTCGTAGAGGGTCTGTTGGCTTCCCGATGGGACAGGGGAGAAAAGCTAAGGTGTAGAATTAGCAACGTATTCAAGGAAATCCGATGGTGGCGTATTATATCCAGAGGAGAGGAATATATCAGATGACTGAGACATATTGAAGCTGTGTATAAAAAGGGACTTACTGAGACTTTCCCTCAGGGTGGGTGAAAAGACTTAGAGATAGACGTATATACTGATTCTATATTGTCTGATTGTTTACTTAATAGATCATATCTAAGGTCCGCTTTTTATTCAAATTCTTAAGCTAATTGGGTGATCCTCAGGGTAGTCAGGGTGATTCTCAGGGTAGTTAGGGTGATTCTCAGGGTAGTCAGAGTGATTCTTAGGGTAGTCAGGGTGATCCTCAGGGTAGTTAGAGTCACCCTTAGGATAGTAAAGGTGACCCATAGAGTAGTTAGGCGGATAGTTAGAAATAAATTCTTTTTCCTGAATCCCATCCCGTAGGAATCATACTCATAGTAGAGTCTTAATACTAGCTGGATAAAAGAGTAAATTGCTATATGGATAAAATATAAGCAGTATAATAATAACTTCGTCTAATATAGCTCTTTTCAGATATTTTAGGAGGAAATATAGGTAGTGCTCAAGTTCTGCGGGATATGGTGCAACTATGTTATATATTCAAAATATATTTCCGCATTCTTACATATTAATTTTACCAACTTTCTATATAATATAATACAATATTTATCTTAGGTCCAAAAGAGGGCAAGCTTAATATTACCATATTAGTAGACTTATTTAAAAGACCTATTTCAAAAAATTACATAGAGGGTGGATGAAAATTAATAGAATTATAGTTAGATATACAGAACAGGTATAAGAAATAGTAATATATAATAATATGTCAGCGAATTTATCCATCCTAATCAGGAAAGGTGTAAAAGAATTATGCAATTCAAGGTAGTCAGGATCGTAGTCAGGGTGACCCTGACGAAATTTTATGACCCTGAGGGTTGGTCCGGGTCGTAAAGCTTGGACCCGGAACCGTCCAGGTCCGGGTCGCGAGTCGGTAGGAGGGACCCAATATCAGGGTCGTGGCGAGGTCTAGTTTAGATCAGAATACATCATTTGTAGTAGGAAGTCAGAATGCGCGCTCAGATCCTTAAAAAGGGGTGTTCCAAATGCTTATTATTACATCCGACTGTAGGCGCAGGCCGGTAACCTGTTATTAGATAGTTGCTTTTTTTTTCACAAATCATGGAGAACATGACCCAGGCCATTATTTGTTCAACATGAAGTGATCATTTTGACAACGTGGTCTTATGTGTAACGTTCACTTCTTGTGTCATTGCCTGACTAAAAGGGAGTGTAGCCGCGATATCATGTGCCATGAAGTCGCGTTCATTCTTTGAACACCAGCATACCAGGAGTTGGTCTATTGGATTCCTAGCCAAAAATGCCTTGGCATTCAAGGGGGTGCTTCATATCAGCAGAGTAAGGCATTATGCCCTGCCATTCTAGCATCCCTTGGGAGCGTTTTTCCCTATCCGGGTACCATAAGACGAACAGGAATCTTTGCGAGTGGTCTCTTGTTCAAACTAAACTCAAGTTAGCAAAATAGGTGCTTCCTCTTCTCTTTCTTCGGTAGATACGCAAGAATCATGGCAATACCTCCAGAGCTGATGTGGGTTTTGTCAATTCTAACCAGTTGGGCAGTTTTTTCTCAAAGCACGCCCAATAATGGGCCTTTTTATTCAAAAGATACGTCGACATATTCTAGCCCTAGGGGCGTCAGTAAGGATGATCACATATACGACTTTATAGTTGTGGGTGGTGGAACAGCCGGTCTCACTGTGGCAACGCGCCTTGCGCAAAATTACTTCAATGTTGCCGTGATTGAAGCGGGTACACATTACGAAGATATCTCACTTGCCGCCATACCTGCAGCTGTGCCACTCCCCTCAGGCTCTGACCCAGAAACATATTCCCCTATTGACTGGGGCTTTGTGACTGAGGAGTTCCCTGGTGCCAATCATCGCAAGATACACTATCCCAGGGGCAAGTGTCTTGGTGGATCGTATGTTCCTTGCAAGCGAGCTCATTTCATGTGGCTGACTCGGGGGTTAGTTCTGCTCTCAGCTGGATGATATATCAACGGTATGTTTGAAAGACTCAGTGCTGTACGGAGACACTTGAACTCATGACCTTGGCCTGTCAGGCCTACGGAAGATTCGATGCGACAGTGGGCGCATGCAGTGAATGATAGTTCCTATTTGCTGGAGGAAACGTTCCCCTACTATCAGCGCAGTGTCAACTTTACAGCGCCAAGTCAGGAATTCAGAGCGGAAAATGCTACGGTTGATTACGACTCGAACGCTTTCTCTGCGAACAATGGTGGCCCGGTCCAAGTGTCCTATCCTAACTATGCAATGCCATTCTCTACATGGATGAAAAATGGAATGGAAGCAATTGACATCGCAGGGACCAAAGATTTCAACTCAGGGTTACTCATGGGAGCACAATATTGCACGTCTACAATCAATCCATCTAATGAAACGCGGAGCAGCTCCGACTCCTTTTTAGACACATTCAAATCCCAAAATCTGACAATATATGACAATACAATCGCCCAAAGGATCTTGTTCAATAAAGGCAAAAGAGCCACAGGTGTGAAAATATCAGGGCAGCTCAACGGGACACTAACTGCTCGTCATGAAGTTATCATCTCAGCTGGCGCCGTCCAGTCGCCGCAATTGTTGATGGTCTCAGGTATTGGCCCGGCCGAGACTCTCCGAAAACATGATATCGAGGTTTTGGTTGATTCCAAAGGAGTCGGACAAAACATGTGGGATCATCCGTTCTTCGCACCCACCTATCGCGTCCGAGTAGACACGTTCACAAAGTTTGCCAATAACCTTATTATGGCATTTGATGACCCTAATGGCCCAATGTCAAGCCCTATAGCCGATTTCCTGGCCTGGGAGAAGATACCAAAGAATCATAGGTTGAACCTTTCAAAGGAAATGGAGGATGAGCTATCTGTATTTCCAGATGATTGGCCCGAAGCAGAAGTTTGTTAACCCTAGACCTATTTTCACACTCTAATATATCTAACATAATGTATTTCGTACAGTACATTTCCGCTGCAGGCTTTGTAGGAAACTTTTCCAATCTGCTCAACGACCAACCCACAGACGGCCAGCAGTATGCCTCGATCATCGGGACCTTAGTCGCCCCAACCTCTCGCGGGAATATTACTATCAAGTCCGCGAACGTTTCTGAACCCCCAATCATTTACCCGAACTGGCTTGCGACCAAGACTGATCAAGTGATGGCTATCACTATCTTCAAGCGTATCCGACAAGCCTTCCAAAGCAATGCCATGGCACCAATAATTGTCGGAAATGAATACTATCCAGGGCCCAAGACTCAAAGTGATGAGGACATCCTCAAGTTTATCAAGAACAATGTAATGACCACATTTCACCCAGCATGCACTTGTAAAATGGGTACAAGAGACGATAAAACGGCGGTCCTTGACAACGAGGCGCGAGTCTTTGGAACGAAACAGTTGCGAGTTATTGATGCCAGCTCATTCCCCATCCTTCCTCCAGGTCACCCTCAGTCTACAGTCTGTAAGTTGGTGACTTCTCCCTCACTTCTTTTGCTTACAAGGAAATGGCAGACATGCTTGCAGAGAAGATTGCTGATCAAATAATCAAAGAGTATTGATGAGGAGATTAAGAGAGGAATATCTCCCAGGCCTCCTATTCTGGGTGGCAGTTACCACCGTTTTAACGCCTGAACCGCTATTGTTTTGTCTTCCAGCAGAGAATTAGGTCAAAAGTTCTCACTATATAACTATCAATGTATTTTCATTAACGGGACAAGCTCCAACCATTCTTTCTTACTCAAAATAAAGTTTGCTGAAACAAAAGAAAAAGGACTAAATCGATCGAAAGTAGTAGCATGTTCACGTCAAGTATACCCAGCTCAATCCAAACGGCTAGATACTGAACTGGGAGTACAAGGAATCGAAGGTATAGTGAGGAATCGTGCCTTCTGAGCCATAGAATGGGTCAGGTTCATTGATCGCCGAACCGATCCTCGATGGGCAGACAATGAGAATCGGAAAGGGCGCTGCACGGCTTTTGTACGTAAAGTATCTCTTGATCAGGGGAGACAGGCGTAAGTTGTACATACAGTGTATCACAGGGAGATCTATTAATCCCTGCTATAACTTGATGCGATGGAATAACTATTCAGTTGCAGCTATTAGTTGCCATATATCTTTGTTGTCCCCAAGTTTACTGTTCCTCTCCCTTCTCTCCTATTCTTTCCGACCAGGCTGTAAAATATGTTCTCAACAAGTCGGACAGGGACGGCAACTCCAACAGCTCCGGCGACTCGGCCAAGGCCCGACGAAGATGCGTGTTCTCATATACAGTTTTCCCTATCGCATCAGCCTGCCAGAACACCAAACTTTCCTGAAGTTTGTCCTTTAAAAATGATGAGCCCCCTCTGAGGCGTTGGTCCGCATGCGTTGCAAAATTTTGTATCCACTCCGAGGGCGATACCCGTCTTAATGGGGGCGACGAATACTGGCTCACGGTGCTGAGTACTTCACCCCATGTTGCCGTCCGAGACTGATCAGGCATAACAACATTATAAGCATGGCTGCGGTCACTGCCCAGCGAGATTTGTAGAATCGCGGAGCACGCAAAGTCCACTGGAATCAATTGACACCGGGCGTCAGGAGCAGTGGGATAACATCCAATATGGATGGAGCTGACCATCAGTCGATTAAAAAGGTCCTCTGTATTCCACGTCCCAGTCTTGCTGTGGCCGGTGATGAGAGGCAGACGATATATGGTCACTGGCATGCCATTCGAAATAGCATCCCAGGCAATGGTTTCAGCGACGGCCTTACTCTGGGTGTAACCAATGTGCTGCCGCATGGATTCCGCACTAATAATTGGTCTTTCGTTCTCGAAAATAAGCTCTTTCCCATCCAAATATGCAGTTGCCCCACAAGCTGAAATGCTGGATGTATAGTGGAGCGGCTTGAGGCGCTTCGTTTTAGAAAATCGTAACACGTTGAAAAGCCCATGAACATTGGCGTCGCGATGATGTGAGTATGGGAGCGTGTGATTGCAATTGGCCGCAAAATGGAAGACAACGCTGGCCCATTGGGCATAATATCCAAACTTCCCCTGCCCAAGTTTGAAAGTAGGATCAGCAACATTGCCAGGGACTACGATAATCTTAGATTCAAAATCTAGATGGAGTCCGTAGTGCCCCAGGCTGTCTTTGATTCGCGACATGCCTGTCGAGACATCCGGCGCCCGCACCAAGCACGCGATCTCCTTCACCTGCGGAAGACTAACCAAAAGGCAGAGGAAGAAGGCACCGAGAAAGCCAGTTGATCCAGTGAAGAATACTCGACCTTCGGATTCGGCATACCAGCAGGGAACAGGGGCTGAAACTGGCTGCAGAGTTTTGCCCAACTCGATATCCTTCTGATAAAGCGCAACCTCCTCCACTTCTTTTGTTTCTATACCAACAAGAGCTCCTTTTACATTTTCAAGCTCTCCAGACTTGTGTCTTTCACGAAGAATGTTCATCGTGATCGTGCCGAGCCCTTTGACTGTCCCTGCATTAGATAACTCTGCGAGTGATACCTCAATACCGACATGACGCCGGAACCACCCGCGTATCTCGATAGTCATTAGAGAGTCGATTGTAATCTCACTGATCTCATCCAGTGACATATCGTCAGGATATGACATGTTTGTGGCAATCATCCGGCCGATTCCAAGCGTAATCTTCTCCTCAGTAGCTTGATCGTAAAGCAGAGACGGGTCGCGCTTAATTGACGCTACCAGCGCTCTGAGCTCGTTATCCTGAGGGGCACTCCCTCCTTCAATACCTGCCAGCATGTTGTGCCATGGAAGGAAGCGAGCGTCCTGCCCTATTGTGTCACCATTTGTAACCTGTGATGTTGGTTTCGTAGTTCCTAGTCCGATAGAAAGTTGCGGTGCACCCTGCATTATCTGGATTTCCAGAGCCTTAAGAAGATCACTCTCTTCCAAAATCTCCCAAGACATTAGGCGAGCTCGTTCTAATATGTTATTGGCGTTCTCATAGACGAAACCAATATCCCCAATAAAGCCAAGGTCAAGCACGCTAGCTGGTAGCCCTTTCGAGTGACGATATGTCACAAAGGCGTCCTGGAAGGCATTGGCAGCTGCGTAGTTTGTCTGTCCGATATTTCCAGCAACACCAGAAATTGAACTGAAAAGAATAAAAAAGTCTAGCGGGAGTTTTTGGACTGCATGATGTATATTCCAAGTGCCTTGAACTTTAGGAGCGAGGACGCCTGTCCACTCTTCATACGTCATATTATCCAAAGTTTGGTCCTGTTTGACGGCAAAATTTAGCACTAATCCCCTAGCCAGATAGATATTTTCCATCGTCAACGATCATGTATGATAAAGAACTCACATGTAGTACCATGGACAACTGCATCACTCCTTTCAGTGGCCGTGTCGCGCCAGACACAGCTCGTGCAACATCGTTAGCATTTGTGACATCCCCAGTGACTGTCATGATATGACAATCCTCCTGAGACTCCAGATCTTGGATGAATTCCCTATTCCTGGATGGCTCCAGGCCAGACCGTGACATGAGAATCAGATGCCGGGCGCCTTTCTCCAACATCCATCTTGCCACAGCACGCCCGAGTCCCCCCAAACCACCAACCAACAAGTAAGAAGCGTCATGGCGGAAGAGCGCACCTTTGCTCTGTAATCCGGAAACAGGTAGTTTGAATGAATCGCAAGGCATTTCCACCACAATTTTGCCGATGTGTTTGCCGGCCTGCATATATCTAAAGGCTTTAGCAATATCACATGCGTTGAACACAGTAACAGGCCGGATAGGACAGAGCTTGCCCTCGCTTATATACTGAGCGAATTGTTCCATTGTATTGCGTATGAGCACCGGATTCTGCTTGCTGAGTTGAAGCAGATCTACACCCATAAAAGTCCGGTTCTCGATGAAGATGTCCATGTCCAACTTACCATGCCCGAGGAAATCGCGTTTACCCAGTTCAATCATCTTGCCCATGGGTGCAACACAGCCCCATGAGGCATGCAATAGTTCTCCGGAAAGAGAATTCAAAACAAGGTCCACACCTTTATTGTCGGTCTTTTTTAAGACACCCTTTTGGAAGCTAATGCTCCTCGAGTCAAATATGTGGTCCTCGGCAATGTTAAACGTCTCTATAAGATGTTTTCTCTTGTCCGGACTTCCAACCGTGGCGAATATCTTGGCCCCAATTGTCTGGCATATCTGAATTGCGGCCAATCCAACCCCACCACACGCACTGTGGATCAGAACCGTCTGCCCCTTCTGTAGGTTCCCACAGTTTATCAAGGAGTAGATAGCCGTTGTGAAAACGCAGGGAGCCGCTGCTGCGTCTTCAAGAGACAATCCCCCAGGAAGCACGAGGCATGAACTCACAGGCACAATCTTTCGAGTTCCCATCAAACCCTGCCCAAGGAGAGAGACTCGGTCTCCCACCTTGACCGTGTTTACTCCTGATCCTACATTACGGACGATACCGGCGGCTTCGAGTCCGATCTCGGTGGTGTCTCCCATGAGGCCCATTGATATCATTATGTCCTAAACGAATAAGTATTAAATTAAGCAGATTGGCAGGACGTTTCTTATATAAACTTACCTTGAAATTTAACCCCACAAAGCGGATATCTACTTCGACATCGCTCTGTCCAAGAGGCTTGACGCGTCCATCCAGAGTCCATGTTAGAGAGTCGAACATACCAAAACACCCGATATCTAAAGACCTCGACTCGAAGTCCCCACCAACAGCCACAATATCGTTGAGATAATTGTAGTGGAATCGGCCCACATGGATTACTCCATCCTGAAGGACAAATTCATAGTCTTCCTTTGTTGGATTCCCGTGTCTATGATCACGGATTTTGTCGAATACCTGGATGACGCTTTCTGTTGCGCAGATGTCATCCTGGTTAAGCTCAAGGGTTGCAAATTTTGCCACAGCTTCTTTCCGTGCTGCTCGGATAAATCCTAGGGCCAGGGCATATCTAGGATCTGGATCTTTGTCATTGAGTTGAACTGGGCGCATCAACCAGAGACAGTGTCCTTTAACTCGTGGAATAAAACTTTTGAGGGCATGGAAATCCTGCTCTGACAGATTGTTGAAAAACGGGTAATCAAGTTCAATCAAGGATATAACGTCCATAGCTGTGGACGGTGGATCGTCTAGGGTAAGCCATTGGACATTGATGCCTTTTGCTATCAAGGTTTCTTCGAGGGTGCGTGCCCAACCGGAGATCGTTCCACTATGAAGGAAACTGATCTCTTTACCAAGGGGCACTGCGGTTTTAGGCCGCCGTGACACAATATAGGCATTAGTATTGTATGGAGGATCCTGATCATAGCGTACAATGTCAGTACCTGTGAATCCCGCGCCCAGAAGTTCTTGGTGCCATTCTGCGACGGATACCATTGGTATTTCCCTCGAATCCTCTATGTTCCACCAACCGGGAAGGATACCCATAATGTAATTCAACGCTGGGAAAGAGGGACAAATCTCTGTGAGAAACAGCCATCCCCCTGGAACCAAAAGGTTATGAAGATTGTGAAGCGTCTCCGATATCCTTGGAGTAGCATGAACCACATTTGATGCAATAATTAAGTCGTAGTCCTCTGCGGCGAAGCCTTGCCCCTCGGGGTCTGCAGATATATCAAACGTGTCGTATTTCATCCCGGGAAAGTCCTTAAAGCGCTCTTGCGCCTGCGAGAAAAACCCCGCGGAGATGTCAGTAAAAGTGTAGCTGGAATACATGCGGCTCCTGTGAACTGTCGTAGAAGACAGCGCATCGAGAGCAACCGCGGTGGTCCCCCAGTTCCAGCACCAACTTCCAACACTTTGAGAATAGGTCGTGAATGGCTGAGTAGGGACAGAAAGTTTTCTAGGTGGCATAGCCGAGAGGATTCCTCGTATAAACGTCGGATGGCATCGCTTTCTATAATTACCTCCAGGGCACTTGTGTTGTCATCGAAAATATCTTGAATATTCGACAGAACTTCCTGAGCTGAAGTATAAACACTGAGTCCCAAAGGGTCGTGAATAGTTTCCCCCAATCTTTGGATCTGCGGCAAACGACTTTGAGGATTGGAGGCAGACTTATCTCTCATCTCGGGAAGGAGGCTGGGATCCTCATCTTTTATCTTCTCGTATTCTGAGGACAACCACTGCTGGTACTTCTTCAAATGCTCCTTTGCTGGACAGGACGATTTTGTCCGGTGATACGTTTCCACTATAAAAAGCTTTGTCATCTCTGCCATCAACCGTGAATGACCTGGGTTGCTTGGGATATGTGGAATTAGCGTCTCCAATTGAACAAAATCGATATGCGGCTTCCAAAGAAGTGTGGCGGCGGACGACCCATTCTTATCGGTGATTGCGGATTCACTGATTCCAAAAAAGAAACATCGCTTCAGAGAAAGCACAGGCTTCCCATCTGCAATTAACAAGGTATCGCCAGTAATCGTGCTACCAGCTGTATCGCATCTTGCTTTCAGAGACATTGGTCCTCGGCCAGGAGCGATGCACAGTCTATCAATCGCGGTGGGTATACACAACTGGGTCATGCCACGCTTAATCCCTCTAGCGCCTGCTACACTTAATAGCTGGAGAGATTGATCTATCACAACTGGATGTAGAGCATAGCGGTTTGCCGTGAGTTCGCTAGCACCGTGTAGCATAGCGGCGGCTTCGGAACTTGTTGGACAAGCAGTAATGTCTCGTAGGCCGCGAAATTCGGGGCCGTACTCGAGTCCTCGGTTTTCCAAGGCGTTATACCATTCCTCTGCTGGTACTTTGCGTGCGTAGGGAACAACTGAGCATTCGTCACAATCAAGCCCATCTGGTTCTGCCCGAACCTGCCCAACGCAATGTTTCTTCCACATCCCATCATGATGTGCAGTGATTGTAAAATCGTACCACTCCGAGTCCAGATTATCTGTAAGTCTGGATGGTCGAAGACTTGTAATAAGCTCAACGGGTTGTGGGTTTGCCTCTTTCAGTATCAATGCAGTTCGCATAAATATATTTTTCACCGAATATGCGGGGGCCCCAGCGATTTGTTGAATAGCCTCCCCTACCATGGCCACATATCCAGCCCCCGGAAAGACGACTTCCCCACCAATCTTATGTTGCAATATCCATGGAACATTTTCCAACTGCAACATATTCCGCCATACGGGTTCCAAATCGCTTGATTCAAGAGATCGACTTCCGAGCAGTTCATGATGAGCAGCCTGCCTAAACCTCCAATCCTTTGTTAGACGAGACTCGTTCCAGAATGATTCTTTATGATCCCAAGAATAGGGAGCAAGGTCTGTCAATATTGTAGCATGGTGAATTAACGACGACAGATCAACGGAAGTACCCTGAGTGTGCAGCTGGCCCATCGTGGCCAACAAGCACCTCCATTGGTCTTTTTCCCGAACAAAGGTTGGCGTGTAGAAACATTTCTTCCCTGCATCTGCGTGAGACATGATCTGCCGCAAAGGGCCGGAGAGTGCCGAGTGTGGCCCTATTTCAAGAAACACCTTTGCTTTCTCATCCTCACCCAGTATCCTCTGAATAGCGGTGTTAAAGAGGACTGGGGAATCCACATTCCTCCGCCAGTATGAAGGATTCAGAAGGCAGGGATCAGAAATGGCTTCGTTGGTTACAGTGGATACTAGCGGAGTCATGGCTTTGTTAAAGGGAATCGAGGAAATGAGGGATTCGAATACCTCCCCCGCCTCCGCCATGTGGTGGGAATGATATGCAACATTGACTGCAAGACGTCGAGAGAATACCTCACCCTTTGCATGTATATCCTTCAACACATCATCGATTGCTGCCTTGTCTCCGGAGATAGTCACACTTTCGGGGCTGTTTTCACACGCTACAACGACTCCATCCCTCAGATAGTGCTCTACCTCAGTCCGTCCGAGACCAATCGCTGCCATGGCGCCATTGGCACTTGTCGAATCCATGGCCAGCCCACGAAAATACGCGATCTTGATAGCAGTTGCGGCATTGATGGCACCGGACGCATAAGCCGCCGCGACTTCTCCGCTGGAGTGGCCTAAGACGACATCGGGCAGAACCCCCCGGTCATAAAGGAAATCCACAAGGGCAAGCTGGATAGCAGTACAGAGGGGTTGAGAGAACCTGGCCTCCTGAAATCGACTTGTATCGTTGGTATACATGAGTTCCTCTAGGAGATGTTAAAATGGAAGCCACTGTGAATACGTCATCGGAACTTGCCTTCAATGCTCCAGTCAGGTGGATTGTCAAGTCCCTGCAATTCTTTGTCGAGTTGCCGGATAGTTGAATGAAATCTATCGGACCTCAATATAATTTCTCTGGCCATGCCAGGCCACTGTGCTCCCTGGCCCGTAAATACAAAGCAGACCTGTGGGCAGATGGCGCGAGCTCTTTCGAACGTCGAAATTGCACCATCCTTTTCAACTATTGCAAACGCTCTGTGTTGCAGGTGTTCCCGTTTAAATGCCAACGTATATGCGAGGTCAGCGACTGCAGATGGAGTTGCTTCAAGATAATTGCTGATTGTTTTAATATTATTATCCAGCGAAGTTGCTGACTTCGCGGAGGCAAGCAAAAGGTGCGGACCTTTCCTATCAACGGACATAGCCCTAGATATCGACTGTCCACACATAGAGTATGCCGAATCCAAAACAAGCTTAAAAGTATTAGCAGTGGCTCTGAAATCAAATAGCAGATTCACGGCTACAGAAATGGACACACACATGAGCATTGGTGCCCCCAATACCGAACGAATTGACGCTGATCCTTTCACATCTACCTGCCGGCCACGGCTCGGAATGGACAGGAACGTGTAATTTTGCTTCAGCGAACGGTACTTAAAGCATGCGAGTAAGCTTCACATATCTTACAGCAAGGTATGGGAGGGTCTCACTATTAGGATTCGGACTATTGAAATGTATGTTTGGGGGGATGGTTCTGTGCTCAAGCGCCAGTACGCTTTTGATGACACTGGTAATTCCTGACGCGCCTTCTGAATGGCCCAAATTTGGTTTCACCTGATATTCGTTAGTCAACCTATCACTAACTCGGACAGTCATTCCTGAATGAACGTACCGCTCCAATATGTATGCCGTCCTTACCAAACACCTTAGCAATCACAGATGTTTCCGCTGTATCCCCGACAATCGTCCCGGTCCCGTGGCATTCGAAAAAGCCAGTTTTCTCTATATCGTGAATTTGTGCTTTATTATAAGCCCTTCTAATGAGCATCTCCTGTGCCTTGGAGCCTGGAGTTGTTATGCTCGGTGTTTTACCGTCGCAATTAACAGCTGTGGATCGTATCACAGCCCGAACCGGATCGCCATCTCTAAGACAGGAGTGTAAAGGTTTGATATAGATTGCATTCACGGCTTCGCCCCTCCCATAACCATCGGCTGCAGCATCAAATGTTTTGGACACGCCACTTGGGGAGAGTGCCATAGTCTCCGACATGGCGGTAGTTGTTGTTGGTGTAATGATTAAATTCGTACCAGCTACCAGTGCTGAAGAGCATTCGCCTGCGTATAACGCTTGACAGGCATCGTGAAGACCGACAAGGGCCGAAGAACAACCAGTTCGGAGTGTGATACTTGGACCCCGCCAATCGAATTCATAAGATATTCGGTTTGAAAGGGCGAAATCAGCTGCGCTGACTACTCTGAAACGATCAATGGCTTGTGTATCTTTACTCATGAGATCAAGCCAGTCCTCACCGAACACTCCTACGTAGCATCCAATGTTTTTCCCACGGCATTGGGAAGGAATTTGTCCTGCATTCTCCATGCATTCCCATATAACCTCCAGCAGTATCCGTTGTTGCGGGTCAAGTTTTGCGGCTTCGATCTTACTCATACCGAAGAAGGCAGCATCTATATGTGATAGGTCTTGCTGAAGGAAGTAACCATGTTGGGTTCGAATTGCCCCAGGACGGGTTAGATCGTAGAATGCCTCGATGTTATACCTGTCCTCAGGAACCGTGCAACGGCCATCGCGCTTGTTGATTAGCAAATCCCAGAGGTCTTTCTCACAATTGATGCCACCGGGGAGCCTCATTGACATGCCAACAATAGCGATTGGGAACGGGACGGGTGCACAATTATTGTCGCTCTCCAATTGTGCCGCATGACCATGGCCGTCGTTACAGTGTGATAGAAAGCCCATCGGCGAGTTGGTAACATTAGGCGTAGTCATCGTTTGATATAGGATATTCCCGGTAAAACTTGTACAGCGAAATTAGAACAACGTAGCACCCACTTGTTAATGGGAAACTTGCGGTGGCAAAAAAGATGTGACAAGCACTGATAGAGAGGAGTGGACAGAGACTTTATCCAAATGTTTGAGAATACCTATGAATTTGACTGTGACTTTACACCCTATTTAAGGGCAGAGCGTAGCAGGATTTACGTACTACTAAGCAAGGGAAAAAGAGAACCGCCACTAACGCACATCTGCAGAATGTTGCCAACACATAAAGATTCTCCTTGCAGCCAAACAGCGGTCAAAAGAGCGAGTCCAAGAGAGGGTCAAAGGAGAGAATAAAGTATTAACGGTAACAATCCTAGACTGGCGCAAATCGTGCGACCACTCTCTATAATGAGACGAACGTTGCTGTTACAAGAAAAAAGAAGAAAGAGAGAACCGGGATGTTTTGAACTTCAAAGGACATGATCCGACCGGTGCTACCTTCGGTTTTCTTTATCCAAGTACACTCCTTGCGATGTATGCCGAGTCCCTGATGTAAGATGATGTGTTGTACCAATTCGACTTGGCTCCAAATGTTACCACATAAACCTTTTGGCCCTGTTCCTTGCATCTCCGAGGCCAATAAGAAACGGCTCAACAAAGTTTTGTATTGCTCCTTATTCATTAGCATGTTCCGCCTCTATCCGGATAATGTACGTGCGATTGTCTGGTCCAGCGTAGGCCTTGCCAAAACCCGCCCACGAAAAGCCTGTTGTATGATAAGTGATGCTTCGCTGTTCGTATTATTGATGAGAGTTGACTGTGTTGTTAGACACAGAGAGGCTGGTAGCCAGGTAAATATGTATGTATGCGCGTGCTCCCAGCCCCGGTGACTATCACAGTGACTGGGATATTCAACAGGCGGGTTCATCAAGGTCAAAGCCTGCGGTGGGTTGCCTGTGGGCTGGTAAAGAAATTGCCAACCCAAACCCGCGTTTGGCGAGCTCGCAGCTTAGCCGGTGTATGAATTTAGTGTGCCGGTGTATGGCGCTGTTGAGGGGGCCTCCGATGTTAAGGTACCAGATGAATTCTAAAAGGATAGATCAGCCTTGCGCGACCAGTAAAATCAGTGACCTTGCAGCTAACGGGCCAGTTCTTGGGAGATCTGCGAGCCTCTTAGGCAGCCCAAAAACAGAATTACATACAAAAGCCAACACGACGGGATCGCAAACCAAGCGTCTTAAACCAGCATCAGCAAATACCCTAATTCTTTGCACAATAACACGATGCCTATATACCGTAATAAACACAACAATATACGGCTATTTTATAGTGTCAGGTCTCCCCTAGTCTTCGCAGATGGTATAGCCAAAGTTACTAGCAACGTCCTGGAAATGGATCTGATTTTCCCGCGCAACGGCACTTATGCGCCTGCCGACTTATTCCCTATTATCTTTGCTTTCCAGAAACCCAGCATGCGCGAATTCCTCAATCCACATATCTTCTACACAATACGGGACTGGGATAACATGTTTGGGAATGATAGTTTAGGCATTACCTGGTCCCACGACATGAGAGGGGCGAACTGGTCCAGCCACGATCCCGATTTTGTATACACCTTTTCCCCTAAAAGCTTCAGAAGGGAAGACCGTTACTGGCTTACCTCGACCATTGGCTGGGATAGCTGCGACCTGAACGCCTTTTCCAACCATGGACGCGGTGGCACTTTTAGAAACGACTTAAGTTTGTCTGTTCTCTTCACCATCAAGGACTCTGCGAAGAAGGTAGACCTCGTTGCTGCGACAGCCAACAAAACATACCCCAAAGAGCTTGGGACTACTATCAAAATTACTGGTCAAATGACTCTGAGCAATGGCGATACTTGCGCAGGGGTGGCCTCGTCTACGCCAACCCCGAATCATTGTCAAGTCAAGATCGATTCGGCCATTGCCGCAAGCATGTCGGGAACCGTTGTTATTTCCGTGTCCAGCTGGCGGCTACAGTCACGCAATCACGGTGTGGACGACAAGGCTAGGGCACTCCTACTGCGCAGATTCTGGAAGAAGTTGATTCCTCTGGGCAGTGCGACAAGGAAGAGGATTTATAAAATGAGGGATCGTAAGCACTAGTTGGAAGCCAAGGCACTTTGGTAGGGCTCGTCTTTGGACTGCTTCATCCCACTGCACGCGTACGTTATCTCCAAGACTTCACTGCAGATGAATCACTGTCATGCGGACTAATATCGAACACAAGCACAGACAGAGAAGAGCCTCACCAAGTCGTCCACCCCTTCTCCATAACACTCTGGTAAATAGCAAGAGTCTCATCCCGCTCCTGACGAGCAAACTCCCAGCACAGCTCACCCAAGCCTATACTCGTACCACGGATAATATCATACCATTCCTCATCAAAGCCCTGCCCAAGCTCAAAGCCCGTTCCATATCTGATATAACGCATGCGATGCGCGCCGTTTCTTCAGCTGCGATCGGGATGAACGAACAACACTCCGCTATAGTAAGCACATTTTAAGGGATGGTATACCTTGACCATGCCCAGCAGTCGCGGAATGCCAGGTCTTGTTTCCGATTAACGAGAAGGAGACGGCTTAAGGATTTGATATCAAGAGCTCCTTCGTCATCATAGCCCTCTGTATATCGTGGAGCGATATCAAAGGTAAGAAAAAGAATTTCGCTGAAGAGTTCAGCAGGTAAATCTGTGAGATCTGGTATGTTGGGAAAGAACGATGGAGTAATAAAGAGTCTCGGAGACCCGGCGGCGATGGCGGCCTTTTACGTCCACATAGTTTGCTATACGTTACATATCTTACCGCTAGTAAGGGGATCTGCAGGGAGTCTTGGTAACCACTTTTATGGTGTAATACATGATAGGAATGTAGAGCGGTTGAAGATATCTATATTCTAATTCTTGGTCTGGTACTATACAGAAGGGTTAGACTCTACTATAACTTTCCTTCTTATTATCATCTGATCCTTTTCTCATGTCTTGGGGCTCTTGCTGGGTCTTCGGGTATCTAATGTCTTTCTCCATCTCTACCCTTGATAGTTCACTTGGCTACACCGACACAATATGCTTTATTCTTCCAGAACCCGTCCACATAGTCATGTGAAACAGCGGGATCCCTGTACTTCTGTTAGACTGCTCGTTCATATTTTTAAGGAAGTGACATACTAATCATAAAACTGCTCCAGGCTTATATCGTATTTTGCGGTAATGGTAGTAAAATTCTCGTCGGAGCCTTTGAGAACGTTAACCTTACCCAAAGACTAGAATATTTAATCGCACGTACTTGTAACTAGGTGCCATTTGTTACAGTTATCGGGTATACTGGATTAGGTTAGGCCAGGAGGGCCTCCGGTCGTGGGCGAGGTAGTGATTACCGTAGTCGTGGTGTTTACAGAAGATATAGTAGTATAAGATATCGTCGATGTGCTAGAGGAAGACGTAGGAGGCTTTATTATAACTAGATTATCTATAGGTCTGTTCGGATCTATACAGTATCGGTAGCTGGGGCTGAATATGCACGTCCTGTTAGCGTTGATAGAGAGATTCCTGTATATATGATAGTTAGAAAAACCGGATATTTGGCGAGTTATAAAATACTACTATTATTTTAATTTTTTTTATAGTCTTTTTAAATGCTTCAGCGACGGCTTCGCAGGAAAATATATAGAAGGTACTAGAGATATTAATCTAGAGGTCTAGGCCGGCTACGTAGATATAATAATCCTTCTGACCACTCAAGGAAATGGGTAAAAGCTTTATTATATTAGTATTAATAGGGGGTGTATACGTTACAGTTAGATGGCTAGAGTAAGGAATATCTAAGTAGCTGGTACTTCGGTTAATATATCTAGGTGCACCGGGATAGTCATTGATAGAACTAAAAGGCGAGATATAGTACAACTCGTTAGTAAAAAGGTTAGTGTAATTATTATTTACACCCTTATTAAGGAACAAGAAATCATTCCGCGAAATGCTATACTTGAGAATGATCTTATTATAATAATCCCCGGGTTCCACGACATAGTATTATAAATAACGCTTTACAGTACTATTCACGAGGTTCGTGGGAACAAGGGCCGGTGTTACGGTTAGTATTGTTGCTGGGGGGACTAACGATAGAATTATAATAAAGGTCCAGGAACCATCGTCTCCTGACGGCGAGACACAGAGGCTATTCCCAACAGAGCGCTCAATGTGACGGCAGCTCTGCCCAAGGATGGGGTTCCAAGTGATGAGCTGGACTTGGGTGTGAGGGTCCAAATATTACTATATCAATAATCTATGCTCCTCTGGAGTCTTCTGTAAGTAGTCGGATTAAGAGGCACGGTAATATAGGCCCAAGAAGAATATATTACTCTGAATTTAAAATGAAAACGCCCACAAACATATATTGAACGGGAGGAAGGATAAAAGAAAGAACGAAAGCAAAAACATGGAAAGAAAGCTAACAAGCAACCCTTGTACATGTTCTTAGCATGCGTGATAACCAGAGATATTCGGAATTGTCGAAACCTTTGGGGTTTGACATACATGCTGTACAGTCCTTGCCTAGACAATCTGAGATATTCTATCGAAAGATACTCAAGCCTCGTCCTTCCACAGAGTCGTTGCAGATAGTGGCCCGCAGACCATAACGTCGTTTACGACTTTGAGGGTAGTTGTAGTGGTATCAGCAAACGTGGTAAAATGAACACCTGTACCCATCTGCGTTGTCACTAATCTCCCGTCAGGTTGTCTGATGCGTGCAGCGATCATCTTGTCCTCTGGCTTTGTTGAGGAGACCCAGAAGCATTTCAACTGGTATTGATTGCTAACAGAGTCGGCGAGTGCTTCTGGTGGGATGTTGGATAGGTCGGCATCCGAATAGGACCAACTTCCTGAAAGCTGATCGTTGGCGTCAAAATCGACAAGCTCAATTTCCTGGAGCTCATCTTCGGTGAGATAATAGCGATCAATGGTGCCCTTGATATTCGCTTTCAGAGAGATATAAACAGGCACCTGCATCTTCCTATCGACATGGACGGGGGGTGGCGATGGTTCAGAGCCGACTGAGTGAATTTGGAGATCAATCACATCCCATGGCTCCATGAACAATGTTTCACTGAGTGCACAGAATAATGCAATGTAGTCGGCTTTTGCTGTGTAGGCAATTGACACGAAAGGGTCTGTATGCTGAGGCAAAGAGGACAAGAGAGCTCTGAATCTCCAGCCTAACGCAGATCCGTAGGGAGGAATCTTTAAATCTTATGTATCTCCGTCATTATGACAGGAAACTACCTATCCTTTCATGCTTTGGCCACATGAAGCGTTATGCCTCGGGCACTCCGGAGCGTAGCATTTAGGTCAGAGTCACCAGGTCTAGAACGGTGTTTGATATCCCTGCGATATGGATACGAGCTAGATTTGGCTCAGCTGGCCTTTGGCGTCCCCAATGGTTGACACTTTACCCAGCTCTGTCGGTGTTCACCGGGGTCACGCAGTTGAGCCGAAACGAACACTTGCATGTGCCAAGATCCATCTAATTTCTTATAGCGCTACCATAGCTAGGATGGGGACCATCCTGATCCTATCTGGCAACCTCTGCCGAGGACACCGCGAGAATTGATTATACCCGGAAGGTCCCCGGAAAGCCCGGCGTGTGGCTGGCTGGACCCCTAGAGGAGAGACTGTTTGCGTGGCGCTACATGGCGAGCGTTGTACATGTTAGCCGATGGACCAGCAGGCTGGCGCAGAAGAAACCCTTACGCTCCTAGGCCGTCAAAAAGACTAGATACTTTCGTGGCGGCAAAACGTACGAATGAGGTCACCGCATGGTAAGCTGGGCTGGCTGGAACGAACGGCACTGACGTATCACAAACAGCTTCTGCTCACGGATTGTAATTCGGTGCTACCATATGTTCCATGCACGTAGCTCGTTATGCAAGATTTATCGTTGACCAACATGGTCAAAACCGAGCAGTAAATGTACTCTGTCTGGCCGCGTAAGCCCATCTAATAGGTCCGCTACCACAATCCTGAAGTTGACCGCGCTTTCGAAGGTGTGGTCTAGTGGTAAAAAGTACGATCCTTTATCTAGAAACACTGGGTTCGATTCCTAGTAGGTGCTTGAGTCTATATTGGACCATCTATAATAGGTGATTCGATATAGATTTGTCCGTATCTAATTCTATGGAGACACTCTGTTCTCTTTAATAATAACTTTATTTTTAGATTATGTTGTGTTTTTCTTGGTAGATACTATAGTTACCAGATAATAACACTTACTAATATTAATAATCTTACTTTACTGTACTCCTTTCTAGCCAGGGTAAGCATGAAGAGGCAGAGGTCACGTATTAATAAATATTAAGAAAGTAATTAAGCTTCTAATCATACTAATCTGGAGGAATACTCATTAAGCTTTAGCAACCTGGAGTACGTCTTTAGTCTATCATACCCTTACTATTCATTACAGCTTATAAGTTTTAAATTATGATAACATGTTCTCCTATTTTAGGCTCAACGCGGGAATACAGCCTTTATAGTATTTAAGAATAAGAAGAATATTCTACTTCCATTTCTATTTAATTTTAATATCTATTTCACGTATTCTGAAAGCCTACTGGCTTAGATTAATAATATAGAAGACGGTATTTAAAAATGTACGCGCGGATTAGGGCTGACGGTCTTAAGAGCGACCACTATCAACATTCCGTGCATGCATTCCCCTCTAGCAATATCCATAAGTCTTGTTCATTCAGTAGTTTAGGAAATTCGTAAGTCTATCTTGGCTCAACTTGGAGGCTCGTCCAGTTCAGGTCGTCAATATATAGCCTTGTAGGCGTTCAATAAACCACCAGCCACCACACGTCCGGACTTCTGCATTCAAAAGCGTACGATCTATATTGATTAAACAGAAACTGTAACGAGATTACCAGATCAACAAAGGTCTAAAATTGCATCTAAAGAACGACAAGGCCTTTGCACAGATGCGCGAGGCCGAAACTAGGATTCAACAAAGATAGTTGCTGGTGAATTCAAGCCCAGGAAGTAAACCTCGCTGGACAATTCTAGAACACCGCGATGCTTCTGCGTGTCCCTGAGTAGATAGCGAGATTACTTGCACACGCCCTGCGCCTTGTTGGGAGATTGCTATAGAGTATACTAATCAGCTTCCAGGGAAACCAGTACTCAGTGAGGGAAATTACACATACCACACACAAGTTCGACGCACAGACGCCCATGCTACCGTCTTTCTTGCAAGGCGCACCAGAAGGAAGCTGCGCATTAAGTAGTTAGCACCGCAGATGAATTGGGGACTGATGGATGAATTTCCGAACCTGGGCGGCGCACGCAGCACCCACGAGAGTAATGACGGTGAGAATAGAGAAGCGCATTTTGAAAGAGGCGTTGAAGTTATCTGATCTGAGAAGATATGAACAGAATGATATTGCTCTTGGTTTTGTCTCCAACCGCAGAGATTCTGGGTGGTATTTATAATGACCACACTCGGTCTGTCACCGATTCAACGCCTATTCCCCGAGTTCCACGTTCCGAATCAATGGAGCAATACGCTCGACGATCGGCTTCGCCATTATCAAGACAGCCATGACCAGGTAGATCTCTTGCCCCTTCGTTTATATCGCTCTGGTGGCGCCATGCAAAGTCCCCGGGCGGTATAGCTCGGCTATTCCGACTATAAATAGTCGACAGGGCATGTCGATCATAGTTAAGGCTCTTACATCACACTTCCCGACTCAACCGAAACATTACGTTTTTATTTTGAACCCCGTAGCCGAGGAACAATGTGCATGCTACATTACTATCCATGCGATGGCTTGCAATTGCCCTGGCTCCGAAGCAGACGGTGTATATTTGATACATATTTAATAAGCGGGTCGGTGTCTGTAAAGTAGCGATTTAGCGATCGCCTCTACCGTCGCGCGACCTTTCTGGGTGTGTTTTAAACAGTAGCATTTGTTTTATTATTTGTTTGTTATACTAGTATAGGGAGAACATAAATGGATTGGATTATTTCTCTCTCCTGGAACCTTGTCTTGTTGTTACGCTTTTCATTATTTTTTAGGTAATTAAATAGTAACTAATCGAGAGATATCCTGGAATCTAGCTCCCCAGCTTTGTCAAAGATTGCCCAAGATATCGCCCTTCGCAACACCGTTAACGTTCACCAGACCCATACTCCTGTAAGCCGGTCTACTTAGTTATCCAGCGCGATGATCTGGCCTCGGTTAGACGCATCTTGGCTGCCCCATAGTCTTGTGACTAGGATAACGCCAGAGGAAGTGCCAAAGTCATATCACCACCCTGAATTGGACTGTCACAGGTATATTAGTAAATCACGACCGGAAAAAAGGGAACCTTACATCCAGTACTCGGATTTATAGAAGGGCCTTTTTTTTTTCAGAGCTTATGCTGTGTACAGTAGTACAATGCGACGTTTTTATCTTGGTGTAATAACTGTCAAACCGCATGGTCAAAGTGCGAAGGCATGTGGTAGCTCTTATGCGCTGATATTGTCCACATGACAGTGACACAGTGACCTCGTGCAGCGGAGTCAGAGATAACGTATTACTGTACACGTGCAATGATAAAACCCCCAAAAACGAGCCCTGTCCAAGTGCCTTGGCTCGCAACTAGCGCTTACGACCCCTCATTTGGTAAACCCCCTTACCTGTCACACTGCCCAGAGGAATCAACTTCTTCTCCAATATGCTCGGCAGGAGGCACCTGTAGTCCTCTCTATTCTATCGACAGATCTACAAGCAAACATGTATGTGATCTAGCCTCTCCGTCCTTGTAATGAAACGTAAAAGTTGACCTTCAGGACCCCAGCTACTGAGTGATTAGTGACTTTCTCATAATCCTTCTAAATCTTGCCGGGGCCCAATCAGCTATTACGGCTGATTTCACTGTAATCTAAGAACTAAGCCTTCCCCTCGTAACGATCTCGGGCAGGAGTCATCGCCCCCGACCTAACCTGAGCTCTGGCTCGCAGGACAGGGCATGGCGACCGCCTGCAGCAATGCCGTACGTTCCGAGAGCGGGCGAGCGTCCAACGGGCCCGATACGACGGTAGAGCGCTGAAAATGGCTGGATTCGATATCGCTAGGCTTCCCAGCGAGGTAATTGCCCAGCAATGGGATCTTGCGTCGGGCTTCCACCGCGCCTGGCTCGCCGTTGAGGGTGTCGCTGAGCACCCGACCAAAGGTCTGAGGAGCCAGATAGCCCAGCTTTCCAAGTGGGATACTGAGACCATGGACGACCTTATGCAGCATTAGACGGCTGCCAACACTGGAGGTATGAAAGGAGAGGGTGACTGACTATGCTACAAACCACGAGGAACCAGACAACCACCCGGATTGTCTCAGCAAGGTCCTTGATGTCGCTTCGAGCAGTCCCATTCCCATCACTCAAATGTTCCTCGATAAACTCCATACTCACAAAGAGATAGAAGACGGCAGACACGCCGATGGGTCCAAAGAACCCCACGAAAATCGCCTGCTTGCTCTCCTTAATCTGGTGGATCCACCTGTGCATGCCAAATACCCAAGGCAGACGACGTAGGAGGAGCACCAGAACACCAAGAGCGACGAGGCGCCAGGCTGAGATGATAGAGTTGTCGCCGAAGAGGTCCCAAGGTATGTATGCACCGTACCAGAGGAAGATAGTGACATTAAGGAGCATGTCGATAGTTGGTTGAAGGGAGTCGTCCTTGGTTTGGAGCCGGAACCAGTCATCCCATGTGAATGTGTTCCCGGCGATGAAGCAGGCGAGGACATCGTCGGTCTGAACAAGACCGCATGTACCCAGGACGAAAAGTGCAAGGGCAACGGCAAAGACGAGAAAGCTCTCACGGTCAACGTAGTTCCGGTCCTTAGCCCAGTGCAGCAGCTCCTTGCCTACCCAGCCCACCGCAGCGCCGTACAGGATGCTGAGGATAATAGTGTATCCCCACGTGAAGGTGAACCAGAGGCTCATGGCGTCACCGACACTGCTGGATGCGGCGCCCGGGCCCGCGTACTTGATCAGGTAGAGCGCAAAAAAAGAGGAACGGGTAGCCGAGCCCGTCGTTGGTGCCCGACTCGGCCACGATGAGGTTCTGTAGATCCTTGGGGATGTTGCTGTCTGCAAACTTACCCTTAACGATGACTGCAGACAGCACGGGATCTGTTGGCGTCACACATGCGCCGACGGCGAGGGCGTGCAGGAAACTAGGCGTGCTGGCAAAGGCCCAAACTAGGAGGCTGGTGGCGATCCACATGGCCGTCATACCCGGCCCGACAAGCAGCAGGACTGACTTCCATTCCGTCCTAAGGTACTTGCTAGGGAGCTGGACGCCAGCGAGGACCAGCTGAACGCCCAGAACTAACCGAGAGAAGTTGAAAGTGACGGCGTTGAGGTTGTCGCGGCATTCAATAGCTGAGACTCCTTGATTGCACTCGGCATAATCTCTCGGACGGATGAAATTCGCTCCATTTGGACCAAAGACAACGCCGACCAAGAGCGAAATGACTGGGTTTTGTTCGCATGAGTTAGTAAACAGTTTAGTGTTTAATCCATTTTATGAAATTGTAGGACAGGTGAATCAGCGTGATGTCCCCTGGAACAAGCCAACTTAATCAACCGAGAGTTTAACTCACGGGCCTCAGAAAGATAAAAATTCTCCTTTAGAAGGTACGATACTAAGCCAAAAAGTGAGACGAAGCCGCCTAGAAGGGCGACGATGATATTGAAGTTAGAGAGCTGGAGCGGGACCACCATCCCGACTGGAAGAGCTATCAGCAGGAAATACTAGAGGGGGGGACAGTGTGAGAAAAACATTAGAGACCATGGCTGGCTTTAAGGCGAGGTGAAGGATAGACCGTTAATGATTGCCCAGTTCACGCGACCCATTGTAAGACTCACATGAGCTGATTCCCATTTTTAAGGTTTAAACCAACAGAAGGAAATGCACTTGTCAAGTACAGGATTGGCTGCTTGTGTAGTCTTTTAACTTTGAATCCAGCCATGTATCATAAGTATTCACAGGCTGTAGGTGAGTATCGCAAGGCCTACTTAACTTCCCAATAACCAGGGCAGTTTACACCTAGTTAAAACAAGAGAACGATACCAAAGTCCCAGAGAAGCCTGACCTTTAATCCTTGGCTCTCCTAATACCTGCAGTACCAGCTGATACGTCGAAGGCTACGATCGCCCTATCCGACAGAGTGCGGCAAAGTCTCCGATCAGTCCTGAATCTTGCGTTTTGAGTATGTTGCATCAGTGATGCTCCCGTGTGCGACATCTTTCGCATTTCATTGAAGGCCAACCTTGATATCGGGTAGTACATATGTAGACTTATGATAAGGGTAAGATTTATTTTCCGACATCGCTAAGCTAGAAATCAGTATCTTTTGGCTTGTTCATGTCTCGTACACATTATATTCTGAATTATTCCGACTGCCTAAAAAATTAGCTTTTAATGTGGGATACATCGTACAGAGGTGCGCTCTCGGGTAGAACTACGTTATAATTCCTAAATTAGTTTATCAATACCTGATAATATTTATTGGGTATAATACGGACTAAATGACTATGATACATAATATTTTTTTAGGCTTCATATAATTAGTAAAATAAATAGTAAAATGAGGGCTACGGGAAATTACTAGATAACGGTCTTGTTTCAATAGGTTCAGAGCTTATTAAAAACTATAATAATAGAGGATTACGCAATTAAGAGAGGGGGTATCGGTACTTGATAAGATTGAATTTTGAATTAAAGAATAAGTTTAGCATAGTATATTGATAGCATCCTTTTCTCGGATAGGCCATTGCACAAGCAGCGGACACTAAGTGCCTTAATCCCCAGCTGGAGTGGACCGACATATAAAACCTATGTACATTTCATTCTAAATCGACTAAAACATTCTCAATTGCCAAAACCCCCGCATACGGTATTCACCGGGTTCGATATAACCGTCTTTTTAAAGCCCATTACACACTAGCAGGCACCGTCCTTTTGAAGTCCTGTACCTTTAAAATTCTCCGCAAGAGAAATATTTTCGCGTTTCTGGTAATTATTCATTAAAACATGTAGCCCTATAAATTACGTGAACGTTTTCTGCACCGTAGAAGATAGGCCTTTTTTGTTGGTGGCTTGAAATGCCTGCGTTGCAGAAAACATGATATACTACCGGTTCCTTTATAGATTTCGGTGTTATTCGCGCTTGGGCGGGTGTATTTGCCGGCCAGAGAGATGGGAGATGCATTTATAGTGCCTGATGCAGTTGACGTTGTTGATGTCGGATTTGACGTGGATATAGATGGTTCTGATGTAGACGATAATGATGCACCTGAGCTCGTAGATGTTGGTTGTTGAGCCGATGACGAGGAGTGCGTAGATTGAGATCCTTAACAGCCAGAAAAAAAAACATATTAGTGCTCAGTAGCTTAGGTGCATATTTCACAAGACAGGGTAAAGAGGCCTGTCATTCCTCCTCTTTCCTGTAACACCTTCCGCTAACTTTGGTGGGGAAGAATAATATCACATCCCTATGCTTTCTCTTTCCTTGGAGATAATAAATGGGCCATCATAATAAATCAAAATGTAAATTTACTAGTTCCATAGAACCTACGGGGGCCCTAGTTCATAAGACTCGGAAATGTTCACAGTGACAACCATACATTACCACCTTAGACCTTCTCAATCTGTTCCTCGAGCGCGTCACTTCCAAGATGCTTCCCGTCCCCAGCAACGCTCGTTCGTCTCATAATCCCCGTATCGGCAACGATACTTCGTCCTTGGCCCCTTCGCCTGTCTTTCTGGAGATCTTTGGAAAGTTGCACGGGGCCTTTATCGGGGTTTGTGAAGAGATAGTCAATTTCCTCAAGCGTGAATTTCGCCGTCTCCGGATAAAAGAAATAGACCAGCGGCACGAACGCGAAGTTGGTGCACATGAAAATAAGATACGCTTTCCACTGCAACCGGTTGATAATAACGGGGGTGATCATAACGACGAAGAAGTTCTGCATCTCGTCAGTATGGGCGCATGTCAATTCCAATCGCAAACCTGAACTCACCCAAATCCAATTCGACGAAATTCCTACCGCGGTGCCTTTAGCTCTTGCATGAAGGGGCAGGATCTCGGGCACATAGCACCACGGGATACAGTTGACGGAAGCACCAAAGATCAACATGAAAACGAACAAAAAGGCAATAGATGCCGAGGCAGTTGGCTTCTCCACGTCTGATCCCTTAAAGCTGAGAAGAATGGAGACCATCATCATGCAAATACCCAGGCCGAAGGAGCCCCAGATCATAGGTGTTCTTCGCCCGACTCTGTCCACGAAGAATGTAGGGAAGAGACTGCCGACGACGAACATGATCTGCACGCATCCGCCGATGATCAGGGACAGGTTTTTGCTGAGGCCGACATTATTGCTGAGGACGGTCGGGATGAAATATCTGTTTCAATCAGTGGTGGCTGTCAGGTAGGGGGAGATTAACCAACACGATCAAATTAATTCCACCGACTTGGTTCATGAACTGCATTCCGTAGGCAAGGAGACTGAGAGATTAGCTTGTTCACAATCATAGGCACAGTAAACTCACATTCGATGACCTGTCGAAACCTCGTCTTGCTTGAAAATATTCCTGATCTGATCAGCCACTTCTTCAGTAATACAAGATGCTCACATACCTCCACTGATATTCTCCATGCTTTGTCTCGACAGCCAGTGCTTCCAAAATCTCCGCCTGCTCGGCCAAAATCTTCTCGTCATTTTTGGGCCGACCGTACACATCACTCAGAATCTGCAGCGCCTCGTCATTCCATCCCTCTTTATAGCAATATCTTGGAGACTCTGGGAGCCCGAAAACAAGCACAATGACAACCTTTTTCGTCAGCACGCTCTACCGGACGACCGAACAGGACAACTGACAAAAGCAAAAACCATCTGACAAGCGATTGGGAGCCTCCAAGCAATCTGGCCCCCTACAAAACTCATCCCGTAATCGAAGAAATAGCTACCCTAGTCAGCCTCACTCAAGCGTCTATCAACAACCTCATCGCACCTAATGACAATCCCCACCCCCACAAGCAACGGCTCACTGCAGACCAGCTTTCCTCGCTTCGAAGCCTCGCAAAGTTCAGATTGATACATAGGGACAGTCGAAGTCTCAATCCCGGTGCCGATGCCCGTGACAAACCGACCAACCATGAGATGCGGAACGGAGAAGGCGGATGTTTGCAACGTTGCGCCAATCTAATTATGTTAGCTTCTGTCTCGGCGTTCAATTAATAGGACAGTATAGGTAGATGAAGTACCAAAACCCAAACCATAGCCAGCCACATAGCCTTGCGTCTTCCTAGCCAGTCACAAACTATGAAGTTCACGATACATCCTGAAAAACAGCCAAGGTTGTAGATGGAGACAATGATCCCCATAAGGCTGTCATTTGGCCGGTCCATGGTATCCAGGAAGTCGTCGTTTTCCACGATTCCGGAGAAGACGCCTTGGTCGTAGCCTGGATGGGTTAGATCCCAGTAACTCATATTCATGGCAGGAATGAATTGCAACCCGCTCACCAAATAGAATGAACGCCATCCCGCAAGCCGCCCAGATCGCAGCTTGCAGGACGAACCCTGTCCCGAACATATTTACCTTGACCATCTTGTTAGTTCTTGCCTGTAACCGTACTTGTGCAGTACAAGATGGACAACAAAAAAGGGACCACAACCGAAGCTCCACTGGACCCGGGACATCCTATATACCGGCTCAACCCATAACCACCCCAGCTGCCGTGGCTTGCCCTAATCCGGGGAGGACATGCCCCTATCGGCCTTTAGGCCGGGGCGACTCCTGATGGACCGAATCCGGAAACCCGAGGCACCAATTACCCCAGACTACAGGGTTACCCCGCATGGCGCTACGCCTGAACAGGCGCGACACGGGGAGATCGACGCGGCTGAAAGCGAGGAAAATATAGAAGTATGCCAATTAATGCTTCACCGGCATAGCGTCCCTTCCCACTAGACTAGGCCTGGATGGCTGGATTCGACTTTATCTATTTCGTTGGGAACACGGCTAAGTGGTTGGTAGGCACTGTAGCATCGTACCACCATTCTGTACGGCCGTTCTTGGCGATGATGATGTCTTCCCCTGTAGCAAACAGAGATTGGGTTGAGGGAGGAATCGGAGTTCTTCCTATCAACAGGGCCTGCCACCCAGTTCTTGGCCTCCAGCGGTGGGAATCCGAGGCTGTGCAGAGTACTTCCTCTTTTCTGCCTGAGGCCAGCACTTACCCCACACTACCCCACACTACCCCATCCAGGCATCCAGGCATCAAGGCACATGACCTGGTCTATTTTCCACTGCGGAAATTACATCCTATCATTCCCTTCCTCATCCATCTTCATCTTATCGCGGCATAGACTCTTGTTCTTAAATACAACAATGAAAATGACCCCCCTATCACCACCTCAGAAACGAAGACGCATTGAGCATTCCCACTCCCTTGATGATCACTCTACCTCAGTTACCAGAAACACACCATCAGCACCAACACCAACACCAGAGCCAGCTTCGGCTTCAATCACCACCATCTTCGCTAACTCCCATCCTGATGCTGAACCCGACCAACCGCCAACCAGTGAAAGCATCCACCATCCCGAGTACAGGAGCCAGCATTACAGCCAAGCCTACAACTCCACCTCCCCCACCTACATCAACGGAAGCCTCACCGGCAGCAGCAGTTGGTTGCAAGACGGATTCTCACAAGATCCCGGGTTCCTAGCATCGCAGGAAGAGCTACGATGTATAATATTTTCGCTCGCGCATTCGGCGGCACCAACGAGGGTGGGGAGTTTGAGTCCTGATCAACACTCAGACCAACATCAACACCACTACCAGAAACGGGACCAGAATGAGCGTGACCATGGTTATCATACAGAGGATGAAGGGACGGGCTTGCAAGGAAATCTCGAACAACCGGACTCAATCTCAAGCTTAAAAAGAATCGAGTATTTGAAGAACTATGTCGCGCAGGTGGCGCCTTGGGTGAGTTCCATCCTTCCTTTCCTCTGTCTCCTATTTACACTTACTCTACTCTTCTTAACCTTGCCCACTTCACAACCCAACTGCTACAGCTCGACATGTTCGACTCCCAACACACATTCCAACATCAAATGCCCGTATTGGCACGAACATTCCCCGCACTATCGTACGCCATCCTCGCAATCTCGGCGCGCCAAATGGAGCGCAAAAAAGGGGTGCAGGATTTCTTCGACAGTCTCGAGCTCTACCAGGAGGCTATCCGGCTACTGAGGCCCGTGCTACAGGTGCGCGACCCGAAGATAGTCGCCGCGTGTGTGTTGCTGTGTTGTTTGGAGATGATGTCGGCGCGGGCGCAGGACTGGCGGCGGCACTTGGAAGGGTGTGCGGCGCTGTTCGATGCGTTTGGGATTCATGGGTTTAGTAAAGGGCTTTTGCAGGCGGTGTTCTGGTGTTATGCTAGGATGGGTAAGTACTTCTTTTGTTCTTGTAATGGGTACTTTCGATTTCATTGACAAATACCCTGTGTCAGATCTGTGTGGAGCACTCATCTCGGATGGCACTCAGACTACGCTTTTGCATCCCTCCAAGTGGCTCCCCCCGGGTTCGATGAGGATGATGCATACCGGTTATTCAACGACGCCAGAAGCCCAGATATGCATGCCAACTATGCAGTGTATCTATGTGTGAGAGCGACGGAGCTTATTGCTGACCGGACCAAATTTGTCGAACTTGGCGAGGATAACGGCTGCACAACGGAGATCTTCATCCCGAGGTGGCTTCAGCTCTGGAGTGAGCTGCAATCCTGGTTTTCCGAGCGCCCTAGCGAGCTGGTCCCAGTCCAGACCGTCAACCACAAACCCTTTTCACACATATTTTTCATCCACTGGGCAGCAATCTCTTCGAACCAACTGTACCACACAGCATGTATTTTGCTGCTGAAGACGATGCCGAAAGTCGCCAGGCTGCCTCGATCCCCAGCCCTGTCACTGTTATGGCATGCGCGTCGAATCTGTGGTATCTCCTTGGCAAACCCACACCAAGGCTGTCTGAACAATTCTATTCAGCCGCTGTGGATTGCAGGGCAACTTTTCAGTCACAGAACAGAGCATCAGCAGATTATCCAGCTGATAAGAGACATCGAGCCGAAACTGGTTGGGGACTGTGTTGGCGGATTCGCGACTTGGAAATTGCGTGGGGATATGATAGGTACTCGCCGTAGCACACGACTCACAAGACATTATTCCAACCCACTCGGATCACGAAGCTAGCTCGGAAGGTTATCGAAGAGTCTCAATCTCCTTCGGAAAATGACCAGCCTTCTCGTAAGCGTATCAAATATTCGCCAACATCCCAGCCAGTCAGAACCCTGATACGCTCAAACCCTTGCAAAATCTCTTTCTGCTGAGACTCGTGAGTCATGAATCTAGCAGCAACGAGAAACGAAGCCAGCAAGCAAGGATCCCAGCATTCGCGTCGGTCATTGTTCAAAGCGATCCCACAAATACGTTGTGCGTGCCACAGCGGAGACAAAAGTCGAGACGGGGCGTTATGCAAGAGGACAGTGCGAGGTTTTGACTGGAGCAATAGTAGCATGGTGGTATGGTACAGCTGATTACTGAAAGCACCCGCCGCATTTGCGAACAACAGAAGGGGCAAGCCGCCCTCTGAATGTAACATCTGGTCATGCCCCTCAAGCTCTATCATCGGTTGGAATTCAAGCGGTCGCGAATGGTACCACTGATGAAGCTGTTCGAATGCTTCTAACCAGCTGTCCATTGTGTGGTGTGACGGCTGATCGGTATGTTCTAGGTGGCATATACCCAATGCCTTTGCAGCCGCCCAAAGAATCGAGTGGGAGAAGTGGCGAACCTTTTCGTAGATATCGTCAGAACGGTATAGCAAAGACATGCTTGGGATAGGGGACATTGGGAGCGGTAATAGGACCGGGCTGCCGTTAGCCAGTGCGACTGCCAGATCTGCTGTCGTTAGAAAATAAGAAATATTCTGCCTCAGTACAGAAATACACTTACCCAATCGCAGTGCCATCCAATATACGGTTGAATCCATGCTCTCTTGGTAGGCATAGTGCGCCAAAGAATGGATTGAACCAGCATATTCCGTTCTTTTCCACGGTCTAGAAATATTTGAGACCAGAATTCGTACGCACTCCAGAACATAAAACAGGCCTGATTCAGTAGAGCCGCCAGTGATGCCAACTTGGATTAATGGTTCTGGAATGTCCGGTAGAAAGGTATTCTCTGAGTCTTTCGGGATCATGCACGCTTTTGATAGTCGCATCAGCGCAGAAAGAAGCTGCCCAGAACCCAAGGACATTTGGAGGGCTGCGATGCCGAAGGGTTGTCGCATATCACAGATATCTAGCTGCATCAAACACGTTAGGCCCTAGTATATCAGGTCCCATGAATAGTCTCACCCAAGGAGCTACGTGGTAGCGATAATGACGCAAGAGCTCGAGTCGCTCGGATTCAGATAAAGAAGGACAGTCGACAGCTGGAAGGTCTGATACCACGCTATCCCCATTTGCCGTGTCAATATAACTAAACGATTGCGGGCTTGGATCTCGGTGCCGGGTAGATGTACTCAAGGGCGATAATATAAGGGTATGGTCGAGAACAGGCAGACCAGGTGTAGCTGAGAGTGTCCGCATATCAATTCCATTGTTGCTGCACCCCAGTGCTAACAGACCACGCACGGCAGACTCGTCTCTGTCGCTGAACGCCGCGCTATGTTGTTCGTTGTGGCTATCATCCGGGGCGGGCAGTTCTTGATTTGTATGGAGGTCCCCGTTATTGTCACTATCATGTCGCTCAGGTGCATGGCAAGAGTCTGTATCCTTTCCTTGATCGAATCTTTTATCATCCCCAGGAAGTCCAACGTCCGCAGTCGGGCTCGATACGGGCGATGGCGACTCATCCGTAGAGGTATCGGCAGGGCAGAGAGGGTCTTCTTTCACAAACTATCCACCATCAGCACCAACCCACAGAGTTGTACAGAAATCCTACTTGAATCTTTTTGTAGGCAACGTGATCCCTCGGCCCCTGCAGCTCTTGCGCCGAGACCGTGAACATGTTCTTCTCCAAGAAGGACACCTGCAATCCATACTGGCACACAAGGTCTTTATCGATGCAATTCTGGCACCTCGGCTTTTTCTCGTCGCCTACCCAGCAGCCCAACATTAGCATGCGACCTGCAACCAGACAACAGGTAATAAAACCAACATTTCCGCCGTCGCACCCGACAGCGCAGGCATCCGGTCCGGCATCGAGTGAATTTCGGCGTAGATCGATTAGAGAGGCTCGAGTCTGCCATAACAAAGAAGCTCGGGACACCTTAGAAACAGACCTTGTGAGAGCAGGTTCAACCCCAGGTCACCTGCCCAAATGGGCCGTGTTTACCCCGCGCTTACAACTGCCGAGTTGGACAGCCGCGCTCCACTCCGGCATTGGCGCGTTACCCCGGATTTGCTCCATCTAATTATAATAGTAATGTTTCAGCGGCAATTTCAACAGGAAACATGATCTCTAAATTGCATGCACAGCGGAACTAGGTGCTACGCATTGCTTTAGCTGAAGGGCCTTTCTCCTGATAACTATACTCTTTGAACGACAGCGCACGATGCGATCCCACCATAATCCTTGTGTCAACCCAAAATAAACAGTCAAAGCATGTGGGCTTCACGCATTTCGTCAAAGAAAATACAGACCAAGACCATGCGAACAATATGTACAGGTCTTCTAACTCATCAGAGGCTAAGAACGTCTGTGCTCCTCACAGGTGTACTGGACAGAAGAATGCTTGCCACCTCAGCCAGCTTGACACTCAAGAGTGAATTTTCTCAACCTCCCTGCCACTTCTCTGCTGGCTTTTCGTCAACTCACTTCCTACCGAGTTCTTCTCATTATTTCCTCTCACCCACCACCCCAATATCTCATCAAGTCCTATCCCTGTTGTCCTTTTATCAACCACACACATTACTTGACATCTTCAGTTATCTCTTCCTCAAGCCCCAGGTCTCTTGCCATCGATTCTCACCTTCAATCCTCATCAATATCGTCTACACGGAAATCCGCAATCATGGCGAGCGAGAACACGCAGTGAGGACTTTGAGCCCGATCCCCCTTATCTTCCTATTAATTTATCGTCCTCAACGCTGATTTCCGATCGACTACTAGGGAGCCTTCTGAATCTCGTAATCCAGATGAAAGCAACGGTAATTCTCTTCCTAGATTATGACACGTGAAGCCTCCCAACAAAGGATTCGGGGACGCTCGGCCAGTCGAGTTCTAATGCATTTTACTTGACAGAGCCAGCTCCAAACATAACAATCTTGCCTTTGTGGGAAATTCGGAACTACCTTAGTGCCAGGCCATTGCTTCCCGTTATATCTGGCTTGATCCCAGGGGAATTTGCAACACCTGCCAACACCAACCTCCAGGAAAAGATAGAAGCCTGCGTACACCTCAATGATATCCCGGAAGACGTTATTGACGGACTACGGATGAAATCTAATTACCGGGATCTGTTGGCAATTTGGGACATTCCAACAGCAAACAGAGACATATCTATTATACATGATCTTCTGGAATCTGTCCCCGAGGATCTCGTGCTGTGGGAACTGTCTGTCAATCCCATCTAATTATCGTTGATCCGTATTAATGTCTCCTTAGGCATGAAACACCTCTCTCTTCAGACTTCTTTTTCCAGCACAGTAGTACAGGACCCCATATTACTTCCACTCCTGCTGGCGCCATATGGATAGCAAATGAAGAGTTCCACGATCGCCTTCGATTATTCCGTGCAATCACGGGCTGCAAAAATTACCTGACCCCCTATTATTACGACCCTCTGTGCATGGGGATAGTTCTGCATGCTGTGGGAATGGAACCTTCTGTTACTAACAGGGGAGTTGCATGGGCGCAATGCATGTTTCATATTCGTGCCACGATGCTACTTCTCTACGAGCTGGCTGAGAAAGCAAATCTCGATTTAAGGGGAAACCCGATGCCCGCCAGCCTTGCCTTGGTGTACGTTAATCGAACATGGAATATCCACATGGTCTGCCTTGCCTATGACGATAGAGATGGGAGATTTTATCTTGTAAGTTTCCGCCTTCTATGATCCTTACCAAAAACATGTCTTCAATACTGATCATTAGCATTTAGGCTGAAAAGCCACTTCGAGGTTTCAACGGATTTACAAATTGTCTTGGTTTTTATCGACTTTCCAAAGCTGTTGTGTCTATTGCCGAATATACTATGAAGGTTTGGCGACCATGGATTGAAAAATGTCTCTTGCCGATGTTGGAGAAATTGCGCCAGGGGGAAACGGGCGACAGAGACGCTGCCACAGTCTATCAGGATGAAGAAGAAGCCGAAGAAGATGAGGATGATGACAGCGATGATAATGAGGATGATGACGACGATGATAGTGAGGAGGAGGAGGAGGAAGAGGAAGTAGAGGAGGAAGAGGAGGAGGATGATACACGGGATAGTTCTTCCACTTAGAGACTGAACCTACTCCATTCCTATCTCCTCTGGTTCCTACGCATGACTGATTTTAAGGAGTGAAATTGTTTTACGATGATAAACTAGAACATTTCCTGTCTTGTCCGGCCCTCGGAATTTTGTGGCTGATTATATTCAACATGTATATTATTAGCAATTACATTATGCTTGAGTATCATTTCATTTGAGCACGCAAAGCAGTAGGCATGGCCAAGTAGATAGAGAGGAAATGTAGAACGGCATAATCCCTTATTAATTTCCATGACATCTGGCTGAGTGGAATGTGGAACATCATATTCATAATTGGGATGTCTTTATTGCAAGGTACTAGTCAGTAGCAACTTACGTTGATGCAAAAGATTGTCGCTCAATTCCCTCTATCTAAGGCTATTAAAAACGTTCGATACAGTATAAAGATATAAGTTATTTATGCATTCCTTCCATAAAGAAGTCATCCAAGGTAATTTAAGTTTAAAAGACTTGAATATATTTATATTCATAATCCTGTACTATTAGAAATCAGAGGGGAGGCCATATTTATATTGAATATCACCTGACCTACACTGCCCCCTCGATGACTTCATCGTGTGGTTAATGTTACAACGTCAGAATAAAGAACCAAATCTCTTTGTAGGCCAGGTACGAAGACACTAGGTTGAAGAGGAAAGAAGAAAAGACCAGCGGTATGCTGCAAGCAGGCTGTAATAAATACTGGTGTGGGAAAGCAAACAGGTCAAACAGACAGGTGGCGCCAACAGCCAACAACCGGAGGTCTCCTGCAATCCACTATGTAGCCTCGGCACATGGCTGGGAACTCGAGATCATCACAGTCAACTGATCATTGATATAGGTTGTTTCCATCATATCAACAGATCATGGAGATCCTATCGATGACTACTACTGTTGAATGATGAAATAGAATGCAAAAGGAGGTTCTTCTTGGCTCTACAGTCCACATATCTCGTAGGTATTGCAAAATGCAGACCTTGGAAGGAGTGGATGTATTCCTCGATGTGAAAACGTTCTCTCAGTTGGACGAAGAGTTCCTGGAAATTCTTGTAATGAATAAAGTCATTATGAATCACCGGCGACAGGAAACCGATCAGGACTCCGATGACTTTCGCATTCAATCCATCCCATTTAAGGATCAACTTATCCCAATCCATCTGCATTTGCAGACGTCTATCAGACATCGGCTCGGTATCGTCGAACTTGAGGGGAAGGGGACGGATTCTCTCCCCACTGGCCAGCGTGTAGACCTGGTGGATTCGGAGATAAATTTCTAAGGAGGTATACCACTCCTGCCAATCTTCACTCGATCGTAGGGGATGGATCTTAACCGGAGTATTCGACACAATCGTTGTAGGAAGATGAAAGATGGGATCAGTATTTGTAGTTTTGTAGGGGTTTTGGGTATCTGAACGGTGCCGGGCTCATAACCTATTAAGGTGCATATTCATTTCTCGACATTACTACTAGACCAAAAAGTCTCAGCTGGGCCATGGGTAGTTCTTGCAACGTCGTATACGTCAATAGATCTGGGATACCGAATGTTGAATCAGTTGATGTCAGATAATTCGATAGATGCCTTTCACCAGGCTGCTTGAGCTCTGCTTGCACGAGTATATCTTTATCTGGATACCTTTCAACTTTTATGGTGGCAATAATATTTATTGGTAGGTGAATATTGACCCCGAGATTCAGTCTGCTGCATCCGATATAACCAGGCTCCTAGCCGTTATCTCCCAGTCCCTGACCGTGTCCTTTAAATGCTTAAGCTCCTTGTTCTTCCTGCCAACTTCGTTGGCAACGGACTGTAAGCAGGGTTACGGTATCGGACTTGTACCTCAAGGAGGATATATATAATAAGGTCTTTGATCAGATATTCTTTTGCTTCTGATAGTTGTTTGGCTTTACATTTTTCGATAGCCTGTATAGTATACCTTTGCAGTATCCTGTCAGATAGACCCTGGATTAGGCGATTACTCAGAAGTATCTAAGCCATCTATACCTGCTTCTTCTCCTTTTTCGGTTGCGAATTCAGAACGGAGCATCTTCGAGTATATATTGTCTCGGAACCAATGTCGTTCAAGCTCAACGAGTGTATTCTTCACATATTCGAGTTTGTCTCTCCTAATAGTCAAACCTTTGGTCACTGTTTTCCTTTTGGACGCTCTCGCCATATGTGCCAGCCGGTAGGGAAGTAGTGTTATTAGCATTAAGAGAGTCTCGGATCGACTTGACGCTGATTCTTATAGGCGGACAATATCTTCAACATTGTTGATTGAACAACTTTGCGTGAAGCTAAAACCGCATGCTTGGGGCTCAGAGTATCTATCGTAGTAACTGATGTTCTCTCAGCCGTTGCAAACTTGTTGTTGGTATATATAGTCTGACCGGCTCGGTAGTTGTGATTGATGCGCTCTGAAACCCTGCTCAGCTCCCTGATATGCGCAGAAGGCTGGCTGATATTCCCAGAATTCTGCCATGTATTCTCTAGGGAGGTTTGTACAATGGCAGATGAGGGGGCGTACCTTGAGAACAAACTCAAGATATATATGAGAAACATAGGGAAGATCAACACTTTAGGATCAATCATGATTCGTTGAGCATTCTTCGGTAACAAAATATTTTGGTTAAAATAATCCACATTGGATTAAATTGCAATTGGCTTCACACCAGTAGCTTGTCGTTGAATATATTCCGCGTTGCAGAGCAATAATTGCAATGCTATCCCCAGCACGACAGGGTTTAACAAGATTACCCAGACCTCTTGATCAAGGTGGTGTACTCGCTGACCCTGTCAGTGTAGCATGCGCGGCTCAGAACATCTAAGGGCATCACAAAACTGGTATCGCCGTGCCTTTCATAGGTTTGAGCTAATAGTCCCCCCTAAGAAGCCAGCGGCCCGCAAATGCGGACAGGCTATTGAAGGGTCGACAAAAGGTTAACAAGAGCCCTCAATCTGTCAATACTTCTTTTGTCTGGAGCTGGCGACCTGCCCGTGTTGAGTCAAATTAAGCCACAGGCTCAATGTTGTGGGACATGACCAAGTTCGATCTTGAAGTACAGGAGCTAGGAGACTGGGTTCGGCTGCCGGGGAGATCAGTATTTACCCAGGTGATAGGGCTGCTCTTTGCTTGGTTAAGGAAAGGCCCAAGTCTAAGTCGAAAGCCAGAAGACAAAAGAGGATCTCAGATGAGGGATTTTGTAGAAAGAGTAGCGAATGACAAAGGAAACAAATGAATGACTTGGTTGCTCAGCTGGAAGATAGACAGGTTTGAGGACTCTTTTATAGAAATAATCACCTTACAACAGTTAAAGTGAGCGACCGGAGGTTCCCATGTACTTGTGGAATCTTCCCCATAGTTGCAGGAACAATTCACCCGGCGAGTGGAGATGTCTCTGATACAGTCTAAAATTAACTAGGCAGCTAAAATCACAATTCGGATTATGTTATGAGTCGGGTTAGTCCGTACGGATAGAGGGTTGTTCCAGAAGGCATTTTAGCACTCTATACAGGCAGTCGTGTTTTGGGTGATGCACAGTCTTACCTCTTAACCACTCGGCCACCTTGCCTGTTATATTGTACGGCGGTAATTACTGGAATGATTTGCACAATGCTTCTAAAAGCCTAGTAGAGTGAAGTTCATCACGTCTCACTGAATATATTAATTCCAATTCACCACAGAATTGCAACGTCACTCTAGACGGCAAGATCTTTGCATTCTCATACAACAGAAATGCGTTGATCCATGGCTTATAAGTGTTAATTACCCTTATATATAGCCCTTCCCCTACCATCAGTGTGATATACTAATCCCGGCCAGCCGCGGATTATGATACTGAGATCATTTAGTAAAATTAATCAAACCTGCACCCTTAGTGCTCATCTTGATACAGCCTACCTTGGCATGCCTTTAACACTATGACGATACGGAACAGACAAGGAATTAATAATAGGACTTCCATAGCTTCCGGGACTCATCGGGGAGATCCACTGCGGCCTGCAGTGCAGTGTACTTGATGCGAGCTGTCTTTTTGTCAACACGATAAACTTAGAGAGGGGCTCTCGCGACCAGACCAGAAGGCCGAACACTTATCCGAGGTAAGACGATCAATCGGAGATGTGGATAATGAAAGCAGGCAATAAGAATACAAGTCAGAAATCCACGTGGTGTTAGTGTGGTGAGCTAAGACCGTTAAGGCTCGGTCTGCCGGGCCGAAGGATAGAAGAGTGATTGAAACCAAATTGAGTGGTGACAAAGTGCAGGTAACAAATAGTCTCACTATAAATCCACCTGCCAGGTCAGGATCATGGCCCTCTATGTCTTGTTGCGTGATATTCTCACTTCCCTCGCTTCGCTTCTCTGCTCGGACTGAACAACAATGGTCCCAGTTAATAATCTTCAAACACAAGTGGCCAAGAATGGCTTATGCAAGGTGAGTGCTGTAGGATTGAAGCTTTAAGACAGAGCCTGACATAGTGCAACTGATAGGCATTCGGAATCCGACTTGTAACCAATCCCAGCGTGGTACAGTTGGCCAAGAACTGTGGCTTCGACGCGTTGTTTGTTGACTTGGAGCACTCAACACTCTCCATAAACGATGCAAGCAATATATGCATAGCTGGTCTCCATCTGGGTGTAACCCCCTTTGTCCGAGTTCCGTATCAATGTGGAAATGGCTTTGTTCAGAAGGTGATGGATGGTGGTGCAATGGGAATAGTATTCCCTCACATCCACGGCCGAGGTGAGAGCGCCATAGCCATGTCCATTAATTATTTGATATTAATTTTATCCCCTGCAGAGGATGCCGAAGCAGCTGTAAGCATTTCGAAATACCCTCCTTCTGGCTCTCGTTCCATGACAGGCCAGTTGCCTGTGTTTGGCTTGCGACCAACACCTGCCAAAACCATCATTGAGCAAGCCAACTTGCACGCCTCCTCCGTACTTTTGATGATCGAAACAAAGCAAAGCATTGATGACATTGAGACAATTGCCTCTGTCGATGGGGTTGATGTGCTGTTGGTCGGAACCAACGATCTGGCCATTGAGCTTGGTGTGCCGAGCCAATTTGAAAGTCCCAAATTCCAGGATGCATTGGAGAAGGTTAGTAGAGCTTGCAGGAAATATAACAAGACCCTTGGTCTCGCTGGAATCTATGATGCCCCCCATATCCAGAGCTGGGCAATTAACGGCCTGGGTGTTCGGTTTATTCTTGCCCAGCAGGACTCTGGAATCATTGCAGGAGGAGGGAAGAAATGTGCCGAAGAGGTTTCTCGACTACTTGAGTCCTAGAATGTGTTTTTCTATTCATAGGTAATCGGCGTGTCGATAGATGAGGGAAATTATACTGTCCTTGAAATGAATTAACCCCCCATTTCGGCGCATCTTATGCGCAACCAGTTCCAAGCAATATAGGTCTTCAACTGCGAATGGATTCTTACGTTCTCCGGGATCTTCTACGTAGCATCTTAGTATCTTGGCTTAGTTCCAATCCTAGTCCTCCGCGAAAGGTGGGGGAACCTCGGGCCGACAGACCGAGAAGGACAGTTGTTCGACATCAGAAGTCAAGCAGGTCTCGCTCCTAAACCACGTTGCAGTAGCCACAATGCACAGAAGGGAAGAATCTAGTAGATCTCGTGCTAGTCGCAGGCCGATCGCGTCCGCCCCCACTCTCTCTAACCTCCTGAATTTGAAACCGCAGACTGCTAACATCTGGGAACTAGATGCTCTGCCTGCCGTGATCGCAAAGTCCGATGCTCAGGCACGCAGCCCTGCAATCACTGCATTCGACGAGGTGCTACCTGTGTTTTCAGCCAGGATGAGCGAAAGGTTACCGTTAGCGAAAGGTGCGCCTCCGCTAGGCCCTTGGGACTGAACCACAATTTGATTTCCCGAATCTCGCCCAGGTTTATCAACGATTTAAAGCGAAGGGCTTCGCGTAATGAGTCGATCCAGAACAGACAATCCCGGAGACAGGCTCATCCGAATGCACGGGGACGTGATCACTCACTCGAATTCGACGAAGCCCGAGCTACTTGTATGCATTTGACCTTTACAACGGTCAACCCTCTCGTTGGCTTTTATATTAAACATCTCTAATGGATAAAGTGAATGAAACTGACTCTGCAACAAATGAACCGGTGTCAAGGGACTTTGCTGCCCCGCCAGTCGTCCATGACACCTGCAGCGTGCCAGAGCTAGATACTCACATGGCTAATCCCCTGGACTCTGGAACGTCGCGATTTTGTGTTGATACCACCGGCCGCAGACGTAGGTACTTTCCAAATTGTACAAGATGAAGCTTTATTAAGTGTCACGTGGAAACGCAGGGTTTCTTGGACCATCGTCGACATGGGCTTATACCCGCCACGTCATTGACGAGATCAAGACATATGTCAAAGAGCAAGATACCCCCGAGATCCCCCTGTATGTTGATGGAAACGCATATCAGTTTAGCTGGCCTACGATTGGAGACGCACCTTTGACTAGACGGGAACTGCCGTCCATTGATCATGCTATCTACCTGATGAGTACAGTCAAATTCCATATTGCTCCACTCTATCATCTATACGACGAAGCCTTTTTCACCAACGGGCTGAATCAATTTTATAATGGCAACACCGGCGAAATTTCAAATTTCAACCTTTGGTATATCCAATACCTTATCATCATTGCCTTCGGAAAAGCGTTCTTACTGCAAAAGCCTGCGGGACGTTCTCCACCAGGCTCGGTCTTCTTTGCCCAGGCAATGCAAGTTCTCCCAGACGTAAACCGACTTTACGGCGATCCCTTCCTTTCTATCGAGATCTTATGCGGAATTTCTCTATACCTTCAATGTATCGACCAGAGAAACAGTGCATACGTTTATGTGAGGAACTCGATGCTGATTTTGAGATCTACCAAGGCTAACAGAGCTATTTGTCATGTAGCTCGGAATCGCTTTACGCATTGCCTTGACTCAAGGTCTCCATCGTGAAATAGACAATAGCGAACTCCCAGAAGCACCCAGGGTGCGATATCGGTCTATATGGTGGACTTTATACATTCTTGATAGGAGATTCTCGCTTATGGGCGCCCCGGTTTCGATTAACGATGCTGATGTCACAGTCACTTTACCCAGCACAGGTCTTGCTGTGCACAGATGTGAGGCCTTAGCTATGCACGTCGAACTGTCAAGAATCATAACTAGCGTCTTAAACTGTAAGCCCAGTGCAGTTGTGTCCATACGTTGTGCTAATATGTTGTGAGCCGTATATGGAATAAATGGACGACTGAATCGATCATTTATCAAAAGCGTGCAAGAAGCTCTTATTCGGCTAGCAGCACTTACTCCAGAGCTTGAAAGTCAATTCGGGTTCAATGGCCCAATGCTGAGCCTGTATCTCGAGTGACTGGTACTCTCAATCTTTGCTACCATCAGGTCAGTCAACTGCGCTAGGAAGCAATAGTTTGTCTATACTAAGCGAACAAATGCAGTGTGTCATACTTGCCACACGCCCTGTACTGGTCCACGTGCTGTTCAGGAAGCTTTCGAATCCGACCGACAACCCAGGCATTTCGAATCCAATCAAACATCTCATGAAATCATGTTTCGAATCAGCGGAGAAGTCACTTCGAATTTTGACTGCCTTGAAATCGCAAGACCTTCTTGGTATGACTTTGAACATTTGACCTCGATTGCCTCCATGCATCCCCGGATCCTAACATGCTGTAGAGGCATTTCTTCCATTTGACATTGATTGCGCACACTCGTCTGCTTTTGTGATTCTTCTAATAAAAGCTATCAAGCCGTTCCACGGGATTCCAGAGGATGACGCAACCGAGATGGAGTGTGTTGGCCAAATCTTCAACGCAGTGATCCAACGAGGCTCTGTCCCTGCTGAATATCGCCATTCCGAGTTGAAGGTTCTACATGAACTCCTGAGTCTCCTCGCCCTTCAAACGGGTGACTCCAATGAGTCTACGTCAACCCTTGGTGAGGCCCCGCGCATTTCTCCAGAAAGGGCTGTTCGTGAGGAAATTGGGACGGCAGCCGATGAGATAGAATCACACGCTCCATTCTCCCAATTCGTTGATGCAATGGGAGACACTGGTCTCTCGTCTTCTGAGATGCTTGAAGTAGCGCGACTACTCGAATGGGGAGATGTCTTCACAGAGGATGAAACAATGTACCCGATGGATAATATATGTTCTTAGCAACGCTTGCCTGCCGAACGTTCTGTGTGCCGCATTTTACCATGTATCAATTTCAATCAGCTTTAGAGAACTCTGCCATGTATTTATAAGTGTATAATCTAATTCAAGTAAGTGTTTAGAAAGGCTCTGTGCAGCTCATCGGAGTGTTCGGAAAGGATGCATTGTCCATTGAGGACCCACAACCCGCGTTTCCAGCTGATACCCGATGCCTCATCCTGATATAATTTCTAGTTAATCAGGTAGGCGGCACTTGGAGCTTATTAAACACGGGCTCGATGCCGTATTCTTGACCGGAACTTTAGAGGTGCGTTCCGACGCAGAAGCTGTTCTCGGAGTCGGGGCCCGAGCCCGATATCTCTACCCTGCACGAGCACGACATCCAATTAAAGCAGATCTAAAACATTACTTTTTTTTTAACTTTATCTAGCTATCGTAACAACCGCAGCTATAATCGAAGAAAGCCATTATCTGAGTTAGGTTCACGTATACCTCCAGAGACCATGTTTGAACAGATACAGCCGGGTCCTGTGGATCCTATGTTCGATCTTAAGAAGTTAGCGGATGATGATACATCGCCCGAGAAGATCGATCTGGGGGTGGGAATCTACCGGAACGAAAAGGGACAGTATCATGAGATAAAGGCGGTTCATGAGGCAAGTGTGCTTTGTATTCAGATCTGTTTCGGGCTTCTGCTAAACGACCTTCGGGGCCAGGCAAAAGCCATGATGTTTGAGGAAAATCCAGGTCATGATGTATGAGATCAGGTGGAAATTTTGCTTTGAACCTGTGACCTGAAACTAACAAGTGACATTAGTATGCACCCACCACTGGAGTTCCGGAATTCTTGAAAGGTGCAGCGGCTATCATGTTCGGAGAGACAAGTGAAGCGCTGACTGCCGACCGAGTAAGCAATTCCCCTAAAGTTGGAAAGCCGGATCTGTGTTATAGCTGTTGCAGTTTATCCCTATCACTACCTCTAATGATATATATGCAGGTTGCTTCTGTTCAGACCATATCGGGTACGGGTGCTAATCACCTTGCTGCTTTGTTTCTTGCAAGGCACTCAACCAGCGATGTATACATCGGAACTCCAACTTGGGGTAACTACGAGCCTCTGTGCTCCTTAGTCGGTATGAATGTAGTCAGATATGCCTACTACGATGTGAAGTCAGCTACTGTGGATTTTGCGGGCATGCTTCAGGAAGTCTCGCGAGCTCCCCCAAACAGCATCTTCATCTTACAGCCATGCTGCCACAATCCGACAGGAATGGACTTGACACGGTCACAATGGGACATGCTTGCGGAGGCAATGAGAGGGGCTGGGGTTTTCCCGTTCTTTGACATTGCCTACCAAGGTCTGGGAGGGTCTATTCATGACGACGCCTATCCGGTGCGCCATTTCGCGGCAATGGGGTTTGAAATGGTAGTCTGCCAGTCGTTCTCTAAGAACTTTGGACTCTATGGAGAGAGGTGCGGTGCTCTTCACATTGTGTGTCGTTCTGATGCCACAGCCGCCAATGTATATGACCAACTACGTTGTCTCATTCGGTGGGAAGTATCATCTTCTCCGATGTACGGCTCGCGCCTTGTGTCAAGGGTTATGGATAGCACGCAGTTAAAAAATACCTGGTGAGTGCTCTATGCTTTCCCCATGGGACGTATGAATATTGTGCTCATTCTACAGGCATGAGGAGCTGTCAGTGATGCGAGATCGACTATACAAAAATCGAGCGGAACTTTTCAAGTCGCTTGAATCAGTACGTTTTCAGAATTCCTTTCGCGGGATGTGAAATAACACATGGGATGGAACTAGACGCCCGGAAACTGGACAGTTATCCTGAGAAGTAAAGGTCTCTTCTGGTATGATGAGTATTGTTTTCTTTCTGTTTCAGAAGGCTAACACAGGTTAGCTGTTTGCCTTTATCACCAAAGCAGTGTCAGCGACTCCGTGACGAACATCGTATTTATCTACCAGATAATGGCCGAATCAACATCTCTGGCCTAAGCCCTTCCAATATCTCCAAATTCGCGTCTGCGATCGCGACTCTGATGGAAAATAAACAGCAAGCTTACTTGTAATTGCTATGGGAGGTTTCAGAGAGTATTTAGGGTCCTCCGCGTCAACCTGTCTCTACGAATATGTTGTTTAACGGAAGAGAATTGGTTTGAGTCTAGTATTTGCTAGGTATAGAGTTAGAGTGATTGTTAGTATACTTACATGCACCGGAGTCCTGGCAATACTAGTCACATTAAGATATCAAGCCTATCTTTACCCATCACAATTAGACCCTAGCTACGCCTCCTCCAAGTGACCCCAGTGCGTTCGGTCCGAGTAGCCAAGAAAAATAAGTGAGGCCAAGCCCGAGGAGGATAACACGGCTCGGGGTCGCAGACCGAGTCTTGGCGACACGTTGATAGGAAATGACTATATCACCACAAACATGTTTCAAATGTATGCGAATTGAATGATAAACTTGGAGTTGTCTCTTTCTATCTCCCTCTCTGTTTCTTATTCTTCTTTCTTCCATTTTCGCTGAAAGAGGCTTTTTGTTGCTTACTTTTATTTGTACCATGGCAAACAAAACAGATCTGATTGGCGCCGCACCGCCAGCAGTCGACGACAACGTGACCGGGAGCATGAAAGAGATATCTCCTCACGAGGAACAACAGGCCTTGCACAAGACCTTGAAAGACCGTCATCTAAGCATGATTGCCATGGGCGGTGCTCTGGGCACTGGACTATTGATTGGAACGTAAGTATCGCCCCATGAAATGGCATAGTCGAATTATCCTGACTCAATGGGGCTATTAGAGGATCAGCCCTAACAAAAACGGGCCCTGCAGGCCTTTTGATCGACTACAGCATTATTGGGATAATCGTTTTCCTGATTATGGCTGCATTGGGAGAGATGACATCCTTCGCCCCAATGTCGCGTAAGTCAACCCAAGCTCCCTTGCTGAGCATTTATATCGTTCTACAGTCCTGCTAAATGTAGATCCAGGAGGGTTCGGTGGATATGCAACTCGTTTCGTTGACCCTGCTCTCGGCTTTGCTACGGGATACTCGTACCTGTTTAAATATCTTATCGCGACGCCAAATCAACTTTCTGCTATAGCTCTTATAATTTCGGTATTCATCACCCCATTCTTTCAGAGCGTACGCAAGGGATGGCTGCACTAATAAGGATTCTTAGTACTGGACTGGCGACAAGATAAATGCCGCCGTCTGGATTACCGTCGCCTTGATCGTTATACTGCTAATTAATTATATTAGCGTGAAGGCCTTTGGCGAGTTCGAATTCTGGTTATCATCTGTCAAAATTGTGATCATGTTGGGTGCTATCCTTCTTCTGCTGGTTCTCGCACTGGGAGGGGGCCCTGGGTCAGTACCGTGGAACCAGCCAGCCTTTGCTGTGATAACTGCTAACAGCTGGATAGTTTGGGAAGAACTGGTTTTCGATACTGGAATCGGCCCGGAGCCTTTGCAGAATACAAACTGGATGGCTCCATTGGTAAGTTTGTCGGTGTATGGAGTACAATGATCACAGCGTAAGAGGGCCTCATTCTCCGAGGCATCCAGGTATCCCCTCGTATTATCCTACACAGCAAGGCTGACATCCCACCCCTGCAGTGTATACGCATATAGCGGGACTGAACTAGTCGCCGTCACAGTGGCGGAAGCCCAGAACCCAAGGCTGGCCATGCCGCGGGCTGTGAAAATGACATTCTTCCGCATAGTTGTCTTCTACATACTTTCTGTGATCTTCCTGGGCATGGTCGTTCCATATAATAGCCCAGAACTGGCATTCGCCGCAAACTCCGGCACCAGCGCTGCTGCGTCGCCTTTTGTGGTGGCAATCAAACTCGCTGCGATCAGTGGTCTCGACCATGTGCTTAACGCCTGCTTGCTACTATTTGTGCTGTCAGCAGCTACTTCTGGTGTGCTTTATGTTGACTTTATAACGGTCCTTATCTTGACTGACAATTTCCAGATTACTACATCGCCACTCGAACCCTCTACAACATCGCCGCGGACGGGAATGCACCTAGAATATTTCTTCGAACGAATAGCAGAGGCGTACCAATAGTTGCAATGATCCTACCGACTCTCTTCTGTCTGTTGGCGTATATGAGTACAACGGCAGGCTCAAAAGCGGTATTCGGCTATCTAACCTCCCTCGTTTCCACATTCGGTAGGTCCACAATTTCCATTCTGGCTGGCTTTGCATCAGACTCCCAATACTGACTCCCGAATGCTATCAACTAGGCATGGTTACCTGGATTTCCATACTCCTGGCCCACATCTTCTTCACTCGCGCTGTCCGACGGCAAAGGATCCCCGTGGAGTTATTCGCATACCGCGCCCCCATGAGAGAATGGGGATCATGGGGTGCGCTCGTAATCCTGTCTATCTTGTCACTGACGAAGGGATTTGAAGTTTTCCTGATCAAATTTGACTACCAGAACTTCGTTGTCCAGTATATAGGACTGGTGGTTTATCTGATATGCATCCTCGGGTATAAAGTCTACCATCGAAGCCAACGCGTCAAGGCATCGGAGGCGGATTTGGTGACTGGGGTTTCAATGGAGCCAATTGAGATAGCCAAAGCTCGGCGAGAAGTTGAGATTGAACGGGAAATGGCGACTAAGCCTGCCGTCCTTCGTATTTGCAGGAAATACTTAGCCATGTTCTTCTAGTTTTGGAGTCAAATACACAAACACCGTCTGGTGATTATTTTGCTACCTACAGATATGTAAATTCCTCCTCTGGATTTACAAGGAACGTAGTGAGTTCATAAATTTCAACATTCAAAGTAGCCACACAGACTAACATATCTAGCTGTTGAAGCAACGATCCCTAGCTACACGTCCCACAACCGTGGTTATGCAAGTCAGCCTTCCTTCAAAATGAGCGAAGGTTAGCCCTGTGTAGTTGAATACCCAGGCTCCAGCTTCCATGCACTCAAAGATATCTGCCACTGTGACCGCACCTAGAGCATATCGTGGCGTTTACATCAAGTCGATGCTGGGCAGGTTGCTCCCTGGGTAGCCTGGAAATCAGGAGACTCGGCATAGATCGTAAGCGGATCGCCGCATTTCGAGGCCCAAACCCGATAAGTTCTATGATGAACGTGGAATTAGCCACGAGTTGTCTATAGAAGCATCAGATGTCAAGCTTACGATGATCGCAATCCGGAATAGCATTTTCCAGGGATAATGGCGTGATCCGAATCCCGGGAAACACTTAGGAGATAGAACTCCTGCGGAGGGTATTCTTTGTAGTTGGTGAGGTATAAGCAGAAGGATGTAGGGTCAGTACTGAATCTCATTTATCAATTCACTTGAACACAGTGGAAATTGTAACCCAATGTTATTCCAGCGTACTTAACATGAGTCCAGGCTACTTCCCAGTCTTGTGACACGTCAACAGGAGAGGGAGGTGGGGGTTTAGTAATTAGAATAGCTTGGGTGGTTGCCACCAAGGCCGACAGAAGGGCGATGTTGAACTGCATGTTTTAGATGATGTTTGAAAAGTAAAGAAGGATATGCCGTAGTGGGATTTATAAGATGAGTGTGAGAACTGCTGATGAAGAAGATATGCAGAGATTGAACTGGTCCTTTTATAGTTCTATTTGATGATGACTGCGTGATCTTCATATCGGACTTAAGACCCTAGATCGAGACTTACTTCCAGTCTGATGATAAACGATCCCTTTGCTCAAGGTTAATCCATAAACCATAAACTGATACAGCGTCTCGCAAGGTATTCTCACATCGTCACAGCCAGACACCAGAAATTGCAGGAGAAGAAGTCAACCACCCACACATGACCGCACGGGATAGAATACGATATGATACGACGGCTGAGATTTGGCATAGGCTGTGTATGGTAGGAAAATGCCTCATATTTTCAATGGCAATAGTAAATGGTTGGGGATAATTGGAGAACCACATACGAATCCGCAACTACAGGTGGCGTTGAACACGAGACCAGATAGAAAACAGTACACATCCCTCGCGTCTGCCTAACAATCAATGAATGTTCTATTAACCTGATAAAGCCTATCTGTTGTACAACGGGCTAGGCCCTCGCGTCTGCCTGGACGAGCATTACTGATAATCTGACCTATGATAAGGCCACCCAACAGGTCATCATAAGTAACTTGTGGATAATGAGCCATTTGAGCATGTCAGGTGGATTTGGGACGGGAACTGTAGAGAGGAAATCCGCTATTGCAATACAGTTTTTATTTTAATATATACTTTTCACCTTTTCTTGCGTGTACGTATTGTTTCTATCTGCGACCTTTCAACCTCGTTTTAGCACACCGCAAGGTATAGAAAATAGAGGAGAAAAGAAAAGATGAAGAGGAACGAATGCCCGATATTATCTAAGCCGAATGCCTGACCTTACTAATTTGGTCCAGATTCATGTATACCGTCGAAACATTTCCAAACAAACAGACCAGACCGTGCGCTGTTAGATCCTTTTTTTTAATCTGAAATGGTTCCAAGTGCTTGGTTGGCTTCCAATGAATCCGGGCTAAGCCACAACACGAACTATGCAAGGGGTGTAAGATGAGTATCGCAGGGAGTTTCCCCACTAAGCTACATCATTTCCGTACCAATACTTTCAACTTGATCTTTCTTGCGATGGCACAGTTCTCATAATGCAATGACCGGTATCAAAACCGGGCTCAGCAGCATTAACAAGATTTAAGTAGGGGAATGGAACAAGATCAATGCTAGTACGGCAACATTGGTCGGCGCACGATTATTTTTGTCTGTCAATAACAATACAAGTAAAGTCAATAGAGTTGTTCGCATTAGTGCTTACACCTTTCAGTTACCCAAGGCTGTGGTTGCCCTCGCTAATCTGTGTAGCGGGCAAAAGGCAAGAAGCTCGCTTTACATTGGCCATGTCTCACTTTCTCCGAGCGTTTTTCAAGGCAGCAGGAAAGCGCTTTGGGATGTCAGTAGCCACGTTGAAGATACAAAGATAGGGTGATTGGAGGACTTATTCGCATGACGACATTCATAATCGGATACGATCTTGTCACACAAACTTGCTGTGATTTGGATATCAAGAGAGCATCAGTTAGTACGGTATTAGGATAAGTAAATGAGGTATGAACATTCGTTCGCATTCCACTTTGCAGGGGAAAGAACAAGAAAACCCTGATTTTCATGCCAAGGAAGGGAAAGAAGCAATGCTGTGGTTGGTCATGTCACTGCTGGGAATCTGCGGACGCATTGAAGGATCGAAAGACGCCGAAACTGTTTGGTACAATGCTGTTTGTTAGTTACAGAGTTTGAGGGGGTGTATATGTCTAGTAACTTACATCTTAAGTAAACAGCACCATTCCTTTGCGACCGATCGGAATCCGTGGAAGTGGGCATCATACAGGCATGGCATTCCCCCGGTTACTGCCCTCCGTCTTGATCGAACCCGCAGTGACAACAACCATGCCAGCTGCCAGTGACATTCTGTTAGATGGTGCAAGATCCATGTTGGATTTTTCAGAGCCAGTGCTATCGAAAGTCCCCGCGACACAAGACCCATGTTCTGTAGAGACAGACCATCTTGACCGCATCCATCCTGGACTGCGAGAAATTGACTTACCTGGTAAGTTGGCACAGCACTCGATGAAAGTCGGCCATCAATGTTGCATGATCTGACTTTTATTTGCAGAAGCTGTTCCTGATACAAAGGGAATGGAGTCTTCCCGACTCTCCTGCGTGCCCTGTGTGACCGTGCCAACACCCGAACAAGCGAATAATACCCTTTGCAACTGATCTGCGGTTGGCGATTCCGAACAAGCATCAGCCAAGAAGAAGTTGTCTATCACAGGTCCCTTCTACTCTGACAGTATGCACCCTGGCGACAGTGAAATGGACACAGAGTCAAATAATATATCTGGCCTAGGTGAGAAACTACTCCGGGGCAAACGGTGTTCCGGGGCGAGCTGGGGTTTCCGGCTCTACTGATGACAAGTCAGGCCCACCTGGATCGTCCCCTCCGCCGATCATGCACTCTACTCCAGAATTTTCTAATACTCGAACAATGCCGAGCTCCGATAGCCCGATGCGCTATCCGTCGATAGCTGTGGTTATACCGCCACCATCATGGGGGCAAGGAGGCCATCCGGACAAACACAAGGGCCTCTGATCGAGACACCGGTAAGTACGAAGATGGGAATGCAATCGTCTATGACACACAACAACCAAGTGAGAAGCGGAAGAAACGGAGACCGTCAATCAGTACTCTTTCCGATCCTCTGGACGTTTTTATGCCTGTTTCATGCCATTGTTCCGGTGCTATCCATGAAAAGTGTTCTAGACCAGTATTGGCACCTTCATTAGGTGTTTTGGAAGGGTGGCCCAAAGAAACCTGAGAACCCTGAATCGTGATTGATTATTTACCCTCCGGTGACGTCACTCAACTTTTGCAGAATATGCCATGACTCGAACAGCGGATGGCGGCCCGCACAGAACCAGTGGGCTTCTCATTGCAAGCTAGAACCGTGCACTGAAATGAGACGGAGTGCACAAACATCGTTCAATCTGTGCAGAGGGCCAGGATGATGGTGATAGCGAGAGTCAAGGCTTCTACTACCCTCCTCTAAGTATATAATATAGTATTGCAAGTCCAAATGTTTCATTAGTATAATTCAATTTATATATTTTATACGCCTTTCTATTATTCTACCACAAGACTATTTGTTCGTATCACCAGCTAGGTTCCGTGTACACAGTTAAGTAAACAGGGTTTTGCTTCGAAAAGTAGATTCTGTATTGATTAAGATATGTGTTCCCCTTGAGTTCTGATGGGGAGTGGTATTACTTATGTCCCAATCCATTTAGCCTACACACAAGGGGGAAACCGGTTGGCCCCCCGACTATCCCCTGCAAAGGGATACAGGTATATCCCCATGGAAAACAAGGGATATTATGTCCCGACACTATTATAAATTTAACAATTTAAATAATAATATATATCCAATTATAAAGAACTTAATATATAGCGTTGAGCTGCGGCCTTGAAATGCCTAAGTTCTGTCTTCATGTTTTATATAGGCCCGTATGGCTTCATATTCGAGAGTATCATCTCTTTTACACCTGTCTGCTCGTCTGTATAGCATATTCTGCCATTCCTGCCCTTTACATATGTTGCATGTATAGTGGCGGTGGCTTTCTTCCTCCATATCGACCTGTGTGGCTAGTCCATACAGCTATTGAGTGCTCCACTCTTCAATGTCTAATCTTTCTTTTCCTGTAGATAAGTATTCTCTTTCTACAAGTAAGATTCCCTTTCTATTGAAAGGATATCTCCTTCCTGTCCAAAAGGTATCCCTTTTCTATTCTATCAACTCTTCATAGTAGGTCCAGTTCGCCCAAATGTCCTTCATGAGGTCACCTTGTAACACTTTTTTATGGCTTGTGCTCGGAGCTGGATTCGAGTCCAATATTGTGACCATAGGTTGCATAGGCCTCCTCAGTGCGGTTCTGGAATGCGAAGCCTACAACCGTTATTACGAACAAGAATTTCTCTACATGGGACACAGAAACGTACCTGGTTGAGCAATGTTCAAGGCGAACACTGCCAGGGTCACCATTACCGACTCTAGCGCAATAAACAGACCCTCGTCGTGGAAGATTGACCCACTGTATCCTTCACTGAGCTCGGCAATACGGTAGCAGCAACGGACAAGGATAAAGAGAATAGATGCCGAGAAGAAAACGCCAAAGGTCCCGAGGCGCGTCGAGAGGAGCCGGCGTTGATCCGCTTGCTGAGACTTACGGTATGATATGTAGCGCACGAGGTAGTCTAACGCCATAGCGATAAAGACAGAAAGAGTGAACACCTGGAACGCTAGACCTGCAAGCGTGATGTACTCGCCCGATTTGTCATTTCCCACCGAAGTCGATGATAACGCGCCGCCCACGGCCTGCAAGACCAAACTAACGATATCGCACGGCAAAAACACCCACACGTATGTCTTGACCGGAAACCTGGAAGCTTCAGGGCCCAGAAAATTGGAGACATTGCCGAGCGAGACGTAGATGGCGGCGGCGAAGAAGACGGGCGATATTGTAATGCAGACGATCTCGATGATGAAGCCGTTAAAGGAGAAGGGGTTCTGGTATAGCATAACGCGCCCGCCGTAACCGACCATCTCGCCGATGCAGCCGAGCGCCAGCATGATGGCGAAGAACCAGGTGCGGTAGCGGATGCCCTGGGCCAGGTGGAGGAGCATGGAGACGCCGAAGAGGGCGATGAATGCGATCTGCACACCTAGGGCGGGCCGGTAGCCCTGGAGGCTGGCTTCGACGGGGCATAGGGCGAGGGTGCAATTGGCGTCGGGGCCGTAGGAGACCAGGTACTGGGAGAAATCATCTTGGCCGGCTGCCTCGGGGGACGACATTGTGGTAGTAAGGATCGAAGATGCGTCCAGCCTCAGCTTAGGGCTGAGCCTCAGCGTAGGGTTAGGAAGTGTCGGAGTGACAGAGGATAGAAAGAAAGGAAGGTGGAGAAGGAAGGCCAACTGGCTTGATTTCCTGGTAGAGTAAACTCGTAGCGGGCCCAAGAAAGTAGACCAATAAAGAGTGAGTGGATGCCAGAGTGTTGTGAGCCGAGATGAAAAACCAGGCTGTGGTTCAGAAGGAGGATGCGAGTCTAGTCTTAATAGATCAAAGCTGGTGCCTGCCGCACGACACTAGTAGATTCAAATCTCTAGCCTAAAACAACAATCGGTGATTACGTGTGAATAGCCAGAGGGGCGCTGGCACCTGGGAGGAATCAAACAAAGCATCTTGGAAGCACAGACTGGTATTGGTCGAAAACCCGCCGATGCTAATGCACCATTGCCCTATTTTTAGGGGCTATCGGGAATGGGAAACAGAGGGCAAGGTTCAGGGGTAATTCAACGACCCAGAAGTACTACGTAGATAACCTTCCTTGTACAAGAGGATGGGGATCGTTGCCATGGGATAAGGAAATATGAACTAGCACAAGAGCACGGGAAGGCCCACAATATCTGAAACATATGGCACCATCCTGCCCAGAGTCCGGATCTTAATCCTGTTGAAGGTACCGGTATTTGGGCTATTGTAAAGCAACGCGTACTCCGAAGAACCATCGATTCCGAAGAGGAGATGAAAGACGCTCTACAAGAGGAATGGGACAAAATCGCGCAAGAGGAGATACCGCACCGGATTACGGATATGAATAGAAAGATGCGCAGAACTTGTACGATCGAATGGAGGTCCTCTTCGAGGTTTCTAAGTGGTAGTTCAGGTTTTGTACAGATTTAGCCTATTACACAGTGACGCTGGACCTGACAATGCGGTCGATAAGTTGAATCGCTTGCGATATTTCCGAGCAATCCTCCTCTCGCAATTTGTTTCCTCTTCCAACTTCTAGATAGTACAAATCATGCGCATTCCTGTCGAATGCCAAAAGGCCGACGATGCGTCACCAGCGATGGTGAGGTATCGCAGTCCTCCGAGTTGTGGAGTGTTTTCAAAAGTCATCTCGGCGAATTCTGGCTCAGCCACTCGCCCGCGGCTTTTCATGCACCAATCGATTTTCCTCTTCCACTACCAAACCCGTCTTGTGTTCAACATGCTCATCGGAAAGTTCCTCGCTTCCAATGAGGAAAGATGCAATAAGTCCAATTCCGGAGAGAACGACGAAGAATATCCACATATCGGCAAGACTGTCCTTTACAAGCACCCTGAAAATGTCCTGCTGGGCCGGAGTGAGCTGTGCAACGAGTTCCACAGATCCAGCTGCGCCATTCCGTGCAATTGCTTCCGCCATCTCATGGCTGACTCCAGCAACAATGAGACGACCGTTTTGTGCCGAGAGTCGATTTTCAATGATGACGCCGCCCAGGACGATGCTGAAGGCGGCGCTGAGTGCGCGGATTGCACTGGCCGCGGAGACGGCGACGCCCGCGTCGGCGGGCGGAAATCTTGCTTGCAGGGCAATGGTCGGTGCCTGAAAGTTGGGACCCAGGCCGACAGCGATAATCAGTTGATAGAGGATGAACTTTGGCCAATTTGTTTCTGCACCGAAATCGATCAACAGACCGGTGCCCAGAGTGGAGAGAGCCATGCCTGCAATGATCATGTATAGGTACTTTCCCGTCTTCCGCATATAAAGACCTGTCCCGATGGTGAAGAGAGACAGGGGAAGGGCGAGAGGAAGGGACCAGACCGCCGAGTTAATCGGCGTTGCTCCAATAACCACCTGGAAGTAGAATGGGACAAAGTAGGCCGTGCCGTACAAAATGAATCCGTGCGTGAGATCCACCACGAAAAGGGCGATAATAGGGACAGTCCTGAACAGTCGTAGAGGGATCACCGGATAACGGGCCAGCTTCCACTCGATCGTAACGAAGATACCACAAACCACCACGCCGAAAACTATCAAACATATGACAATGGCAGAGCCCCAAGGATATACCTCACCGCCATACTGGAGGCCCAGGAGAAGCATAAGGACCGAGCCTGTAATAGCAATCGATCCCAGCCAATCAACAGCCATTAAGCCTTTGATAATTTCGGTACGGGGATTGTGAACGTGGAGGAAAAAGACCAAGAGGGCAAAGGAGATTCCCTGAAACGGTAAATTGATGTAGAAGCACCATCTCCAGCCGACATTTTCCGCAAGTGCTCCTCCTATGAGAGGACCGGAAGATATTGCGATGGCATATACCACACCGAGAATGCCAAAATATAGTCCGCGTTCTCTGGGAAGTGGGTCAGCGCATTCTAGGGAGCAGTCTTTGGAGGAATAAAGTACTTTCATAGCGGGAATTCACAATGTCACTTACCTTGGGCTGACGAGATCTCCTATGAGAATCATCACGATGAGCAGCACGCCGCCGGCTCCAGCACCTTGAATGGCACGCCCAGCAATAAGCATGGCAATGCTATTTGCTACGGCACAAACCAAGCTTCCAATGAAAAAGACAAACATTGCCAGTAACGTAATTGGCTTGCGTCCAAAAATGTCGCTTATCTTGCCCCAAAACGGAGCCAAAGCGGACTGGGTTAGGAGATAGGACGAACCAACCCATGAGTAGCTGATTTGAGAAGCCTTGAAGTGCCCAGTAATTGTCGGCAAGGCGGTTGTGACGAAGGAGATGTCAAGAATAGCAAGGAACGACGCGACGCTGAGTGCAATCATGATGGGGACCATGTTTCTGCGTGGCGTGTAGTCCCCCCCATCCTCCTGTGATTGAATTTCCGCATTTTCAGACCCAGTCTCAGAGGTCGCATTTTCAGACCGAGTCTCCGAGGTCGCATTTTCAGACCGAGTCTCAGGGGTTTCTGGTTGTTGCATCGTGCTCTCAGAACCTGAGTTCCTCGACACAGCTGGATCCATGTCGAAGCGCCGCAATATAGTTTGGGGCAATAACGGGGAAGGGCAATATTATCACGTGATTCGGGGACGGCAGCAATGCGACACTCTTCTGATGTTTGACCGAGTTGGCAAGGTACTGGGAGAGACCATTTGATCTGGATATGCGGCTGAAGATGAATTGTTATTCCAGAGTATGCTGTCTACGGAAAGTGATCTGGCGCCATGGGTTTCCTTGGCTTCTCTGACGTTCGGCGCTTTTCAGCCATTCAGATCTATAGATGGAGAGCTCCACTCACGATGACCGGCGATTTAGAGTATCAGCTGTAAGGCCTCCAATAGCAGTGCCACTTCCCCACGACGATGTAACCCAAGGCTTGTCATATATTGGGGTCCGTTCTGCCGCGCCCTGGCGATTCCCATTGTCCCAACAGTCCTAAACATAGCGAAGCTAGTGTTCTGCGTCAAACCATGCGTAATGTTTGCAATCCCACGGAGCCGGAATGCGGTTGCCGGCCCGGACCACGTGGCCCCTGGTATGGCCCTTGTTCGCACTGTTGCTGTCGCTATTAATCCTGTCGACGCCAAGATGCTCGATTACAGTCTAGCAGTTGGCGCTATTCATGGATGCAACTTCGCCGCGGTCGTTGCCGCACTCGAGTCAGACGCCCCGCGTCATCCTTTCATGGGAGACAGGGTTGCTGGGGCCATTCATGGGAACAAGTCCCTGGAGCCCCGTGTCGGTGCCATTGCACAGTATGTTGGAGCTATCGCTGAGCTGCTCCTCGAGATTCCTGACGCGATGACTTTCGAGTAGAGGCATCCACTCTTGGCATCGGCTTGGCCACCGCGGGTCTTGCCTTTTTCCCGCGAATCAGAGATTCCCGGAGTATCGGGGATCTGATCGACAGGGCCGTGCCGGAGTTGGATGTCACACCGAATGCGGCATGGGTCCTTGTATTTGGAGGCAGCTCCGCGACTGGCATCAGGGCCATTCAACTTCTCAAGCTGTAGGCTCTTGAGCGTTCGCGTTTGGTTTCGTCGGACAGAAAACGGCTCGCTGATGACAGGATGGTGCAGGGCAGGATTACGGTCAATTGCAACTTGCTCGCCGTCGAATTGCGCACTGGTCCTCGGATTTGGGGGCCGAAAAGGCATTTAATTACCGCAGTCCGGACTGCGCCAAAGAGATCCGTCCGTGCTTACAGGCGCAATGGCCTGGCGTAGTTAGTTAGCGTGTCTGAGTCAAACAGCGCCCGGCTGTGCTAACTATGACGCAACTGGCAGGGCTGGCGGACGGTATTGCGCGTCCGATCGTCCGCGCTTCATGGCTGATGGCCCTGGCCATGTTCGGCGGTTGCGTCGCGTGGGATGGTGAGCATGCGTGCGAAGCATCAGCTGCATATCGGGCCCTGACTGCGACGATCTTTGCGGCTACGCAAACATTGCTTGACAACGGTCGCATCAAATCTCACCCAATCAAAGTCCTAGACGACAGCTGCGCCGGTGTCGTCCAGAGTGTGGACATGACTCGGACTGGGGCGATCTCAGGACAGAAGTTGGTTGTCCGCGTCGACTGATACGCTTGTCGAGAAATGCAGCTAGATGATATCATGCCCGCGTGTTCCGATGTTTCTCCGTGTAATATGCCCTAAATAAGATCGATACTCGACTGAGATACTTCGCCCAAAATTTATCGTTACTTGTAGCGCGGTAGATGTGCACGTGGCAAGAATGATATATGGGTAAAAGGAGGAATGAGAAATGGAGTTCTACGGACGTTCCTAGCTAGATAGGCGTGTGCGGTCGTTTGTAGCCCATAAAATTCAACAGAAAGTCATTACAAGCTACTCGACAGGCTCATGAACCGAAGGCGTCTGTAACCTCGGAGAAAGACAGATTTCCAACTCCTGGAGGTCGTTCCATAGCTTGTGTTCAGCCTCGCTGATTTCGTGAGATCCTGTATAGGTGGTTGGCTGAGAGCCCAACCGTGCCACTGTCAGACCATAAGCACCATAGCCACGCCGCACGTGTTCTAGCAGATGCTTGACAAGGTTAAAGATCACCACCAGGCGAAGTCGGGCGAGGGAGAAGGGGCCGCCTTGGTGCAAATCCGGTGGGTTCGACGCCTCGTATGACATAAGCCTGACCAGAATCGTATGCACGTGGAGGAGTTGGACATAACACGCGGAGAGAAGATGCTGTAGTGCAGCCGGTAAAACCTCCTCATTCGGGGAGTCGAAGAGCCGAAGCCGATACATGACCAGGAGCAAGCTCTTTGATGCGAGACAGGCTTCCGTGAATATCTCGTACTCGTCCAGGCTCGGTAGGGCTCTCAGGAAAGTCGTCAAGGAATTGAAGGCGTTCGTATGAGAGACGAGATGGGGCTGGAGCTCCAGGGTGGCGATCTTGTTGCGACACGTGGTGTGAAGCGTATAGAGGCTGCAACTTAGCGCTGCCAGCTGCTGCATCGAATTTGTGAAAATGTCATCGTGGGATAGCTCGGCAGATGAGGCGCTTGGGGTGTATGTTGTTGTTTCCATGGCAAGATCAGCGAATGATCCCATATCAACTGTAGTCCCGAACAAGGGCCATGGTTCCGACTCAAACCAGGTCTCTGCCGGATAGCCACAATCCTGAGACACCAGTACTGCTGGGAGCTCGTCAGATATCGTTTCCTGGGTGTCTATTGGCTCCGGGGTCGTTTGCGAGGGCCGAGGCAGAAGAGGTACCTCCATCGGCGTTCTATTGCTCTTGCTGCTCGACTTCCTGCTTCCGCTTGGTCGTCCCCTTGGTAATGGCGCGCTATAGACACACTGTATCCCCAGATATCGGCATCGGGCACAGCTGCTCAAATCATCCGAATCCGGTCGATGGCATCTCACCTTCTGAAGATGACAGCGATCGCATGAGGCTCGTTTTGCCGGGGTCTGTCTGGTCGACCTGCTCTCCATTTGCTTGGTTCAAAAGCAGGTGTCATGGGAGAAGCCATGTGACAGAATAGTCGGTATGTTCTTTTTGTTTCTGCCACTGGCTCTGGGGGGTTTCGAGTTTGATCTACTCAGTGAGCCTGAGGGAGATTACTCAGCTAAGGCTCAACTATCGCAGGGCTCGAGCAGGGCTGTGCTTGGTAGGAGACCTCTCGGAGATATCAGGGATGCACCTTGGATTGGACTCGGGGACGAGGATGGAGAGGACCTTGAGCATAAAATCACGGTCCCTGATAATTCAAATCTGCCCGATGCAAGTGGTACTCAGCGGGGTACTAGGGCGAGTTCCAAAGCGTTCCAAGTGGGATGATGGTGAATGGGACCTCGTATTCGAATCCCTCGACTAATGGAATTGGAGAGTTTTAAATTAATTTCTATTTCAATATGACATTATTTTGTCCATCCCGTAATCCAAATACTTGAAATTACGGATCCATGTACGTAAAATGGACGTGCATATCGCAAGATGTCGTAAGATTTCGTATGGTGGCCTTATTTGTTGATCCGGCGGAGGGGAGGAATCCCACGTGTCTATTCCTTGTATGGAATCTGTAATCTCTTAAGTGGGCTTGGCCGGGGTAGAGACCGCCCAAGTAGGCTTAGCAGCGGGTGGCCCCACAGGGGAACGGGGCTGCATCGGACCCTGATCTGCCCCCGGCGTATCAGGGCGGAGTTGACTACAGCCTCAGCCAGGGCTGAGAACAGAAGGCATCTTTTCAGGCCTACTTCTCAATCTCAAACTAGTGCTGCAACGTAACCATATCACACGCTATAGGGCCGTGCTGCATCTTCTGCTCGGGGGCCAATCGCCTTGCTAACCCCTGTAGAGAACCGAGCTCACCCGTAGAGGTTCGCTCTCGTTGGCACCCAACAAGACATGAATTCCCTCTAACTTGATTAGACCGAGTGTTTTCATGTTTGCTTATTGGGTTTCTTTGTTTCAGTCATTTTATTCTGTTGGGCGAAGGATCTAGCAAGTCATGCCAGATCCTTCGACTTATCAACACCCACGCCACGGATTCTAACCAATCGAGATCCTTCAGCTGTTGCGAACAGGATCCATCATAGGGATGTCGCAAAGGCTGTCAAGCCTTGCTGCTTCGGATGTTTAAGAGCCAATGAAAATGAAGGAGTCGCTTTTTCTAAGAAACCAGTCTCTTGCTCCATGATATCGCTCGCTCTCTAAAGTTTGTATAACTTAAGACGTGGTAGCTGCTTGGGTCCTCGCATTCGATTCCAACATCGTCGAACTTTTCATTCCCTGTATTACACTCATTCTATCATTCAACACCTTTGTACAATATGGATTATCAACCTTCCGAGCCCATCGCTATTGTCGGCAGCGGTTGCCGTTTCCCCGGTGCTGCCAATTCTCCTGCTGCTCTCTGGCAGCTTTTGGAAAGCCCACGTGATATCTTGACGGAGATACCTAAAGAACGTTTTGATGTGCGAGGCTGGTACCACAGAGACGGGGATCACCATGGCACGTCCAATGTTCGACACTCCTACACCCTGGAGGAGAACCTTACCCAGTTTGATGCCAACTTCTTTGGCATCAGTGCAGGTGAGGCGGAGTCTATGGATCCTCAGCAGCGCCTCTTGCTCGAAACTGTCTACGAGGCCCTTGAAGCTGGCGGCCACACCATCCAGTCTTTACGTGGCTCTGACACTGCCGTCTATGTTGGTGTTATGGGAGGGGACCATGAAGCCGGCCTTCTCCGAGATGCCAACAATCTACCAACATACTTTGCGACTGGAACGTCGCGCGCAATTCTATCAAACCGAATATCTTACTTTTTCGATTGGCGTGGACCCTCTATGACGATTGACACGGCATGTTCTTCGAGTATGATCGCTGTGCATAATGCTGTTCAAGCACTACGGTCCAAGGACTCGAGAGTTGCTATTGCATGTGGCAGTACTCTGCTTCTAGGCCCTGGTAAGCCAATTCTGCACACCGAGCGATCAAGCTAACGGATTCTAGAAATGTATGTGGCCGAGAGTAACATGCACATGCTGTCACCCACCGGCAGATCCCGCATGTGGGATGCTGATGCTGACGGCTATGCTCGCGGCGACGGTATCGCGACCGTTGTTCTTAAGAAGCTGAGCAATGCTGTGGCTGATGGCGACCACATCGAATGTATCATCCGTGAGACTGGCATCAACCAAGATGGCCGCACGCAGGGAATCACTGTACCAAGCTCGGAGGCGCAAGCTGCACTTATCCGCCGCACCTATGCTCGAGCTGGTCTTGACCTTGCCAATCCCGCCGACAGACCCCAGTTTTTTGAGGCACATGGTACCGGTACCAAGGTAGGAGACCCTAAGGAAGCATCCGCAATCCACTCCACCTTTGGGGGACCCGCCAGTGATCCTTTGTATGTTGGGTCGATCAAGACCGTCATTGGTCACACGGAGGGCGCTGCTGGAATCGCCGGTCTACTCAAAGCGTCGCTATCCCTTCAAGCTGGCGTCATTCCCCCTAATCTGCTGTTCAATCGCCTTAACCCGAGCATTGAACCTTTCATTCAGGGCCTTCAGGTTCCAACTCATGCAATGCCATGGCCTGTCCTGCCCAAAGATGCTGTGCGAAGGGCAAGTGTCAATAGTTTTGGTTTCGGCGGCGCCAATTCTCACGCCATCTTGGAGAGCTACCAAGCACAGGTTGACAACGCCAGCAGCGCCCTGGTTGTACCGGCTACTCCTTTTGTCTTCTCTGCAGCGTCAAACACCTCGCTCGTTTCCAATCTGCAGGCACACTTGGACTATCTGAAAACCAACCCAGTCAACATGCGGGATCTTGCGTGGACGCTCCAGCAGCGTCGCTCTACTTTCGCACATAAAATCGCATTCTCGGCTGCTGACGTCGAAAGCTTGATCCGGAAGATCGAGCTCAGACTCAAAGAGTACGAGGATAAGTCGGACGCGAACATTGGCGTCCGATCGAGTTCAACCCCTCCAAAGGTCCTTGGTGTTTTCACTGGCCAGGGCGCGCAATGGCCAGCCATGGGTTCTGAACTAATACGCTCCTCCGAATTTGTTCGCCGCCGATTGCAGGAGCTTGATGAAGCCCTTGCAACCTTGCCAGCTACAGACCGACCGACCTGGAAAATTGCCGATCAATTACTCCTTGATGCCAAGTCATCTTCTATCACCGAAGCCGCTTTCTCACAGCCGCTGTGTACAGCAGTCCAAGTTGTGCTTGTCGATCTCTTGCGCAGCGCCGGGATTATGCCAAGTTCTGTGGTGGGCCACTCATCTGGTGAGATTGGTGCGGCATATGCTGCAAACTTCATCAATGCCCGGGATGCTATTCGAATTGCCTACTACCGTGGCCTTTACGCGAAGCTTGCAGGCGGATCGAGCGGACATAAAGGCGCTATGCTTGCTGTTGGAGCATCTTCTCGAAGATGCCACCGAAGTGATCGAGCTTGACGCTTTTGTTGGACGTGTCGCGGTCGCTGCACACAACTCCCCAGCAAGCGTTACCTTGTCGGGCGATGCAGATGCCATCGTTGAGGTCAAGGCTATCTTCGAAGAGGAAAAGAAGTTCGCACGTCTACTGAAGGTCGACACCGCTTACCACTCCCACCATATGCTGGCTTGCGGCGATGCCTATGTCAAGGCTTTGCGTGCGTGCAAAATTGAAGTCAACCAAACCCGCGATACCTCTGTGACCTGGTACTCCAGTGTGACAGGTGGTGAGGTCATGGAGCCGACTGCCCTACTTCAAGATTTGTACTGGCATGACAACATGGTACAAAGAGTCTCCTTCTATGAAGCTGTGACGGCAGCAGCTCGAGCTGAGAAGCCGACTGTTGCCATCGAGATTGGGCCTCACGCTGCTCTCAAGGGCCCAACACAGCAGAACATTACCGAAACTGGCCTTAACCTTCCCTACACCGGTGTTATGTACAGAGGTCTCAACGACGTTGAAGCATTCGCCGACGGTCTGGGCTATATGTGGACCCAATTTGGCCCTGAGGCTGTTGACTTCGCCGCCTTCGAGCGACTTTTCCTTGACGCTCCGCAGGCCAAGCTCGTCACTGGTCTGCCTTCCTACCACTGGGACCAAAAGACCCACTGGCAGGAGTCTCGCATCGCACGTAAGATGAGAAGCCGATCGGACGCATTCCACGAGCTGCTCGGTGTACCACATGTTGACAATACTGAGCTCGAGCGGCGCTGGTCGAATGTGCTTAAGATCTCAGAGGTACCTTGGCTGACTGGCCACAAGCTGCAGGGTGACCCGGTATTTCCAGCAGCTGGCTACGCTAGCATGGCCTTTGAGGCAGCCAAGTATATCATTGGAAACAGGCCGATCAAATTGATCGAACTGCGAGATCTGGTCATCGGAAAAGCTATCACCTTTGGAGGCGAATCCGATCCTGCTGCTGAGACTCTGGTAACTCTAACGGATATTACTCCAAGCAAATCGAATCTGAAAACTCGGGCAGCGAAATTCTCCGTTTACTCCGCTGCTGTCAAGTCCGCGCGAGACCTTGAAGTCAACGCCAGCGGTACAATAAACGTGATCTTCGGTGAGCCTTCGATGTCGGTCCTGCCACCAACCCACGTGGATGACTCGAATATGACCGAGACCGACTCGGAGAGATTCTATACTTCCCTCTCAACAATTGGGTATGAATACTCGGACTCTTTCCGCACTATGGCCAACTTGAAGCGCAAGCTCAATCAGGCTACTGCTCTGATCTCTAGCTTCAACTACGGTGATGAATCTGAAAGGTTAATGGTTCACCCGCGCTGCTTGACGTGTCTTTACAGAGCGCTATCTTGGCATACTCGGCGCCTGGTGATGGACGCTTGTGGTCTTTGCACGTCCCAACGTTCTTCGAGTGTATCCGTGTGAATCCAGAGCTCTGTGCTACGCTACCTTTGCACTCAGTCCAGCTTCCGGTGCGAGCTCAACTCTTTGCCCCTGAGGCGAACGCTGTCGACTCGATTCATGGCAATCTAGACATACTCAGCGCCGACGAGAAACATGCTATGATCCAGGTCCAAGGCGCTTCTGTGGTGCCCGTCTCGATGGCTACGGTTTCCGACGATCGCACTGTTTTCTCATACAACAAGCTCGGCGTGGCAGCTCCCGATGGGGAACTGGCTCTTGGCGAACTGGAACCATCAACGAATGAAATGGAGCTTGGCACTGTTCGTGAAAGACTTGCCTTCTTCTACTACAGAAAGTGGATCCACGAACTTACTGAGGCGGACTGGACGAAGTCTGAGTGGCATTTTCAACGCCTGCGGATTCGATCAACTGGACCTTGTCTCTCGTTGATGCCGGAAAGCATCCCTATATCCAGCTAGAGTGGCGGAATGACACCCAGACACAGATCGATACTCTCTTCGAAGCGCATGCTGACTCCGTGGATTGCCGCCTGGTGAGAATCGTCGGCGAGACTCTTCCATCTGCCGTTCGAGGTCAGTCAACGATGATTGAACATATGATGAAAGACGGCTTGCTGGACAAGTTTTACAAATATGGCCTTGGCTTTCAGGTTTACAACGAGTCCTTGGGTAGAATGGTCTCCCAGTTCACGCACGTCTATCCAAGGGCCAAGATCTTTGAGGTAGGCGCTGGCACAGGAGGCGCGACCAAATTCGTTCTCGAGACCATCGGTAGCACCTTTTCCTCCTACACTTACACAGACGTCTCCAGTGGCTACTTTGAGAAAGCCGCTGAGGCGTTTAGCGACTGGAAGGATAAACTGATCTTCAAGACCTTTGATACCGAGAGAACACCTGAGTCTCAAGACCTCCAGGAAGGCACATATGATCTCATCATTGCTTCCAACGTCCTTCACGCTACCGAATCGATGGAGAAAACACTCAAAAACGTTCGCCGTCTTCTCAAGCCTGGCGGATACTTGATGTTGCTCGAAATCACCAACAACAAGCTTGCTGCGTACACTCAAATGTTCGGCGGTATTTCAGGTTGGTGGGCTGGCTGCGAAGATGGGCGTCCTTATGCTCCTACCATGCCTCTTGAGGATTGGAATACTGTCCTTCGCCAATCCGGCTTCTGCGGAGTTGATTCAACCACCCCTAATCGTGATGGACTGGCCTGGCCGTTCTCGGTCATCTCAGCACAGGCCGTGGACAATCGTGTCAGTTATCTGAGGAAGCCTCTCTTCCGTTCATCCAACGCCGCACAAATCTCCCATCTCACGATCATCGGTGGCAAATCATTGGAAGTGACTAAGATCGCCGAGGACATCGCCGACATTGCCGCACTGAGCTGCCAATCAGTTGAGTCCTTCGCAGACCTAACCAGCGCTCAAAGCTCTGTTGTTCCCGGACAAACTGTGATCTGTCTCTCAGATCTCGAAGACCCAATGTTCGAGAGTCTGACACCTGAGAAAATGTATGCTCTCAAGATCATGCTAGAGCATTCTCAGACATTGCTCTGGGTTGGTCGCGATACTCGCAACCATCCTTATCAGCAGGCCATGGTTGGCTTCCTAAGGTGTATTATCCATGAGATGCCTGGCCTCTCGGTACAACATCTTGATGTTGCTTCTGGCCAGAATGGCGTCTCTACATTGATCATGGAAGCGGCCCTGCGTCTGCATACCGTGAGCCAGTGGGAAGCTTCTGATCCCCTTGGTCAACAGTTGTTGTACCACTAAGGAGACCGAGCTCATGTTCCAGCATGGAAGCCTCTACGCACCGCGCATTCTTCCTGACCCGACGAGGAATGATCGCATTAACTCTCAAAGACGCCCAGTCGCTAAACGCACCAGCCTGAAGTCGGACGTGATCTCCATTAGTGAAACAGGCTCCGGTTTGCCGGTCTTGAAGGACGTTCCATTCTTCAGCAAAGGTAAGGAAGGCAAATCCGCATGAAGCCGTGCGTTTCGACTCTGTCGGCACTGGGTATCACTGCCGGACTTTATGTGTTCGTCAGTGTTGGGGTTGAAATTTCGACATCCAACGCCGTCATCGCCCTTTCTTCCTCGAACTCGAATATATCCTATCCAGTGGTCACCATTCCTACAGACACACGGGAAGACCCAGCCGATCTTCTGTCTGTCATTGCGGCGGAACTTCTGGCGGCCCGCATGCTTTCCACAGTTGTTGTAGGGGCCAAAGTCCTTGTTCACGAGCCCGGTGCTGGTTCGCTCGGATCTTCCCTTGCGCAAGCTCTCAGGAGGCAAGCGTCTGCCAGAAACTTGGAAGTCATTTTCAGTACCTCTAGGGCGGACGAGGACCCTTCTTGGCTCAGACTTAGCCCCTGGATGCACTGTCATAACATCAAGCGCCTCTTGCCCACTGGAGTCACCGACCTTTTGGACCTGGCAACTGACGATGAGTCCAAGGAAGTATCTGCTCTTATCCAGCAAGCCCTGCCAGGTGTTCAGTACACTGGCTCGAAAGATCTTTGGCGGGCGACAAGCTCAGGTCTCTTCCAGGACCAGGAGATGCTCATCTCCCTTCTGAAGAATGCTGCTACAGCCGCGGGACAGCATGTGGCTGGCCATAAACCAACACGCCTTTCCCTGAGCCAGGTTACCGATGTTAAGACAACTTTGCATCCCACCACCCTTGTTGATTGGACTGCCGAAGATACCGCTGCTGCCATTGTCGACACCATTGATGCGGCACCCCTATTCTCGGCTAACAAGTCCTATCTCATGGTCGGCTTGACTGGTCAAATTGGTCAGTCGCTGTGTGAATGGATGGTTCGGAACGGTGCGCGAAACATCCTGTTGACCAGCCGCCATCCTAGCGTGGACCAAAAGTGGCTTGATTCTTTCCGGGTTTACGGTGCCAAAGTCGCAGTCTACGCTATGGACGTAACAAGAAAAGCCGATGTTATTCAGGTCGTCAACGACATTCAGGCATCCTACCCGCCGATCATGGGCGTCGCCAATGCTGCCATGGTTTTGAAAGACACTTTGTTCTCGCAGATGTCATACCAGGAAATGACCGACGTCTTGAGACCAAAGATCAATGGTACTAATTACCTTGATGAGATCTTCTATGACACCCCACTCGACTTTTTCGTATGCTTCTCTTCGACCGCCTCTGTCGGTGGCGTTTTTGGTCAAAGCAACTATGCAGCTGCTTGTTCCTACATGACTAGCCTGGTCCGACAAAGGCGAGCTCGCGGCTTAGCTGCGAGTGCCTTCGACATTGGCAGAGTCGCTGGTATTGGCTACATTGAGCGTGCTTCTCAAGTCGTCCAAGAAACGTTTGAAAAGTACTCATACATGCCGCTTTCGGAAACAGATTTGCACCAGATGTTTGCCGAGACAATATTCGCTGGTATTCCGGAGATGAACCTCGAGCCAGTCATAAGTACCGGCATTGAGCGAGTTCCTGCGGATCGCAAGAACCCTCCTCCTTGGATCCTATACCCACGCTTGTCTCACTATCTCATTGACACGCAGGGGACGAACGCCGTTGCAGATTCCAAACAGACAGTCCAACCAGTTCGTGAACAGCTGATTGAAGCCACAACTGCGGAACAAGTTATCTCGATCATCAAGACCTGCTTCGCGGCCAAGTTGCAGATCATCTTGCAGCTGACAGGCGAGGAAATGAATATGAATATCCCGCTTGTGGAGATCGGCATCGACTCCCTTGTAGCTGTCGAAGTTCGTTCCTGGTTCTTGAAAGAGCTGCAAACCGATATGCCTGTTCTAAAAATCCTGGGTGGTGGATCTATCTCTGACCTTGCGGAGCAAGCCTCTAAGAAGTTACCTGCGGAGCTCGTTCCCATGCTCGGTGATACAGGAACTCCATCAAACACGAAGGCCGAGGAGAAAAAGCCTGCAAAGCGCCCGCTCATGCAACCAGAGGTCTCGTTCGTTGCTACCAACGCAAGCAAAACGGAGAGGAACGCTTCTTTGTCGCGCCCTGCCCTCTGGCACGCCATTTCTGCTGACACCGCCTCCACCACGGACACGCATTCGAGGGGGGAATCAATTGCGACGCCGCCATCGAGTGTCAGCGGAAAGTCGTCATTCTCAGACCTGGGAGAAATTTCAGAAAGTAAGAGGCTTAGTGAGTTCAAAGTCGTGAGGACAGAGCCGATGTCTCTGTCACAGTCACGCTTCTGGCTTCTCGATCTCTTCCTCGACGATCGTACGGCTTCTAACGTCGCCTTCCAGTACCAATTGAATGGAAACCTTAACGTCGATAAGCTTGCACAAGCGCTTGAGCTCGTCGCCATGAGACACGAGTCTCTCAGAACCTTTTTCGTCAATGCCTCTTCGCAGCCTGGCATGGCAGTCCAAAGCGTCTCCGATACGAATCACGTCAAGCTAGCGCACCGAACGATCAACCATGCCGATGAAGCAGCTGAAGAATACGAGATCCATAAGAGACACGCCTTCGATTTGGGTGAACCTCATCTCCTCCGCATGACCCTTCTTACGCTCAATACCACGACGCACTACCTGCTTGTCGCGTACCACCATATCATCATGGACGGTATCAGCTTGCAGCTGCTGCTGTCTGATCTGGAAATAGCATACAATAGCACACCATTGGGTCCTTCACCAATGCAATTTCCCACCTTCTCAGTGAACCAACGGAAGGCGCTCCAAGCCGGTGAAATGGATTGTGAGCTTGAATACTGGAAGGGTGTCTTTCATGACTCACCAGCTGTGCTTCCACTTCTTCCAATGGCCATAAGGAGTTCGCGTGTACCCATTTCCGCTTTCAAGAGCAACGAAGTCTCGAGGCGAGTCAGCCCAGTCGTTGGGCAGAAGGTCAGGGATGTTGCTAAAATGAGTCGCTCGACAAACTTCCACGTCTATCTCACTGTCTTCCGCATCCTCCTTGCCCGATTGGGTGACGTTTCTGACCTCACGATCGGTATCGCTGATGCGAACAGAACCGACGACGACATCACTAGAACAATTGGTCTCTTCCTTAATCTCCTCCCTCTGCGATTTCAGCCGGACGAGGCAAAGGCTTTTGCTGCTTCGGTCACAGAAACCAGGAATCAAGCATACACTGCACTCGCCAACTCCAAGCTGCCCTTCGACATGATGCTCCAGGAGTTCCATCACGTCGAGCGTTCGTCAACTCATGCTCCGTTCTTTCAGGCTTTCTTTGACTACAAAGTTGGCGTCAAGCAGATTTCAAGGTTTGGCGACTGCCAGATGAATATGCAGCAGAGCAACGCCGGAGAGACGAATTATGATATCAACCTCACCGTCATTGAAGACGATCAAGGTCCAGGTATTATATTTGAGACACAGGCGACGATCTATGATCACCATGCCACAACCGTGCTGCTCGAGTCGTATATCAACCTGCTAGACGCCTTCGTTCATGCACCAACCATGAGGACAGGCGAGCCTTCGCTATACAGTCAAGCACAAATCCAGCGAGCACTCGATATGGGCAAAGGACCTGACTTGCAGTCCCAATGGCCTGCCACTCTTTCGAGTCGTGTTGAACAAGTCGCAAGACAAAACAAAGACGCAGTGGCTGTGAGAGACGGCAATGGTACTTCAATCACCTACAAAGCACTTATGAACCGAAGTCAAGCCATTGCAGCCACATTGCAAAAGGCCGGCGTGGATCCAGGATCCAAGATTATCGTCTTCCAAGAGCCAAAGGCTGATTGGATTGTCTCGCTGCTGGCTATCTGGCGAATTGGCTGCATCTATGTTCCCATGGACGTCGCGAACCCACTAACTCGCCTAGCAGCGATCGTAGAAACTTGCCAGCCAAGTGTGATTTTGACTGATGCCACCACCAACCCTAATGCACACAAGTTGTGTGCGGGCAATGCACTTACGCTCAATGTCAGCGATGTTCCCGCCGATGCATCTGCAATTGTTCCAGATTTGTCTCAGCTCGCGGAAGCCGCTGTCATTATCTACACCAGCGGTTCGACTGGAACTCCCAAAGGTATCACAGTCAAGCATGAGGGTCTACGAAACTACATTGAGGGTTCCATCAGAATGTATGGCATGGAAACCCCACAAACCGCGCTGCAGCAGAGTACGCTGAGCTTTGACATTTCACTGGAGCAGATTTTTACCGGTCTTGCAACTGGCGGATCTGTCTTCATGTGCCCCCTGAACCAGAGGGGCGATCCACTAGAGATCACCAAGGTGATGCGAGATGAGCATATCACTTACTCACAGGCAACACCGTCCGAATATCTCATGTGGCTTCAGTACGGGATGAGCACACTCCGACAATGTTCCGACTGGAAGTACGCAATTGCTGGTGGTGAAAGACTCACAAACACCGTCGTAAAGCAGTTTGCGGCCTTGAATCTGTCTGATGTACGTCTAATCAACAGCTATGGCCCAGCAGAAATTTCTTGTGGATCAAACTTCCATGAGATCGACTACCGTCAAGGAGAGCAGGGTGATATTCCGATTGGCTCCCAGTACCCGAACTATTCAGCCTATGTCGTCGACAGAGATCTCAAGCCCTTGCCAATTGGCATAGCAGGTGAGATCGTCATTGGTGGAGCGGGCGTTGCTGCCGGCTATGCCAACAACGCTGCCTTGACTTCCACTCAATTCATCCCCAACCCCTTCGCATCTGCGGCCTATGTGGCAAACGGATGGTCCAAAATGTACCGCACTGGTGACTATGGACATTTTCGCGAGGATGGAACACTCGTCTTCCGACACCGTATCTCCTCCGACCTTCAGGTAAAAATCCGTGGTCTCCGAATTGAGCTTGGAGACATCGAAAGCAACATCGTGCGTGCGGGCGACGGTGCTATCCTGGAAGCCATCGTCACTGTTCACGGCGAGGACTCTGACTTCTTGGTTGCCCACGTCGTCTTTGACACCAAACGCGCCATTGCTGATAAGGACGCTTTTCTCCAGAATGTCCTTCAGGACTTACCGGTTCCACGATATATGGTTCCCGCTATGGCTATTCCTATTGAACACTTGCCATTGAACAACCATTCCAAAGTTGACAGGAAGGCCGTCCGAGCGCTTCCACTCCCAGAGCATATTGCAACTCCGACCCTCAGCAGCGAACTTACCGATACTGAGACTCAGCTATTTCGCTTGTGGCAAGATTTGCTGCCTACGCACGTAACTAACATCTCCATCACGCCTGCTACCACATTCTTCTCGGTTGGTGGTAACTCCCTCCTAATCGTCCGCCTACAAAGTCGCATCCGTGAAGAGCTCAAAGTCGTCTTGTCTATCTTCGAGCTCATGAATAGCAGCACCCTTGGCGATATGGCCTGCAGGATCGAAGAGAGCGTCGGTGTCGAAACCATTGATTGGGAACGAGAGACGGCTGTGCCGTCTGTGGCGATACCCACTCCCGTTGAACCCTATACCGCACCCCGGAATCAACCCAAGGTCGTCGTGCTCACCGGTGCCACCGGGTTCCTCGGCCGTCACCTCCTTAAGCGGCTTGAAAATGACCCTAACATCACGGAAATTCACTGTGTGGCTGTCCGTGACAAGCCCGTGATGTCTTCGCCCAAGGTCTCAGTCCACCATGGCGATCTGTCCGACCCAATGCTGGGTCTCAGCGAGCCTGAGTTTGAGGATCTCTCATTTACAGCTGATGTGATCATCCATCTCGGCGCCGTCCGCTCATTCTGGGACAATTATCACGTCCTCCGCCAGACGAACGTGCAGCCAGTCAGAGAACTCGTCAAGTTGGCAGCAGGCCGCCGTGTTCCCATCCACTTCATTTCATCCTCTGGCGTCTTGCCCACGACCACTTACGCCCCGATCGGAGCCTCGGTTGCTCAGAACCAACCCGCCACTGACGGAAGCAACGGGTATGTTGCCAGCAAATGGGCGGGAGAGCGCATTCTCGAGCAGGCAAATGCCGATTTTAGCATCCCCGTGTCCATCCACCGCTTCATTGCAGGTGGCCCAGAGCCTCCGCGTGATGCGGTGACGCCAGTGATGCAGTGGTTGGCTCAGCACAGTGAGATTCACAAGATTAAGCCAGACATCGCGGGCTGGAGAGGTCACATTGACTTGCTGAAGATGGATCAGGCAACTGAGGCACTCTGCGAGTCGCTTGTTGGCAACTCGCCGACAGCGCGATTCTTACACCATGAGAGCCATGTTCGTCTGAGGGAATGCGACATGGAGACGTTTGTTGAGGTGAGGAAGAGAAGAGCTGACTTGGAGGAGATGGAGCTCCTTGATTGGTTTGGCAGGATCAAGGACGATGGATTCGAGTACCTTATGTCCTCCTATATGGCGAGCTTCCAGTCTGGCGACCAGAACGGAAGTGATGTCTTGAGGATGAGAAGGTAGATACAGCGCAGATTCGGTTCGCAGTGGGTGGGCCTTTGTCGCGGGACATGACGCGGAGATGTTCTATTATCATCGTCATTATCACCATCTCCAGGCTCGTCAGCTGAGCGACTGGATGCTGCGGGTGGCGTTCTAAAACCTACGGCACCGCAACCCGGTTGCTGCCCGTCTCGAGTGCAAAGGGCGGGTGTGACATCGAAGGTGTCGTCACCTTCCTCCGACGTGCTATCGCTTTCTAATACCATTCGTTCATCTGCAACGCTGTGAGCACGTATACAACGTGTAGCAGCCTAACACACTCACCGTGGCTACTGCCGGCTGTCGATCTATAGCCGAAGCTTTCGTCAAGCCGGCCAGCTCCGAGAAAATCGTCAAGACGCACTAAATTTTCCTATGTTACCCTCATATATAGAGACTCCAAATGTCATGTCACTCATTTTACGATCCAAAGCTTCTTCTGTAGCTTTTTTTAGCTTGTCCATCCACGTCTTTTTGCTCTAAAACGCCCTCTTCTTCCTTGGCCTTCTCCGTAGCACCCTTTATATTTGCAATACCCAAAACGGTCTCATTTAGATTCTTCTTAGCCTTTTTTTTTAGGAGCCCTAGTTTGCGCCGATCATGTCCCAGAGATAACTTCTCGAAATTCCTTAGCAGGGAAAATGTCAGACGGAGGAGCAGAAAGCCCAATATCAATGTCGCTATTATTCTCTAAGCGTGAGCTTGCTGATGATACTATAGAAAGCTCAATGCTTTCCAGAGATATCTTACTGCCAGGAGAACCCTCTCGCAGTTCAATCAGGTCAGTCACAGCACTTATGGAACCCTCATCACTTCCAGAGCCGTGGTGGTTTAGAAATCGCTTACGAGAAAACGACAAATCATCTTGGTTTCTCTGGTGGATAGGAGATGTGCTAGAAGTTCGTTTCCCGCAGTTGGTGAAGTTGGAGGTGCCTGGGGTTTCCACCATCGCATTTAAAAGCGCCTATTCTCTGTGAATCTCTGAGACGCAAGTCCGCCAAAGATCGTTCATACCTCTCGGATTACTTCGTCTGTGGGAAGACATACCGTGGTTGATCACCTGATGCACGTCTCCACCTGCTCACTGCTGCACGATGTTGCGGGAGAATGAAGATCCGAAGGATTAGTAATCAATAAGCGGGTTTAGGGGATTGCGGAAGGCAGGGATAATTTATTTTTAATAATACTTTTAGCAGCGAATCAAGAATTCTAATTAATCTTATTCTTCCTACTCTAGAGGTATCCGTGATTCTTATTAACTCTAGCGGGTGATTTAAAGACTTTATTATTTAGTTCTCTAAATTAAAAGTAGATTCTTTAATAATTTAAATATTAATCTGCAAGAATCTGTGGGTCTAACTAATTACGATTAACCTAGTATATACTTACGAGTAATAGTGGGGTAGGAGGCTTTAGAAAGTCGTTATTTCGGGTTATAGAGTACTATTCTATTATCTATTAAGTGGTTTTCCTTAATCTCTTTTCTTTATATTTTATTTGTCTTATACTATTTATCTGATCCTTATAACTCCTCGATAAATAGGATTATTATTTATAGATAACGCGGTTAGTTATTAATAATATATATATAACACGTCGGATTATTATCCTGTCAGATTAGGAAACCGTGAATAAGATTAATTAAATTAGTACCTGGATTATTAGTTACGGATAATAATATTATATAATAAGTTACTTCTATCACGATTCCTTTAAATATCTATATAAATATTAAGAACCTAAATTATCTGGTGACGACTCTATCTCGAAATTAATTAAAAATAATTTATTAATAGATTCCGATCTTATAAGCGGCCAGAACGACCAGCTAAAACTAGTAATAATACTAACTAATCTAAAGATTATAGTAAGCCCTAATAAGACTATCTAGTAAGAGAATAATATTTTAGTAGTATAAGTTTCACGGAAAATCTTACAAGAATATTTATTTATATCTATATTAATATAAGTACTAATAATTAGAGACTCTATTTAGTTCGGAAAGAGAAAAGAACTTAGTAATTATAATAATAATTATATTAGATATAAAGAATAAGGCTCATGATTTTATAATAACGTTACTAAGAGCGGAATAAGATAATCTTTAAATTTTAAAAATTAAGTTAGAGAAAGAGTACCTAGGCTTAAAAAACGAAGAATAACTTAATAATATAATTAACTAAATTACGGATCTTTAACAGAAAAAGAAGATCCTAGATAAATATATTAAGGATATAAAAACGTTAAATAGTTTAATCCCGGTAGGCTATAAGTATAAGATATTAATAATTTATTGATTTATTCGCGGACTATAAGATCCGATCTTATATTAGTTAGTTAAAGCTTATTAGAAAGGGATGCAGTAGTTTAAAAAGAGATTCTTACTAGATTAAGTAATTAAATTCGTGTAGTTAGTAAATTTAAAAAAACGATTAAGATATCGCGGATCTAATAATATTTATATAAATAAAGAATAAGCTCCTAATAGAGATTCTAAGCTAATAGTTATTTATAAATAAGAAGTAATCCAAAGTAATAAAAAGCGCTAACCGGTTATATAATAAAACTTATCTTCTAGCTAAGATAGTCTAATTAATTAATATAATCTAATCCGGGATTTTAGTAGAGATAGCCGGCGTTTACTTTAACAGGTGGCTTATAGTAATTTTAATATAATTAATAGTATTTTTGTTCCGGCAAGGAGGGCTATATAATACCTTAGTATAATTAGTCTATATTATTTAAATTAGAACAGCGGAGACTCCGCGATAAATAGAATAATAGACGGATAGCTAATAACCCTATATTAAAAGTTAGTTAGGTTAATCAGACGTTTTAGAAAAGGATCTTATAAAAAAGAGTTCTAGTAGCGGTAAATATAGTATTATTATATTTAGAGCTAATACATGTATTAATTAAAGATAAGAAGTTAGAGAGATAGAACAGACCTATATTTAACGTGACGGAATTACGGATAATTAACTAAAATATTATAAAGAACGTTTATGTTAAATAAATATAAAATAAAAAGCCTAATATAATAAGAGTATACACGAATGGGGAGAAATATCCTAAATTAAAAACTAATAATAAGGAGAATTATCCAGAGCTTTAAGTAGAACTAATTTAAAAATAAAAAGGTCTAAGAAAAGAGAAACTAAAGTTTTCGAAATATTATATTTAGAGTATAGAGGGCCTATCTCTAGATATAAAAAGAATACTTAATAATATAAAAGTTAAGATTACCGTAATTTAATTAATAAACGCGGCTCTTTCTTTATAAGTAGAGATATTATAACTTTTACGTCTGACCCTATCGGAGAAAGTATAGAAAATATAAAAAAAAAACCTTATAGAAATAGAAGAAACTAAGAGATAGAGAGTTTTAGCGGTAAAATTAATATATTTAATAGCTGCGAGTTGATCGTTAGATAGTAATAATAACTTAGATAGAAATATAGAAGATAAATAGGAAGATAAGATCTATAATGACTTTATAGCTCTAGCTTATTAGATAGTGATAGAGTTATTCTTTACTAAGGTATTTATTAACACAATATTAACGGACGAGTGTTTGCGTTTAATTATTATAAAGCAGGTATTAGTAAATGAAGAATTATATAGGAACTTAATCCTAGGTTATATTATTCGGGCCTTAAAGATAAAGAAGATTCTAATTTAATTTAATTATAAAATGGCCTTGGGAGATATAGTAAAATATAACTTATTAATATAAATAATTATAACTATTAAAAGGTTAACTCGGGTAATTATAATAGTGGTTATTAATGGTTCTAAGATTCCGGAATATTTATTACTATTAAATTATTATTAAATATACTCCTTAAACTTATAGGATAATTATAAAGAAAATATATATATAGTTATTATTATTTCTAGACGAAAGATACCTCTAAGAAGAATAACTCGTATAAAATATTATAAATTATTTATATTAGGAAAAGAATTAGATATAGAATTTATTATTAAGCGAGTATTAGTATAAGCTGTTAAGAATTATTCTTAGTTTACGGAGGTTAAAAATAAATTTAGAAGATTTAGAATTTAAGATAAAAATAGATAGATAGTTTAGAAGAATAAAATTTAAAACTTTAGTAAAAACTGCGGAGTATGACTCCGACGCTAATATTAATATAGAAAACTAGTACTATTTATTAAGAATCTAGGATAAAGGACGGTAAGAGTATTCTAGATATTATTAAAGATTATTTTAGATATTTATATTTATTATCTTTAATTTATATAATTAATTTAGTCACACGTTCAGTTCGTTTACCGTAAAAAATATTAGTAATTCTATATTAATAATCTTAGCTATATAGTTATTACCAAAGTTAGCTAATTAATATAATACTTAATAAGCGCGGTCAACGGTTACAGATAATAAAATAAAGAAAAGTAGAAGATATTATAAAAAAAGAAATAGAAGATTATAGATATAAGTTTCTTATATTAATATAGCTAGATAATTATTATTAAAAAATAAAGTAGTCGGAAAAGAGCGAAGTAGTAGAATAAATAAAATAAAATATAAATTTAATTAAAGATATAGTCTGTAAAGGGGATCGTAGTTTTCTAATAGTTATAATATTATTATATACTTAGAAGAATCTATTTATTTTAAATATAAGAGAGATACTAAAAATAAAATTAATTACTTATTATATTCTTATAATTCCGGGCGCGACACCTTATACGGCTAAGTTAGCGTTATATACAAAAGAGGAATTATAATAGTAATATATAAATATATTATTAATAAAAAAGGCGGATATTATTATAAAATATTACTTCTCTTAGTTATTAAAGACGAAGTTCCCCCGCAAGTTATTAGAGGCGTTACGGATAATATATTAATATATTTATTTAAATATAGTAACTATTAAGATAGCATATCCGATAAAGCGATTAGAACTGATTATTAATTAATTAAATAAAAAAGAGCTTAAGATATTCTTTAAACTAGATAGGGTAAACGGCTATTAGATAGTACTACTTATTTTAAAATATATATATAAGATCGGCTTCACAGTCGTCTAAAACTAATATTATTATTTATAAATAAATTAAAATCTTATAGATACCTCCGGAATATACTACTAATTAAAGGACTTAGTTTTTAGAGCAATTCTAGCCCCGAATAAAGAAAGATTTCTAGTAGATATATCTAGTATAATATTCTTCTAGTTTATAGATGACGATTAAGGCGGAGCGGTAATAATAGAAGAGCTTTATAGATTTTTATATAAGTAATATTTTCCTAGACTTTAGTAGTTAGGGCTAATATTAAGTCTAAAGAAATTAATATTCTTTAATAAAAAGGTAGCTATTCTAGATTACGCCTACTTAATTAACAGCCTAAGACCGTCTATTAATAAGTTAGCTATAATTAAGAATTAGTTTATACTAAAAAATAAATAAAAAATTCTACGGTTCGTTCGGGTGCTTCTATTTCTAAGAATCTATTATACTAGACGAGTAGATCTGGTTAGAATTATAATAAAGATAATTAAGTATCGCGGGAAAGAATTAGATAAACGAGTTATAGGTTTCTTTTAAATAAATAGATAGTAGTGGGTCTTTAACGAAGCGAAATAATAGATTTATAAAATAGTTTTAACTAGCGGCGATCCGGAAGTTTAATATTATTTATAATAAATATCTCGAATAAAAAGTTAGATAGATATTTATTCTAGATCTACGGTTATTTACTAGGAATAAAGTTATCCGTAAAGACTTATATTAATAAATGGACGGTTATATTTATTTTATTTAGATTAGTAGATATAGAAACTCGATTATACTCTAGAGAAGGAGATACTTATAATATTAAAATATCTAAATAAAATTAAATAGCTAATAGTTAGATCTTCATACCTAGTAATTTTATACATGGATTATAACCCCCTGTTAGGTCTATTAGGCGAGAATTTAAATATAAATAATTAATTAATATAGTAGCAGTATCAGCTATAGGAATATTACCTAGATATAATCCACGTCTTAGAAAGAACTTAAATAATAATAGATAATCTTTTAAGACTTCCTAACTAGAGGGTGATCGCACCGCTAATAGATACAGATCCTCTATTACTAAGCTTTATAGTTAAGGAAAAGGGATAATTCTGCGTGAACTTAACGATAAAAGATAATAATAATATAGCTAACGAATTATAGAGATAATATAAATAAAGATTTTAAAAATTAGACTAGTACTAGTCTATTTTTTAGAGGTCGGATGCAGGTTAAACTACGAATATTAATTAGCGGTATTAATTAATTATTTTAGAGTATACCTATATATTTATATATAAAAAATAAGACGGCCGATTAATAAAATATTTATTAAAAGTAAATATACCGGCGGTAATAGTAGAGTTATAATATATATAGATATTATAATTTCAGAATCACGCTGGTAAGAGTAATTAGGAAATATTTCTGATTTTTACGGACGATTAATATTAAAGAATATTATAACTTCTATTATATTTATTAAGTAATAAGATCTAAATTACTATAGACGGTCACAGGGGTAGTATATATACTATAATCTATAGAGTTACTAGTAATTAATTATATTAGTTTATTTAATTTAAAGTCAGCTAGCGGTAAAATATATATTATTATTATAGTAGACTACTTTACTTAATATTATAGGAGACGTAGTCTTGGATAATACAGTAGATATAGTATTCTAATTTTTAAAAAGAAAAGTAGTACTTTATTTTAGATAATCTGTAAGTATTTATTTAGATAACGGATTATATTTTATAGGAGAGGGATTCTATAGTAGACTAGAGATAGTTAGCATTTAATATATCTTAATACTAGTAATAACGCCATGGTTAGTCGGCCTGATTAAATAAAATATATAATTAATTATTAAATATTTTAAGAAATATACGGTAGAGTCAGCTAAATAGATTATAAAGTAGGATATAAAAATAGATTAAGTAATACTATCCGTGAACACGCGAGCCCTGTTATTAGACAGGTTCTTATTATTAGAGTTATTATTCGGATTTTAGCTAAGGACTACTAGTAGAACTGTAAAGTAAGAGATAACTATATTAATAACTATTCTAATAAGCTAGTTAAATCTACCGACAGACGAGTTCTTAGTTATAATAACTTAAAATAATTAGATTAAGTTAATAGAAGAGGTCCGTAAGGCTGTATAAAAGTTATAAATAGATAAGAGAGAAATAAAAATAAATATAAAGAAGAGGGATCTAGTTTTATTATAATAAATTAATCTTAATTAGATAAAGGAAAGGAAGTTAGAAGCTAGATAGAGAGGTTTATATTAAATCTAGAGGATTACTAGTAATAATTAATTAATTATACTAGAGGAGATTATTACTAGATTATTAATAGGCTACTATTATATTAACTATATAAAGCTATTCTATCTAAAGACTATAAAATATAAAGAGAAAATAACTAAACTTAATTAAAAGTTTAAGGAGTAGCGATAGTATATAAAATTCCTAATAAAAAATATAGAAAGATAAAAAAATAATAGAATTAAGAACTAGGTAGTCTAAAGTTATATAATATATAGATTAACTACTTACAGAATATTAATTTTGAGGTGCTGGGTTAGCAGAATTAGATTAGTAAATATTAGATAAAGTAAATAAGGGATTAAATAAGATAAAAAAATAATATATTTCTTAATTAGGAATAGCTAATATAGAGGGGGAGAGGAATTTCTTTTATTCTTATTTTATTTCGTTTTTTATTAAGTATTATTACCATTCTATTAAGCTTATATTTACGTTTATCTATTCCGATCTTAATTCCTCTTATTATAAAGAGAATTTTAATATAATATTAAAATCCGGCAGAGTTTAAAAGCGGTTCTAAAAATTAGTTAAAAAATAAAATATAAAAATAGAGGTCTAAAATAATAGTTCTAATAGCGGTTTATTATTTATTTAAATAAATCTATTTATAGTTACCGAAAACTTAGAGAACAAGAGCTTAGTCTATAAGAATCTAGTTAGTTAGCGGCTAGAGCCAGTCAACGAGTAATTTAAATCAAAGAGACTTAAAAGACTGTTCTTATTTATTATTATTAAGAAAAAGAAGATAGGAAAAGATAAAGACTATAATCTAGAAGTAACCCCGGAGCCAGATAATAATAATAATAAAGGATTTAATAGGAATAAAATCCTACGATTATCTAGATAGATAGCTAAATAATAAGAGCGAGAAATATTTAGAATAGAATTATTAATATAAATAAAAGACTTTTAAATATATCTTATTAAATAAATCTAGCCTCTAGTAGGCTAGAAAAAGATTATAAATAATTAAAGTTAAGAGTCTTCGGGAAGCTAGTTAAAGATAATAATTAAATTCTTAATATTATTAAATAGCCCTATATCTTTAAAGGAGAATCTATCTATAGGTCCTATTAAAACGATTAAATATCTACGGGTAGTTATAGCGCACTATACGGTAATAAAACATGCGGAATTATATCCGTTCTACTTTATAACTCGAGATAAGATAAAGGCACTGTAGTTTAAAGATATATTTAATAAAATAAGATCCCGTCTGCCTAGTAAGATCTTATAGAGTAATATTATCTAATAATTAGAAGTTCTTCGGATGATATAGAAACCGGAAAAATATAATTAGAAAGGAACTAATAAAGAAAAAGCGTATAAAATAATACTATAAAAATATATTAAAAAAGGTAAGTTTCGGAAATACGGAAAATATAAATAAAAAATCCTTAAAATAACTATCCGTGAAGATTTAATATCTAATATTTTATCTAGATTCCTAATTATAGGAAAATTAAAGAAGAATAACGGTAGGCTATATAAAGCTAGAGCTAGAAATATTCTATAAAACTAATTAAACTAAGCGAAGAAGTTTCTTATTTATAAAAAATATAGCTATTATATTATTTAAAAATAATATTTAGAAGCGCGCCGGCGATAAAAAAAAAAAAAAACTTTAAAACTTAGCCTCCGTGAACGAATTTCAGAATTATAGAGAATTATTAATTAGCTATAAGTAAATCTAACGGTATCGCAGAGGGCGATAATTAAAGTTATTAAAAAAAGAAATAAATTAGATAAGGAGATCGCTAAATTAAAGCAGATTTATAGTAATATATTATTAATAACCTAATTTCTCGAAAGAACCGTCGATAATTTTTATAAATAGAATATCTATATATAGTATTAGTTAGATAAGATATTAAAACGGGCATTAGCTAACACAGACAATAGTTAAATAGATCTGATTATATTTACTATTATTAATATAAAAGTTAATTATATAGGTAATACTCCGCAAGATCCAGCCGCAGCTATAGATAATAATAACGAAGAATGGTCGGAGTTAAATAAATTTAAAGATATAATAGAGAATTAGGAATTAGTTTAGTTTATTATATTTATATACTTACAGGGAGTTTGTCGCTTTATCGTTTATATTAAATAGAAGTAGATATTCGTAACTATTATTATAAATGTCTTGCTTTTAGGAGGATAGTATTACGGGAGAATAAAGATCCGAAGAATTAGTAATTAGTAAGCGGGTTTAAGGGATTACGGAAGGCAGGGATGATTTATCTCTTAATAACACTTTTAGCAGCGAATTAAGAATTCTAATCAACCTCATTCTCCCCACTCTAGAGGCATCCGTGATCCTTATTAGCTCTAGCGGGTGGTTTGAAGGCTTTGTCAACGACAATCAGTTGTATACGGACATTTTCAACATTTTGCAAACCTCAATATCTCCACTAATATGGCTCCAATAAATAAAGTAATTGCAGAGTTAAAGTCGCTTACCCCTGAAGAATGTCCTACGCTAACCTTTATCGCGGAAAAATATGGAGTTAATTATTTAACACTATCTCGACACTTTCACGGTGTATATTTAAACGATGATCAGTATCAAAACCAGCGAGTACTTAATAACTAGTAAACGAAAGCTCTTATTTTAGATATTAATGAATTAAGCGAACGAGGCCTCTATATTTCATATAAGATATTATGGAAGTCTGTAGCAGTGGTATGTTTGTAAAGTTTAGCTCTGGCCATACGGACCCATGAGTCCCAGATCGAGCACTCAAGCTTTATTGCGTTTGTTACCACAGCGCTTGCCGTGTATCAACCGGTTCGCACTTCCATAGCGTTACATACACTTTGTATCATGTCCGGTCATACTAACCCGAACGTATCCGAAATATAATCCTGACTGATGCATAGGAAAAGCGATGGAACACATGATCTGCTGAATGAATGCAGTTCAGGATGGATAACCGAAGATAAATCAGGATTTATGAGCCTGCATTTGTTAGGTAGTTTATCGATGATGTTCTCACTGAAAGTTGCAGCTTCTGGTAGCAGGGAGTACGTGACTATGGCTTTCACACACCAAAAATACCGATAGCAGTGCCATATAACCTTACTACCTCGTTATGGAGCTCGGTTATTAGTTCTATTTCATGGTGTCCCTTGAGGAACATGGGTGTCTCCTCAATATAAAGAACAGATTAGTCGCAGCATTGAAAGGCCTTCAAAAACCATTTATAGAGAAGGAGCCCCTGGCTACGATGCCTACAAATATGATCTGACCAGGTTGTGATCTCAAGTTGGATCTTATTGCACCTTTTGTCCAAATATGGGCGGTCTAACAAATCCAAAGAGGAGCTCCTGCCCGTGGAGATGGACCGAATTGGATGGGACTGCCCGGGGTGTCAAAGGTATCAATGGACGGCCACCTGGTGAAACCTTCTAGGAGACCTTGCCATCGTAATCGCGTAACCTAACCCGACTAACCCTTGCGTATCTGTCCTCATTCCTCCCAAGTTGCCTCGAGTCGTTCTGTACCACATGATAGCTAATCTACATGCGCATACTACCCAAGGATATCAGTACCACTACAGAATTCCAAGATACTGGATTGCGGACATTGACCGCGATGCGCTATCTCATACTGGAAGCAATTGCTGCAATGAAAGCAGAAACTGAACCACTATGAGTTTTTTCTTCGTCATTACCCCGTATAATCCTTCAAAACTTTATTATCGCCCTGTTAATATATCCTTTACTTTGTCATATATTAACTCGGCTCATTTCCGGGCCCACATAGCAGCCCTATGAGAAGCAGATGGATCCCCGATGCGCATCTATACCTGATCGGTTGATACCACAACCTCTGTCATTGGCGCGCTCGTAAAGGCCAATCCTTACCTTGGCCTCACACAGGCTACACTATTTCCGCGTGCGTCTCTTGAATGACCTTGGCTTTCGAATCAGAAAAAATAATATACCACTCGAAGCGAGAAGGAAGAGCCACTTAGTTTTGAGGGATTTGTCTCGAGCTCGATAAGGCAGCAGTCGTTTTAGTAAAGTCCACGACTTATCAGTGCTACACCGTATACACAAATTCGTCTGCCCTATCACGCCTAACTCAGACCCATGTTACAGCGAAGGATGGCACCATTTAATCCTTTCTCGGTTCAAGCATATACTAATCAAAACAAGATTCGATGAGTGTACGGACTCAAAGTCGGCCCGGTGATGAATGTGGCCAGCTGCCAAAGTATAAATTCATGCTGCCGGGACAGAAGAGAGGCTATCAGAACACACAATCTTTTTTATTTCCTACTACGCAGAAATAAATCTCATCAATTGCCTTATCAAGATGCGTTTCATCAACATTGCTGCGACTACCCTTTTTGCCGCCTTGCAAGTGGGCTCGGTGGTGGCAAAGGAGCCGTGGACGGTCAACATCTTTACGGACGACCTCTGCGAGGACAAAACCGGCAGCTGGACAGATACCAGCCCCGATAAATTCGAATCTCTCGACGGGTATCCGGACATTATGTCGATGTCGGTTGAAGGGAAGACTTTGGAGAACACATGTGGTTGGGCCGTGGTCGCCTACGATAGCCTGGATGGATCTGGAAACAGCTGGCAACTGGAGCCCTGGCATTGCTTCCGCGTCGGCTCTAATGATCAACTGAAAGGCCCGATCAAGGGTTTCCAAGTCGCTCAACTGCCATGCTGATTGACTGCCGGCGTAGGTGTTACGCGATCCCCAACAGATAATGCTTGTTCACTCATAGTGGTTTCTAGGTCTTTCTTGGTGTCGATCTATCCCGCTCACCCTCGGAGGATGGGTGCGATACGCTAGCACTCGCTATTGGAAGCCCGAGGAGGAATCATGTACTAAAGTGAAAGCCAGAGAGTTGTTTGTGACGGTGCCCTCTCCAGGATGGACAGGATATGGGAGCTTGCATGTGACTAAATTGATTTTGCCTTTCTTGTCCCTCCTTAGGTTGATATAACCAAATAACTTTTGAATGTTGAAAATACTGTTGTTGTTGCCACAGTCCCTCAGTAGGCCCACAGGTCATCTATACCGATAGTGTAATATATCAAGAGACATCGATTGGGGCTTGGATCACTAATATTGTCGCGTGATGCTTAAGGTATATCTTAGATGCTCCAGCTTATTGACATTAATGTGATAATATAATACATTACATGTCTATTGGATCCATTTTCGTCTGGACAACGTCACCATTAATACGTAATATCTTGAAACTGGCTTCGAAATGGCATACCCCAAGCAATAAACATTGTGATGTTTCCTGCCGGCTTTTTCTTTAGAATACTGAGTTACGAAAAGCCGAGGCGGAAAGCTTTGTTGATGAAGCCACGTATTTACACTTTGAATGATGTGTGAGAAAGTTGAAGAGATGTTTATTTTGAGGATATAATTGCCGAAAAGGGCAGCTCAAGCCTTCAGCGAAGAGTATTCTGCAAGAATGGAGAATGGCAAACCCCTGGAGCACGAAAGAAAGAGCATTGCTCTACTCTGGCCACTGGGTTTCATCCACTTGATAGACAAGCTTGTATCCACTTATCTTTCCTTCTTTCATGTCTTTCATTCCATCGAGCACGCCCAACAAACCACCAGATCTAACTTCACGGGGATGTTCCGTCCATTTTGCCCTCACACCACAGCTTTTCCACGATGGGGAAGAACTCCTTCGCAAATTCCAGATATGCAGCCTGGGCCGCCCAATGCTTGCCTTCAAAGATGTAGCTTTCGCCAGTAATACCATATGCCAAGAAGAAGATAGATTCAACATCAGAGCGAGGTGCGTCGTACTCTCCGAGAAGGTTCACGTATGTACCGCCCTTGCTACTAATTGCTTCGGCACTGATTCTGGCAGAAGACTCTTTGCTGACTGTATCAAGGGCCTTTATCAGCTTGTTGTCGGTCGCTTTGCGGATTTCCTCTCCCACAGAAGGCCGATGCTAGTCTTTCATTAGCCATTTGGTACCAGAACCGAATAGCTAGTAGGGGTCCAAAACATGATTTCATACATAGTCAAAGACCAAATCAGCACCACGCCCTTGGACGAGGTCAAAATGCTTTGGCGATGCAGTCGTGATAACCTTGTACCCGGCCCTGAAAAATAAGCCTCTAAATTCTCGTGTTAATTTACTAGATGTAAACTTACAGCTTCGCAAATTGAATTGCAATGGTCCCAGTGGCAGTTGAGCCCCCGTAGATCAACAATGTCTTCTCATCGTCATGGCCTGCTTCGGTGGTCCGAACTGATTCAAGCCCTGGGAATGGTATTGATAGGAACTTGAACAGTCCAAGACCCATCGTGCCAATAGCACAGGGTACAGAAGCGGCTGCCTCCCAGGACACGTTATCAGGGACACGCATCACTGTATCACCTTTATTTATGATGAACTTCGCGAAAGCCCCTGTTTGCGGCCTAGCGTCATTCCCTGTTCAATTTGATCGATATTAGCGTTCTTCACGATGCCCACATATTAAGGACACGGTCATATATCCTCAGACAATGCATTCTATATAGTGGAATCTCGACTTACCTCCATGTGCAAAGCCCGCAACTCTATCACCAACTTTGAATACCTTCTCGACGCTTGGTCCAATCCTTTCTACCGTTCCTGCCCAATCGCATCCTACCAGGGTGCCATCGTCACCTGGTGCGTCAAGTGTCGTCCAATCGGTCGGGTTTACAGCAACAGCAGCAACGCGAATGAGTAGATAGTCATCGGGTAATGTTGGGACTGGAATGCGCTCGAGCGTCGCTACACCAGCGGCTTTGCGAATCAGGCCGTAGTTGGTTTCGTTGATTGCCATAGTATGAACACTTCGGGTAAGGCTATTCCCACGTGAGAGTAATGACATTTAGTTCGGGCGGTGGACTACCAATGTCAATATAAGACTTCGATATTTATAAGATTTGAATTCATGCTTGATTTGTAAGCGCATTACATGTTGCCAATGGCCAAAGCCTGCCGTCGGCCTAAAGTCTCACCACAACCCTCGGGAAGCCAAGGAAGGCATGCATTACAAATACGAAAGACCTTTGCCTGATAATGGTAGTTGCCTCGAGTATTCCATACAACGGATAATTACTGGTCCGTATTTGCGCCGTGATTTTAGATCCCTCCCACAATCTTGCTGCTCTATAACTAAACAACACGATTTACACACGTCTAGCCAGAAGTAGATCGCAGATCGACTTTAATTAAGCACTATGAAATAGTGCTGCCTGACGGGGCTTTGGAGGAACCCTGCAGTTAAAAACGCTATACTGTCCACCAAAACTAGGCAGTGTTTGGCCCCAACGAGTATTATTCCCGACGCAGCCGATTGGCATAGGCTAGTGGGAACTTCACCTCACCTCAGACGATCTGATTCGCCTCATCGTATTCATACTGAGTAGATCATCTGACGAGGCTGGGCTAGTTGGGTACGTAGTATTGACCAAAAGACTATACTCCGTACATTTGACGACTCCAGTGGATACAGGGGTGAGACAGGACTGAGGAAGAGATCGATGGAGTCCAATTTCCCTGCCATCCTTCAAAGTTGAAGTTTCCTTGATTCGCTACCATAGTACCTATTACCCTCGCGACCGCTATCTACACCTGGCGATTCCCGGCATTATTATAAAGCGATAGCCGGATATGCTCATTCGTCGGAGTGCACATGCCCTGTTTGAATAAACTCCGATATTAGGATCACAAGTGATTAACCCAGGATTCTACGACTAGGATAGATCAGCCAATTGATCGTGCTATCATTTCAGCAACATCCCCTATTCACAGGACCTAAGGATGCAACCCCAGTAGCGCGATTCCCTTGCTGGTCTTTCCTTGCCATTATATCTCCGATGGTCGGCTGGGCCATCATTTCATGAAATGTGTGAATTAGCAGGAACTGGTTCGGCTCAGCCGGTAGAGAAAATTGGAAGGGAGAATATTGAGGATAGAGTCTGCGTTAATCACATCTTGTCTGTTGTGGTATGGGGTGTTATAAATTTGAGGGCTAAAGACGAAATAGAAATATTAGTTTAGTATGGCCGAAGCGGGATTATATAGACTAGAATGGCTTGAAGGTCATCCTCGTCTTTCCTGGTCACCTATGTGGCTCTTTTCCTCAATCCAGTCACTCCCATAATCTACCACCAGAAATCTATTCCAGCAGTCAACGGCTCGGAGTTTAATATAGAGCTACAGCTGAGCTTTTAGGGCACACAGGAATCTGAGAACAACCGTAATTACGGAAAAGCAGAAAGCGGAGGGGCGTTATTTCAAATGTATTTCTTTTTCTTTCACTGCCATCTACCCCAACCTCGATAAAATATGTACAAAAATTATATTATCTCAGGAACTTGACTTTATCTACCCCAGTACACCAAAAACCCTTCTGAATTCTCTCTTCAGAAGCTCCTCCGGGCCGTTGTCATCGCCGCAGATCGTCCCTCTGATGTCGGTAATAACCAGGCACATGGCAAACAACAATCCCTGCCTATTGTCAACTCGGAGTAAGATGTCCTCTTGCTGATACGGCTCGCCATCACCCTCCCAAAGGTGAGAGACAAGCCCGAAATATCGACGCATGGGTCGCCAGTCACAGCCTCGGTCCAATCGATGATGCCATTCACGGTGCCTTCAGCTTCATCCACCAAAACATGCTCGTGCTAATGTCACCATGAAGAAGCACTGGGCGGTAATCCTCCTCTTGCTGGAGTAGACAGACGGGACAATTGACATCTTAAGAAATGCTGTATGAGGCTCTCTGTGTCTTCCACGTAATTGCAGTGTATTAACTCATCCCAAGCTTGAATTGCCTCGGGCACCAGTTCCTCGAGATTTGGCCTCTCATCTTCGCATTTTGTGGCCATTCGGGCCTCTTCGACGGGGATACATGCAAGGCCATTCAGAAGAGCAACCAGGCCGTCTCCTGTTGCCTCGGTTGGAGGTAATTCTTCGAGAGAAGTACCCTGCACCCTGACCTCGACGTTGCCAATCCAGTCCCCAATGTTTACTTGTCCCAAAACTTCGGGTACCAAATCCGGCCTGTTAATGTGTTGACGGACCAGATCGCTCACAGCTGAGTCTTTTGACAGCGATACTTCTGATTCTCCATCTGGCTGTCCGGTGGCAGGCAAAGCGCGAAGAATCAAATTGGGGCCCACGAACCATACATCATGGTGGCAGCCTTCAGCGGATCGGTAGCATGGGAAGACGTCGCCAAATGCCGGGAAGCGGCCTTGAAGTGCCTCTTCTATCGCAGCAGCGGTCAGTTCAGGTGGCTCCTGCTCGGTTCCGGGCATCTCCACGGAAAGTCGATGGAGGGTTAATATTAACGTAGATGAGGTGACTATTACCAGTTTCTAGGTGGCTGCGCAGGGCTATAGTTATACCTAATTCAGTGATGACTGATAGTGGATCGTCACTGCATCACCCCATCCCATCCCTAGCCTCGTCCATTAGGCGTTATTACCTGCTGCGTCAGCTTCTGATCCCTTTGGATGATTAATTCGTTCTAGAATGTGACGCACCGTGCTGACTGGCGTTACGTAATCTTCTTCGATGCCTAACTAGTTAGTTAGAACTCAACAAGACTGATCTCCTCAATGCATCTTATTCGTTCACTCGTATAGTATCGGCCGATCATCCATACACTTTTTTTGGGGGCCAGAGACTGGCTTTATGCAACTAGCATTCATGGCGGAGGCACCTAAACTAATTATGTCCTTGTCGAACCTTGGCTTATGCCGCAATCTTTTAAATGAAGTAGGCAGAGACACAAATGATTAGCTTAGCTGCACGGGGGTTTCTTGCACTGTGCAGGTATAAACTTTCCTGTGGCACTTTTGAGCGCTGTGAGACGGTCTAAACATACCAAGTTAGATTTGTGAAAAGCAGAACTATACCGCTTATACAATAATAATGATTAATACTAGAAATCACGGGGCTTAAGGCAATAATAAGCCAGTATAAAGTGGAGCTGCCACTTTGCGATACGAGCTGCCAGAATATGTCAGAGAGTAATGCAGCTCGGTTATACAATACAACAGCCGGGATTCGCTGGTGGTCACCCACCCAACTGCTAACCGGCCGGCGTGTGGCTTATGTGCAGTCAATAGGCGGGTGGGTGCCTTTAAACCGGTGACCCTGGCGATCGCGCGCGCCGTCGCGCGAGCTTCCTGGGTACGCTGTAGATAATGCCTGCGTCCCCGCAACACCCAGCGACCAGCGCAATCTGGCTGACTACTTCTTACCTCTGGACAAAGAGAACACAAGATTTCATTGGTTTACCCCACCTCCTGAAACGGCCGGGCCTAACTAGAGGTGCCACACCTCCATTACTATTTGGGCAACAAGTTGTGACAATTTAAGCAGTCCATATTTACTTCGCCATACGTTACTCATGTGCACGTTTCCGCCGGAACTAGCGAAACTCGCTACTGCGCCTGGGCCAGAATACATATCGGAAGAGAATCAAGGAGGGGTTCAGTTCTAAGGCTTCGGAATTCAACGCGTAAGGATTCATCGTTGGCGTTCAGCTCTCAGACCTCTGATAAAAAAACGTCTAATACATCTTAGAATACTCAAAGTGGCTTCTCTCTCTATCAAAAATGATGGCGAGCATTCGTATACGACTTGAAGATCAACCAGTCAGGTTAATAAACTGTTTATCTCTTACTCTGATATTCTCCAGAGTTATCTAATCAGCGTGCTCACTATTAGACCTCGCCACTACCGCGGGTAACCCTGATGACCCGGACCGCGACCGGACCACGCAGGTTTTAGGATCGTAAGGTTAGACCCTAAAGTGGGGTCAGGGTAGGATTATAAAAGTCGCGAACCTATTTAAGGGTCGCGAACCTACCCTTAGGGTTATTAAATATAGTAAACTTGGGCAAGTCACGCAGAGTATAAGTTATATAGATTTAGCTGTATTTTTAAGTATCTTACTTATAGTATTTAGAGGAGTAGTTTCTTAATTTGATAATATAGAATAAATTAAATTAAAATAAATTAAAACTAATAAATTAACCGAGAACATGCCATGATTATTTAATTACATGTTAAATATTTTATACCTATTTAGTAACTTGAACACTTACAGATTCTATCTAACACTCGTACTGTGTCTCTGGTAGAGGTATTTCCTCAGGCTTTTAACTATTATTTTCCTCCTTATTATCTCTCATATTAGCTATATTGCTTAGGCGTCTTTTACCGAGTGCATTTACGGACGGATCCTGGACAGCCTGCGAGGTAGTTTAAAGCTGTATAGTAGGCCCTTTATTCTTTTATTATCGCTAATTAGATTAATAATAAGTTATTACTATATTCTCTCTTCCTTTACAGCCTGTACTCTTGAGTCGAAAAATATTTAAAGAGTATTATTCGCTACTTTTCATAAATCTCAAACCGCGATGTACACATATACATTATAAGGTCTGAAATCATTTAAGGTTAAAGAGATCCTCAATAATAATAATAGATATCTTATACAGAGTTAAAAAGCCGCTCTACTCCTATACTACTAGCTGGGATAGAAAATATATTATAAGTAAGTCTCGCTATCGTAGAAAACTTATTTTGATGATCTCTCTATCAGGTTAGAGGCTAGGTATTTAGGACTATATCTAAGAAATAGATTAATAATTACTCTCTCTAATAGAGCTTAAGGGATATTTACTACTATTAAAATATCTTATAAGCTCGTCCGACTGTACTAGCTGTGAAATTTAAGACTGCTGCGACTTATCTAGTATATAAGCTAAATTAAATTTATCTAGTATCGAGCTTATTATCAGAGTATCTAATCTTTGATAGTTCTTGGCAAAATTCTTAGAATATTTCTCGAGAAAGGATTTAAGGCCTAGCGATAAGCTACTCGGTAGTTAACCCCGGATTCTAGATCTAGATCCTAGTCGGACGTTAAGAAGAACTTGAGTTTATTCTATAGAGAAAGGATCGTACTAATTATAAAATATAACTATCGATCCGGTCAGTGTCTCTATAATAGACTAAGAGCTTAAGCCTTACTATTTCAAGAGATATAAGTATCACCTGCTTCTAAATAACCGTCTTCTATTAAAGCTATTTAATCAACTTTTTTAAGGTGATCAAACAGTTTATTATAGACTTTGAAAACCCGATGGATAGTAATATTCTTTATTTATATAAAAGTATTATGAATCGGTGAAAAGGCTTAAGAATATAAAAAAGATAATTAATTTACCACCACTGCTCCTGGCTTAAGGCAAAGTACTCTTAGTCGTACTAGGAGTAGAAGATATTAAAGACCTACTGGAGCTTCTTCGCGCATACGAGTATTAAGAATATAGAGTTCTATCGAGTAGTAATATCTTAGATTAGAACTAGTTTTAGCTCTTTATCTATAAGTTATAAAATAATTCCCAGCGTTAAGGACTTGCATAATATAAATTATAAGATTTCGGACCTAAGGTACTAATTAGTATTATAAACTAAATAAATTTATAACGCCTTATCTTACTTAAAGTATATATCTCTCTATCTACTGCGTCGCCCGGAGCTTCTACCTGGTTATTAGACTATACCTACTTAACCCTATTATTTTTAGGATAGCCTTTATCTTCCTAAGAAGACTTTTAGGCTAAGCTGGATATATATGTAATATATAATACCTAAATAATAGTAATATTACTTGAGAATTATAGACCTTCAATCGCCTCATGGATATTCCTATTAGAATCTATTATTTAAAGTATTCAGTAGTTACTGAAAGCACTCGATTAATAATCTAATACTTAAAAAACTATCTTACTTAGTTACACCAGAATAAGATCTATATAAGGATTTAAATCTAAGTAATATCTCACGATACTCCCAGTCTTTATTATGAAGTACCCAGTGATAGCCATAAATGCCTGCTTAAATAGAGATATCTAGTAATTAAGATAAGTGATAACTTAGCACCAGGAGAAAGTATTTAAAGGATAGTCTTTTAGTCTTATAGACTAGCTTTAAATCTGCCGGCGCAATCTTAGCGGACGGGATATCTGGTATTAATAGCGCAAGCCAGTATAAAGATAAGATCACGGAACTTAGTGTTCAAGGAAAAGGAATGGAAGATGTAACATAGTAAGAAGTTTCGCAAGTTTCTACTGCTAAATATGTGTATTAAATCTTCGTATAAACACATTCTAAGCCTAGATATAAAAGAATAATATAATAAAGATAATAATAGGATCTTAAACGTACAGAATGCTCTAATAATAGCTTAATATTTGGCTTCTGCCCTTTAACTAAGGCAGCTTTCTAATAAGTCATCCTATATAATACTTGTTCATTAAAGTTGTTCTATTATAAGCCTAACCAGGGTGATCAAAAACCTTCTAATATTACTAATATATAATCCCTAGCTTCCCATTCCTATCTAAGGCGACCTAGTTAAAGTATTCCTAATACTTTACACGTTTCCCATCCAAGTCATCCGTTTCTTTCTTTTAAAGTCGGTCTGAAGCCACTAAATCACAAATTTATTACTTATTTCTAAAGAATATAGAATATATTCTGATCCAGTTAGGATAAACGCGTGTAAGATATTCAGGGGCTTTTAAAGGCTCGTAAAGGATCTATTAGCTTCCCGATAGGACAGGGAAGAAAAGCTAAGATATAGAATTAGTAACATATTTAAGGAAATCCGATGGTGGCGCATTATATCCAGAGGAGAGGAATATATTAAATAACTAAGATATATTAAAACTGTATATAAAAAGAGACTTACTAAGACTTTCCCTCAGGGTGGGTGAAAAGACTTAAAGATAAATATATACTAATTCTATATTATCTAATTATTTACTTAATAGATTATATCTAAGGCCCGCTTTTTATTTAAATCCTTAAACTAATTAGATAATCCTCAGAGTAGTCAGGATGATTCTTAGGATAGTTAGGATAATTCTTAAAGTAGTTAAAATAATTCTCAGGATAGTTAGAGTAACCCTTAGAGTAGTCAGAATCACCCTTAGAATAGTAAAGGTGATCTATAAAGTAGTTAGACGGACAGTTAAAAATAAATTCTTTTTCCTAAATCTCATCCCGTAGGAATCATACTCATAGTAGAGTCTTAATACTAGCTGGATAAAAGAGTAAATTGCTATATAGATAAAATATAAGTAATAATAATAACTTCGTCTAATATAGCTCTTTTCAAATATTTTAGAAGGAAATATAGGTAGTGCTCAAGTTCTGCGGGATATGGTATAACTATATTATATATTTAAAATATATTTCCGCATTCTTACATACTAATTTTACTAACTTTCTATATAATATAATATAACATTTATCTTAGGTCTAAAAGAGGGCAAGCTTAATATTACTATATTAGTAGATTTATTTAAAAAACCTATTTCAAAAAATTACATAGAGGGTGGATGAAAATTAATAGAATTATAGTTAAATATATAGAATAGGTATAAGAAACAGTAATATATAATGATATGTCAGCGAATTTATCCATCCTAATTAGAAAAGATATAAAAGAATTATATAATTCAGAGTAGTTAGGATCGTAGTCAGGATGATTCTGACGAAATTTTATAACCCTAAGGATTAGTCCGGGTCGTAAAGCTTAGACCCGGAACCGTCCAGGTCCGGGTCGCGAGTCGGTAGGAGGGACCTAATATCAGGGTCGTGGCGAGGTCTACTCACTATGGTCCGTTCCCTTGCGTTATCCTAAAACTGGAACCCGAGACGCTGTAACTATCTGATAAATGTTTGACAGAAATTAAGAAAATCAAGAACTAGGAACATGTAGCAAACTTCTATATAAATTACGGTATATTCCTACCAGGGGGTTAGAGTTTTAATTAATCCTATCTGACTGGTTCAAAGGCACCGTTTTCACGGCTATACTCTTCCTGGGAGGTTATCTGCAAAGCACCCGGGCTCTTAACGCAGCGGGCGACACGGAGATCAAGGGCAGGAAAAATAAGACACGATGGACAGCAGAGTTAGCCTTTTCCTCACCAAGCTTTAATGCTGGAGCAAATTACGCCAATATAAAATCGACTACGAACAAGGAAGGAACGCAAATATTTACTGGCACCGCTTTTTTAACATAAGAAGCTCGTGGTAGGGGCACTGTCCTTTAGGTACTCTAAGTAAGTAATTTAAAGTGCGGAAGTCGTGACCCACACTAACTCCTTGGCATATACTCCGCCAAGCTGGGCATACACAGTGAAAGACTATCAGCTCTAAGAGTTATAAAGATCAGTTTTTTAGCACTCTTTTACTTGAGGTCTATCCTGACACTTCTGCACAAATAGCAATCCAACCTAACCACCCTATACAATATAATTGAAATAATTCATTCCAATGCAGCTTACCGCTTGACAAACCCCGCGACTGTTAACAGTATTAATCGGAGGCCAGATCTTACCCCTGTCCAAAGGATCCTGAGTCAAATGACCCGCATTATTATTAGAACCGAGGCAAACGTCACACTGAGTAGGATTAAATCTCAGTAGGAATCCGAGAAGCGCGATCCAACCATATTCAATGCTTGGTTAGGCGAGAATAAGGTTCAAACCAGCGTCCAGGCAGAGGTAGAGTGGTCCAACCTGAACAACACACAAAAGGCATATTACAGCGTCTTTTTACAGTTGAAAAAGGGACAACCCTTGGTTCTACAGTAGAGTTGTATTCTCTACTGTGTCAGTGTTAAAACACGCCAAGCTAGCCGAGGCTGATCAGTTCTCCATACAGTCCACTGACAATGACCGTTATCCTGACTGGAAGTATGCAAAAGTTTAGTTTGAATTTTCAATAACATGGATCTTACAGGATTTTGTTTGTACCCCCAAAGTTAATTAATTTACTGGTCTTATGAACCTATACTTCTCATGTCTTTCTTTTTATTTCGAGAGGGTATATAGAAGATTCTAATAATATTGTAATATTTCTATCTATATACCAGAGATTATATTCCGTAACCCTGTAATAGGATTATTCCTTCTATATTAAAGAGATATTTAGATTATTTAGGAGGCATTTAGGACCTTAAATAATTAATAAAGTATAAATATAGCCTCTATTTCACTGTATAGTAGATAAGAAGAAGTAAGAAATAAGAATAAAAAATTGAAGACATTTTCAAGCGTATCTTTACTTAAGGCGCGATCCCGTAGGTTTCCGGAGGGGTCAGTTACCCATCTCACCGCTGGCCCTCCGCTGCAGAACATTATGTTTGCATTTTTGCCCCCTTTATAGAAATAGAGATGGAAAAGCTCGTAGAATAATCAGCTAAAAATGTTTCTCGTTGCTGTTCTTTTGCAAACGGAGGGCCGCGAGCTCGTCCAATGTTGCAGTAAGGAGGCATAATGGATGGAACACTACTATTGACACGTCCTTGCATATTTCCTCCGCCCCGGGTTGTACCATCTTCCCAGGCAGCCACGTCTCCCCGCAGCAATGTTGTTAACTCCACTTTATCTCTTCGTTAAGTCTAGTTTCAGTTTTTCAGGGGAATTACTCTGTTCTTCCGATATTGACATTAAATCGTTTCATTTCAAAGTATATTTTAATCCAGATCGTTTTTGTAGCTCTCATAGTACACGGGAAATTCTGTAATAACTATGGGAGTTAATACAGCCAAACTTCATTGTTGCACAGTTCATTGTCCGACTGCGTCGTAACCCTTGCCTTCCGACATAGCAGTTGACCACCCCTAGGAATGCAAACTTAAGTTCTTGTAATTTGGGAACCAAAGGAGCATATGTACCACCGTGGAATGCTGATGTAACCTGCCGCAAGGAGTCTACATACTCTAGCTTACGACTTCCAGCCAGAAATGTTTCTCACCATGAGGCATGTTACTATCTTCTTTATTCGTGTATAAATACGGCGTTCGTCTCGAAAAGATTCCTAGGATCATCATCCTACCCTCTACCGATTGAACTGAAATCTCCATTTCACATAATCTTACCCAATATCATTTGCGAAACCTAGTCCATCATCATGAAGATTGCTGCCTTTTTACTTGCAGGAGCTACCCTGCTTCCAGGCATAACAGCTTGGCAGTGTACTAATGAGATTCGTTACTGTGGGAAAACATTAAACTATTATTCTGGTAGGTAGTTTAAGGTTTTAATATATCCCAATGTTAACACCATACAGATTGGACTTACCCAGAAAGCGACCTAAAAGATGATTGCAAGGCCCAGAATGGTCAGCATTGTGATGATTGGCAGGATGTACTTTGGTACTGCAATGATCCTTTTGGAAACCTTGAATACACGGATTACTGCTGGCGTGGATGCCAGGATGGAGGTCCCGGCATAATGACTTCTGTAATTGAACACTTCAATGTGTAGGACCACTGAAAGAGTCACCTGTTTCAGAGGCCGAGTTAAGCAGTAAGTATTCCCAGCTTAATTCAACCGACTAAAAACCATTATCAAAGCTTCTTGCATCTATCAAATTCCCCACCACTTTATTCCAATCTACCAAAGAAATAGAGCCAACCTGAAAAGAAAGAAGAGGGAACAAGGGAAGAGAGAAACTGGACTGCTAACGTTGTATACTTTCCTATCTGCAGGATCATGGCCTCCCGTCTGTTGAGAACTACTTCCGGAACAAGTTGTCCTGCCTGGTTGTGGAACTAGCTATCGTTAAAAGAATAAGAGAGAAATAGAAAAACAGAAAACAGAAAGCTAAGAAAGAAGCTACTTTTGAATTTACACTGTCAAGAGGTCTTGTGGCCGGCAAAGGCAAGGATACTTCTGCCCTAACGATATCTTCGTATGGGATTTTGAAATTTATAGTGTTTTCCCCCATGTCCTAGTGTGAATACAAAACACCCAGTAAGGTAACACAACCCGAGCACTTTCCCCAGATAGTAGGACACGACCATGAAATAAGACGAAAGGAAAAAAGAAGAATCAAGATAGCTTAAGATAGGGTTCGAGTCTAACTGTTTAGCCCATCATAGGTTATATAGGTTTAAGAGAAAAGCGATAATCCATAGGAACCCATATTAATGTAAATAAGATAAATAAAGGAGAATCTTATAACTTTACTAATTAGTGGTAGCATATTTTAGACAGTCCAGCAGAAGTTTTATGTTGAGTGACGTAAACTCGTTGGGATTCACAGTCATTAGTTAGCTAAACAACCCGAGTCAGCCAAGACAGCAGGATCACACTATATAGTTACAGGATGTGTATAGAGTATAACAAATTGACTATGGCGGAGCGCTAAAATACAATATATTTCCAACCAAAATAATCACGGTCTAGCTTTCTAACTCGGGAAATCGTAAATCTCTGTTTATATAACCGAATAACAATTGGGACTTGTGTTCCGTTTACGTTTCAGTCTCCTGTCCACTTCATGCCAGCTTTAGGAGTGTTAGTTATATTCCATGTCTAGACTTGACCTTTCGGCTTTTGACAATATTTTCCAGCTCTATCTCAACTGGATAATTTTCGACATTTTGGGTGCCTCCGGGCAAGCCTTTAAAGAAATAACAATATATACTAACGGAATGGGCATACATTACAGTCCGACACTCGTATCGATTTCCTTGTCAGCATGTATCCATAGCTTGGCTGCGATCATAAACTTCAATATTTAATTTAATGTCTCAGTGTAATGGCCTTGGCTGCTGCCTCGATAGTGCCTATCTACGCGAGCATCCGTATCACAACAAATATGTCGGCAAGTACGAAAATAGAGAGTTGGCGGTATAAATAACGCAGTCACCACCAGTTTATATTCACCATTCTCCAGGGTTTGAACTGTTTTAAAGGCATATAACAACATCTTGAACCAAAATGCTTCGCGGGGCTCTGTTTTCCGTCTTCCTCTTTGCTGTGCTCGTTTACAGCGCCCCAGCAGATCAAAACAGGGTTGCAACAGATCCACAAACTTGGATTCAGCCAATCTTGTCCAGAATCGAGAACAGCTTCGCAATCGATACTATGAATCCGCCGTACTACGACACCGAATGGGCATGGGAACCTACCTGCATCGATTATTTCGGAAAGTGCACCCACGCTGCATTTTTCCATCGCCATTTGCTAGTGGAGGGAAAACCGGACGTCACATACACGAGGCATATCGAAACGGCTCAAGTCAACTCGGTCCATGGCGAGTCCAGACTATCTATGAAAAGTTCGACGTCTATTACGGATTCCACGACTACCGGCTGGACCATTGGTGCAAAGCTGTCTATACAAGGAGGCACCGAGGAAGCGAAAGGTGGCGCTGAGGTCTCGGCGACATATTCCAACTCCGCCACTACCAGCAATACATACAAAAAGGAGTTTCTGCATGAGGCTCCGTGCGATCCCGGATACGAGTGCCGCATTGAGACCTGGACATTTCATGTCGAAGTTGATGGAATGTGTAAGAGTCATGGAATGATTAATTGTCGCGACTTTGGCACCTGGGATCAATGTGCCGACCCTGGTCGTGGCTGCGCTCAGTTCAACAATTTCTATGAACGCAATTGCCTCGAGATAGCCAATCTCGCGTGCAAGGTGAAGACTCCAGTCTTCGACGAGACCGGGAAGCCGGTTAGTCATATCGTGATCGTGTCTGAGTCTCTTGAAGCGACAACGAAGATGTCTGAGTCAGAATCCAGCATGCCAGGTGAAGTATCAGATTATCGGCTGAAGTTTGGGTATGGCGGATTTGGTAAGCATTTCAGGGCTATGAGGCTGTCCATAATCTCTCCCTCTTTTGGGTGATCAGATGTTCGACGAATCTGGCTTGGTTTCTCTAAACCCAAGACTTACTAGTATTGTGGACTATTAATGGAAACCGGGGACAAAAACGATGAATTAGCTACCTATAGGCTTATTAGATCCCAATTGCTATAACATAATTACTAGTATTGTTCAAGTGTAACATCTGTGTAGAGCCCCTGGCTATAACATACATGTGTGCCTAGGCCACTGCCCCTACCTATATGATTCCTGGAGTCTCGATCTACCCATTATCGTTTATATGCCAACTTCCTGCGCCAAAGCCTTTGGGCAAACAGAGGGCTTCAGTACTCTATCCGAAGATATGCTAGTTGCAGCCCATCAAGTTCAGAATCTCGCTTTGGAGATTAACTATGTAACAGTGTGTGTCAGATCACAATCTGTAAAAGCTCTTCTGGGCCATGGACGGGATGTGTGGTACATAGATATGCCAAGGTCCAATGTAGACTCTCAATTATTCCGATGCTCCACAGCGACTAAGACAACCTATTAGAATCCACCCCATCCTTTACCAGCCTGCGCCACACACGAGGAACCAGTCGCACGTGTATCATTTAGTATCGTCTGCTTAGGCTTATCAGGCTAGAAGACAGTAGACGCAGTCCCACCTCGTCTTTGATCCCTTTCATCGCTCAATAGCCGCCATGCCAATGCTTGGCTAGAGAAAAGCATCCCACATCAAGGCATATTCGGCAGCGAGAGCACTTCAAGCCCTCGAATTAAATCAAGTATCATCTGCACGGGGCCTATAACAGGTTAACGAACTCGTACTGCTTGTTTCACCCAGCGTGTACATTATATAATATTATGAGATGGTAATGAAGGTCCCCACAGAATTGCTTTGCTTTAATTGCGAAACCATCACCCTGGTCTTGGCCTAATTACGCTATAGCAACTGCACTCAATGCTCTTTTGAGATTTAGAACGTGGGATCATTATTATCCTATTCGTATCTCTTCAATCAGCTTGGATGCTGCTTGCACGAGAAAGAGCCTAATGTTGCCTTCGAGACACGTCAAGCATATTCCTCACTGGCTCCTTCTTGGTGGCAGAGCCCCAAACTCAGATATACGCCGGGCTATAATAGCCCTGGTTGACATATAATAATGTACTTGTGCTCTTATTCCGATGAGCATAGCCAGAGGCAAAGCACACATATCGGACCATAAACATGCTTGCACCAGCACGTTCTCTTCATGGCTTGCACTGTCCAAGGGACATCGGCAAGTTACAGCGGGAACTTGAACTACCGCAGCCCCCTCATTACGCCACAGTGGCATGGGAGTGAACATTGATATACTCCAGAGCCGAAGCCTTACCAAGCGTGACGAACCGCCCTCAGATCCCAAGCAGTTGCGCTTTACCCACGGCGTTGCGTCAGGAGATCCCTATGCAGACAGTGTGATCCTTTGGACTCGTGTGGCTCCCTCGATGAAGTCTGATGATAGCAATAAAACGGTTTCTGGGAATGTAGGACTGTATAATCACGATACAGAGCCTTATATAAAAGCTTCTCCCCACCCCATCTGTGTCGAATATAAGGTTTTCGCTGAGGAAAACTGTGGAAAGGTTGTACATGAAGGTCAGGCCTATACCACTAGCGATATCGACTATACAGTCAAGGTGACCTATTGTTCCATGCTTTGTTCTGCCGAGAAGCAGCCTGTTGTACTGATTGTTATACAGGTTGAAGCCGAAGGATTAAAGCCGTTCACCACTTATTGGTACCAATTCAAAGTATGCGACTCGGAGGTCATGAGCCCTATTGGGAGAACAAAAACTGCTCCGAGAGCAGGCGATAAAACCGAAGAAATCAAGCTTGCTGTCCACTCCTGCAGTAATTACAGTATGAGTGGATTCACCCATTAGACCCGACTCTTCTAACTGTGCCAGCCAATGGATATTTCAACGCTTATGGCAATGTCGTAAGAAAGGACACTGTGGATTATGTCGTGCATCTCGGTGACTATATTTATGAATATAAACAAGGCGAGGTTGAAAAGCATGAACGGGCACATAGTCCCGAACGTGAAATCTTCAGTCTCCACGATTACCGCACCCGCTTTGGTCAGGTAAGTCTCCTAGATTGTGATTCCTTGCACTGCTAATAGAACTCTAGTATCGGACGGACCTGGACCTGCTTGCATCTCACCAGAACTTTGCCTGGATTCCAGTCTGGGATGATCATGGTAAGTGACTTACACCCCAAGGACATTAATCAGGCTAAGATAATAGAAATTGCCGACAATGGCTATCGGGATGGTTTCACCCACTTGAACAACACTGAGGATTCTTTCCTGAACGATAGTCCCCAAATCAGCGTTGATCAGCGTAAGATGAACGCTGTTTAAGCCTATTTCGAATGGATGCCCCTGCGGTATGTATCAACTCTCTGTGGATAACTGATTCTCATGGTCCTAGTCAGGTTGATATGGACGACGGCCTTCGTATCTGGCGTTCCTTCCAGATGGGTGACGTATTGGACTTGATCATGTTGGATACCCGGCATTATGATCGCAGCATCACTGATCTTGGTATGTCGCCTGAGCCTGTTTGCACCTATACATAGAACTCTAAATATGTACTAGGCTGGAATCTCGACTATATTAAGAAGATCCGACGATACCGGACGAAGCATGATGGGGGCTCGTCAGGAAAGCTGGCTCCAGAAGCAGCTTACAGCATCTAATGATCGCGGTGCCAAGTGGCGTGTTGTGGGAAGCCAGGTGCTTTTTAACCGTCTGGAGGAGAATGGTGACATCGAGTATAATATAGACGGCTGGGATGTAAGTATACTCGTCCGCCGTTCCTGACAGAATCCATCTAATACGCTATAGGGCTATCGAGCCAACCAGAACCGCACGCTCAAGCACCTCTATGATAATAACATAGGCAATAATATCATGATTGCCGGTGATACTCATGTTAATTGGGTTTGTTTCAAATCCTTTTCCACTTAATCGGCTACATGCACTGACTTGGAAAGGTGGGTGATGTTACCTGGCTCGGCAGGAAAGACTATGACAGTGCCACAGGCAAAGGAGCCATCGGTGTTGAGTTTGCAGGCACGGCAGTCACCAGCACGGGTTTCAAAGGGAGCATGAAGAGTGCCCAAGAAGAGGCAGCCACCTGGGCTGAAAACGAGCCATTGAAATGGGTTGAGGGCTACTACCGTGGCTATTTCGAGCTACATCTTAGACAGGATGAGGCGGAGGCCAGATACTTCGGTAAGACTACTATTGAATCCTAATTGAATGCCGTGGATCTCACCATTATAGGCTGTCCTACCGTCGCCACGCGCAACGGCTGGGAAATACCCTTGGGAAACTTCACTGTCAAATACGGTGATAACCATCTGAAACGTCCAATTGGTGGCGGTAATGTTGAGTCGGGATATTTTCAGACTGGCAACGTCAAACCTAGTAATCTCACGATGAATACCGAAACCGGAGAGTGGAAGGTAGTCGGCTTCGAGCGGATGTTTTTTGAGAGCAGTTGTTAGAGGCAATATTCGGATCATTGCCACAGGCAATGTAAAGAATCAGGCGTATCTGCGCTTATGTTGGAACACTGGACAGGAGCGATCAGGCCTAACGCATGCTTTATTTACTGTGTTTACCCTTATCCCCGGTACATGCTCTATTACTCATTTCACCTCAAATTATAGAATACCATTTTACTATTCCCATATGATACAGAAAGTCGGTTATGACTCCTACATTTTGTAAACGATTTTGTTGGTTCGTGCAGGCATCTAGGCCACCTGATCCTCCCCAGAGTCTATTAGAAAGACCCTGGAAGAAATTGACTATATGTTTGGTGATGCCACTGGATATGGAGAGGAGGACGCCTTAACAACGTCTGCTATCTCGATGATAAGAAAGAAAAAGAAAAAGAGAGAAGTTGGCCGAGAAAAGGTGAAATGAAAAGCTATAATCCATATGGGTTTGTCCACTGTTTTGCTGAGGTCCGCTTTTAAACGTAGCAAATGTATAGAATGTCCCGTTCCTAACAGTGTCTGGTGTTTAGACGCCCTACATTTGTAAATTTGTAAAAGGGTAGATCTGGGACAACAATATATCAACTTCTACGACAGCGAAGCGTTGATTGCAAATAGAAAGGCGTAACTATCCCTGTATGATGCCTATCCAGGCTATCTCATGGCTTGCTATGCCCAATATTTGTGCAGCGGTCTGATAGATTGAAATTGGGGCGTAGACACCCCAGCATTAGATATATCATATGACCCTACAGTTAACGTCGATGCTTCACGCACAACAAGCCATGTCTTTTAATGGGATAATATTCTCCGTTCGACCGTAAAGCTTGTTACTATAACCCCCTGCGAATGTAACGGCAACTGCGGCACATGAACAATAATTTCGCGAATCATGAGTGCAGAATCCGAGGTCCGTTCTCTCCTGAAAAACGGCCTTCCAGTTAAGATGCGTCGATTAGCAACATTTATGCCGAATCCCTGCCGGATGTGACTAGGCCCATGAGCTGGCACCAAAGGGACACCGTGCCAAGGAAACCCCTCATTAGATCTCCTCAACTTGTCTGTTTTTATTCCGGTAGTCAGCCCTCTGTTGCTGCAGAGAAGCAAACATACCTGCAGACCAGACTCAAGTAATTACAGACACAGCGTGCAAGACCGCAGTTCCAGCGCAGCAATCAACAAAGATGGCGACAACTACAGTGACCTCCGTCCAGACAAGCACCCTATCCAAGCTAGAGGGTCAACCTCAGGTGTTTTCAGTCGGCAAGTCATCATCCCATACCATATCAAAATCCCCTGTCCCGTCCATCACGCTGGTACCCGGACTAGGCGTCCAGGGCGACTGCCATGCCGGAAAAAACGTACAGCATGAGTCTCTCCGGCGTGCCAACCCCGAGTCCACCAACCTACGCCAGGTTCATCTCGTCCCGATCGAGAGTCTCCGACAAGTCTCGACCAAGTTGCCCGGTACGAAGCCCCTCTCTCCGGGCGAAATTGGAGAGAACGTGACGACCGAAGGGATCGATTTGACAGTACTCCCGCGAGGAACGGAGCTACATTTTGTCGACTCAAAAGGATCCAGCGGTCGTGCTGTTGTTGTGCTTACGGGCTTGCGCAGTCCTGGACCGGGCATTGACAAATGCCGAGCTGGTCTTAAGGATCTGTTCGCCGTTCGCGACCAAAGCCAGAGGGTGACCAAACACTTGGCGGGCGTTATGGCGACGGTGAAAGATATCAGGGCGGGATGGCGATTAAGGTCGTGCGGCCAGCACGAGCTGAGCCTCTTGCGGTTGTTTGAGATATGTAGTGGAAAACACAGTTGAATACGCTTGTGTATCACTCGAGTGTTTATTCAATAATCAGAAGGTTATTTGGTATACTGTACAACTTTGTGGGTCCTTACCATTGGCGTCCGCTCTAAAACCGTTGTGATTTAATTTAAGACAAGCCTGAGCCTTCTGGTCAATATAGAGCATGAAGCATACCGGCTTTGGTATTCAAACATTAAATTTTCGGAAACCGCAAGGCGCTGGTGGATTTTCCTTTTCCACGGCTATCACGAGAAAAGAACTGTATCGATTTTGGTGGGATACACATTTACATTGCTCCTTGTTTGTTATAGCCTGGCTCCTTCATAGCTCAACTCATCGGACACGGAAATATCAGGATTCCCTGTGAGTAAGCAGATAATATGATGGAGCTTCATATATAGAATCTAGACTCTCGTCTACATTAATTATTTACGAGGTCACTGCTTCCTTCGGTTCGGATTGGTGATGTTCGAGCCCAGTTGGGAGTCATTGACATCATTAGTGACGGCTACATTGTGAAACAATTGACACAGCGGGGCGGTTCTTAGGACCCGAATCTCTCAACCTGTGGAACACACACAATATGCTACTCCTTTCGGATAGCTGGAATGCTGTGGTGGTTCCGAGAGAGCGTAGATATGTGGCATGCGTTGCGGCGGCGGGGATGTTTTAGCAACGACGACAAATAGATGCATTCAGACTCATTGTAGAAGAAAACTACTCTCTTAATGGGTGTCAGATATTTTGGATATAGCGTTTTGGTAACTTGAGAAGGTGGCTGGAAGTCGTGTATCTGATTCGGGCCGTGGCATTCCTGGACTCGCTCATAGCGGACCGTGAAGCTTAAGATCGAGGCCCCAGCATTCCGGATGACCCCGGAAATGGCGAAAATATGCCGTCATTACAAATCCACAAGTCCATGGCGCCGAATCCACTTCATCTCAGCCATGTGTTGGAATGCGACGAGGAATGTTGATCGACGAATCACTGAAACCGGAACCCTTGTCCTGCGGAGGGCTGCAGTGTAATGAAAGGGTCTGCAATTCAAGTGCCTATAAAACATCCAGAGTCCTGGGATGAAAAGATATATTTTTCACACAACTCATCCCGTAATTTAGCAACACACACAATCCATCTGAATCATTACCACATTAACAACCTTTGTTCCTCTTTGATTGTCTTCCCAAAATGGAAGTTTTACCAGCTCGGATGGACACCACCAACCGTCCAGATGAGTGGAAGATCGAACAAGGCCTGTCCGGCAACAAATTGCCTATCCTTGATCAAAGCTCTGGTGACACCACGCACATTTATCCTCCAACTGATGGACAGAAGATGAAGGATGAAGAAGCCATAGCTTCTGTCGGAAACCGAGATGAGCTTTTCAAGAGAGAAAAGGAGGGTTGGAAAGGGTTAGTTGGCTATGAGACCTTGCTTTGTCCCTCTCCTCAGTAGCTTATTCCGTATTCCTGCAGATACGTCGAATGGGAAAAATATCCCGAAAAAAAGAAAAAGGCGCACAAGATCCTAACGTCTCAAACGTTTGACCCCTGCCCTGACTTCCAATTTGGACCTATACCCGGCACCAACCCCGTTCTTCCTGGTGATGATTTCAAGGAGTGGCATCGTGCCGTTGGGGGAGAACTCACCAGCGTTCCAGAGGACTCGTGGCGCACCGTTCTGCGAGAAAAGCATCCTGATATGCTTCATTTGCTGCAGTTTCCATACAACGGAGAGCCACCGAAGCGACTGGTAACTTCCAAGGTGGTCACTCCGAATCCTCTTCATTTCGTGCGAAATCACGGCGGAATTCCACTCATCGAGAAGGACAAGTGGAGCCTCTCCTTGGACGGACTGGTTAATACCCCGAAGTCCTACACACTGGACGACCTCCAAGACGAGACAAAGTTCCCACAGATGGAGAAAATTGTCACCATACAATGCTCCGGAACCCGCCGTATTGAGCAGATCGCCCGGTATGCAGGTCAAGGAGACGAAGTTCCTCAGGCCCCGTGGGCTGAAGGTGCTATTGGCACGGCACGATATCGGGGGATCAGTCTGAAGAAGCTTATCAAGGACTGCGGTGGACTTGTCGCTCCAGCAAAGCACCTTGAACTCTACGGCGCAGAAACATATGTGAAGGACCTGGAGGTGATGAACTACCTGGTCAGTGTGCCATGGTCAAAGGTCAAAGCAAATGAGGTCATCTTGGCCTGGGAGATGAACGGCGAGCCACTGCCCAAAATCCACGGATATCCCCTCCGGGTCGTGGTGCTTGGATACATCGGAGCACGAAGCGTCAAATGGCTATATCGGATCAAGGCCATCGAAAATCCCTCTCTCGCCCCGGTCCAAAGCAGGGAATACCTCTACTTCAACCAGCAAGTAGGCAAATATAATCAGAAACCCACCGATGGCATTCAAATCCAAGAGATGCCAGTCAGCTCAGCTATCATGTCCCCTTGGACGAAGCAGGCTATCATCCACACCGGGAAAATAAAGTGCAAAGGATGGGCCTACTCGGGAGGTGGACGATGGCCAGAACGCGTTGAGCTCTCCGCAGATGGCGGATTCAGCTGGTATGCGGTTCCTCCGGAGAACCTATCCAAGAAGGGCCGCTGGGTCTGGCGGACGTGGGAGTTTGACTTGCCTTGCGACGTGGAGGGATGGGTCGAGATTGTCTGTCGCTGCTGGGACAACTCCATCAACACCCAGCCGTTAGATGTGCGCGCTTCCTGGAACTGGGGACTTCACGTTACCCAATCCGCGCATCGGATCAGCGTCTACAGCATCAACAAGAGTCGCACAGTTACGCGGGCTCGCCTGGACAAGATGGAGCAGCTTGGAATTCCTTTCGCCCCTCTGACTAGGTATGAAATCATTCCCAACCAGTCCATAGAGGAGTATGAACAGTACTGGAAGGAGCATGAGCCTCGCGATGTCGACGATTAGAAATTATCGAAAACCTCGTCACTTAATACTCAACTAAATTGACAGCTGTTTTATATGCAAACTTGGAATTAATAGCAAGATATTAGCACAAGAAATAATGTTATAGAAGTCAAACAGGAAGTAGGTTGATTCATATAACAAATGACATAGAATTAAGAATAAATAAGTCTAGAGCCTCCCTAGAAAAGGCCGCAGTAAGCTGCGGACAGTGTCCCATGAAGCATCATGCTTTCGGTTATCCTTGAGACGAGCTCTTTGAAGGGCGTGGTGTTTCCTGAAAGCTACATGAGAGGATAATGACATAGAAGCAGATATATTCGATAGTTCAAAATATAGAAAATATTCATGGTCAAAAACTATTCCTTCAATGGCGGGATACCTAACTCGCTTACCCGACCTATACCAGGCTGGTCTATTCCAATATTTGAGATCTATTACTATCTCTAGCTGTATTTGATATAATACTCTATCGCATGCTCCGAAATACAAACATTGCACTAACATGTACAGTATCAACTGCAGCTGTTAAGACCTGCCCGCTTGATCTATCTTATTTCTCACCAAATCCACCAAAAGAGCATCGCGCTCCCCTCCATTCTTTTTCAAATCGACATGTGACACCCACTCATCTACCCTCTTCTTCAGATCGTCAATCTCATCTTGAGAGCCCATATCAAATCGATGTTTCTCCATGTCGTCTATCCAAGATGCCACCGCCGGGCCAAGGTGGTCCATAAAATGCATAAAGCTCCCACCGCCAGCAAGTGTATTCGTCATGATCGGCCCCGTTAGGGCCCAACGTAGACCGAGACCGGATGTTACAGTTTTATCTGGCGGAGGTGAGTTAGTAAAAAAGAAAACGAACTGAAGGAACCCGTGGATTGAGGCAGGTACACACCTAGTTCTTCGGCGGTCACAATCCCCCGTGATATAAGGCTATATGCTTCGGCACAGATAGCAGCCTGTAAACGGTTTGCGACGAATCCAGGCGTCTCTTTCTTGAGAACGACTGGATCTTTACCTAGGCTTTGGTAGAACTGGTACGCGAGTGCCACTGATTTTTCGCTCGTTCCTGGGTGAGGGGCGATTTCAACCAGGGGCACTAGGTGTGGAGGGTTGAAGGGATGGCCGACAAGGATGCGGGCTGGGTTATTCGTGCACTCCGTGACGAACTGGGAGGCCGGAATGCCGGAGGAGGATGAAGCAATGAGGACGTGAGAGGGGGTGTTTGCGTCGAGATGGGCGAATAGACGGCGTTTGAAGTCTACTCGTTCTGGTCCGTTCTGGGTTGTAGAGCTTGGTATTAATATAAGACTGATAGGTAGGAAGGCCTTCGCAAATAACTGGCAGCTAGTTAACTAACTAACCTCTTGTATTAAGTCCAGACTGTCAAGGTACGGGTCTATGCTTTTGACGAATTTGAAGTTATCCAGGCAAGCAGCCACTGGGACTGTAGCATTCGGGACCGCGGAGCAATGCTCTCGCAGGTAATTCCGGACATTAGCCTCAGCGCCTGGTGCTGGATCTGTTATAATCACTTTGACTCCCTTTGCAAGGAACAGAGCTGTCCAACTGACACCGATGACGCCTGCGCCGATCACACCGACAGTTTTGATAGGGGACGACATGATGAAATTTCCGAGAGACCACGATTCTACATTGCTGCACAACCCCCGTTCCCTGTCGACTATTTAAAGATCCAGTGATACCTAATATCCGTTCGACAGCCTCGGTGATGGTCTGGTGGCAATGGCTCAAACTCCGAGGATTTCGGAAGAGCCTTTCCGCGGCCTAATTAGGAAATATCCACATCGGATTCCCTGCTGACGCGGCACCTGCAACAGAACCAGCCATAGCTCTGATCAAACGAACGGTCTGGACAAACTACATGGATTCCGAGGTGTCGGTTTGCCGATATCCGGGGCTTCCGCACTTCGGGATTACAAATGTAGGTTCCGAGCCTGGATTAGGAAAGGGCCGAACCGAACTAACTACTCAGATTGAGAGATTTAAGCAGCTAGATGTATAGAGATAGTTTAGGGGATTAGACCCTCAATACATTCGTTGAATGACCAATGCATTGCTGGTGTATACCGAATACGATTTTTAGTTGGCACATTTCTATGTACGTGCTGAGGTAAGATTCGTGGGTCAGGTGATCTTGTACCGTAGAAGCTGGGAGTTAGGGGTGGAAATACGGCTGTAAACGGCCGCGAGAGTGGTCATATTCGGTGTCAATTTCACAGGGTTCTCGCATTCTAGGTGCGATAATTTTATCTCTTTTTTAGAACTAACCAATTGTGATCACCTGATCTTACATGGCTCCGAGACGTTCCTCGCCTCCCAGGCTCCTCAAGACCAGGACAGGATGCACAACGTGCAAGTAAGTAGAGTATCAACATATCTCTCCGTGAAACCTAACTTAACACCAACTTACTTACTATCCCCCAGAACCCGCAAGCTCAAATGCGACGAAACCCGACCGCAATGCCACCGCTGCCAACACGCCGGCTGGACATGTCCAGGCTACAATAACAATAACAAAAACAACAACAACAGCCGACCTATGCCACCATCCCACCACTCTCTCATAAGCACATGTCCAACGCCCAATAATCCAGCCCAGCAATCGCTCTCTGACACCACGACACGACACACATGGCGCGAGCGTCGCGCCTTCGAATACTACTTCCGACATTCCAGCCTCGTCATCGCAGGCTTCCCCCTGGACAACCGCTTCTGGCACGGCATTGTGCTACAACTATGTCGCTCCGAGCCTGCCGTCTGGGACGCTATCATCGCGATCAGCGCTTTCTACGAGAACCCGGATCATCCAGTCGAAGGCGTGGGTGCGGCCATGGTGCGACCAGCTATGACGAAGAGCGTGGCGAGACACCACCGCGAGCCGATGGGCTGGTATTTCCGATCGATATCGGGGATGAAGGACCGGATTGGGCAGAATCGAGCCAGTGCGTTCCTGTGTCTGGTTACTTGTGTGCTGTATCTTTGTCTGGAGAATATGCAGGGCCATGCGGTAGAGGCGTTGCAGTTGTTTGAGCAGGGGGTGAGGTTGCTCAGGCTTGTGCTTGTAAAGGGAAACGGGGGGATGTTAAGGAAAGGATCTTATGAGAGGACGGTGGTTGAGGAGGTGGTTGGGCCGATTTTTGGTCGACTTGGGGTGAGTGCGCTGGTTTCGACGGGATATCCTTGTCCTGTGCAAGACTGGTGGGATAGGAAAGATGTGCAGTGCATTCGCAGCATGGAGGAGTTGCGAGATGCGATGGTTTCGTTGAATGCAGAGGCGATTATTCTCTCGAAGGCAGCCTATGGATACTTCCATGCTGGCGTGGAGGAGAAGCCTGAGCACCTCCAGGCGCTCTTCGCTCAGCAACACGCCTTGGGTATGAAACTACAAGAATGGAGAACCGTGTTTACGACGCTGCAGGACAAAAGCCCACAACCCAATCCTACTGATCCTACAGCCTCAGTCCTTCTAACCTTCCACATCGCCGCATCCGTCATGGTCTCAACCTGCCTCTCTCAACGCCAGCTTCCGTTCGACAACCACATAGTCCAGTTCCGGGATCTAATCGAACATGCTAGGACGGTACTACTGTCGCCTACATCACACGTCCCACTGGGCAGTCGTCTCCCATTTACATTCGAACCAGGCCCGGGCCTCCCTTTATATTACGCGGCAGTCAAATGCCGGGACACGAGTCTTCGACGAGAAGCACTTTCCCTGCTCCAAGCAAGCACCCCAAGTTCAGGCCTTCTTCAACTGTTCTTCCTGGATTCGACTAGCCGAGATGGTTATTCGGTTAGAAAGGGGGATGTGAAAGGGTTACAGCTAAAGATCCAGACACAGTCTTACACCGGTCCCATCGACCCTGCCATTGCCCTGATACCAGAAAGCCACAAGTCCCAGGAATGGTTAGTCTTCGGCGAGCTAGATCATCAACAGCCCGTTGTCAACGAAGTGGCAAGGATAGCAGGTATCAATGCAGAGCGCTTTTTCATGATTCCGCAGGAGCCAGAGTCGCGACGCATACCTGAAGCGAACGCTTGAATGATATTGGCATCACGACAGCATACCGGTTCCAGGGAGATGCTCTCGACAAGTATGGTGTGGGAATAGAGTATCTACTTCAGCAAAAAAGATGCGAAGAAGTCTTCTTCCAGTTCACTCGCAGCAGGCTAGATCCTACCAGTGGGGAGTGGGAACAGGATAGATTTTTCTTGTCTGCGGACTAGAATAGATAGCGCTGACCAACTGGAATTAATCTAAACATGCATGTCGAATAGCCCGCTTACTACCTTATCCATGTGGATCTGTAAGACCAACAGTACACTACTCTCTCATTGGCTGCGTCGGACTATGACGTCAGGGAGTGTGATACTATCACTTTAGGAGTTGCAGAGTAAACCTCAGTATCTATTCAATCGAGTGAGAAAGATGGAGTCAGGGGTAAGAGGAGGCAGTATTTGAGAGGGGAGAGTAGTATAAGTACCGGCTTAGTTATTCTACTTCGAATTCCTGGAATATCCCCGTGTATATTATTTTTACACGTCAGTGATATATACTTTCTCTGCATTTGTTATCGACCTTCAAAATACGAGGTCAATTCACTGTATAATATCCACTGCTGATATTCCACTCACTTCGTAAGTTGAAGTTTCCTGATCTTTGATAGAAAAGAAGAAGAAAAAAAACACAAACGCATCTAACAACCAACAATTACCTACATAGGTCACTATCCCTAATCTCAACACCAAGGAACCAGTCAGGCTCATACTCCCAAAAGAAAGAGAGAGAGAGAGAAACAAAATGCCTGACGTCAATGGCAGCCTCTTCATCGGCCTTATTATCCTGGCCAGCTGTCTCTGCTTCCTCATCTACGGCGGGATCCGACAGATGCGAGAAGACCATACACGCCCACGGATACGCATGTATCGCACGAGCAGGTGAAATATATGTGGAATGTAAGGCAGCGGACGCTGTATCGGATCAGAGTTGGTTTGGGGTTTGAAAGGGGAGGGGGAGGGAGATATTTTGTGGAGGAGGGGCCGGAGGACGTATAATTATTTACTTCTACTGCCTGGTCTTATCAAGACGGACAAGGTCCATTGATTTATCGAATATGTATAAGAAATGGGAAGAGCCTTATCTATATACATTCAATCCCCCCGAGTTATCTACGTCCTAAACCCTCCGGTGTTTCTCTTCGCCTCAAGTTATAAATATACTAGATATTCTCTCGCACTGTTTATAAATTCTATAGGAATAAATAAAACTAATAAAATACAGATTTACTATATTTGAACGAGGCAACAAATGAAGCTATTCAACCATGTACAACTTATATTTTGAAGAGGTTTTTGGGTGAATTGTTCTTGAGCTTCTAAAGTATTTATATACACAGGCTTTTGTTGTAAATAGATTTATCACAGGCAGCGACAAAGAGTTTAGGCGTCTTTTGTTCCCCGAATCCGTACACAATTAGCCCAGACTCGCGAATGCGAACGGCCAGCCGGGTGAAATTATTATCGCTAGAGAGGAGGTAGAAGCCATCAAACCGGCTCGACTACCATTAATCCAATTTCAAAGCTCGCTTTGTTCCCCATCCCAAGTCAATGGACCCGCCAGTGTCACCAAATCCAAGGCCACGCCTACCTTCTTGGCCTCCGCGGCCAACTTGGCACATTCCTCCCTGTACGGATCCTCAGCATCGCCAGGGCAGAACAGGTAGATTTCTTTAAGAGCAGGCATCTGAGAATCCTTCTTGGAGGCAAAATCAGTAAACATCTTACTAAGAACCTTCTTATCGTGGTTCGTTCCCTGCGAGATCAAGCAAACCTGAGAGGCTGAGGCAGGGACTAGGTCGCTAAGAAATAACTCATAATAGCTCAATTCCTGGTCCGCTAATGCAGCGGTAGTACGATTGCATATAGCAATTTCGAGAGGGAGCTCGAGCTTTTGCAGCCGGTGAAAGCCGCGCATTGATACTTTGCCGGGAACGATCGAGCCATGTAGTTCATCAATCGAGATAGAAAGTTCCACGAGATGGCTCCCGACCTCGCGCTCGATTGCCGCAATCAATCGGCAGGGATCCCAATCCTGAGGGCCACTATTTTCTTTTGTTGAATGCGAGTACCTCAATGTCTTGAGGCATGGGGCATGTTTAAGAAAGTCCTCCATGGCCACTGCGTCGATAGAAGCGCTCATAAAATGAACTGCTTCGAGGGCGTTGAAGCCGCTGTGAAGATATTTAGACGCGACTGTCCCGGGGCCGTCGCCTGTGCCTACGCAGCTGGGTCCCCAGAAAGACCGGATGTGTGGCAGTGCCAGGAAGGGGGTCGCCCAATCTAGGTCAAATCCTTCATCGGCTCCCACCGAGACAGATGCCTCAAATCTCGTGACTTGAGCAATGCTGGCCCTGTGGTGAGGGAGATGCGCCAGTCTGGATCTGCGAAAATGGCATCGAGGAGCTTGTCCGTTGCAGCGACTGGCTTCCACCATTTGGGTAACCTGAGAACCCTAAGGTTGGGCAGGAGTGACAAAACAAAAGCTGCGGCATGTTGTGAATAGCAGGTGGCATCGAGATCCTCTTCGATCGCAGCATAGTATTCTTGCCAGTCGAGGTCTGCTTCATTTAAGTAAGAAGAGTTGGCAAGCAAGCTGGTCACAGCTTTATCGCTACCGGTATTTGTTGCAAATCCGCGGGGTATGCCCCTAGTCAATAGACTGTCGTTCTGGAAGTCTGCCTCTTGTATGTAACGGGCCACAGCTGGCTCGACAGCGATGCGTGCAATCAAGTTGAATGCGGAGCAGACCGTGTAGGGAAAAGTGAGCAACGAGAGTCTATCTTGGACCACTTGATCTGTCTTGCCGTACTCGAAGTTCTGGAAATGCCAGCGCAGTCTGTTATGGTGCTCAATATAGGGAGTACAGAGTGCATAAATGTGTTTGCAGGTTAATGCCAAGCTCTCAAACCCCTCTGGCAATGTATGTACGATGATATTTTCCAGGAGCTCATTTGGCAACTGCGTGAACACCGCCATGCTGTCTCTGGAAGGTTGACGGAAGTTGAACTTGACGGAAGTTGAACACCAGCTGTCCAAAATTTCTCCTGTGGGGCTCGGCGACTGGTGCAACAATCAAACACAAGGGGGCCCGGAAGAATCACAACCAGGGGCACCCGATGGTATGACCAGATCGCCGTATATAATAGATTAAACACGCTACTGCAGGGGTCGGAAGGATTTTAGCGTCTTGGATGACTCTCTAACAAATTAGCTGTCAGCCGGAGCATACATAAGCTCCGGCTATGCATCCACAGAAGGGAGCCGACCTTAAGGGCCCCCAATTATCGGTCGATAAGTGAGGCCGAAACAACACACGGGTTGGAACCGGGATATGTATGAACCGGGATATGTATGCCCCCCGAATATTGCAAATACCCCTACTTTGCTGACATATTGCTCGTCCTGGAACAAATTCTCAGCCATGGCGATGGCTATAAAAGACATGCCTGCCTCGTTTATGATCCAGGAAATCAGCTCAGTGTGAAGTCTACAATTTCTTTTTTTCCATCCCTATTGCCTAGCATATCTTATTCTGCAAAGGAGGAGATCCGCTCATCATGCGTCTACTCCCATACATGTTGCCGGCTCTACTGGCTGCTTCGGCAGCAGGTAGACCCGGCAGCCCAAAGCCCAAGGAACAGGTCGAGGATATCAATGTGTTCCTCGATGGGCCTACTTCCGATGGGTCAGCTGGCATAGGAGTCGAGTTGGAGAGTCCAATGTTCATTTTTAAACACGACGATTGCCCCCCCGGACGACACCAACGCGGCAAAGAAAGAGATTGTTGATAACCGCAAAGGCACAAACTGGCTGCTGACGGCAGATACCGGGGTTGACCCGGGAAAACTGCATGCTGAGTACATTTTCGATGGCACCAAAATCAAAGTCGGGAGTGGAGATCTCGCAAAGGCCGGTAAAGCAGCAGCGGATGATCTGGTAAGCGTTGAACGACTCGGATTCAGACCCCCTATCCTATTAACCAATGTCATTAGATGAAATGGAAGCCATGGACCCTCGACCCAGGCAAAAGGATTGTGCAGGTTGCGAATAACAAATGCAACCCGTGAAAAATCACCAGCCCAACTCCGAACGGTAAGCCGGAAGCTGTGCCATGGTCCCCACAGGTCACTGTGCCAATGCCTCTCGAGGCTCTGTACAGCCTTATGAAGATTCATCACGAAGAAAAGGAGCATGTTCTCAATGGATGGATTTTTGGATTGGACCACTCTGTCCTCGTTACTCAAGAACATTTCCAGTCAATCAAAGGCTTCGAAAAGACCAAGCCTTCTGACGACGTGCTTGCATTTTGCTCCTTGGTCTTGTCATATGCCAAATCCGCGATAGTCCCTCTGAAGCGGGATGAGAGCCCTAAGCTGCGTACAACCATCATGCCTCGAAATGACTTTGTTACCATTTTCAACCAAGTGAAGTCCAAGCTCCCGGGTGATCTTTTCCCTCTTTTTCAAACGCTCGCATGCTACAAGACAATCAAGGGCAAGGTTCAGTAAGCATTTTCGCACCCCTTCTTGTTCCGCTTATCCAGCTGACAGCTTGCAGGCTTGACAAGGACTTCTGCACCGGGACGGTCAAGAAGCCAGTGCCCAACAAAGTGTTCGAGAAGCTGGAGTTCAAAAACGAGGCCGCCAAACCCGTTGCCAAAATGAGCATCAAATCCTGGATTGAAGGCATCGGATCCAATAAAGACTTGCTTGTCGCCTTCGACAAGAGCATCGACGGTTCCATTGGAGGCCTCGGGTCCAAGACAGAGAAGATGTACAACTCACCGCGCAGTGTGCCTTTGTTCGAATTCCGAAGTCTTGATAGCATTGTAACGGAAACACACATGGCAGGGAAGCAAAAGCTGACAGGGTTCGTGGATTTCATGACCGCCGCCGACAAAGCTGTCCAGGACCTACACAAGGCTTACAAAAACGCGCCTAAGTAAAACAGGCGATCACGCGGCGATGGAATCTGCTTGGAAAGGCGAAGACCAGCAGGGGTTGGAGATTCAATGGCAGGAAACTTCATTGCGAGACTGTATTATTATCCTTATCTTCTATATTGTGTTACAGCTAAAGCCGTTAGAGCCTTTATTTAGACCAGTCCAAATATCTATCTCGTACTTTTATTTTTAATAGGGTATTTTACTCTCTACTAGTATTGATCAGCTTTACAGTAGTGCCTACTTAGTGAAATTAATATATGGTACATACATAGATATTCCCTTCGCTGCCATTTTGGTTCACCAAGGAGAAAACACCTAGCGTTTCTGGGTAGCCATTCGTTGGCCTGCCTTCTTGGTATAGGGGGCTGGAATGAACCTGGTCTACAACACCCGTCCGCAAAAGGACACCTCTCACTGACAACCGTAGGCTACTATTCCCAAGGGCATTATTAGACTAAGCGACCTACAGGTCCTGGTATCATGGCACCTACATCGCGTACCATAATGTAGATCCCTGTTTCCAACCATACGATCACGCAATTGGCATTAAATACGACGGGCAAGCGCTGGGCTAAGATAGATTTTGCCCATGGTAAGCGGGATAATTATAATGTAGTGGGAAATCCGGAAGGTGTTGTGAGTTTTGCAAATGTTGGAAATTGCTAAGCCCTTTGAGTTAATATCTTCCAGTTACAGAAGGCCCCAATCGGATTCGTTAGCACGTGGCAGTCAGAAATTGGGATACTTTGCACCTTTATGGGCTTAAAGGGCAATTTATTTCTCTGGGCGACCCAGTTGTGCGATCGTCGGTTGACTCTATCCAATAAGCGAAAGAACATAACAAGAGATAACCATCATAGTCATTAACAACAGGCATTATTTTAACCAATTGCTAGATCGTCTTTAGAATAATTAAGATTAAAAGGTCAGTGCAGCCTTAATCCCTTACATAGCCTACAGGTAATATCAAGGCATTAGTGCCCATATCCAATGAGCTGGCTTGCCAACTTATATATTATACTTTAAATATTTGAAGGTTTAATATCATGGTTTAAATATGTTTTACCTGCTTATTAACTTACAAATATGCAATGATGGACATAGGTACTGGAGGAAAAAAAAGCTATTAGATTACTCTCCACCTGAAGTTTTGCCTCGCAGGTGGAGCAGAAGGAATACTAACCACAGTTACCTGTTCTATTAATAATGCCATCGTTGTATTTGAGTGAGTAAAGGGGGAAATGATGAAAAGGGTTATAACAGAAGATGGTTTACTGTGAGGCTAGCATCGTGCATTTTATGAAGGCTACCTTGCTCAGGTTACTCACCCCTCTGCTCAACCCCTGCTCAGTGATCAACTCAGGCCGCTCAGGGGGTGCTCAGATCTGCTTGGCGAGCAAAAAAGCGGCGAAGGGTAAGCACTAAAATAGAAAGGGAAAGACAAAGAGGTCTCAAACGATGATAATATTGTGTAACAATGGATGTGCATGGGCATGGAACTGGATTGTCTTCGATCGAATTTATGTTAATCGAGGACAGTTGGTGCTCCTCATATTTCAAGATATCAGATTCAAAATCTCAAATTGTATAAAGTCGATAGTTTATTAGTAAAGCCTTTCCGGGACCTGGGTCTGAGCTGAGCGCAAGCCGAACGACAACAATGTGCATGCCCTGGATCATTGGACGAGGTTTACACCCCCCCAACTCTCTGCAGAGGTGGTATCGCCGTCTAACTGTGCAAAAAACATAGGCCACTCGTTCCAATCGAAAGTAAAGGTATCCATCATCGCCGCGTCATCTGCCAAGGTAGCTTGAGGTTCATGGGTCAAGACATAATCGCCCACGGCTGTGTTATCATGACCTCTGGCGACTTGTGATGCTTCGGAGGAAGCGAGGCCTGCTACTGACCCGAGCCTGCCAATATTCTGTTCAATAAGTTTAAGAACAGAGCTGCATCTCGAGGCCAGCGGCGCATGCTTCTCATAGTCCTTAAGGATTCCTCGAGCCTGTTCCAGAGCGCCATGTAAGCGATCCGCGGAGAAGTACTCCACAATTTGAGGGGAGGACTGGGCTGCGAGGAGATTCGTTACTGCCATGTAAACATCTTGGAAATATTTAGCCCTCGCACAGTAGTTGAATGGAGATATATAAGAACTCACATGAGACGGTGTACCAATTGGATGGTAAAATATACGCTTGCTTCTGCTCTGGGGAGTTCCGGAGGATGAATTGTATCATGTCGGTGGCCGCTTTCGTGCAATTTACTTGACATTGGAAAACCACGTGGGGCATGACTTGTTCGTCATTTGAGTATAGGCCGTTTCCTTGGATATTCTCGGTCCTTTCCTGGTGCATTTGTAGAAGCAAGAGCCTAAAAAGGAGGAGTCGGACTGAAAGATACCTTTGCACGGCTCAGGTCAGAACATGAGAGTTTACTGGAAACTCGAAGAAATGGTAGGTACAAACCGGGCACGTAGTATATTTGCTTCGCGAGTGATATGTTTCGTCGGTGTGGGATCCTGAAGCTCTGATGGCTTTTGAAAGAACGGGTGCAGGCTGCATGCCCACTCCTTCAGTGCGAAGTCTATGTGAAAGAGGCTTGCGAATTTGTCGAAAGGTAACGAGGATGTTCGCCCTTGGTCGTTGGCATTTTGAAATTTATTCTCGGTTTTGCTTTTATCAAAGATATAAAAAGTCTCCAGGACTTCGGCGATAATATGAAAGTCGGCAGAAATGATATGTAGAAGTTCACCTTCGAGGGTAGGCTTGAGGCCCCAGTTCCACTCGAGGACTCCACGGAACCAAGAACGAGGGAGTTTAGTCCTTGTTCTGCGGCAGATCGAGAGACTTTAAGGCGACATCCGAACGTCATGGCGCAGATCCTAGGGCGGTATTCAGCTTATACACTCTAGCATCTCAGGCCTCGTCTCATACCTATCCATGACAACACATCCATTCCAGACCTGGCGGGCAAGGTCCCTCTCTTTCCCGCTGTCCATTGCCTTGGTTGTATCCGGGATATGTAGCCCCAGCTCTTGAGCAATATGGATCGCTGTTCCGATAATACGGAAGCATTTCTGGGGTTCTTTGTCATGCAGGAGGTATACTGCCGTCAGCAAGAGTATCTGAATTATTTCAAAGTTAAAGAGGCTCATCAGTTCAAATGACATCAACACCTGAGCCCTGTCAAAGAATACGACCGAGGACTGATAGCGAGCATGAGCAGGCCCGCTCTGATAGGCCACACAGGATGTGGCGAACATGAGATTCAGGAGGCAATGCAAGACCGTCTCATTCATGGCCGGTTCACCATCTTTGACCCACAGAGCCTCATATGCGCGCTCAATCGAGGGTCTGTCCAACCAGGGGTAGGCGTTGTCGACATAATCCCAATAGAGAGACATATAGTGGTCAGCTTGTTTCCGTGGAGGAATTACAAACTGCAGACCCGCTGGATCCTTCCTGGAGTTCTGCTTCTGCACCTTTGGTAGGCGTTTCAGCGCTCTCGGTAGGGCTGGTTGTGTCTGGTTTGTAAGGGTGCTTGGTAGGCCACTCTCTTTCCCAATATCCTGGGGGATATGCGCACCACTTGATGCGCCAAATAGACCGCTGGCCGGGGCGTATGCACTGTAGAAGCTCGCTCCGTCATCGTCGTTAGGGCGCTCACTTGTGTATCCTGAGTTCTCCCTGCCGTCATCCTCGCGGTAGATACAACCAGTAGAAGACAAAGTCCGTCTTCGTCTAGAGCATGGCCCGCAGACTAATGCAAGGTGAGCATCGGGTAGTTAGATAGGTATAGTGTATTCCCCACACGACGAAAAATCGATTAGTTCTCTTACTAGGTCTAGCGCCGTCGCACTTCGTTTTCCTACCCTTGCATACATTACAGGCGATCCTGATCTTGGCCCTTTTCGGTCTTGGTTCCCTGGTCCCCTGGTTCTGTGGAGGAGAGTGGCCGGCGTGGAAGGAGAACATCATCTTAGGTCCTTGAGGTAATCACGGAAGGGATGAAAGCGAAGGCAATTCCGAGTTCTGTTTTGGCTTTTGGCCCGGAGATGGACGGAGGACCGGTGATTATATCATCTGCTTCCGTTCCTTTTCGGGCCTTCCGATGTTGTGCCGCATCTATAGTGGATTAAGGGAATCGGACAATCGGTATAAAATGCCGATAGATCTATAGTCTCGGTCGCAGATGCTACTTAAGTCTCTCTTAAATTTACTCGGAGTGGTTTGTTTTTCCCTTTACAAGTCTGCACTCCCTCGGTTACACTCGATCGCTACCTGATACTACATACGTACTTGATTTTCTAGCCAGGCCAATGATTTTCCCTTTCCGTTTTAGTGCTCACATTCGCCGGTTTTTACTTACTGAGTAGACCTGAACACTACGGCAGACTATATGAAGAAAACCGAAAAAATTAAAATTTCATGTTTCCGCTAGTATGCCGCCTTGATTACCGTCTTCTAAAAATTTAAAATAGCGGTCAGTATTTCTCATATCTATTCTATCTTATTATATAAGATTTAAATATGTCTCCTAGTCGTTCTTTAATTAATCTTAAGCCGTATAAAACTAAGATTATTAATCGTTATTAAAATAATTATCTTCCTACTATAATTACAGAATCTCTAGCTAATTACTATAATATTATAATAACTGCTCGTACGATTAAGCTACGTCTTTATAAATAAGAAATCTAAAAATTAAATCGTATAGTCTTAACTAATTTAGTTTTACATGCTCGGATATTAGTTCTATTCTATTAAGTCAGTCTTAAAGAAAAAGAGCTTCTTTAGGTTCTATAATATAACGGCTTTAATATTAAGACTTTAACTTTAAAATATATTTAATATAAGCTTAGATTATATCATCGTACGACTAATCCTATTACTAATTAAATTAAAATTAAGATTATATTAATAAAACTCCGTATAAAGCTTCAAAATAGTTAAATTAAAAAATATAAAAGACTATTTTTTACTAATATATATATAGTCAGGGCCTTCTTATTATAAGATAAATTATATAGTCTATTTATATATACTAATATATATACTAATTAAAATAGAGATCGGCTTTATGCGCTATATTAAAAGTTTATACTTACTATTATATAAAGATATCTAAATAATCTTTAATGATATTATAGTATATATATTATACCAGGCCTAGATTATATCTGGTTTATAAATAGCTATCTTAAATTAAACTCGTACGGCTTTAAGATATATATAGCTATTAATATCTATTTTTATTATATTATCTAGATCTATATTGATATTAGCTCCCGTATATTTATTAACGTATTTTAATAATTTCTTAATATTTTTTAAATAATTTAATAATAATCACGTTTTATACAATCAGATTAAGATACAGAGACATCTTTACTTATAGAAGTTTATTATAAATTTTAATAATCTATATACCCGGAAATCAATCTTTCTAAATATTATATATACGGTACGAGCACTGCTAATTAACGGATTAAAATTTAATAGCTTTAATTAAACCGTGGTCTACTCTTTTAATAGCGGGTATAATATTCTTTCTTTTATTTCTTATACGAGACTAATTTTATCTAGAATTATTTTAAATCTCTATAAGAGAAAGGCGCATTCTCTATAAATAATCTAGCTAATTAAATTACTTTATATATAATATATATACCAGTTCTTCGATTAGAAATTAATTTATTTATATAAATCTAGAATAATTATCTAATTTAAAAATAAGCTAAAAGACCGTATATTATCTCTAATAAGTTATTTATAAACTATAATTATTCTACAGAAAGAATATATAATTATAATATTTAATTTAATTAAAATCTACTTATTTCTCTATAAGAAGACGTACGAGAATAGAATAAGTTTTAAAATTATTTTTATATATATTATACTAATCTTTCTTAAATCCTCGCGAGTATCTACTAAATAATACTTATAATTAGATTATAAATTAATTAAAAGAACTTAATTTTAATCCTTATAATTCTCTATAGAATATTAGTAATAATATTCTAATTCCTTATTATATAATATACTTTAATTTATGAGCTCGCATTCAGATATATATTTATTATAATAAATACCTATAACTAGACTTATCTAGCTATCTAGTTAGAGGTTTTAATTAGGATTTCGTACGAAATAATTTAGAAATTATTAAGTTAGAGATAGTTTATAATATAGATAAATAAATAGAGAATCTTAACTTGTATAAATAATTTTTCTATATTTTTATATACTATTACTTTATCTTAAATATCGTAAAGTACTTATCTAAAACCGAAAAAATTTTAAAATTAAAAAAATTTTTATAGCTTTATTATTATCTATTTTCTATTCTCGTATAAATTAATTATATAGTAATATACTCTTCTATAGTTTATATCTTTAAATAAAATTAACTTGTATATTTAAAAGAGAGATTATTAATCTCTTAAATTCTTTTTTTTTAATTTTTCTAATAATCTTTACTTCAGTGTTACTAAAAGCCTGATTTTTTTAATATATATTATACTAATAAGGCAGAATAGCTTCATTAGGTATTAATTACTTGTATAAAGAAGATTAAACCTGATATTATATTATCTACTATATAGATTAATATCTATTTTTAGCTGCTAAAGCAGGAAAAAATAAATAAAATCTTTATTCCTTTTTTTTACGGTAATTAGTAAGTCTAAATCTAATATTTAGATATTATATAAAATCTAACTTATCTAGATCGGATTTCTATAAAACTCTTTTCTTATATAATCTTTTTCTTTAATAACTTTATTATTAATAATTTTTTTATTATATTTTATCCTAGAGCCTTCGTATAATAACTAAATAATAAATTTTTTCTTATAACTTAAGTTTAAAAACTAGAACCGGTCTATATTACTTAGAATGCTAATATTAAGTAATGTATTAAAATTCTTCTTAATAATTAGTTTCGTCTAAAGAGGGATTTTATTTTAATTTATATAATAATCGTACGGGAATTAGATATTCCTATATTTATATAGAAAAATTTAATAGCTAAAACTAAAGATAAATAAAAAATAAAATCTAAGTCTAATATTTAAATTAAAAAAAAAATTATTATATAAAAAATTATTAAGAAATAATCTTTCTCAGTAGCTTTATTAGAGACGGAATCTAATATTAAGTAAAAAAGAAGAAGAATATTAAATAAAAAGAAGAAAATAAAAAAACTAATCTATTAGAAGATTAGAATAACTTAGAATTAGTTATTTATTATATAAGAAAGCGTTATAATCTTTAACTAGAGGATACTAAGCTCTCTATTACTAGCTAAATTATATAATTTCTTAATTTTATCTAATATTAGATAGTTCTTTATATTTACTTTGTTTATCTTTTATTAATTAGTCGTATATATTATAATAAATATATTTACTAAATTTTATATAAATAAAGAATTTCTTACTTTTTTTTCTCTTCTTTTCTTCTTTTTTATAACTCTTCTTTATTATTACCACTACTATCACTATCATACCGTATAGTCCTATCCTAATAAGATCTAAATAGTCTTATTATAGAGACTAATATAGAATTCTTATATAATCCTTATTATTTTATCTTCCCCCCCCTACTGCTTCTACGGCTCGTTTTTATTATATAATAACTACTATAACCTCTAGACCTCTTAGTATAGTAGCTCTTAATATATTCCTAGCCCCGCTCGACAGAGAGCTAGAGAACTTATTTATTTAATTCCTTTATATAACGTCTACGGGAAGAAACCTAGTCCTACTAATAAGATTAAGAATTCTAAGGCCTTTCTTATATAATAATTACTAGCGCGTAGTTTTAATATTTTTAAATATAGATATATTTTTCTTCCATGATAGGATTTAAATATATTAAATAATAAGCCGTTACTTATTATATATTAATGCCCTCCTTATATAGTCACACGAAATAAGACTTACTAATACTTATACTAGATACCGCTTTAATACGAGTATATTTATCTTCCCAGAATATTACTTATTACTAAATATATTCGGCGGTTACTACGCTAATTATAAATAATCTAATACTACGTGTTAGTACACCGTACGTAATAAGATTTAGAATTATAGAGAGATTTATTAAGATCCTATATCTATTATAAGAGAGATAAGACCCTATTTAGCCGTATAAGGAGCTCTAAGTGAACAGGCTAATTTAATTAATTTAGATCTAGATAAAGAGGATCGTATAAATTTAATTAACTTAGATAATAATAAAAATATTATCTAGAAGAAGAGCCCCAGAGGTAAATACTAATTAATAAAAATTAAATTAACTATAATCTAGAACGAAATAGATAAAAAGATCTAAGAATAGAAAAAATAAGTAAAAACTTTCATTTTTATAGATATAGTACTACACTGCACTGCCTAGTCGTACGGATTATATACAATATCTAAGTAAGACTTGCACCTTTATATAGTACTTAGGATCAGTAGCTAAAAGGTGAAACCAAGCAAGCTATACAGGATAATCAAATTACCGGCAGTATACTAGCGGAAACATGAAATTTTAATTTTTTCGGTTTTCTTCATATAGTCTGCCGTAAACACGCCCTGAGCACGCCCTGAGCGGTCTGAGGCGATCACTGAGTATGGACTGAGCGGAAGGCTGAGTGTCCTGAGTAAGTGACCTTAATAAATTGCACTCTAACTAGTCACCTCCCCTTTACCTGTTTTTCTTCTTTTAGTTTACTTTTACCCGCTATACTCCCTAAAAAACCGGGCACTACTATCACAAGAATAGTAAATTAAGGAAGCTATTTTTCTTTTTAACAAATATAATCTTTTCTCTAAAAGGAATTACTGTACTACCGTACTATACTAATATAATAAATATATTCTGCTCGGAAAAGGTGGTCCTTATTCACTCCAGGATACTTATCTCTCCGCAGGCCCCGAACAGTCGTAGCGATCCGTGCGATATAATTAAGAAACAGATCTTCCTACGTCATCGCTTGTAAGAGGTAACTGAAATAGGGCTCAGCAAATCTATATCGCCATTTAGATAAATCAAATAAACTCAATCTGAATCCTCCGCCTCCTGCGAGATCTGTGTCACAATCTGGCATGCTTGAGCCAGTGTTGTTTGAATTCTTTCAACCTTTTGCCGTAGTTCGTCTGCATGCCTGGGATCCCGCCCAGCCTCAGATTCGTCTCTTTCCACTGAGACCGAAACTCGCAAATCCTGCGTCAATTTTGAGAACTCCTCACACAGGTTTTGGTCTAAGCCACTAAATATTGTCTCGACAAGGCCTTGGAAATCACGAGCTATACTGGTGGAAAAGTCTCTAAATAAGGGTGAAGATGAAAGATGTCGGTTCATAATTTGTTTGCGTCTGAAATCGCTGCCCGCACCTAGATGTTGGAGAGATGGCAGTGAGTTGAAAGGTATAAGATTAGGACTCTTATACACTTACCATATTGCTCCCTGCAAGAGTGATACACCGTCCGCATGATCCCTGCAATATAGGAGCTGTCATGCCCGCCAGCCGTGTCAAGCTTCATTTTTCTGACAGAGTTAATCTTAAAACCCATGCCGAGGAATATAGGGGTGGCATACTCAGTAGCGCAAATTAAGTCATTGAAGGAGGCGTGAATACTATGTATTATACATCTCTGGCGCGTTGTCATGTTATGGATCAACCTTTGCAGCGTGTCTGGTGCAGCGTGGTCGTGCTCTATTGATAAGCGTTAATCGAACGAACTTTCCCATCATCTTTCGCCGTTGCAAGTGGTGTTACCTTCAACGGTGTCACAGATGCCTTGAAAGAGGTTTGATGCATCTTTGCTAAGGTCATCTTTCTTGTCATCTAGAAAATCAAGCATGACATCCCATCTATTAGACAGTTGGGTAATTCCGCGACCGAGAATTTCCTCATTCCAGCAACGATACGGTTGCGATCTTGTCTGGTATGTTCCATAATTGCGGCACCAGGCGGCGTATGTCATATGATGCCACTTGAAGAGACGTTCGTCAGGCCCAAAGCTATATCATATTTTTGTTTGCTGATCTTACGTACCGTAGCCCAGTCGCTGCTCGCGTCAATTGCATCGTTTCTCCATTCGTTTCGTGTGTCACCTGAGCGAAGTTAAATCGATATAGCGCCGGAAATTGAAGACTAATTTACTCACGTATTTCCCGTCTAATCAAATCCGCAAACTGTTCTTCCAGACTGCTCTGTGCAAGGCGGACCAGCGATTGACGGGAAGTAAGGGCCTACATTACATCAGTAATCACACACTCTAGACCGCTACTTGGAATCACGGTATGCAGGGTAAAGCTTTAAAGGACAAAATGCAGCCTGCTATGTGGTAAGACAATTTACCGTACCCGTCGGAGAGTCTCACTGGCTTCATCCAAAACGGCGCGCAGGGTTTCAGCCCGGCTTGCAGTGGCGGCATCTGATCTTGCTGAAGCCCATATAATTAAAGAGCCTAAAAGGGCAGGTAGTTGATTTTGAAGGAAAGACTCCGTTGCGCGGAGTTGCGCATCTGCTGGAACGGACTGACAATATCGACGGAGTTCCGTTATGCCGCTAAGCTCAAGGTATGCACTGGCCTGTTCTGCATCCATCGCACGGTGGTCTGCATACAGTTGATTGCTGACGCAAAATATCCGGGTTCGACTACCCCAGGCTCGCGATAAAGACTCGGTCACCCGTTGATTCCGCCTTGAAATGAGAAACCTGTCCAATCTAACCGATGCGCAGTTAGCATGTCTCTATTTCGACGGATATAGAAATTCTTACTCCAACTCAAGTGCTTCTTTCTGCTCTCTGCGCCAAATCATGAGTCAGGATCCTGGGTCCAAAAGCTATGGGTAATCTCTAACCACTATTTACCTCAGGTTGGTTTGCTGCGCAGTGAGATGTTGTCTTCTATCTCCAACGGCCTGTCGCCTGAGGGCGCGCACTTGTCTAATTCTTTCCTCCACGGCTTTAATCTGACCTTCAAGGTGGCGAATTTGTCTGGCCTCAATGGCAGGGGATGTGCGTGCTGTCTCTCTCGCATTTACATCCTGGAGCCGAACTATCAGCTAATGTCAGACACGGACAGGGGGACGGCGGGCTTGCCTCAGAACGGGTACAAACGATCCGTATCGGTTGACCTTGTGCACACCGGCGAATTATGTCATTGATAGAGAGATCCGTTGTGCAGCGAAATATCGTACTGACAATGAATACCTCATTACAGCTGTGACGAAGATACCTTTCAGTTGCGCGTACTCGAGCATAGTTCAAATCGCGGAATCCTGAATGCATGCGAATCAGTCATTGGCACAGCAGGTAAATATATAACGTCATACCGGGGAGATCGGCAAGGATAAGCCCAGTTCTCAGAACCGGTGATCTTAAATAAACCCTTGTCATCATTAGACACACATCAAATCATTGGGGAAACTGGACTGTCTCAAACCTGATCAATTTAACAAAAGGCCATATTGCAGGTCTATTACCGTCTCTGGGATCAGCCATAATAGTATCCATCTGGTCCATACATTCCTCAGCATTATTGGCCATGACGGAATATCGAAGGTCATCACGACCCCCTGGTCTGGAATCCTGGCCAGCCATTGCCCACTCTTCCAGTCTAGCTATAATCGGCTCAACTACGTCTTCTCCTTCCTGTGATACAAAGTCCAGGCTAAGGCCTGGCTGGTTAGGGAAGAGAGACTGTAATGTATCCCAGGATCTCATGGCAAGACTCCTGATTTTCTCCTGTTCTTCTGGTTGGCTAACTTCCCTGTAAGCATCGGTGTAATATCCCCTGACAGCCAACAGCAGCTCCTCCAAAAGCTCTTTAATCTCGGCATTGTCCATGAAATCTGCTTCGACGGTATAATTGTTTGGATGTTCCTCATCGATACTACGGAACTCCGTAACGACAGTGGTGCAGGCCGCGCCGTCTCCGCTCTATGTATTCAATAAGCATTCGGGGCCTCTACAAATGCCCAATAGTAATGAGTAGGCTTACCGAACGAGCTAGGCCCTCTTGGTCAAGAATGGAATTTATAACGCTGCTCTTGCCTGCCAGCCTCGTTAGTGCTTCGGCTTTGCGCACACAGAGAGGTCAGGCCTACCCATTCCCGAGTCGCCAATGAATCCTACAGTCCGAGTTACCGGATATGCAAAGCGGCTCGCGGCAAGAGTTTGTTCGTATAGGTTATGAAAGACGGTCGTAATGTCCTGTGCCTGCTCTCGCCTGCCCATGCAGGATGCGAGGTCTGCCAGCTGCCCTCGAATATTGCGCAATTCATCCTGAAGCCGAATATCGTAGATCGGTGCCCGGGGAAGTTCCTCTCCACGGATACCGAAGGGATAGCTGCTATTGTCTTCACCGCCGTCACCAAGCGGTGGGACCTCGTCCAAGTGAGGGACCCTGTTGTGGTCAGAACCTTCGTAGGCCCCATTCCTCGAGTCTTCCAAGTTCAGATTCGCGAGGTAAGAGCCCACGGCACCCAGGGGGGACGAGGGTGTCTGCAGCCGTTGAGCAATCGGCTCCGGGGACAAAACAGCTGCTGGACTCGGGGTGGCATTGTAAAGGTCCCTGTGGGTCGTATAACTGCTGGGAGCCAACTCGAAAGCCGTCTGGCCGTTATGCAGGGTCGCTCCAGAGGTATGGCTTGCACCACTAGGATTGTCGCTCAGGCGGAGATTCTGGAAGAGCGCCTGCGCGGTCGGAGTAAGAGAGCGTAGATTGTTTCCGGTATCCAGCAAGTCGTCTGCAGAGGAGGCAGGGGTTAATCTACTTCCGGATGCAGAGCTGTTCGAGGTGAGCTCAACAGAGAGCAGGGCATGGTCTGGGGAGTTGGCGCTCCTTAATGGGGCGCAGGGAATTTGGGGGTCGGTCATTACGCCTTGTTAAGCAACATTCACAGTACTGCAACTTAATCGGCCAGTGGGTTGGGGCACCAGTGCAGAATCCAACGCGCGGGGGAAGGTCGATGTATTTGTACCATGGACCGAGCCATGCGAGGCTGGGATGCAAGAGCGCTGCGCCGCATGCCCACATCGGAAGTGGGGTTGGCACGAAGTACGATTTCACAAGTCTTTCCACTTCTACTGAGGGTCAGCGACTTGATCGCAGCTGGCGCTAAGGTGTGGCGGCCGAGGTCCCGGGCTAGGCCGAGAGTATAAGCTCGTGAAGTGGATATTTGGTTTGTATTCTTTTTCGATGCCGGGACACACTCAGGGCTATATGCTCAGTGACACTATATTTTAAAGAGGCTTTATATTATTTTCCAAGCCGACAAGGCCACATACATATAGTATCTTCACATAAAAATACTAATACATCATTCTATCCGTAGGTGCATGCAGAGTATGCTAGATGATATATAACTGTATAACGGATCGTATAATTCAATCTATATTACAGATGTTATTTATTAACCTTAGGACAAGCATGCATCGGACTAGGATACCCTAGGGCCTGAAGCCTGGCCGACCCGCCATGGTTTCCTTCGGCTGCAGCCTCAAACACCAACACAAACGTAGTAGCCCAGCCAGAGGTTCGTGCACCCCGCATCAATCTCCTTGTTCCACGACCGGAACTGGTCCAAGGTGATACCCGCCTCCTTATTGATAGACCAGCAGTTGTCACCGTCCTTGATTTTGTGGAAGGATTTGCAGTTGCTAACGACCCCGGGCATCAGGGGCGTGGGCTTGTCAGTCGTCTTGGGTGGTTCTTTCGTGGTGGTGGTGGTGTGCTGGGCGCGTGGACGCAGACGTAATAGTCTAGCCAGAGGTTTGTGCAGTCTATGAGGAAGAGTGTTAGGTTCTAAGGTAGGTACCCTGGAGAAGGAAAAGAATCACATACCCTGGTTGACCTCACGGTTCCAGCTTTTGAACTGGGATACCCTGATATCATGCTTCCTAGCGATGGTTTCGCATACGTCTCCGGAAGAGACCTTGTAGAAGCCGTCACAGTTGTCAACGACCCCGGGCATGATGGGGGAGGGCTTCGTGGTGGGAGCTTCATGAGCCGCAGCCACAGCCAGACCCGGAATGAGACCAGCAGTAAGAATGTGTTTGAGCTGCATCCTTGAGAATAAGAATTCTGAGAAGGAATTGAGTGGAAAAGAGAAAGGTGGGCTAGGAGCGATTGATGGCCGCGGAATTGAGGATTCGAGAATGCAGTGAAAGATCGAATTGGATGAGAAGATAATATAGCTAACGACGGCGTGAACGAGGGCTTTTATAACTTTCTGGGAGAGCATAAGACCCTACACCCCTCGGCCATGGTACCATCTTTCCAGAGTGAGTTCGCTTATTTACTGCTCCGCTATCCGAGACATACATAGTTGGAGTTGCGGGATATCCTTGGGATTGGCTCAGTTTGAGACATACAGGCGAACTGAGTCCAAGACAGTGTAATGCTGCAGTGTAACGCTGTCATCAACTGAACAATCTTTCTTCTGCATATTGAGTCATCGACAGCTCTCCGATATCAACAATGAGGAGAGTATATGATCTATCATGACCGGCCAGGCGCCATGCACAGTTTGCATGTACAATCTTGGCAAAATCGGAGAATGCGACATATGAAGAGGGTTTTGCCTCAAGCGCTGCCTCCAGAGATTGTAATCCATAATCCCTGTCCAGACCAGCCAGTCAATTCGCCTGAACCAGCATCATCGCTTTGCGTCGGAGCACATCCTCCATACTCCGCGGGCTTGGCGGCGCCTTGGCTTTCTCCAACGTGTCCTTTATACGACACTAAACACCGAAAAGGCAGCGTATTCAATCAAGACAACGTAATTTACAGCGGAGATACATGCCTTAAAAAGACCCATGGCAAAGGTAGTGATGCCTAAAGAGAAATTCACTATCTCGTGTAATATAAGCTTACCACCCGGTCGTAGCATCATGCTGACGTTCCTTAGTGTTGTGGACAGCTCTCGGGTGGCATGAAGGGCCTTTACTGCTATAATTATATTATATGATTCCTATAAAATGCCCCGATCAACTCCGGGCTGTTTAATATCCAAACACCTAATGTCTAAGCGTGGAAAATCACTAAATCTAGCCCTCGCCGATGGGAACAACGCTTCCGAGATATCGGTAAAAGTATACTTTTTATATATTACCTTAATAGGCTGTGAGATGCCTTCACGCTTTAAAGTTAATACCGGTAAGGTAGAGCCTCTAGTTTCCGCGCCTATCTTAAGGTATTTAGCGTGAGGATTTATATACGAATATAAATAGAGGTATCTCTATAATAGGCTAAAACTGCCCTGTACAACTAAGGCCTGCTGAAAGAAAGCATTAAGTATTCTAGAAAAGGTTATTATATCTTAATATTCTACTTCACATAAATACCAGGGCCACTTGTAATACTATATAATACTAGCCAACTACCTTCCTAAAAGGTGAATACTTTTCATATTTCTAAAGAGTTCCTTTTGGAGGCATTGTTGGTGGTTAAATTCAGCGATGTTTTTGACCACGGCCAAAATACGGCAGGCACGCTCGCTTACGTGGCACACTCGTTTACCGGATACGTTATTTACCCCGCCATCCTGCTCCTGTTATCCTACAAATGCTCAATCTTCGCCTATCCTAATATTTTTGGTTTACTGCTCCTTATCATTCCCACTAAAGTGCCGCATCACAGGCGCGAAATTCTATCCAATGCCATTGCTTCATCTACCAGTAGAGTTACTGCTAATTATTGCCTCATTTCTTACCACGGAGAGCGACATCAACTCTTTATCGCAAGTTTCTATTAAGACCCATGCTATTATTGGCCCATACCTCTATCGACGCAACTCCCAGAGTTCCGGAGGCTCAGCACTGCTGTGGGCTGCACAGAATGGACTTGAATCTACCGCCCGAATTAGCCTCTTGGAAGGAGCTAATGTGGACATAATTGATAATGATGGCCTAACACCGTTATTCCGGGCAGCGTGGGAAGGCCATGAGGCAGTGGCGAAGCTGTTACTTCAAACTGGGCAGGTGGATATCAACTCATACGGAAATGACCCAAAATTTAGTTGGACACCATTATGTTGTGCTGCTGCAAATGGACAAGAAGCAATAGTAAAGCTTTTCCTTGAGACTGGGAAGGCGGATGTGGACTTAGCGGACGGTGGGGGTTCAACACCATTAAACTGGGCAGCACGAAATGGGAACGAAACGGTGGTAAAGCTGATCCTTAATACTGGGAAGGTGGATATAAACTCAAAGTGCCGTGATGGTTTCACACCATTATTCTGGGCTGCTTCTTGTGGGCATAAAGCTGTGGTGACATTGCTTCTTGAAAGTGGACACGTGGATGTAGACCCAATGGATTTAACAGGTCGAACACCACTGTCGAAGGCTGCGGAGAACGGGCATATAGTAATAGTGAAGCTATTACTTGGGACTAGGCAAGTCCATGTGGACTCGCATGATGCCTGGGATAGGACACCGTTATCCCTGGCTGCAGAAAAAGGGCATAGGGAAGTGGTGAAACTCTTGCTTGAGACTGGGCAGGTAAAGACAAACTTCAGATTAGCATTATTCGGTGCCATACAAAACGGACACGAGGAGGTGGTCAAGCGGTTGCTTGAGACTAGGAGTGTGGATGCGACTATAAAGGGCCACTTCCTTCGGACACCACTCCACTTGGCCGCAGCAAACGGGCGTGAAGCAGTGGTAAAACTTTTACTCGAGACTGGGAAAATAGATATAGACGCAAAGGACGCTATCGGTCAAACACCATTATTCCGTGCCGCATTTTATGGACATGAGGAAGTGGTAAAGCTCTTACTTGAGACTAAGAGCGTGAATGTGGGCTTAAAGGACCAATATGGGCGGACTCCACTCCACTGCGCTGCAGAGAATGGGCATGAGGCAGTGATAAAGCTACTCAAGGCTGGGCAGGTGGATAGCTTTTCATTATAGGATAGTAGACAAAGGTTAAGAGCTTGCTTGGATATGCTCGAATATACACACTTGGAGCCATTGTGGGTCAACGGTACTCAGGGGAATTGACAACATATATGCATCAGCCTGGCAATATTATTCATGTAAGTGTTGATTTCGCCTCGCCAGCGCGAAGAGCTCGCTGACGGAATGAATGAATAGCTACGATAAACCCTCAACTCAACACAAGCTCGACTTAACCCACTAACCATCTATGGTCAGACCGACCAATCTTCAGGCCATGCAAAAAGTTCCTAAAATATGTCTCCTCGCCACAAAACAGAGGCAGGTCCTGCAAGAATTCCCCATGAATACCGAAAAATGCCACAAAACTTGCTGGCCCTTGCAACAAAATCAGAATTGGGACGGCCGCCTCAAAGGTCTTCGCTTTCTCGGCTGTTGGATAGATTGGGCAGGGGAGACCAGAGCCAAGGGCTCTTCTATCTCGCGAATCACTAAGGTGGTAATTATTATCATCAGTTACCTGGCTTATAACCCGGCCTAGTATACTATACCGATTTTCTCCGGTGTGAATCATACAAGTGTTGCCGCCGGTTATCTCTATTTAGCTTAATACACTGTCGGGAACCCCTAATCTCAGCGACGTCTTATTTATATAGATAACAGTATATTTAGTTTCTCTGGTCTTCTGGTAACCGTTGCGGTGATAAGGGTGTTGTATCATGTCTGGGCCGTGTCTTAAGAGGTAATATACCCCGTTCTACCCGCTATTCTTTGTTTTCGGTACTTAAAGTGCAGCACTCTAGAAGTGCAGTGCTGCCCCTCACAGCCAGCTCACTGAGCCTTGACCCGGTGACGAGAAATACTTACTGAGCAATCCCCTGAGCGCCCTCAGTAAAGCGGCCCTCATCCAAACAGGGAAAATCACGTTAGGTCTAGAAAATCAAGTCTGTATAGTGCACATACATATTCTAAAAATCCAGAAAGGAACCCATTACATGCCTCCTCAACTTGATATTACAACCCCCCAAGGGCAACTCTACTTCCTTGACCTCGGCATCTCAACTTCAGATATCAATGGCCGTATCCTGGCCTGCAAGCCCGACGGGTCTGATCTCCGCGAGTTGATCACCCAGATGAACGCCATGCCCGACGTTATCGCCATCGATAAGGACCGATAGCACATTTACTGGACAAACATGGGCATTCCATCTCCCAACGATGGGACCATCCAACGCTGCGATTTGTCCGGGAACAACGTTGTGACCATCGTTCCTAAGGGATATGCACACACTTCAGAAGTCACAGAAGCTGTACTGGGGCGATCGCGAAGGCAAAAGGATAGTGCGGGCGAATCTGGACGGGAGCGACATTGAGGTACTTTATCGATCTAGTGCGAGTGATGATACAGCTATCCATGCTGTTCATGACTGGTGTGGGGGCATCGCAGTCGACGAGGAGTCCCGGACGATGTATTGGACACAAAAAGGGCCGTCGAAAGGGAATCAGGGTCGAATATTTCGCATACAACTGGAATATGAGGGAAGGGGAGTCGGCCAATACAAGGACAGACGTTGAGTGTCTCCTGGATGGTCTTCCAGAGCCCATTGACTTAGGGTTAGACCATATTTCGGGCACGCTGTACTGGACGGATCGAGGAGATCCACCTCGGAGCAACACGGTCAATTCGTTTGCTCTTACATCTGTGCCGGGGAACGAGCCGCAGCCTTTGGTGCGAAAGCTTCATGAAGGGATTGGGATTTCTTTGGACTTAGAGAATGGCCGCATGTTCTTTGCGGATCTGGGCGGCTCGCTATACAGTGCCAACTTGGACGGGTCGTGCAAGAAAACCATCTTGTCTGATATTGGGGGCGCTATCACCGGCGTGGAGTATATTGGGGAATAGGTTATATACACTAAATAACCATTCTAATCCACAGGATTATTAAGAATACAGAAGGCTCTTTTCATTGGCCTTTGGCAAAAAGCAAGCATTCTGCAGCGCAAGGCTGTCCATCGCATAGCCCCGCGCTACCATTGTGATTTTCATCCCTTGTCTCCCTATTTCCTCCGCTGCTCGCTCGCACTGAGAGTATTCTTCAACAACTACTTTACTGCATTCTAAGCGATATTACAAGCTACAAGTAGGGGGCCAGCTTTGCACTTCCAAGATGAGTTTCGGCTTCAGCATCGGCGACTTCCTAGCGACTCTTAAGCTTGCGGATGATTTAAAAAAGCGGTTCTCACAAGCCCCCAAAGAATTCAAAGCTATTTCTGGAGAGTGAGAATAGCTCCCATCTTCACGTATTTTCAGTATAGCTCATGTTCTACGCTAGGATAAAATCCCTATGGGCCGTCCTTCATGACCTTAACGACATTCCCATAGATGGTCTCAGCACTCACCAGAAACATGAAATGGAATCAATTGGGCAAAAAGGCCGCGAGGTACTACTGGAGATTGAGTGCAAACTGAAGAAATATAATATCCTCGCATTCTCAGAATCCAATTGGAAGAGAAAGGCTCTTCGAGCATGGAGTCGTATCACCTGGGATCCTGATGAAGTCAACAGCTTGCGAAGTCGCATCACTTCGTGCGTTTCGCTATTCAACTTGGTCATCGAGAAGATCAATCAGTATGGAGCCCTGTTATGGATCTATTTTCTGCAATATTCGAGGACCTTCGCTGATTATGCATACAGAGATCTGACCCTGGAAATTGGAGCAGAAGTCCATGCTATAAAGTTAGATCATGATATCCGGGCCCGCAATCAAGTACTTTCATGGATTAACCCGGTCAATACTTCAGAGAAGCAAAGCAGAGTCTTCAGCATGCGCCATGAAGGCACGGGAAATTGGGTACTGGAAAGCGAGCAGTTCCGCCTCTGGGTCGCCAACAAAGACAGGAATACTCTGTTCTGTATCGGGCCGCCCGGTGCTGGGAAGACAGTAATCCTTTCTATCATCATCGATTACCTTGAGAAGGAATATTTAAATGTTGACGGGGCTGCTGTCACCTACCTTTACTTTGACTTCCAGCAGAAACTTGATTTGCGGGACATCCTTTCGAGTTTTCTCAGGCAGTTGCTCCAGGGAAACCGAAACCTCCAAGGACTCATTTCTGAATTGTCTCCTCAATCTGGAGATATCTCTGGTCGTGCATCTGAGGCTGAAGTTAAAAGAGGACTAGAGCTGGTTATATCCCGGTGCAGTCAAGTATTTCTTCTTATTGACGCACTGGACGAGTGCCTGAGCCGTTGTGTTTGGGGTCAATTCACGACCTGGCTTAGGGAGCTGCTCCATACAAACAGTCATACAGATATCAAGGTTCTTACAACGACTCGGGACGATGGTAAATCTGGGAAGTGGCTTCAAAAGGATATCATGCTAGAAATCAAGGCCGAAAGAGAGGATGTGGAACGCTTTCTCAATGCTAATCTGTATTATCTTCCAATGTACATTCACAGGAAGCCTGAGCTATGGGAATACATACGGAATCAAATCATTGACTCCGCCGGTGGAATGTGAGTACAACATAAGGCCACAGGATGGTAAAATGTGCTAATATATATGTATATAGATTTCTGCTTGCGCATCTTTACTTGAATCTTCTCTCCGATGAGAAGAATGAGAAAAGAGCCCGGACACTGGTCAACCAACTGCAATCCGGCTCAGGGGCATACGATCATGCGTACGGTGAAACTATGAAAAGAATTGAGCAGCAAGGCTCCTTTTCCCATGATCTTGCCAAGAGAATCCTAGGATTGATTACATTCTCGGCAAGGCCACTTACCCCTTTGGAGCTGCAAGATGCTATCGCAGTCGAGATTGGAGAGCCGGAGTTCGACGAAACGAACATAACAGACCTCGAGGAGATGACATCTGTCTGTGCTGGATTGATCGTTGTCGAGAAAACAGTAACGTCGTTAGGATTGCGCATTATACAGCCCAAGAATATCTGAAGCGCACATACCAGTCCTGGTTTCCCAACGTTCATGACTTCCTTACAAATATTTGTCTCACATATCTCGCTTTCGACGATTTCGATAAATCTTGCTCAACGCCAGCGGATTCTCGAAAGCCACAGAGGGCTTATCCGTTTTATCAGTACGCGGCTCATGAGCTAGGGACTCATCTCCGCTCAAGCCTCGGTAGTGATTCTCTTTTGTCCACATTTATCGGAAACGAGGAAAAGGTCTCGAGGTGCATGCATGAAATGTTTGGTCTTTACGGGAACGGCACAGACAGGTTTACAGGGCTTCATCTTGCATCATTCTTGGGCCTTGAGCACGTGGTGAAAGCACCGTCATCCCCAGGCAGTAGCTTGGATCCCCCAGACTATCATAACCGCACGCCTCTTACGTGGGCAGCAGCATCTGGGCATGATACAATTGTTACTATTTTGCTTGATCATGGAGCCGACCCCAATTTTGCTACCAAGGATGGCCTCACGCCACTCTTTTTTACGCTGCGGGCTACGGTAATGCCACAATAACGAGAATCTTAATTGACAGAGGCGGCAATGTAAATCACAAGAGCCGAAGCGAGGAGACGCCGTTAATGCTCGCTGCGAAAGGAAGTGGTGTAGTCCAACTCTGGACCAAACCGTCATCAATCATTGAGGATCATGTATCGGTGATCAAAATGCTATTGGATGCAGGGGCTAATATTGACCACAAAAACAGCCGTCTAGAAACCGCGCTGTATTTAGCAGCAGATAACGGTCACGAGTCAGCAGTCAGCCTGCTTCTTGAAAGAAACGCTGCCATAAATCAAACTGGGCTGGATATTCCACCGCATCCTCTGGCCGCTGCGGCGCAAAAGGGCCATGTTCAAATCAGCAAATTACTCCTTGAACGCGGTGCAGAGACTCCACAGGGATGTTTCTCGCCCACGGCTGCAACTCAAACGGCTTATCTTTACGCACTGTCTCACTTATCGAAGTCAGTTACGGATGAGGATGACGATTCTTTCGCCACCATAGCTCATAACCCTGGTAGTATGGGCTTCCAAGATAGGTTCGGACATCTGCCCTTACACTGGGCAGCTTCGCGAGGCGACGACACTTTGGTACACCGCATGTTGAGAATCGGGTTCAGTCCAAATTCCAAGGATGTATTTGGCAGAACACCTTTGATTGGAGCTGTTTGTCAGGGCAGAGTAAACGTGGTGAAGGTTTTGCTTGACCACCCTGACATCGACGCTGAAGTTGAAGACAAACTTGGTTTGGATGCTCTTCAAGAGGCGATCAGGAGACAACGGTCCCCTAACTATGTGGGATGCAGAAGTGGAAGTCAGGACGGGTCTTGGCAAGAAATCACTAACCTTTTAAAAGGAAAAATCCGACAGCATGACGAAACTGTGGTAGACCACAATCTTCCCCAATTTGCCAGATATCTGCTTCCTCAGCAGGCCTTTTACGAACATTGCGACGTCTGTCTATGTATAGATACACTATGTGGCAGCGCACGGCAATGCACAAGGTGTGATATGATTTCGAGCGACAGCACTTCTGGAGACATTGTTACATACTGTGGAAATTGTCTTCAGGGGGCAGAGGCCTGTCCACTTTGTGGGAAACAGTTGGATACCTGGACATCGCGAATAAGTAAAATGTACGGCATCAGGTCCTGAAGAGATATTTGCCCAATATCTTGATTCTAAGTTTATAAATGACTTTTTTTCTTGTAATGCAAGATATAGTATTGTCGCCCGTTATTAATTGGATAATTGCTAGATAGATTGTCATCGTTTTCAGAGTTTAGATAAACACTTACAACAAAACCGTAAGGGGAGGGCGGCTATCTGGAAGCTATAATCAGAAGGTAATTCAGTATAGAAGTGATATTATTAGGAAAATAGGCCATAGGGTAATTAATATACAGGATGTTAAAAAGATATCAAGACAGGTATGAATCATGACTAAGCAACATCTTGAGTCATTCGATCTTCAACTTTTCCAACTTCACTTTCAAGCTTCAAACTGCTGCCCACTTCAGCATGTCTCAGGCAAAACGGAGGAAACTGGCACCAGCTGAACTGGCGATGGAAAATGCAGTTGGCCAGAATGTCCATCAGAGTTCCAGTCATCCAGAGCGCGATAAAAGAGCCTTTCATTGCCGTTTCTGTACCAAGGCATTTCATCGAAAGGAGCATCTGCAGCGACACGAGAGATTGCGTGAGGTGCCTTTCTATCTGGCCTTTATACGGTGCTGATCTCTCTAGATACCAAGGAAAAGCCCTTCCAATGCACGGTTTGCTCTGCAGGCTTTGCTCGGAGGTAGCTGGTTTCTCGAGTGCTTACAGCAATGGATCCTGACAACATTTACAGAGACCTCCTCGCGCGCCATAATCGCTTAACTCATAGAACTGACGTACTGCATCATTGCAGTATTGAATCAGATACTGCCAGTTATGAGGAAAATCCATTTTTTTACGGGGCTTCTCCCCAGGCTGGCGGTTCGCCATCCCCTTTGGAAACACCAAATGAAGACGTGTACGATGTAGCTGGTCTTCTATCGGATTCAACGCCGCAAAATGGACCATTGCATTTTGAACCCCCATCTGCTTCAACTATTGGGGCTACTCAGAGTACGTCTACCGTCGGCGCACTGGACATCCCAGCTCCCCAGACCAACAGCTTCAGCGACTTTGATTTGTTCATAGACAGCATAAACGGGCCATATTACGACGGCCTATCGTTCTTGAATATCGATCGACCTATTTTCCCATCTTCAGCTCCCCTCTTTCCAAACGAGAGATCTCAACCACGAGCTTCCGGCTCTCAGCCCAACAGGGACTCTCATCTATTCGATGAATTCACATCTACACTACCATCGATTGAGCTCTCTCAATACCAAAAAATCAAAGAACCCTGGAAAATTACGCAGCAAGACTGGAACCACCTCCTGACTCGGGTGCAGGAGTTCTCCACAGCTATCCCTGAGCAGTTCCGTCTTCCTTCCCGCCATACAATGACCCGCTACATCACGACCTACTTCGCGGGATTCCATCGTCATCTGCCTTTTATGCATCTGCCCACATTCTCAGGTCCAGAATGCCCAGTCGAGTTGACCCTCGCCATGGCATCCATCGGCGCAATATCTGCCTTTGATACTAGCAATGCCATCGGATTGTTTCGAACAGCGTTGGGCATTTCCACAGAGCGACTACGCACGCGCAAGGAGCAACGACGCGATATGGTTTTTTGCACTGGAAAGGCGTCTCTACCAGATACTCTTCCAGATGCGCGCCTTTCTGCCGAAACAGTTCATTCGCAGCTACCAAGTCCACCAAGCCGATATGATCCCCTCCCTCTTGCAAAGACACTCCTCATCCTCATGGCCATAGCAACCTGGGGAAACTCGCACGCGATCTTCAACGAAGGCCTCGAAATCCAAAACATGCTGATCAACTATATACGAAGCGAGGAACTTCTTGAACCACAAACACCGCGAGGCTCCACCTGGGCCATCTGGATCGAGGAAGAGGGTTTCCGCAGAACAATGGCCATCATCTTCTGCTTCTGTATCTTCCATACAATCATATACGACACCCCCCCTCCGATCCTCAACTCCGAACTCAAGATCCGATTACCATCGCGCGAAAAAGACTGGGCTGCCCCAAGTGAGAAAGAGTGGCAGGAGGCGAGAAGCCAACATGAGGAGGAACCGGAATTCCAGGCCCTATTCGCTTCGTTGTTCTCGTCGTCACAAATCGAACCATTCCCTCCTACCTACTCCTCTTCCCTAGGCAGCTACACCACCATCCTCGCTCTAATCCAACACATCTACTTCCTCCGAAATCTCCCCAACACCAAACCAGAAGACCAAGACCAAAAGGTCCCCATCCTCGAAGCCTTACAAAACTGGCAAACGGTCTGGACGCAGGACCCCGAATCCTTCCTCGGCCCGGGGAGCCCTCACGGACCTATCTCATTCAACTCGACAGCCCTGCTACGCATGGCGTACATCCGCCTAAACGTAGACGTCGGGCCATGGCGGGCCCTAACAACCCACGATCCAGAAGAGATCGCCCTCTGCATGTACAGAAGTCCGCCTCTAGTAATAAGGAATGGTAGACTCACGCGCGCGGTGCTCTATTCTGCACATGCGCTCAGCATACCGGTGAAAATCGGGGTTAATATTGTGATGCAGAATCAGGCCTTTTCGTGGTCGCTGCAGCATGCGCTCTGTGCGCTAGAATGTGCGTTTATTATCAGCAAATGGCTGATTGCTATACAGCCTCGGGTGTTGCAGCGAACTATGGATGAAGACGAGAAGAGGGTATATGAGTATATCGAGGACATGGTGGCGGAAGCCGAGGCAGGAGGAGAGGGAATGAGATCTTCTTCTTCTTCTTCTTCTTCTTCTTCTTCCCTTTCCTGCGCCTTATGTGCTCGAGTGGTTGGCATTTGGGCTAGGATTTTCGGTGGAAAGGCTCATTGGAATGTGGTTAGATTGGTAGGGGGGGTTTTGCAGGCGTACGCGCGGATTCTGGGGCAGCGGTCTCAAAGCCACAGTACAGATTAGTGTGCTCTCTATCTCATCAAAGCACCAATCCATTGAGTATGTTCCTTTCTGGGATTTAAACATATTATCTACGTCGTCGGCGCCAAGAAAGTAACCCTACAGACCCTGCCTTTGCCAACAGCGAAGGAGGCCCAATGGGGTCGCTGCCAGCCTATGCCTGGTTATGACAATTAAACAACAGAGCGATGTGGCTATAGGGTAGACTTCCATGGCAGGTTATCAGTGCTAATCTCTATAAGCATTGCAGTGGGATACTGCAGACTCTGGTGGGTTGTGGGCCTATATTAGAGAAACAGCTTTAGCTGTGTAGAGGCGGTGCAAAGACCATAAAACATGGCTCTTATATTGCTTTATACTTCATCCAGGTAGTTGTCTCAACAGGTGCAGAGACATGTTCGCGATACTGCCCCTTCAAAGAAATAAATGTTGAGTATAATAAGTGCTCCTCTTAAGACATTGTAGAAAGTCAACCAAATGTATCATCTTAACCCATTCCTATTTTCTTATTGCCGAAAGTGCATACTGAAGCCGCTCTCATACTATACTATAGCGATTATTCAACGCATATCAATGCCTGAAGCGAGTGAGCTAGACCGCTATTACTGGCCTGTACTTGGTTAATTGTCCAGGTGATAAGGTCGGCTGGAATATACCTGGCTCTACCTAGTGACAAAAAGTTATCTTCAACCCAACCAACTCGATCAATTAACCCCACTGTATATACACTTCCCCCCAACTCAACACCTCCCATAAAAAATCAAGCATCATCCACACTCCCCGACCCCCTCTGTGCCCCCATCTTCCACCTCCCTAAACTCTCCTCGTAAGCCCCACTCCCCTTCCACGCACTCAGAATCAAATCCACAATACTCCTCATGCCCTTCCCATTCTTCACCTCCGCAAACACCGTCGGCCCCCCCTCTCTCATCTTCGCCGCATCCCTCTCCATAACACCCAAATCCGCGCCAATCATCTCCGCAATATCGCACTTATTCACAACCAGGAGATCCGACCCGGTGATACCGGGTCCACCCTTGCGCGGGACTTTATCGCCGCCCGCGACGTCAATGACGTAGATGATGAAGTCGGCGAGTTCGCGCGAGTAGTTGGCGGCGAGATTATCGCCGCCGGACTCGATGAGGAGGAGGTCTGTGGCAAATTGCTTTTGCAAGGTCTGTAGGGCGAGGAGGTTGGCGGAGATGTCTTCGCGGACGGCGGCGTGGGGGCAGCCGCCTGTTTCGATTGCGCGGATGCGCGACGGAGAGAGGGCTTTGTTGCGGGTGAGGAATTCGGCGTCTTCTCTGTTTTTTGTTTCATTCAATATTTCTTCTTTAGTTCTATGTGTCTGTACATAAGATGGATGTGTTGGGGGGGGAGGGGGCCTGGAAGGAAAAGGTACCCTACCTAGTAAATATATCATTCGTCACAGCCGCAATATTATACTCGTCTCGAAGAGCATGACACAGCGCTAACATGAGAGCAGTTTTGCCGGATCCAACGGGCCTAAGTAGTTCCTATCAGCAACTAATCTTGGGTATACGATTCTTCTCTGCAGGTCCTACCCTCCGATACCAATGGTAAACGCACGGTCCTTCCAGTCGCGGCCCTCGATGAGAGGCATCTCGCGGTTCAGATAGGACCCCGGGCCGTCGAGGATGTCGTGCGAGTGGCCGTGGCCGCCGAAGTCATCGTGGGAGTGGCTGATGCCGGATTCGTGGGCGTGCGAGTGGGCCATCTTGTTCAATTGTGGTACGGAATGGTGTGTTAAGAAGATGGAAGGGAGGAGATGGGAGGGTGTAGAAGACAAGAAGTGGAGGGGTAAGTCAAGTCATCGACTCCGCCGGCAACGGCCGACGGGGTCATCTGATTGGGTCGGCGAATGACGATAAGATAGTCTCATTACTTCATGCTGTTCGGTCTATTAGTTAATAGTTTATACACAGCTTAGAAGAGTTCGAGAGTTCGAGAGTTCGAGAGTTATAGTTACCTAGGGACTTCAGTAAGGTACATTCTCATTCCTCACTCACACGTAGGTAATATTTCCACAGAATAAAATCCAACGCCAAAACGTAGCAGTCGCCAATGGTAGAACATGGATATCAATAAGAAACAGCGCACCAGACAAACCCGGCATCGCTATTGGAAATCGAGGACTCAGCATAACAGACTCCGATGAAACCAATTCATGGACGGTGCCCACAGACCGACGCCTTGAGCCAGTCGTTCTCGCTGTCACCACAAGGCATCAAGCTCGCAGCTCGGTCGGCGCACCACCCAACGCAAGACACCATGGCCAATAACAGGAAACAGTAAAGAACCAGAGCAGAATAATGCTAGGGAGGAAATAAACACAGAAAAAGAAAAACAAGCAAACCCCTGCACCCGGATAAGTTTCACGAACAACGAAAGAGAGAGAGAGAGAGAGAAAAGAAGAGCGAATAGAGACATCCTCGCATGATCTTCCAAAGGTACGCCGTTCCCCGCCTCTTAAGACTGAATCACAATAATCAAGTAAAATGCGTCGTGGTAAAATTAAGAATAAACAGTCCTCAGCCCTCGTTAGCTGGACCCCTTTTGTCGCTTCCCCCCAACTCGAGGACTGGCCTTGACCGTCTTGGGTCCCGGCCCGGCGCCCCGTTGACTTCCGGTCCGGCGTCGTCGTTCTCCATCTTCACCGTGCTGGCTCGTCGCCGTTTGTTGCTGACGTTGGGACTAGCGCTGGCGCTGTTCCCTTGCACGTTGGGTTGCACCTGTCCGGGGGGCACCATCCCCGTCGGCCCAGCCAGATGGCTTTGCGCCGGGCTCGGTTGCGCCGAACCGCTGAGGTGAGGCGATCCTTGGTTGCCCGGGAGCCCCAGGTGTGCCATGGCCGGGGATGCAAACTGATTGGGCCCGCTCATGCTCGGCGCCCGCGGGTTTTGCCCCTGCTGCATGGCGGGGTTCATCGGGCTGGCATGAAGCCGGGGTTGGGGTTCGGGTTCTGCATCTGCAGCTGGTTGACCAGATTGCGCAGCGAATCCGCCGGAGAAAGTTGCGGGTTTTGTTGCGAGAACTGGAACAGCATTTGCATTTGCGAAATCGTCTCGGCCACCTGTGATTCGTCAGAAAATGTTCGACAAGCTTTTCACACAAGAACATTTTACCTCGAGGAAACTCATGACCGCGGTCGGAACGCCATTCGGTGTGACCATCGACTCCGGCAGCTGGATTTGAGGTTGCGGGGGCTGCTTCGGCTGGCCGCGTTTGCCCATGTTCTTGGACACCTTGGGGCTCTGTTTGAGGTCGGGTGACCCAAGCGCCTGTAATTGGCTTCGCGGAAGGTACTCGGTGTGGCTCATGACCACGATGTCCAGCATTTCGATTTTGTTGCTCATATCGAAGTGAGCTCTCAACGTCCCGTTGGTGAAGAGCTAGACGGCGTTAATCAATGGGTAACGCTGTACAAAAAATTCCAGAACTTACTTGGGTATCATTCGTGAACCAATAGATAAACGACGTCTTGGTGCTCTCGACGATATGGCCTCCGTTGGGCGAATCGCGCTCCCGGGCGGCTTCGACCACCATCTGGATATGCCGGATGCCGCTTGTAAACTGCGTCAAGTAGTAGCGCGCGAGGGCGGGCGTCGCAATCTCAAACTGTTTCGAACCGGACTGCGGGTTGAACACGCCTTGTCGCAGGACACCGTTGGGCGAATAGAACCGTTCCACGAATGAATTCCAGTAGGGCAAATCGTAGGCCTCGCCGCGGCTCTGTGATCGGTTAGCATCTTTCTGTCACAATTTCGTCTCGACTCAGCGGCGACATACGCTGAAGTTACTCAGGTGCTCGGCAAAATTACTGAGACACAGGATGGTGGCGCCCTTCATCCCCATGCGATGCTGCTGCATCATCATGGCGGCATTGTTCTGCTGCTGCTGTTGCTGAGCCTTGAGCTGGGCCTCCTGGGCCGTCATTGGCTGCTGCGGCTGTTGACCCGGCTGCTGTCCTGGCTGGCCGGGCTGGCCGGGCTGCGGCTGCGGCTGCGACTGCTGGGCTGCGGCTGCTGCGGTTGCGGTCCCGGTTGCTGAGACTGTGGCAATTGCTGCGGTGGCGGTTCGGAGTGGGCTGAGGCTGAGGAGCGACGGTTGTTGAGGGGGCGGCTGGGATACCGGCAGCTGCGGCGGGTTCGACTGGGGCGTGCTACTGCCCTGGTGGCGGCGGGCCGGGTTGCGGTTGGGGAGTGACACTTTGCGCATCGTGGACGGGCTGGGGCTGCGCAGATGCCCGTTGCTGAGGTGTCTGCTGTCCCGGCTGTCCGGCGGCATTGGGCTGCTGCTGCTGCTGCTGCTGCTGGGCCTGCTGGGCCTGCTGGGCTTGATGCGCCTGCTGCTGGGCCTGCTGGACCTGTTGCGCCTGTTGCATCGCAAAGATATGTTGCTGGGGAATGTTCTGCGGCTGTCCGTGCGGCATCTGCTGGAGTTCATCTGCAAATTTACCGGTCGCATCCCAGGGTTGGCTTGCATAGCGGCGAGTTGGGCGGCATTGATGCCCTGGGTGCCATTTGGTAACGAAACCGGAAGTCCTCCGTGCTGTTGCTGCTGTTGCTGCTGTTGTTGTTGCTGCTGCTGCTGCTGTTGATACATCATTCGCTGTCTAATGATTTGTTGCTGATGCTGTTGCTGCATAAGTTGGGGATTGTTGGCAACTACACGCCCGAAGGCATTAGTTCACTGGTGTCGTGGGCGAGTGGTGACCGCTGTTTTGGATCGCGGGAGGGGAGGGGAAAACAAAAACCGGAAACTTACAATTCTGAGCAAAATGCGGTTGTTGGAACAGGTGGGCCTGAGCAGGCCCCAAATGAGAAAGAGCGTGAGCCTGAACCGGGCCTCCAGGGGCAGTCGTGCCGGCTCCAGGAGGCATTCCGCCCATCATCGGACCGCCTTGGGTGACTTGAGGTCCGCCCGACGACACTCCCGGGTGAACCTGTTGGACCATTCCCGCGCCTGGATGGGCATTGGGGTGTTGGCCGGCGGCCAGCGGGTGACCCGGAGGCAGGCCATGGTGTTGCGGGATGCCTTGATGGGCAGGAAACGGCTGCGCCATCATCATCGCTGTACAACGAAGTCGCCGATAACGGGACTCCTAACGGTCGGGATAAGGGGGTTGGTGAGGCGCGACGGATTTGGACCAAAGGAAGAACGCGACGGAAGGACAGAGAAATAGGTAGGTATGGGGGAGGGAGAATCGGATATTGATACGGAAATTGATATGGAAGGATAGGGTGAATAGCGCTGAAATAATGGAATTAGCAATTGACGACAGTCAACGGCAGCAGACGGTGAATGTCGGGACTCGAAAAGCGCGCTTGACGTGGAGGCACAACAGGGCCGCTTTTAGTGTCGGAGCGGAGGCCAAGACGTGGACAGGCGACTTAAGCCTGCGTCGGAATCGTCCAGGGCGGGCTGCCCGCCAGATCGTTCGACTTCTAGGATCAAGGAGTGTAAGTTGCGATCGGGGGAGATGATCGAAAGAGAGAGAGGGGGGGGAAATGGGAAAAAAATAAAAGGAGATGAGAGGGAGGGAGAAGGGAAGACACGGCCGGACTGATAGAGGGAATTGAAAATGGGAATGGGATGGGGGATGGGATGGATGGATGGATTAGGGGAGGCCGGAGGTGTGGAGGGGCTTAGGGGCCAACAAAAAAAGAGACGGACCTCTTCGCAATCGCCAATTCAAGCGCTCGGGTTCAAAAGGATGAACGCTGGGTGAGACCCGGAAGACTAGCACACCGCCCGATATGAAGCAACTTAGGGCAGAGGCGAGGAGGGGGGAGGGAAGAGGGAATGAGGGAGAGGGAGAAAGTAAGAGAAGAAGGAGGAGGAGGAGATAATAAAACCGCGAGAGACGAGAGAGAGAGAGAGAGAGAGAGAGAGAGAGAGCGAGAGAGGGAAAAGAGAGGAAACGAGCGTCTCCGAGAGGAACGGCGAGGATCAGCCGGCCTGAGGCGCTGCTTTTGCCCGGACGGGCGCGAATCATGCCGGCCGCTAGTCCGTCTTCGGTGGCCCTCACGTGAGATGTCCCGGGTCGGATCATCATTCTTGCGCCGCGTGTCTATTTTTTTCGTCGCGCTTCTTCTTTTCTTCGACATTCACTCTCTCTCTCTCTCTCCCTCCCACTCCCACAGTTCTTGCTCTCTTGCACACCTGCTGGATGAACTGGATAATATCCTATCCTGCAGCTGCAGCTTAGCACAATGCCACCCTTCCATCCCTTACCTCAATAAACTCTATCCCGTGGTCACGAACACGATCAAGATGCTGATCAGATCAGACCACGCCAACCAACGCAACTAACCAACTCCCCGATCAGCTCACACCTCCAGAATTCCCCTGACAAGGTTCGTTCTCATTCCCCCTCCCCTAACTTTCCTTTTCCTTTCCTCCTGCCTGTTCGAAGATGATCACCATACCTTCTTCTTTCACCTCTGAATCGTCCCTGACGAGGTATTCCGGACCTTCCATTCCCGGTCGGTCTGCTACTTGCCAGTACATTGTGTCTGAGAACTTGCATTTAAATCTCTATTTTGACATCCCTCGAACATTATATGTGGATTAGGGCTAACTTATTGTCAAGTCAACAGGTGATTGATTAGTAGTCGAGTTCCGTCGAACCATATCGGATGGGCCGGGTTAGGGTTAGCATAGCTGTTATAATTGAATTATTGATACGTGGTGCATGTGCTGTCGTGATATGGTATGGGTAGATGTTCTCTGTAGGCTGTAGCTGCTGTGTTTGTCCGGTTTCAAATCCGTGCCGTTCACTGCTTGACTCTCCATTCTTCCACTGAAGGTAGACAGCGTATCTACTGCGTACATCCTAACTAGATATATCATCCAAGTACCATATTAACCTTGACGTGAAGAGTAAAAAGTACTACGTAAAGAGGAAAGAAACCAACAAAAAGTCGGTGATCCACCCAAGAACCGAGAAATCATGCGGTCTACTCCTCAGATCATATCATCCACCACAACCGTTCGCAAAGACATGTTTCATTCCTGATCTTTCGGATCTTTCCCTTGGTTGATTATTTATATTAGCAACACCGGGGTTTTTATTGGTAGAATGCAGCAAATGATGCAGAGCAGTTATATGACCCGCAGACTATCTAGATCCGAGGGTTATATATTTTGTGAAACTCGGAACGACGCTCACCCTCAGACAATTGTATGAGAACTCACTTGCAAGCTACAAGCCCTAAATTTATATATACTATAGCAGTCGTACTAATAAAGTGGAAGAATGAACCAGCCTAATCCATACATAAGTGCATATTCTAATTGGTATTGAGCTACCCAACGATCCAACTCTACCAGCCTACTCTTCACTTCACCATCACCATTGCCAAGTATACCATAACCGAAAACAAATGCCACACCGTACACAGTGTATATAAACCGCCCAGCGAGAATACATCGACAAAAGCATACAGTGCAGTGCAGTGCGGATAGTGACCAATCCAACCCATCAAACAATCCAAACAGGCAAAACATGAACATAAACATACCATAAACATACCATAACCATAAAAGACAATATAACATAAAGCCATGAAAAGCCCAGCTTTTTCAACCATCGGTGTGGTGTGGGTAGGACATTTGTACCGTACCTAGTCTTACCCCCTGGACGCTTGACGTGGATGACAAGGCATGACAAGGCTCGACAGAAGGGATAGATATTGAACAAACAAAGCGAGTGTACCACGCACGATTTGGCGATGTCGATGGATCCGTATCGTATGCCTTGATTTCGTGTCATTGTAACGTAATTTTTGAGTAACCGTGGTTCCCTCAAGCCATTAATCGTAACTTCCGTAAAAAACATAAAACTCCGTCGGGGAGAGGTGGAAAAAAAAATAACAGACACTACAGCTTAAGTACATCAAGCTGGAATGATCTGGAGGGTTCACCGGAAATCAAGCTGGAATGATTTCCATTTGCCGCCCACGGTGCGGCATCGCGGACATCCTCGGGGCCCTGGATAGCTGGTAGGGCCGTGGGACATGGCGCTGCCAGGGCTCGACGTCACGTTGCGGAACGACGTGGGAGGGCTGCTGATGAAGGTCACCACGCATTCGCGGCACACTCCGCAGATGCACTCGGTGCAGGCGAAGCACTCGTTCAGCGGCCAGGACCGCTTGCAGCTGGCACAGTAGATCTGGATTTCCTTGCTGCGGAACGACGCCGGCGTCGGGTTCGAAAAGCGATGGTGCTGGCGCTGCGATGCCGAGGCCGGGAACATGTTCAACACCGGGCTGGAATCCGAATTCACCGAGGGGGCCAGATGGGTGGAAAATCCAAAGTTTCTACCGGACGACGTCGACGCCGAATCCAAGGACGATTCGATGGAGGGGAAGGGCTCGAGATCGCTGTCCCGGCTGCGGGTGGTCTCGTAGGGCGGCGGCGTCAAGGACTTGTGTAACGGAGAGGCCGCATAGGAATGTGGCGGGAAAGGCCGGTGCGAGGTTGGCGGTGGTAAGCCTTGAAAGGCGGGCGGCAGCGACGAGCGATGCTTCGAATTCAAATGTCCGGACGTGATGTGAGATATCAACGGGGGAATGGTGGGAGAGCGACCAATCTGGAGCAGTCCATTTAGCGTTCATGAGCGGAACCCAAGCATAGGGTTTGGATGTTAGTGTAATGCACTCACCTCGGAAGTCCGTTCGTCATCCGCCTCAGTAGCGGAGGTGGCCGCTTCGATCAAGTCCTCCCAGCGTTTGCCCTGAGCCCACGCTGCCGTCTGCGGCTCAGCGGACAACGCCTTCCGGTCTCCTAAACTGGGGCGCCGGAGATAGTCCTTCGATTTGGTGCGTTCATGCTTGGGCTTCCGGGCTCCGGTGATCGACGACTTGCGAGGACGGGGCAGCTTGTCCCTTCGTTGGATGGGAGGCAGCGTTGACGAGCGACCGGGCGGGGAATGGGTCAGGATGGACGGCAGGAGTTCTCTCGGGCGGGCCGACGCAAAAGGAGGCAGAGATTCCTGTTTGAAGTGATCCCGGAGCGAGGGGAGCTCGATTGAAGTTCTCATGCCGTCTCTGATATCGTTGTCCGAATGAGTCTCCTGGATGAGTGGTTAGTCTTCTGCTTTCCCCGAGACGGAACGGGTCTCGGGCAGTAATTGGGAACAATTTTGAACGAGAGGCGTTCCGTCCCCGCCAGCCAAACATACCATATCTGTATCCCAGTCCGAAGCCAGACGGTTGTGGTGCAGCTGCGCGAGAGCCACGGCGGCGGTGGCCGCGGCGGGGTGGGTTTCGTCGATGCCGCGCGGGGTCGCGGGGGAGCTGGCGTCCGCCACGTAGATTTCCCGGTCGGCCACGTCTGTCCCGGTCAGATTCATAGTCACACAGGAACAAAAAAAAAAAAAAGAGAGAGAGAGAGAGAGAAAAACAAACCATTGCGGCGGCGAGACGGAGTGGAATTCGGAGGCGACAGGTGAGCTCGTTGGTCGGGAGCGGTGGTGACCATCAAGACGAAGCTCTCCTCGGTGGCCGGGAGCTTCGGAATATAGTGGTTCGGATGGGCCCGACGAATGTGCTCCTGCATGGAGCGATAACGCTTCTCCTAAAGGCAGCTGATTAGATGCGATTCTCGAAGAAACGAGGCGTCTTCTGTCCACCCCCTCATGTTCGATCGCAGACTGCTGCAACGAAAGGCCGACCTTGCATATCAAGTGGGGCGGCCGAAGGATGGGCGAGGCCAGGCAGGAGCAGGAGAGACACTCACACCCAGACATCGTTTCCGACAATTGGACCCGTCGTTATTTTTCAGCGGACACACCACTTCATTGTTGGCGTCGGTGACGGAGAAAGAGCTGGTCAGAGATGCCCGGGGCGGCATGGTCTGCATGAATCGGTTCGGGGAGGGGGGATCCAGAGGGGGGGAGGTCAGTTGTCAGCTCACAGGATTTGATTGTGTGAGCAAAGGAAAAGGAAAGGAAAAAAAAAAAGAAGAAGAAGAAGAAGACGAAAAGTCGACGCGGAGATCAATTTACAATCCCAGGCCGAGCTCGCAATTCATGCTCCGAGGAGAGAACGATAAGACAAGAGCTGGAAGATGGAAGGTCAATGGAGGGGCATGGATAAGAGAGGACGAAGGGAGGGGGGAAAAGAAAGGAGAAAGAGGATCCGATTGAGTTAAGAGTAGGTATGGAGTATGCTTAGTAGGGAGGGAAAAAAAAAAGGTCAAGAAAAAGTCAGAAAAAAAAGTCAGAAAAAGGAAAAAAGCAGATAGGGAGATTGGCTAGCGATAAGTCTTTTAAGAAATCAGGAAGAACGGGGGTGAGGAAAAAAAAAATGCGGCACTACTGCAACAAGGAGGAGAAAAGGTCGGGGAGCTTTACAGATGAATGAATTGAGCAGCTCCGGGTCTGGTGGGGAAAACGAAAATGACAGGGCGCGGATTGGGGGAGCTCATCTGTGGAATGTGGGAAGTGGAAGGTCGAAAGATGGAAGAAGGAGAGAAGAGAAGAGGAAAAAGATGGACCAGAAGCAGACGGTCACGCTGCGTATGGATTCGGCCAACTTAAAAAGCCAGGCTCTTCAGCTCCGGAGAACCCCGGCCTGCGTGGTCGTTTCTTTTCTTTTTCTTTTTGCCGGATTCTTCTGCGTTCGATTCTGCTTCTTTTTCGTTGCTTTTTATGCAGGAAGATAGGAAGACAGCAAGACGTGCTCGAGCTCCGAGTCAGTGGACGGTCGGCATTATTCTTATTATAGGTCTGTCTTATACAGGGTGGGAGGAAGGGAAATACCACGCCGTACGGGAACCAAGGAATGAATGAAATACCGGGGCTCGGCTGAGAGCTACGGTAGCAGTTCGAAGCAGCTGGGAGAATAAGCATAGTTACCTCCTTTACTTACTTATCTAACTATCCCTTGGTCTCGTGGCACGGCATGACCTGCCGGAGAGGACGGCTTATTTCGAAGACCTCATTCCTTCAAGACATTATTATTGTCTTTTACAGTTGACTCTACAGAGTCTATCTCATCTGCCGAGGACAGAGGACAGGAGCTTACCAGAGCTACCAGAGAAGCTATTCATAGAATATAGAATCCTGAGACACCGTATTGTACTGCGTACAGAGTCAGAAGTAGGTAAGCCCCGGTGGGGAGCCGTACGGTCACGAAATGAGGGGTGTAACGTAACGTACGGTATTACAGGCTACTTCGGCTCCAAGGATTCCATCTTTATAGTTAGGACCGAGTACGCAGTGGGCAGATAACTGCTCCTGTCCGCAGGAGGTGTATGTACTACTCACGGTGATCAGAGTCTACTGTGTATGTATGTGTTTAGACCTCGAGCTAGTGTGGATAATGAGAGATTTTCTGCCATCTTATCGCGGGGGCCACTTCTCTTGAGTTGCGCTCTTTTTCTCCTTCTACGCATACCTTCTACGAAGAACTGGATAAACACAAGGACAAGAATAAGAATCAGAAAGGACTACAGATATACATATACTCCAATTATTATTATTGAAGATGATCCAGTTGTGCCACCCGAGAGACCGCCTGACCTGCTTTATCGCCCCTCTCCAGCTTCTTCTCCCCAGCTAGTCGAGCTCCTACGAGCTTTCTAGTTAGAGCTTTTATTATTTAAATTTTCTCTCTCCGCCCATCCGCCTCGTTTCTGAATCGAGGATTTCCGACTGACTTTCACCCAGAACGGCGTAAGACCAAGATTAGTGGCGAAAAGTCCGTCTAGCTCGACGCCACTCCAGTTCCTTATTAATATTGCGTCCGCGTGTGGGGCGAGAAAGAAGTAAACTATGCGTACTCTGTAAGAGTATGTCAGTTGTAAGCATACTGCGTACAGAAATTCCATCCGACTATTCAGTCGCCTAAAAATGAGCTGTTTCTATTTTCCCCCTTTCCGTCTGGTTTCTAGAACGTGGCCAACCGATTAGTCGGGCCCGAACGAAAGGGGCTGATTTTGTCTCCGTGGATGCGTTCCTAAAATTGAAAAGGAGACTGAACCGTACCGAGGGAGGAGGACGGAGTAAAGAGCGGGGGGACGGGAGGGGGGAATCATGTATGGACTGTATTATAATTAAGTTACTAAATCACTTAGTTAGCAGCCAACGATTAACTAACGAGGGATGGTGTATACCGAGTACAACCCTAGCGGGAGAATGACACCTCGCACGGAGTTGGAGGGGTGCCTAATTTGTCGATAGCTGCCGTTTGTTTCCGCCATATGATTATGAAAGGGTGTACTGCGTAGTTATACCTGGAGGCTGGTCTCTTACCGAGGGATAGATATATAGCTACAAGTCCATCCTTTATCTAGTTAGTTATTATTCCCGTCCTGAACAGTCAGCTTATATTAGTGTGGTTGACAGCACATGAAGTGGTCTGTATTTAGTATTACGCTTGGAAACAGACCGTTACTAGTCAGCACCAAGTCGACTGACGGAGGAGGCATTCTAGAAAAAAATGCAACGCATCAGCCGTTCCAGTTTTGAGTTTTCATCCCAGCCTTTCCATGTGGGGAGAGTTATTCTTGGACTTGGGAGGCCATTTGAGCGGGTAACCTGGTAGATAGCCGATATTTCTATGATTCTACCTACTTACATATATATAATATAATATATATATATAATATATATATCTACTTACCTACAGAATATAACTCGGTAGACTGTCACCTGAAATATCTGTCTCGCTGCGGCAAACAGAAGAAGAGAAATCCGTGCGTCTTTTTCTGGTGGACGAATTGGGCGCCGTGCAGCGGGCAAAGCATCCTCATTGGTCGAGGGTGCGGCAGGGGGGACGGTACCCAATCAGATGCTTGCTTAGTCAGATGTTTGCTTCGTTTGTTTGGCCTTGCAGTTGTGCAGTTGTGCATACGGTAGTCCTGGTAGTTACCGAGCATTGTCCTACAGAGATGTCTATGCAGTCTGGATTGAGAGCGGGGTTGATATCGAAGTATGAAGTATACATACATATAGAGGTATACCGTATCCTATATAATAATATTCGAATTCCACGGGTAAATCGCGGCTGAGCGTGCCGACGCGGCTGGTTCCGCTAGCTTCCCTTCCTCAACTACTACAGAATACAGAATACAGAAACACAACCAGGAGTCGACATTCGGATACGATCAACCGTATAACCTAACCCGATCATGCCAGTCTCCCAGCTGCCCTCCAAGCACTCTTCAGTCCGAAACCCACGAGGCGGATCTGGCTGCCTTCCGATGGACTTACCCCGGAACCGACCACCCTGGATCCGAAGTATACATGAGGAGAGCCGAGAGGAGCGGGGGGATTAAAAAGCCCAATGCATCCTTGGCCTTGACTTCTATTCATTTCCATATCTCTATCACCTCCTCTTAATCCTGCCAATGTCCCAACCTAAGAATAAGAGGCCGTTCCAAGTCGCCATCATCGGCGGTGGCATCGCCGGCCTCACGCTAGCCATCTCGCTCCATCACCGCGCCATCCCCGTCACCATCTATGAGCAAGCGTCTGCCTTCGGCGAAGTCGGCGCAGGCCTGTCGTTCGGGCCGAACGCCGTCCAGGCCATGAAGCTCTGCCACGAGGGCATCCACGCGGCGTTTGAGAAAGTCTGCACGCGGAACCTGTGGCCGGAAAAACAGCATGTCTGGTTCGATTATCTGGATGGGTATTCCCAGGGAACTGGAAATTCCAATTCCAATTCCACCACACGGAAAACCATCCAGATATTGCATTCACCATCTCCAACGGCATCGGACAGACGGGCGTCCATCGGGCGCATTTCCTAGACGAGCTGATCAACTTGATTCCGAGCGACATTGCACAGTTTAACAAGCGGTTGGAGAATATTATCCAGAGGGAAGGGGACGGGAAATTAACCATGCAGTTCACCGACGGAGACCAACAAGACGCGGACCTGGTTATCGGCTGCGACGGCATCAAGTCCCGGGTGCGCCAGATCCTCCTCGGTAGTCACCATCCGGCGGCGAATCCTTCGTATACCCATAAATACGCCTACCGGGGGCTGATTCCTATGAAGAAGGCGGTTGAGGCGGTGGGGGAGGAGTTGGCTGAGAATTCGTATATGCATGTACGACTCCTTGTCCGGAATTGTATACTGGAATAACATCTTACCAACAATGCTAATCCTAATTACTAATTAATAGATGGGCCCAGACGGCCACATCCTCACCTTCCCCGTCAACCAAGGCACCACGCTGAACATCGTCGCCTTCCATACCAGCTCCTCACCCTGGACCTTATATCCGCGGCTCACGCGCGACGGCACGCGCGAGGAGGCATTATGCGATTTCGCGGGCTACGGACCCAACGTGCTGAATTTATTGAAGTTGACGGATGAGAAGCTGAGCGTGGTATGTCCTTCCCCATCCCTGCATCCATCCACTCTCTCCCATCAATCAGAAACTAGGTGTGGCTAACTAACCCCGTCGAATAGTGGGCCATCTTCGACCTGCACGACCACCCCGTCTCCACCTTTTCGCGGGGCAGGATTTGTATCTCAGGCGACGCAGCGCACGCGACGTCGCCGCATCACGGTGCAGGAGCGGGGTTCTGCATCGAAGACGCGGCCGTGTTGGCGAGGATGTTAGGCCACGAGCGGGTGAAGACGGTGCAGGATCTTGAGGCGGTGGGGAAGACGTTTGATAGAGTAAGGCGCCAGCGCACGCAGTGGCTGGTGCGCAGTAGTCGGTTTATAGGCGATTGTTACGAGTGGCGCGCGGAGGGGGTGGGGAGGGATTTTGGGAGGATCGAGCACGAGATTAATGCGCGGAATAGGATTATTGGGGATGTGGATGTCGAGGAGATGTGTAGGAGTGCGGTGGGGGAGTTGGAGGGGAGGTTAAGGAGGGGGAAGGGATATAGGATATAGGATTTAAGATATAGTATATAGTATAGTTAGGAATTGTATATAGTGACGTGGTATGGATAATGCTAGTCATCTGCAAAAGTGATATGGATATAACTATAAACCACAGAAATTCTCTATATGAGCATCTACTCCTCTACTATACTCTCAACACCAACAAACTACACGTTTAGCCTAAGAAAGTCTTATCGGAAGGGTCCTGGGCTCTTCCGATGACATTCTCGCTTCGGATATGGAGAGACCCACAGATCTCCGTTCTCCACTTGGATGACTTGGCGCGGAGAAGTTATTTACTATTCAGTAGATCTGTTGAATACGTGAATGTATTCCAGTTGGTTGTAAACTATCCATTCAAAGTATTAGACATGCAATATCCCCTCAAGTCATAAACCAAATCACAACTTTCCCGCCTTCCTAAACTCCTCCACAACCCCCAAATAACTGCCCTTCTGAATCTCCTCCAACAGTCCCGGCCCAGAAGGCACCCAACCCAGCTCCTCTACAGCCCTCTTATTCGACGCGCGATTCGCAATCCCAAAGAACCCCGCCAGGAACGGTCCCCATCTGCTCGTCGCCTCCTCCACGCTCACCGACCGCACAGGCACCCCCGCCGCCTCGCCGATCGCGCTCGCCAGCGCCTTGTAGCTCGTGCTGGTATCGCCCGTGCCGTTGAAGACATCGCCTGCACTGCCGTGCACCGCAGCGTCGAGGTACAGGTGGGCTGCGTCGTCGACGTACACGCTCGAAGTGCAGTAGGCGCCGTCACCCAGGTAGACGCTTTCGTTGGACTGGATGGCCAGTTTGATCAGGAGGGCGGCGAACCCGGTGCGTGTGCCTCGGCCGTAGACGTACTGCGGCAGACGGAGGGAGATGGAGCGTACGCCTTTCCCGGCCCAGCTGAGGGCGTTGGATTCAGCCAGATGGCGCGGGATGATCGGGTTCAGGGCCAGAGGGCTGGACTCGTCGGTTTCGTCGCCGTCGGGGGCCGCTGCGACGACGGAGGTGCCGCTGGTGGTGATCAGTGGCTTGTTGGTGCCGACGAGGGGGGTAGCCAGGGCGTTTACGGCGGCGGCGTCCACTGCGAGGATCTGCTCGTAGGGCTTGGTGAAGTCGTGGTCGAAGGCTAGGTGGAAGACCATGTCGGCGGATTGGCTCTCGCGGGTGAGGATGTCCAGGGTGGTCAGGTCGCCCCGGATGGGCGTCGCGCCCAGAGATGTCAGGAGAGCGTCGCCGGACTCAGAGCGAGAGAGGCCATGCACGATGTAGCCGTCTTTGATGGCAAGCTCGGTGACGACGCTGCCGATGTAGCCTGTGGCGCCGGTGATGAAGATGGTCTGTTGAGCCATGGTGGTGGGTAGATAGATGTTGAGATGAGGATGGAGTAGAGATAAATGAGGTCGGTGATGAAGATAGAAATGGGACGAGGAGAGGATAAATAGAAGTCAGACGGAGTTTGGGCGGACTCGGGGTTAATGCTGTCCAAGCACGCTGCCTCTCCAATCACTGTGCATTCCGGCGTCAGAATCCCTGGCATTATGGGAATCCCCGGTCTTGGTTGCAATCGGTGAATTGCTGCCTGAACAGTGACTGGACATATACATGGTGACTACGCAAAGTGATATGATGCCGTATGATGATTCCAGTCCGTGGATCAGGTATGTTTACTCATCAAAGTACAAGTATGTAGCCGACCTCACCTGCATCGATTAATTTGATAAAGCTGATCTAGTTCATAACGCGCTATGGGGCATTTTGCCGAATAAGCAGAATATGAGCACCTGGAACCCTATAAGCATCGTAGATAATTAACATTATATAACTAAATATAGCCACTGCGTATATACCGCGTGGTCAAGTCCTCGTAACGCTGTACTCCTTCCGCTCCGTTCTATGTTAGTGTTTGACGTCGGACTATCATGTTCACCGTCTAATTTGAAACTATAAACGGGTTTCAGGCTCTAGGTCCTCCTTCTTGTCGCTTGACTGTGCAATCGGAACTACTGGAGCAAGCTAATTTATGTATGAATTTGATGTAGCGGACCCCCTGCGGATTCTTTCAAACTATCTTGTAGTCTTGTATCTTCCTATACGGTTCCTTGGCCTTGTCGAGCCCCTTTAGTGCTATTATGAATTTCATGACTAGTAAACATTCTACAAGGATAGCCTGGGCACCTGGGAGATTTGATCACCCTCGTACCCGTCTGTCTCAGCCTACTTTATTTTATAGATATTTTATAGATGAAGTACCTTAATCTTATCTTTATTATGCTTCTTTGTATAAGAATCAATATCTGCAGCTTACTGAGATCTTTACATAGATGTAGATTCGTTTTGTCCGGTACAGGAGGCAAACTCCCTGTCGGTTTCCCTAGTTAATCCCTCCCTACTGCTTCGAAGCTCAGTCACGCAGTTGCAAATGCTGCCTCTCGCCGTGTTACGAGGTAGTAATCAGTTGCATGCACTACTCGGTATCTATAGTATGAGGTTTCAAGATCATAGATGAACTGAATATAGGCCTAGCGAGACATTCCATTACGAGGCTACTCAATCTTGTGATCCCTGCTAGACATAATTCTATCGTAAGCTGCCATCTAATATGCCGTTTAAACATTACGCCTTGATTAGCACCACGGAACTTGAAATCTCAGGCAACATCGCCAAGTATATAAAAAGCTTTATAAACAAGTAAAAATATCATACTCCTTGTACCCTTCAAACTGCATCTTTCAATCGCCATATATTACCCATTCCTTCGAAGATGCCTCAGCATTGCCTCCCCCACGAGGCAGAGAAAGGCACACCCTCAATTCCATGTTGCTGAGCATATCTCAGTCTGCCCTCCTTGCTCGAGTCAAGGCCTCTGGCTTTCATCACGTCGACAGGGGAAAGGGGATCTAGCAGAACATCTGTCAGCAACATTCTGATAACTGTATATTGAAAGGTATGGTGAAAGACGCCGGGAACTCACTTCCGCCTCCTCTGAATGGATCGCCGCCAGCCATATTCCGTCTTGGGCCCGCGCCTCCAGCTGCACTGCCAGGGTTAAAATTGCGGAAAACCCAACTGGCCCCAAGAGCCACTTGGATAGCAGTAGTCCAAAGCGTCGGGGTGGCTGCTTGTTCGTGAGTTGTATTGCTAGATGTATGTGCGACTGACGGAGGTTCCGGGTTAGAGGCATCTGTATGAGAGGAGGAGGTACTATTATGGCTCGATCGTGCTCCTGTGTCTGCGCCTGCAGTAAACCGCGACGGAGCAGGCGTAGGAGCAGGCAGCCCAAGCAATCTCCCTGCGTCCGTCTCGTGAATGGGCACATTAGCACCCATTTCCTCCTCGATTCTCGAAGCGAAAATACTAGGAGTGCTATAATTCCTCGCAACCATCTCCTTCGCATGTCGCGCGATCTGTTCGCGGTTGATATACCAATCAATAATCACACCTGTATCCCCCCCAAAGGCGTGGTACTCCCAGCCGTGCTGATACGTCTTAAAGCCGCGCGCACCAACACCGTCCTCCCACCTGCGCCGAAGAGACGCAAGACGGTGGTTGTAGGATGCGGCTTGTCCTGGCGTCGCGGTCCAGAAGGTTGTTATAAACGTGACGCGGGGAACAAACTGTGGCCCACTCAAGGCACGAATGAGCTGGATCAACTTTCGGTCGAAGTCATCGAACGTTACTTGGGGGATGCAGGTGAGATATAGCAGCCCGGTAATGCGGGCGAAGGGCCGGATGGATCTCACGCCACGGATGATTTCACGGAATGTGGCATCGTCGGAGTTAGGGTCGAAGCCTGGTGTGTCCATGATGCAGTAGGGTTTGTCTTTGATGGTAGCTTTGCAGAGTTGGATGGTCTTTGTGACTGCGGCCGACTATTAGGTCTCAGAACAAGGGAGCTATTTGAAGTAAGTAAGCTCACCAGAGTCAACACTCTGTTGCGAGTAGCCGCGGAGACCAGATAGGTCCTCGAAAAGAGAAGACTTTCCGGACCCGGTTCGTCCGAGAATGATTAGGACGTCAGAAGGGCCTTGGTCTCTCTACTCCCGGTCAGCTAGTTGGGCCACAAGAGGAGACAAGAGACAAAAAACTAACTCAAAGTGAGCTTCCATCTCTGCGAGACACTCCTTGGTTCGTTCAACCTTGGACGCCATGGTTGGTTTGATTCTGGGTGTAGTGTATGGTAGTATGAAGCACGTAGATGGGAAAAGGGAACTTGAATGTTGACGGCAGAATCGACATGTTTCCCGGCACTGCAACAGGCTTATATAGACTGTCGTCTCATTTATCTTCCCCCTAAACACAGCCTTCTCTTAGTCCCGTTTTCCACTTGGCCGGGCGCAGCGGCAACCACATGCGCAACGGGTACAGACCTTTTCTTCCGAACCAATAGTTCATGCCAAGAAGGGAAATTCTGAAGGTGCTGAGCCATGACATGGTCCTTATGCTATTATGATCTTTAGCTAGATGCTAAACCTTGGCTATTAACTGTTGGAACCAATGGATGAGACTTGGCGTTACATCGAGTGTAGACAAGTCCTCCATGAAATCAAATGATTGGAATTAAATGCAGCCTTCGCTTGAACCAAAGCTCTGCGTCTCGCTGCGTCAAGGTCAGCTGGTCCTAGTGAGATTCACTGGACAAGGCTGCTCCGTAGACTAGGGCAGAGGGTTAGCCGCCGACGTGTGTGGTGGTCCTGGTGGTGATGAATTGACTAAATTAGAACTCTACCGCATTCGTAATGCTTCGTTAGTTGGCATAGGGCCCGGCGTCAAATAAAACGTCAAATAAAACAACAGGATCTTGCCATAAGGACCAATGGATTGCCTGTTCGAAAGAGGGTTCAAGACGCCAAAGGCTGGCGTTTAGATCAAAGCACTGAACTCCTCATAACCTATTTTCGAAAAAGGCGCTCGGCTTACCAGTCATAGGAATAAACAAGGAAATAATGAAGGAGCTTGCTCGCAGCATGACCACCCATGCTGACTGAGTGCCAGCCAATGGGTTGCAGGCACCGTCGCCGAAAATGTGCATTTCTTCTGGGAGAATGCAATGGACGTGCAGGGAACTCTTGGGAGGTCATTCAAAGTTATCTGAAAGACCTGTTTCGTAGTACAACATAGTATAGTTAAGTTAGTTAACTTAAACAATCGATTGAGCAAGGTGATGAAGTAATTGCTTAGTCAGTTCCGCGGCCACACTACGTTAGTTAACTAGATATTTAGCTCGCCCCAAGGCCACGTATCGTATTTCATGCGATTCTATACCGATTAACCAGGTCATATTATTTCTGCCTCCATCATTTAATCTTCCAAGAATGCTACTTCTCAAATTACCTAACGAATTGTTAATTTCGATCTCAGAATGTCTAGAATCAGAGAGAGACATCAGTTTATTTAGCCGAACGAATACATGCTTATACAACCTGATAACTCCCTATCTCTATAGGAAAAGTGTGTGGCAACATGATAGCACGATATTATCTTGGGCTGCATCACGCGGATATTCAAGACCAGTTACTTTATTGCTCGAAAGTGGCGCAGATGTCAACGAAGAGGGTGGAACAGAAGGCACACCACTGACCCTGGCAGCTGGGAATGGACAGGAAGGAATAGTAAAGCTGCTACTTGATAGCAATGCCGATATTGAGTCAAAAGATCCATGGGGGATGACAGCGCTCAACTTCGCTGCTAAGAAGGGTCATGAGGGGGTAGTCAAGCTCCTGCTTGACAGCAATACCGATGTTGAGTCAAAAGATTCATGGGGGATGACAGCGCTCAACTGGGCAGCTGGGAATGGCTATAAGGGATAGTCAAGCTGCTGCTTGATAGCAATGCCGACATCGAGTCAAAAGATACATTTGGGCAGACACCGCTCATTAATGCTACTATAACGGGCGAGGAAAGTGTGGTCAAGCTCCTGCTTGATAGTAATGCTGATATTGAGACAAAAGACGATAGATACTGGCAGACACCGCTTATCTGGGCTGCTAAGAAGGGCCATGAAGGGGTGGTCAAGCTCCTGCTTGATAATAATGCTGATATCGAGTCAAAAGACGATAAATACAGGCAGACCGCACTCTCCTGGGCAGCTGAGAAGGGTTATGGGGGGTGGTCAAGCTGCTGCTCGACAATAATGCCGACACCGAGTCAAAAGATATATTTGGACAGACAGCGCTCAGGGCTGCCTATCAGGGCCATGGGGGTGGTTAAGCTGCTGGTTGGCAGTAATGCGAACACCGAATCAAAAGACGATAAATACGGACAGACAGTGCTTATCTCGGCAGCTGAACAGGGCCATGAAGAGGTGGTCAAGCTCCTACTTGATAGCAATGCTGACATCGAGTCAAAAGACGATATATACGGGCAAACAGCGCTTAGCTGGGCTGCTCAGCATGGCCATGAAGGGGTAGTCAAGCTGCTGCTCGACAATAATGCCGACACCGAGTCAAAAGATATCTATGGACGGACAGCGCTCACTTTCGCTGCTGGGCTGGATTATGAAGGGATTGTCGAGCTGCTGAGCGATCCATGCCGACATTGAGTTAGAAGATAATAAATACAGGCAGGAACCTTGGCGCCGTAGTGTTACAACCTGTTGAAGAGCGGAGTACTAAGCAAGAGATCATCACCTTGCTTGACCAAACTGATCATGCAGCCCGATTAATATGAATCATATGGTATAAGATCATGTAATTCAGCTCGTTTTATGGCGATCCTGAAGCCCCTAAGACTGCATAAATATTGGCTTCTTTATCGTGCAGTTAGAAAGGAACAAGCCTTCAATTCATTCGTTTGATATAGCCAATATAGTCGCTTCATTCGATCGCTTTGGTGATCCAATCCACCTGCATCCTTAGTAGCTGATCCCGGACCAGAAAGCAGCGCTGACCTAAGCCCATTCCGGAAAGAGAAAGCCCTCGAACTTCCGCAGAAAAGTACTCTGTAAGTTGCTTATGTAGAAAGTATTGGCGCTTACTCGACACGAGTGAGCATATACATTCAAATATACCACTATTGATTGGCTCGCGTGCCTCTCTATGGCACAGAGCGACCTATCAGGGGGCTATATTGTAATACTAGCAGGTCATTATGCTGACTGCCTACGTTAGCTTTATGAATGCTCATGGTTTAACACTGGAATAGCAAGTGGCAAAGAGGCTGAAAAGGCCAGATGAAGCATGGAAAACTACCAATCTGAGCCACGCGGGGCAGAGCAAACAACTAAGAGCAACACAAGGCAATTGGCGGACTTAGTAACAATGTTCTTGAGCACAAGATAATGACTAGGGCACCCTCAAAGACTCCTGTCCCGAGCCAACGTCAACTGTCCCTTTACTGGCTCAGTATGGAATCACCCCCTAGGATGCAAAGCTGTGCATGATTCGCGTTGTAGATAGCGGCGCCGGCCGCAGCACCCCTAGAAGCCGCTGCTCCCGACCAGAGCGGCACCATGACTGACTCTGCAAGAGGAGCGCAGGGCGGGAATGCCATAGCAGCAAAGCCAGCTGCCATGAAGCCGATAGCGCAGCCATAGAAGGCAAGGTCTCCCGCCTGCTCAATGGTATTTTCCCTCTCTCCCAAGACTCCAATACATTGCAGATGCAACTCTGTTGGTCTCGAGCGTAGATTAAACCAAACAAGGTCAACATTGCGATGCCGCTGGCCTGTGATAGTGAGCGGAAGAAGGCTCTCATGGAATATGACAGGCTGATCCAGAACATAAGGCTGGTACGTGGGAACGAGGAGATGGAATTGCGCCGTGCGTCCATGGGAAGTAGTTTGAATGAGCGTCTTCCTGTCTGCCGCGCCCCCGACGACCCTTGAAAATCCGCGGGAAGGAATAGTTTTCACGCCAGGTCGTACTCATAACCGCAGCAGGTCTCCAAGGTGAACAGCCTCTAGTTGATAGAACAATGTAGATAAGGGAAGTCGGCAAAATGGATCCGTAACTTCGGGATAAGGATTGGCTCTAAGGGTCGGGCTCATCCGCATACAGAGCGTATCCAGGTCCTGATGATACCCGCCAAACTCAGCACCAAGAGGGAACGCTCGGTTCTTTGCCTCGAAGACTGGATACCAATCTGTATCCCTATTCCAGACGTAGAAGTAGTGATATTGTTGATCACCACTCTTCGCGCGGGCGTTCGCAACCTGGAGCATCTCGTACTCCACGAAACGATAGATGTGCGCACCGAAGCCCTCCTGCTGCCAGCCTTGGATCTTGGCCATGTTGTCAATCGCCAGCTCGCGTTGAATTCCCTGTAGACTTGACCCGACTCGCTCAATCGCCTGCGCAACTAGAAGCAGGGCCACGGGGATAGCGACCAGCGCCTCGGCCTGAAACATGGCGATGAATTCGGGAGAGGAGTTAAAGGCGCCTGGGATGACACGAAGGCTGTTGGACTCGACATTGTGCAAGAAGCTCGGTATTGCCTTCTTCGCTTGTCTCATGGCCTCTTCGTGTCCCAGATGCGACGACCGTCCGTTGTTGTATTGAGCCCATGCCTGTAACGCGGCGATGACGGCTTCCGAACCATGTCGTTGGATGAGCACGGCAAGAGTCTCCTTCGTGAGACTTGCAATTATTAAAGAAGGACTGGGATCCATGTTGGTATGTGCGAGTGGTAGTAGGACGAACGTAGAAATTTGTGCGTTGGGGTTAGTACCGGGAGATTAGGGAAAGCCAGAAAAGATGCGAAGACCGAAGGGCTCACAGGAAGGCAGTGAGGCCTTAATGTACCTGGGGAAGTTACAATCTGGTTTTGCCATGATGTACATGATGACGCTGCTGAGGGAGGGCGGCTATGCTCAGGCTGCGCTCTGTGAGTCTGTGACCCCTGCAGCAGCCTCTGGGCGACTACTCAAACACAAACCAGAATAGATGTACCCCTGACTACTAACGATTGGAATATGGCTCGCGAACAGTGTTTATCCAAACGCTATAGCTGTGCTACACTTGTGGCTGGGAACTCGCCAAGGGAAAACACCTGCCGGGCCTCGAGTGGCGAGGTGAGAGGAAAGGAGATGGTATCATAATCTTAGTGAAGAGTCAGGTGGTTTTTTTTTTCTTTTTTGAATTGAAAGATATCGAGCAGCAAACTTCAAAATTTAACCACGTGGGACTCGGGTGTTCGGTATACAAAGGCCTGCTTCGACGAAGCGCTCTGCATAGCCCGATGTGCAGTATATAGGCTCCACCATGTCAACATAATATTAATTAATTCCTCCTACACACATGATATAATGCTAAAGCCAAATAATCAGAAAGGCACACAACAGGATAAAAAACACCCAGCCGTATAAAAAAGCTAGAGAGCGCGACGGCCTCTCAGCTAGGAAACATACTTTCTCCCTTTCGCCACGAGGTAATCTTCCCCCGTTTTATAGGGATGGAGTAAAGGATTAAGTTAGAGCTGAGAAAATAAAGAGATAAGATAGGGTGAAAGCACAAACTGATACCCCCTTCTCTATTACACCCATTCCAGCGGACTAAGCCGCTGCCCCATTTCGCGACCATTTATGAAAGTCCATCGCTTGGTAAAGTCCCCGATCCCCTGAAATGGGGTGCATTCGAAAAGGAGATAGGCTACCACAGGCTGATTGTACTTATCTTGTCGAGCTCGAAAAGTACGAGTGAACTCTCATCTAACCAACATCTCCCTCCATTGGAATATGGATATCAGATCCTACCTTCGGAGGGATACAAAGCGGAAGGTCGGGATATTGGAAGGGTGATGCAGGTGTGCGCCCGTCTAGGGCTGCCTTCAGAGCTACTGGATGGCAAGTGTGCAGAGATATTTTTTTTTCGCAAGAAAAGACATAGCTTCAAGATAACGGATCCAGCCAAGTGCACCATCTCGCACCGGGCATGCAGGGTAAGGGTGGCAGAGATTCGTATACACTTGCTGGATGTTTCTGTGTGCCTTGCGGCACGACCTTTAGGATAGGGCTGGGGTTGCCCCGAGTACAAGATCCGTGTAGAAACAAGTCAATGGTATTTGACTTCAAGCGCTTGGTATGCGAAGAACTCAGGCTATGTTCAAATAACCTCTTCGTGGCTTGTCCAACGATAAACTCCAGAATACTTTCGACAAAAGCAGCGAACTCAATTTGTCGATATCGTCCGGGGTTGGGCAAACGGGTCTAAGCCGAGCCTCTTTTCGACCTCCTCCTTGTCTGAATCGCAGCAATACAGATCGCACAGGATCTGTAGTTTGGAAAGGTCCTCACGCGGGATCCTGGCGCTTTGCGGTCATCCAATGACACCGATAGGCCTTCTCATGGTAGCTAATGGGACACCACTCCATTGTTTTGTAGGCGAACTCTCCACAACGATACGTGCGACGGTCTCGGTTAGATGAAAACGACGATAGAAACCCCACGAGCAGCCCTCTCCCAAATGAGACGTTGCCCTTTGGTACTCCCTGTATTGTCTTGCAGTCGGAACACACTTCAGGCCTTGGGTCCGTTGATGAAAGGCAACGCCGTCGTGCCCTGTCACGTAGTTCGAAGTCGATAAAATATTGTAGGTCCTCTGACCAAGAGACGAATTCCGGATTCATCGTGTCGTCAAATGGGCCATGGCAATTTGGGCATAAAGCGATTTCGTTGTCGTTGATTTTTTGTGCAAAATTGATCAAGCCTTTGCTCTCAAGGAACTGTGTCTGAAGAGCCATTAGGACTATACAGTATTTGGGATGCGGTACCACACATACCGCAGTGTCTTGCTTTGCGATTATACAGGCAATGTATACGTCTGATGTCCGCAGGCCCAACAGTCAGGATTCGCCTGTTGCACCACCATCTTGACCTTGTATGAGAATGACGAATAGGCAGGAGGCCGTTTTCTGATTGAAACCCTTTGGCCTGAAGCTCTTTTGGGACCGATGCAAGATGGGCTAACGTCCTGGAAGATGGAAACAAAGTAGCTTTCTGATGTGCGAAGTTGCGAAGTTCGGAAGATGTAGTAGGATTGGAGGAGGAAATGACTACGGAAATCGTCACTCTGGTCCATGACGGTGAATAACTGTCAGACTGTCGTCATTGACCGGAATTGGCCTATATATGACGAAGTGAATGCGCTTATCCGGAGCCAGGTAAATGATAATTCACCTTCAGCCCAAAGTACACGATATTTGCTTCGCACCTAGCGTCCCTCAGCAACCTGAAACCCCAAGATAAAACCATACGTGATATTCCCAAATTACAAGCCTGCTTACATCCTAAATATAAGTCAGTTTGGAGTGAGGCTTCTGCAAGTAGCCACTGTTTCTAATTCGACCAAGATTTGGTGGCGCAGTGAATATACTGAATAGCAGAGCTGGCCAGCTGCTTCCAGGACTGACAGGTTCAGCACAGAATCATCCTCTGTGATATATTACCTGTCGCCAAGATGCCCGTAATAACTCGAGGTGCAAACAAAAGAGCTCACCAAATCGCATCCTCGCCTCTCCTATCATTGCCCTGGGAACTGCGCACCATGATCTGGAAATTGATGATAGGGCCCGAGCCCTACCTGCTGCATCCTGCCCCCTTCAAATGGGACAAATTACAGATAAATATCGCCACACAATGCACCGCCATGTCTACCTCTTACCTGGATAACTCCTGCGATACACTACACAGCAAGCCCGCTTACGGCCATGAGATCCCTATTCCCCCAGCAGACGACGAGAGTCCCACCGAACCAAACCGCAGCGGTGCTCTGAGCTGGCTGCGTACCTGCCGCCTCATACACACTGAGGCTAAAAAGCTCCTCGTCAACAATATATCATTGCACATCTGCAATGTGTTGACCTACCAAGCCGCCCTGGAGCGCGGGAGCTCCTACCTCCCTCTCTCCCAGATTCGGTTCCTGACTCTCTGCGTCCCAATCAAAGTCGTATCGAGTTTCCCAGGCTGCTTCTCGCCTTCGTACAATAGCGATCCTCCTGGCCCCGAATCCTACACCAGAGGAATAAAAAGAACACAAGCCAGATACCGGATAGAGTGCGCGATGTGGGCACATTGGAGCTATATCGAGTTGAGTCGGAAGGAACTAACTCGTCTGGAAACACTGACACTGCATGTGTTCTTTGAGTGCGAGCCGTTCCATGAGCGTTCGGCTGCCGTATCAAATACACCTGGAAATGGCCACTTTAAGGAGGGAATCTTGCATCCGCCGAAGAACCCGGCGCCGGGACTTAAATGGGTGGAGAGTACAAGCGAAGACTGTGCCAAGAATATAGTATTTCGTGCGTGTATTTGCTCAATGACAGATATGTTTATGAGAGAGAACACCGTGCCATCGCTGGAGGTGACCTTTGATCGGAAGGGCGTAAGACACGATCCATGCAATATCTGTCCTAATGCGCATGGCTACTGCTGGTGTCTGGGAAGGGGGATTAAGGACGAGACTGTGCCATGGCAAGCAATTGAGAATGCTTTCAGACTGATTATCACAGAGGCAAAGGATAGTGAGGAGAGTGTTTAGGATGAAGATTCATAGCTCGAGAAAGAATGAGAAAGACAGTTTCGCCTTCTATATCAGCTACAGACCTATCCGGAGATTACTCACCGTCTGCTAACCCAATATCCAGACCAGAAACGGAACACGAATCAGCCAAGTATATAAAACGAGGCAGGTCTTTATACATCATAGTCGGTGACGGAGAGCCGAATGGCAGTCTTACAATGATTGGCACGGATGCAATCATACTGACGACTTTCAATCGTCATTCACCGCATACCAGATCTTAAATAGGTTAACAGAATTACAGCTCGTCTTTTACATTAAGGCCACCTACTGGACACTTTGGGTCTATACCACAAAGAACAAACTATAATGGCAATAACCAGAAACGTAAAGAAAAGAAGGACCACAACAGCCTCTGGCGGGAGTCACCTCATGCAACCCTCACGCCTCTTATCCCTCCCCGGGGAACTCCGCAACATGATCTGGAAGGCTGTGATCGGACCAGAACCCTTCCTGATGCGCACAGTTAATACTGAATGGATTAGGGATCAGTGGGTCGGGACCGCGCACTGCATCAGCCTTCCACCGTCATATCTCAATGCTCCCTGCAGAACGTGGCACCGGGAAGACCTCCTAAAGAACCCCAGCCCTGCTGTCTATCACGGCGCGTTGACTTGGCTTCGCACCTGCCGCCAGATTTACAGCGAAGCAAAGCCGCTACTCAACAAGATATCCTTACATCTCTGCGACCATATAGCTCTTGACGCCGCGCTGAGCGGGAAGGGCCCTGGGATGTCGTCGTTCCCGTGCTCGAGCATCCGATCTCTTGAACTATGCGTTCCTATCCAGATCGAGAGTGATTTGAGAGGCGGGTTTCGGCCCAGCCAGTGGCCATGGGTCAAGGACATCTGTGGTCACCATCCTGAGATCATAGGCGGAATCAACGCGTCACACCATAGGCACTACGTGGATTTGATGTACTGGCAATTGAAAGTCTGGCACGACAGGTTACATCGCAATTCCCGAATATCTAGACTGAGTGGTCTCGAAACGGTGAAGCTGCACGTCATCTTCGAATGCATGCCGTTCCAGGGAAATGACCGCCCTGTGCAACGCCTCCGGAAAGGGAAGGCCAAGCAGAGAATACTATACCGACCAGAAGACCTGCTGCCGCTACAGTTGATGGAGGGATTTGCTAAAGAGAAACTGGAGATTCTAGCGAAGGAAGCCTGTCATGACAAGATATTACTGTGCGAATTGCGCAGACAAGTGCCGAATTTAGAGGTAGAATTTCATGCATCAGTGAAGCATGACCCGTGAAATTTATGTGCGGGTATGCAGGACCAATGCTGGTGTCGTGGGAGACGGATTGATGAAGGGAGTGTGCCTATGCAGATGAGAGAGTGCTTCGAGAAGTTTCTGTTGATGAGGAGCCAGGAAGAAGAATAGACGAAGACGAAGACAGTTGCCTTGATAAATGTTTCGCGTTTCTCAGACTGGGGAATTTCCAATTGCATTCATCATTAGCTACTAAGCAGGTGCAAAGAGCGATAGACCATATCCTTACCCCTAAGTTGCTTATTCTATAGCCCTGGGGATCTATCTCCTACATTGATTGGAAAAGATTTTGGCCATTAAGTTAATCAAAGAGTACTTTACTATGTAGCCATACCGTGTCTAGAGCAGCAGTGGTAGAAAGGATTTCAAGCCATGTGGGTAGCCAAAGGTCGTGTATCTGTGCATTTAGCCGGACATACAGCGAGTGGCAGTGAGTACAGAGGACAGTGAAAGATAATGTACAAAGGCTGATATTGACCAAGTCTAACTTTTAGCTGAATCCCAGTCCGAATTCCGACAAACGCCGTATATGCAATTTTAGGTCATGATGAACGATTGATAATGTGGATAGGGTATCGAAAGCTCCGTCGACGTCGCCGAGAAGCGAATATCAAAAAACGGTACGCCAAGATCGAGGCAATTACATCTCCTTCTTGGCGAACCGCCCCAACGCAGGCCCCAGCTCCTCTCGCTCGTTCTGGAGTCGGTTCTTCGCGCGCGCCGCGTGCTCCTTGCGCAGCATCTCCGCCTTGACGCGCTTCTCGTCGATGACGTTGCGTCGGCCCTTCTTGCGCAGGTACTTGCGCAGGGCGCTGTTGCGGCCACGACCGCGGTTCTTGAGCTTCTCCATGGGGTCCTCGGGGCGACGGTCCAGGTCGCGCTCCTCGCGGTTCTTCTGGTCGCTGATCGTGTCCAGCTTGCCGACGAAGTTGGGGTCCAGCGAGATCATATCCGGCTTGAGCTTGTGCAGCAGACCCTGCACCTCGGCTTCTTGGCGCTGGCGCGTGTTCTCGTACGGGTTGGCCTCCAGCGCGTCGAAGTTGGGTTCGCCGGCGCCGGGGACCAGAATGCTAGCGAATCCTTTGTCGTGCGTCACGCCCAGGACATCCTCGAACGGGCACCAGCGCATGTTCTCGATGCGTTGCCCATCCCGCCCCATGCCATGTACGGGCTCTGGACCTTGCCTTGGTCGGCGAGCGCCGCGTCGAACAGGCCGCGCCACACGCTGACCTGCGTGCCCCAGCCGACAGCCGTCAGGTTGCGGTCACTGATGGCGACCGACGCACCGGGCTGGTAGCACGAGTAGGAGTGCACCTCGCGGAACATCCGAATATCCCACACATTCATCTTGAGATCCTGGCCCGTCGACACCATATACCGGCCTTGTCGGTCGATGGCCATGGAGCGCACGGGCCGCGATGCACCAGCGCCTTGACCAGCGCCGTCTGCGAGTTGGGGGACCATAGGGTGACGTTTCCGTTCTGGTGACCGACGTGCAGAATGGCGTTCCAGGGGTTCTGGCAGAGAGAGGTGGGAGCGCCCATGCGCGTGGGCAGTTCGGCGACCATTTGTCCGGTGGAGGTATCGGTGTACTTGAGATGACCGCTCATTTGCTGGATGAATTGTCAGATAGCGTTGCACTTCCGGAATTCTAGCAATGGAAGACTTACCGTGCTCGCCAGCAGAAAGTGGTACGGCAAAAACTCCAGGTTAATCGGCTCCAAATGCTTGCTGAGACAGTGCAATTCCGCGCCCGTATGGTCGTAGATGTAGAGGTACTTCTTCTGCGCGACCGCAAAGTACTGGTTATTATGCAGCCAGCGAGCATCACGAACCGTCTCTCCCAGCTGCAGCTCGCAGCCAACTTCCCCGACCGCCAGTCCATCGTCGCAACATGGCCCTTGCGACCCGCCAGCAGCAGCTCTCGTCCATTCCTCGTGTAATCCGCGCGATACGGCCCCAGCCCCTCCAGCTTCAACTCGAACCCCTTCTTGGCCGTCTCGATACCCACACTGTCGCGGATCTCATCCTGCCGGACCTTGTATGTCTTCTCCAGCTCGCCTTCGGGCTCGAGGAAGCCGGCGTCGTGTTCCAGCAGAATCTCGGCATCCTTCGATCGCAGGGTGGCGGCCTTGTACTTGGCCTCGACGGCTTTGAGGTTGTCGCGCAGTTTCTTGTCTCTCACGGTGTGCGTCTGAATGGATTTGCCTCGTCCGTACGTCTTGCGTGCCTCTGCCAGTCTCTTGCTCTCTTTGCGCTGGGCGGGCGCAACGGCCGTAGAGGGATCGGCCATGGGGGGTGAATTGAGGAATCAGAGGATTAAAACAGGAGGACGTGAAGAATTAAAGTAAAGTGCGAAAGAAAAGTCGAAGAATGAAGAGGACGGAGTATAACGGGGAAGGGAAGAAGAAGAAGTTCGGCGGGTCAGCAAAATCGACGCCAAGCCTTTTTTTTTTCTTCGCTTGTTCCACCGTCCTTTTTTGCTTTCCTCCGCTTCCCTTTGGCTTCTCCGTCCGCCTTCAACGTTGCGCTCGTCTACCCGTGGTCTCGGTTATATTTGATTGATTCTTCTTTTTACTGGACTGCCTCAGATTCACACTGGATTCTCTTCCTTTTCGCTTCAAAGGGTCCGGCGGTGCCAACATGGCGCCCACCCAGACGCACCACCACCGCTCCACCACCAAGAAGGCCAACAAGTCCTATAAGAGCCGCCATGCCTCCAAGGGCGCCCTGAAGGAGCAGGACAAGGGTGCGTGACGCTGAACACCCTTCCGAAGCAGTTGTATATCTACAGGAAATCGAATAATTACTAAACCTACCTCCGCCAGGCAAAGTCGAGCGGGGCACGCGAAAGACCCCCCACCAACAGCTCATGTCGAAACTCGATCGCAGAAACCAGGCCCGGCAGAAGCAGCAGCTGAAGCACCAGGAGAAGGCCCAGGCCACGAGCATCTTCTCCGGCCAGCACGGCGCCCCCCGCCACGTCGCCGTCGTTCCTCTCTCCGTCGATATAGATGTCGCCGCGCTCATCCGGTCCTTGAAACGAGAGCGTCGACGTCGCGGGCGAGTTCTCTGCCGATGCGCCGTCTCGCGTGCGGGTCGACCGGTTCCGACAGACTCTGCAGTATGTTCCCGCCAAGTACGATCTCATGAACGCGTTGGATGTGTGCCGGATGGCGGATTTCGTGGTCTTGGCGGTCTCTGCGCAGATGGAGGTCGCGGAGGAGGGCGAGTTGCTGCTGCGGTCTATTGAGGGTCAGGGAATTTCGAATGTGATTGCGATGGTTCAGGTGGGTTTAACCCGGTGGATGAAGAGTTGCCTTGGCGGCCATCGCTGACTGTTCGCCGTTAGGGTCTCGAGAAAGTCAACCCGCCGAAGAAACGCCCCCAGGTCGCCGCCTCGCTGAAATCCTTCATGAACCACTTCTTCCCGTCCGTCGACAAGGTCCTCTCCGTCGACTCCCGACAGGAGTGCTCGAACGCCATCCGATCGTTGTGTACTGCCACTCCCAAGGGTATCCGTTGGCGCGACGAGCGCAGCTGGATGCTGGTCGAGAACGTTGCCTGGCCCGAAGCCACCTCGGAGACTGTCGATGATGTGGTGTTGACGGGTGTCGTGCGAGGCAAGGGCCTCAAGGCGGACCGCTTGGTCCATGTCCCTGGCTGGGGTGATTTCCAGATCGACTCCATCACGGCGGCGCCGTTGGCGACTGGCCGAGGCAAACGCGACGATGCCATGAACGTCGATGAGCATGAGTCTACTCAGGTGCTGGATACCCCCACGGGTGATCGGGACGATCTGGACGTTGTGGCTCCAGAAGAGATTGAAATGCAGGATGATGATATGATGTCCATGGCCGGGACAGAGCGCAAGGGTGTTCTCCTGGATGATCACCACTATTTCTCCGACGACGAGTCCCACATTCCCGCCAAGCCGAAAAAGCTACCGAAGGGTACGTCCGATTACCAGTCTGCGTGGTACCTGGAGGATGTCGACTACTCTGGATCCGACATGGAGGACGACGAAGAGGACGAGGCCATGGAAATGGACACCGCCGGTGCCCCCGAGGATGGTGTCTTCCCCGACAGAGAAGACGCCATGACTGAGGCCGGAGCGACCGAGTACCCTCAATCAGAGATGTTCGTCGACCGACCGCTGGAGGACGAAACTCAACAGCTGGAAGAATACCGCGCCAGTCGCCGCAAGGAGGCCAGCGACGACCTCGAATTCCCCGACGAAATCGAGCTGCATCCCAACGTGCTGGCCCGCGAGCGGTTGGCTCGTTTCCGAGGATTGAAGAACTTCAAGACGAGTCTCTGGGAGACGTCGGAAGATCGCCCCCACGAGCCGGAGGACTGGCGCCGACTCCTGCAGATCCAGGACTACAAGGGATCGAAGAACCGAACGATCGCAGAAGCCCTGGTCGGCGGCGTCAACCCCGGTACCCGCGTGGACGTCCACCTGCGGGCTGTTCCTGCTTCGCTCCGCACCAAGCCCCAGCCCTTGTCGCTCTTCTCCCTGCTCCGCCACGAGCACAAACACACCGTCGTCAACGTCAACATGAACTTGAACACCAGCGTCGAGGAGCCCCTGAAGGCCAAGGAGGAGCTGATCGTTCAGTGCGGACCGCGTCGTCTGGTCGTCAACCCCGTCTTCTCGTCGAACGACAACACCCCCAACAACGTGCACAAGTTCGACCGGTACCTGCACCCCGGCCGGAGCGCCATCGCCACCTGGATCGGTCCTCTCACCTGGGGCGCCGTGCCGGTGCTCGTCTTCAAGAACAAGACCGTGCAAGACCCAGAGGTTCTCGACGCCGACGACTCCCAGCCGGACGTGAACCGCCTGGAACTCATCGGCTCCGGCACCGTCGTGGCCCCCGACCAGTCGCGCGTTATCGCCAAACGGGCCATTCTCACCGGCCATCCCTTCAAGATCCACAAGAAGGTCGTCACCGTGCGGTACATGTTCTTCAACTCCGAGGATATCAGCTGGTTCAAGGCCCTGCAGCTCTGGACCAAGCGCGGCCGCAGCGGTTTCATCAAGGAAGGTCTCGGAACCCACGGTTACTTCAAGGCCACGTTCGACGGAAAGCTCAATCCCCAGGATACCATCGGTATCAGTTTGTACAAGCGGGTGTTCCCCCGGAAGGCTCGTGCCTTGGAAGAGGTTGTCAACTAAGCCGTTGGCCGTTGGCCTCCTACTTGGGTTTTCCTTTCCATAGCATGGATTAAAAGGGAACTACGCACTTGGGAAATATGGCACTGGTTCACTCCAAGCGACGAAAAAAGAAGTGAAGAGAATAAAAGAGAGAAGAAACGGCGATGATATGATACCACCCAAAAATCTTCTGCATGAATTGATGAGCTCCCACGTCTGGAAAGCGTAGCTTTCTGACAAATCTCCCCCAAAAGCATCTGTCAATGGTTATATAGACATCAATGAGTAGAACAAGTTATTTAATGAGTTACGACTTTGCTTTTGTTCGCAGCATCTCCAACTCTGTAGCATGGTTATTTGACAGCTTCAATTCAGACTAACGATCATGACAGCATCTAACATCACGTGCAACCATAAGAACAAGACGGGGTTAGCATTTCGAGTTTATCAACAGACACGAACGAGAACAAGACGAAAAACCCGTACGGTGACAAAACAAAAGAATGAAAGAAAAAAGAGATCGCATTCAGGGAATCTAAGAAAAGTCCTCGCCCGCTTCCTCAATACTGTTCTTGATCCGCAGCAGGAGCGTGGTCTTCCATTTATCCAGCTTGCTGAGCTGGTCGAACTGGAACAGCTTGTCGGCGAATCCTTCCTGGTCGCCGGCTTCGACGGCCTGCGCAAGGTCCACCAGGAGCTGGTGCTCTCTCGTGGCGGCGAATGTGTTGTCAATGTCGCGGTAGTTTTCGAGGGCACGGATCGTGGCAACCATGTCCTAGATAGGATCAGTATACAGCTGGAAAATAATCGCAGGGAATGGAGCATACATTCGACGCCAAGTGGCAGATACCAGCCTTGAGGAAATAGTCCTTGACCGACCACTTCATGAGGTTATTGCTGATGGACGACCGGCCGATGCGCTCGTAGTGCTCGATGGCCTTGTAGTAATCGCCTTCGAGGGCGGCCAGATCAGCCGCCTTGAGGAAATGCTTGTTCGCCAGACTATTCGAGATATCAGCATGCAACACTTCCACATGAACGGCTGAACACATACGCCTCGGCGTTATCACTCTCAAACCACTCCGCCGTCTTCTCGTAGGCTTCCAGAGCCTTCTTGGTGTCGCCCAGTTCCACCTCATACACCTCTGCCAGGTACTGCTGCTGCGTGGCCGCGCGACGCAGGTTGCCCTTTAATACGTAGTGTTGGATCGCGGACGAGAGCACCCGCGTGGCATCTTCGGGGTCCGATTTGCGGTATACCTTGAAGGCTTCGGTCAGCGAGTTTGCGGCGTCGTCGGGCTCGTTCAGGTTCTGGCTTTGAATAGAAGCGGCCTTTTCGAAAGCGAGACCGGCTTCCTTGTCTGATAGAGAGAATCAATAACAGGAGATTAGCGACACAGAAACACACATTCCGATGCAAGCGGAGCACCACCACGGCTTGCTTACTTTGCTTTTGCACCCGAAAGGCATTCGCAGCCTGGGTGTAGAGATCTGCTGCATTCTCGAACTTCTCCGTGCGCCCGCCGAAAAAGCTGAATCCGCCTGACGCGCCGCTCAATGCTTTATCGGCCTATACATCGTTAGTTGGCGATCGTCGTTGGCGTTGGACGTAGCGGGGCGGGCAGGAATGGATGGCATCATAGGGCGTCACTCACGCGCTGCAGGAGAACTCGAGGGTCTTGGGCCATGGTGGAGGGACAGTGTCAACCACAGCAGGCTGATCAGATGAAAACACTCGATGTCAACTGGGGACCAGCGGAGGAGGAGTGTCAACTGGAGGGAGGAGGGGAAAGGCAGAGGAATCCCGCCTGAGCTGCAGGGCGGTGAGCGTCCGTTTTCTATCGTGACTTTCCGCCTTGCTTTTTCATCCTGCCTTCTTCTCGTGTCGGTCGCTGGTTTCAGCTTGGCGTTGGGATTTTGGGCTCTTTTATTCTCGGGTGTTTATATTTCTGGCGATTGTCATCGCTATTTACGGCTTTGAGCTATTACACCCCTCCACGCCACAATGTCCCTTTTACGCACCACACCGTGGCTCTCGAGACCCTTTCGACGGCATGTCCTACGGCCCTTGAATTACTCTACTGCTCGATTCTACTCCTCTAAACCCGAAGAGACTGATATCGACTCGATCCTTGCGAAGCCGTCCTGGTCGGTTCGCTCGTTACTGCCCGACGAAACCGCGAAACCGTCGCCGTCCGTCACCCCGGCGCAACTGCGGCATTTGCTTCGTCTCTCGGCGCTACCTCAACCTGCCAACAAGGAGGAAGAAGCCAAGATGCTCGAGACCCTCGAATCGCAAATCCATTTTGTCAGGGAAATCCAGAGCGTGGACGCGTCGGGCGTGGAGCCTCTGCAGAGTATCCGGGACGAGAGCCCCGAGGCCATCCAAGAGAACACCATTGGACTCGAGCAGCTCCGAGAAGCTCTCTCGCAGGAACGAGTTGTTGGCAGAAACAAAAGGATCCAACGAATCGAGTCCGAGAGGAACGAGCGCCCAGATGGAGATGCTTGGGATGGAGACGCGCTGCGTCATGCGTCGAAAACCAAGGGGAGATTCTTCGTCGTTGAGACTGGCAGTAGTAATTGATCGATCATCGACTGCTCCAAGTTTATGGGATGAAAGGACCGCCACGGCCCCCATTGTGATACACAACGCAGCCTTGTGTAATCGCCAACTCCAACCCAACAGTCCCCGAAACCCACGACCAAAACACTTGGCAGCAAACCGCCTTGCTGAGTCATCGAGATGATCTCATCGAATTTAAAGGCGGACAGCGTTGTTTCCCCTCCGCAAACATTCCGGAAGCACCCTTTTCGACTGTACGACAGCTTCTTCCGACCCTTCCCCTTTTCACCGCGTCCCTACCCTTCTCACTGCCCTTGCTTCGCCTTCATGTGGAAGAATATCAAGGACTTTAAAGATAAACATGTCAGCAAGCTCGGGTCGGACTCGTCTTCGGCCCCGCCAAAAAATGACCAAGACCTGACCACCATTCTGGATCGCTCCCAACGTGCCGACCTGACCGTGCTGGTCGCTGAGATTACTCAGTCTATGCGGGATGTAATTGAAAAGAATTATCACAACCACACGTCCGAACCCGACCAGTTCCCCCCGGAGAAAGAGACCGAAGACCCACCGCGTTCGTCATTCGATAGTCAAGAGGAATCAAACGAGGAAAACAAGCCCGCCTTTGTGAAGCTCTCCGCCAATGACTTGAGAGACGAGGCCAGCACATTGTCCAGCTTCGACGATTGGAGAGAGGCAGTGCTTCTCCGTATCGGCGAAGTGGTCAATCGGGAGGAAGAAGGCCATGAAGGAGAAGAGAGTCCTGAACGCTCGGAAGTTCCACCAGAGTCCCAGCCGCAGCTCAATGAAGATGAGAGATCGATCCAGAAGCTACACGAAGTCTATCCCCCAGTGCAGACGCCTCTTGCACGCCTTGACAAAGCCAAGAAGCTCCTGATCCTCCATTCACTGCTTCTTTTGATGCTGAGTCTGGAACACTACAATGCTCGGTCGCGTGTTTTGATGTTATACGTCACATCCAGCTTAAACCTAGACGTGAAGATCCTCAACGGCGACGAGGTAACAGTTGCGCGGGGCTTGCTTGACACCGCTCTTCAGTTATCAGGAAGCGATGACGGGCAAGGCCAGAAAAAGAGTGATTCGTCTAGAAAGTGGAAGGTTGGCATCGCCTCGGTCACAGGAGCTGTTTTGATTGGAGTTACTGGTGGGCTTGCTGCGCCGTTGGTTGCCGCTGGGCTTGGCACTGTTCTCGGAGGTCTTGGACTCGGGGCTACAGCAGCTGCGGGCTATCTTGGAGCTCTTGCTGGTAGCGGTGTCATTGTCGGCAGCCTCTTTGGCGCCTACGGCGGCCGGATGACAGGACGCGCCATGGACAAGTATGCGCGTGAGGTGGATGATTTTGCATTTTTACCCATTCGAGGATCGCAACATAGATCGGAAGACGAAAAAGAAGCTGCTCAAGAAGATCATCGACTTAGGGTCACCATTGGCGTCACAGGCTGGCTCACTGAGGAAGACAATTTTGTAGTCCCTTGGCGTGTCATTGGTGCTGATTCCGAGGTTTTTGGCCTAAGATGGGAGACTGAGCCCTTGATGAACCTTGGAAATGCCATGGATCTGCTTGTCACAAGCGCTGCGTTTGCTGCCGGCTCGCAGGTCCTGAAGAAAACTATTTTCGCTTCGCTTCTCAACGCTGTGGTCTTGCCCCTTGGTCTGCTGAAGGTCACCAAAGTGGCCGACAACCCTTTCAGCGTTGCAAAGGCGCGTTCTGACAAGGCTGGTGAAGTCCTTGCGGATGCATTGATCAGCAAGGTGCAAGGCGAGCGCTCAGTTACTCTTATTGGATATTCCTTGGGCTCTCGGGTCATCTTCTCCTGCCTTCAAAGTCTGGCGAAGAGACGCGCCTACGGTCTGGTAGAGTCCGTGGTCCTGATGGGATCTGCCACTCCTTCCAACACCGAGCACTGGCGTCGCATGCGCAGCGTCGTAAGCGGCCGCATCGTGAACGTCTACTCAGACAACGACACTGTTCTGGCGCTTCTCTATCGAACCAGCAGCTTCCAAATGGGCGTTGCAGGCTTACAGCCCGTCCGTGGCGTCCCCGGAGTCGAAAACCTGGACGTGAGCGATATCATCAGCGGCCACCTCCGCTACCAGTTCATGGTCGGACACATCCTAACCCGCGTCGGACTCGAGAGCATCGACAGACGCGAGGTCATTCGCGAAGAGGTGGCACTAGAAGCCAAGGACCGCCGACAAGAGCAGGAACGCATCCGCAACAAGCGTCGGGCTGGCATTGAGGAAAACGCCGATGAAGATTCTGCTCGTCGCGTCTTGGAAAGCGACCAGGGTCCGGAAGAAGAAGCACGACTCCAGAGTCAACTCCAGGCTAGGACTAACGACCAATTGCCTCCTAAATTGCCGCGGCGTCCTACCGGCTTGGAAGAAGAGGAGCAGCCGAAGCTGCCTCTGCGCCCTAGTATTCAGCGTCGTCCTGTCCCTGATGGTTCACAGTGAGAATTTACATTTGCTTGTCTGTTGTAGAGTATGGAATGTGCAGCATGATTCAGACTGCAAGAAAGTATGGTTGAGAGGATAGATTAATGCATTGCGAGATCAAATAAAACATTCGCGCCAGCAATGTCTCGATCATGTGTAAAAGCAAGCTCTTTTAAGGTTGCCATCGGTGTCATTGGACTCTTGACCGCTAAATCTCTGCGCCCGGAGATTTTTAGCGGGCTTATAAAGGTCAGGTCAACAGTTGCCCAGTGGCGGGAATAACTATCAAATCCCGACTCGTCGTTATCTAACAATTGAGTGACCAAGCCCCTAATCCAGGACAAAATTTCCCGTACTTTTAACGCAGCAGCAATACATATTCTCAAATTATTTTAAGCACGACATGAACTTTTCACTCCTTAAATTCTACTTCCTTGCCACTTCTCATACCTATCGCAGCGTAAGTAGTCGGATCTGGGCCACTAGTCAATAAATAATTCACTTGTGTCTATCCTGGACAGCTCACCTAGCTGCTGCAAGATAACGTGTTCTCCAGGCAAGAAATGAGCATCTTGCGTGCAGTTCAGCTCAACCGCGGTTTCTGGGGATCTATAGATAATGACCCCCTCAACTTCTCCAGTAACAAATTCCTCTTCATCAGGCTTAATCCTTTTGCCACCGATTTGAGCACCGATGTGGCCTCCTTCTTGTAGGGTTATAGGGTCGTGGTCAAAATATACTTTAGGCATGCTGAAGATTTGCCGTGCATACAATAATAGGTGTGAATCGTGGAATTGTGAATTTGAATTGAAAGTTCCCTTAGGTTCTGAGCGCAAATATATACTCAGTTCTCATCATAGCTAACGATTGTGGCCAGGCTGCTTTCGTTATTATGACATATTCATCCCTAACTATGTATTGATGAGGTATAATGACGTAAACATAAAATCTTAGTTAACTAAGTTAACCCTGAATTTATTAGTTAGTTATCTTTTTCTTTAGTTTAGTAATACACAATTTTAACTTTACGTGGCGGATTCTACATTCTAGACGTCACCACGAGTCTCACGATGTCCGACCACCAGATGCTAATACACGGCTCCACAATTAGCTTAGTTAACCCTAGCAATTCAAGTACTGGTATTTAGAGGTTTACCGTATAGGGCCTTGCGGATTCCTTGTGTGAGATCGGGCTCCGTCGATTTGACGTGATCGGTGCGGCTTTGGTGGTACAGTTATTGATTGATGTGGCAGTTTCTCACCCGTGATGACCGGACCACCCGGGAATTACGTTAGTTAACTAGCGTTAGTTATCCAAAACCCGTTAAGAATGGGTTTTAGGTCTCTCATAGACCTCTTCAAGTCCCATGGGACTAGGTCAAGTCTAGTCCCAAGCCCCAGTGCACTCTACTCCCGTGGGAGTACCAAGCATTTCTAGTCCCTCTTATACCCTACGCGGGTATAAGGCCTATAATAATTTATACGGGTTTAGAACTAGCTCTAAAGCTTATAAAGAATATTTAAATATATACCTGTAGTAAGTATATTAATATATATATATATGTACTAGATCGGTAGATCCGACATATAATATAAAACGGTAATATTAAACTACGCTATATACCCGGTAAAGATAATATTATTACTATACTAAGGCGCTTCCGCGTATTAAATTTGACTGTCAAACTAGAGCGTTAGGAATTAAATAGATATAGTGAAAAGGAATAAGATTCTTATTTTAAAGGGGTGTGTGTGGAAGATCCTAATAACATTATCTATATATCAGAGATTATATTACTCCGTGAACCCGTAATAGGATCATGTCTTCTATTTAAAGAAGGTATTCGGATTATTTAGGAGACATTCGGGATCAAAATGAAATAAACTATAAACACTTTCTATACGAAATTCTACTCGGCACGCAATCTCTACCCGAGTATATAGGTGCTGAAAGACGAGGTAGTATTTCACTAAGTAGACCTCGGCACCGGACACTAAAGCCTTTACAGTGGAAAATTGGATCCAGCGTGTTGATTAAAAAGAAGTGTTAAATAGAACAGGGGGACATAGTAATAGTAATGATTGGTAAGAGCTACCCCAGGAAACTGGCTACAATAAAAGACATTAGCCCGACAGAGAGCATTCGAACCTTATCGAATATACAGTATGGCATTATGAATCAGGTAGGGGAGTGGATATTCTTCACCCAGACAGTGCAATAGCCAAGCCATTGCTAATTAAGAACCAACTTTCCCACATTTCTTGCTCCGGCTGCTCTTCAAAGCAGCAAGCACATAGGCCTCCCCGACATAAGAGACCCCGTGCAAAACTTTGCCAGTCCAAATTCTATCTGGGTTCTCACTACCAGGAGTCCAGTTTTCTAGCAGGAACTGTTTCCCTCGTCCAACCTGCACATCAATGGGTTGGTCGTTCTCAATCCCAGACACTGCATGTGAGCCCATGTTCGCCAAGGCTACCACTGCATATGCAGTCTCTTCTATTGAATTAAGCTCGCCCCAAGACCCATTTGTGTTTTGATTCTGCAGAATATAACTCAGTAGCTGTTGACAACACAAAGGGATCATGTCTTGAACGAGCTCCGCAGAGAGTGAAGGTAAACTGTTTGATCGCTGAGAGTCAGGAGAGGGACGAGTGACTGAGCCATGTGCATTAGACCGTAGTATTCGGACATATTCTATATTATATTAGCGAAGGTTTGAACTTGAGGATAAACTAGGTGCTAAATTGCAATGGACCTTACCCAGTGGTCTTCCAGTTTCCTATCTGGACGCCATTGCTCACACAGGAAACGTGCAACCTTTTCAATCTGGGGAGCAAAGGCGTTCGGATCTGGGCTATGCACGAGCGAGCTCAGAACGTTCCCATTTACACTGACACTAGTGATACGGTTTGGCATCTGCGTGTCAAACGTTTCAAAGCAACGATCGGTCTCGAATCTCTTCACCATTCCGGCAGGGCTAACCTCGTAGCCTTGATGATTCAGAGTTGTGATAGCTCGAGATGTGTCATCGGCATCTGGGAAGAAAACATGCGCTTGGAAAGGTTAGACACAGGTTGGCAAGCGTGAAATTCTAACTCACTAGCACCGGTAACCCCATCTTCCATATTTCCTCGGATCACAGCCAGTATGGCGTCCACCTCGTCTCGACCCAATTCGTCTGCTGTGAACCCATTCTCAAGGAGGGCGGTTAATACCTAGAATCACAGAATATGAGATTAAGGCTTGTTCCGTGTATTATGGGCATAGAATTCACATACCCAACTCGGTTCAAAGATTTCCAGAGGAAAGACTCCCCCAACGCCGCCATTTCCATTTCCTTGGCCAGTGTAGACCACATGCCGAAGGTAGGCCTCGCATTGGGGACTCCATGTAGGAGAATTTATCAGGTATGCAGCCGACGAAGCAGGCGATGCTGCTATTCCTGCAGGGGTGACAAGATGACTGACGCGACCGAAGTCCACTTTACCGATGAAAGCTTCAAGGCAGAAGAGAGGCACCCGACAGGGGCCCGTATACAACCAATCCAGGTCAATATTTGAGGCCGTCTCATATCTCGCCATAAGCTCTTCTTTGACAGGAAAATCAAAGGATACTCCCTCATCTTCAAGCAAGCGCAAAAGCACCGGCACAAGTAACTCGAACCCGAAGTGAGCAGTCGCTTCGAGACGCCATATTCCCAGCTTCGAGTCAAGGAAGCTCTTCGCACGGAAGATCCTCCGAAGAGGATCACTAGGAAGTGGAGTTCCGTCACATGCAGCCATTTGGAAATGCCGGCACAGGGCCAAAAGAGCTGCCAGCGAGTGAATAATGCAGTCAGGAACCCAGAGGTTGTCTGGGTATTTGGCTTCGCGGCTGGCCTGCTCCAGGGGGTCCCAGCCCCCGTCGCTGCCCTGATGGTCTAAGATGTAGTTGAAGCTTTCGGGGAATAGCCACCGGTTGCCATTCTGATTAGGACTGGGGATCATGGCCACCCACGCTGTATCGTATATGGAGGGGGCCATAGAACCTAGGCCATGCTCGGACTTCAGTTCAGCAGCCACGCGCTGGACCAGTGTTTGAGCGTAGTGAAGAAGGACTGGAGTTGGCATCGTTAAAGTAATTTTGGTTGGCTAGATGTAGAATGAATCTGCTATCAGGAGGATACACGGTCGAATCTTCGGATTTAGTTGGTTTATATGCTCTCTGCTGTTCAAATAAAGACACACTCTGATCGCTCTCAGTAAGCTGCATAATACCGGGAAAATCTCTTAGACAACTTATATGCAACCAACCACTGGCGGCCACGAAGCAGGCAGCATGTATGTATCCTTCATCAGAGAAGATCTGCCATTACTCTAGTTCTGTTCGGTGCACGTACATGTTAGGGTTACATCTCGAATGGCGATCTTTTAGTGCAAGGAGCTATCCCCGCCCGTCTGTAAATAGACTCTTGATAAATTTCATGCATGAAGATAGAATGGGAATTGGTCCAGTCCAGTGTAAAATGTCGACTGTCCACTAATTATGATTCCCCCGAAACAAGCACTGCATATTAAGAGTGCCATGAATTAATGTATCCCAAAAGCGAGGGATTGTCGGCCAGCGCCCTCGGCAGCAGGTGCATACATCAACTTGGTGACGACTTCTAGTCAGAGTTGGCAGTGCCCCAATTCGCTTATTCGATGTGACTGCAAATGCTTAATTGAAAACTTATTTTTTTGAGTTCACTATCGAGAAGTTGGCACTGTAGAAGGCCTGGTTAGGATATACCAAGGCGGAATGGAATACAAGGAGTGGATAGCACCACTGGTGACATCGTGAGCCATCCCAATCACGAACGATGCATATTTAATACCATTTAAACTCTCCTAATTGTTGAATTGACAGATATTTGCCTTCATCATATAAAGTTTCGCTCACATATCAAAGTTAGTCTTACGCGGCATGATGTATCTGGTACCTATACGGATGGTGAGGCATATTTCCATCGTGTACCGCGTATTCTTACTCACGCACGGTTATACCCTGGTCAGTAAACATTTTCAAGGAGTGTGTCCATTTTACTTTTACCAAGTTCAGAATTTTGTAAAGACAGATATATACCCCATGTAAAAGGTGGCATGTCCATTGTCGAGTCTAGAGTTGTATGAAGACCCCATAATAATGCCACGTCACTAAGTGAATCTTATTTAAAATAAGCGATATGGCATCTCATTGTCGAGAATTATCCCTTACATGATGACACACGGCCCAGGGAATACTCAATAATGACTTCTGTCTCGTTGAGTCAAAATCGTGAGCCTATCATATGAGAAAGGAAAAAACCCTTGTCACCCTCAGGTAACTACATTAAGAAGCCTTGCAAATATTAATACACATTGATAAAATTTTCCAGTCTGCTTTCCAGTCTGCTACAAAGATGTGCTTAATGACGCATTTAGTGACGTGGACACGGTCAATGTGAATTGTTTGTGATGCATGTACGGAGTACTCCGTGGTGGCCTCTATGCATGTTTAGACCCTAAGATCCCATTTGAAGCCCCACTAAGCTGAACAAAGTAAAGCTAGCGAAGGGACTGCAGTGTATCTCAATAATTCGGTAAAAGTTAAACTGCCAGGAGGTTGACTGCTGGTACTTCGTTTTTGGACGGCTGAAACGAGTGGCAAATGATATATAAGTCTAAAATATAAACCGCGAAGCTGGCTAAATAATTCTTCACCAATATTTGATATTCCCCTGAGTGCAATCTGACCATGTCAGCCAATTTATCAAAGAGTCCTCTTCATGCTGATCTACGGAAGAGTATCGGGGGCCAATATGTGAAACTGCCAAACCTTTACCAGCTGGCACCAGATTGGAAACCCCGAATGCATCAAGACTACCTTAAAGCACGGGAAGAATTTCTGAACCCCTGGCTTCGAAGGTACAGCCCTTGTCACTATTATCATTCCCCGGGATTTTAATTTGATCATACCTAGATGGGTCAACGATGAGAGAAAATGCAAGAAGATGGAAGACGCCAATTTCGGCATGTTTGCCGCTGTGCTGTGCTCAGAGTCATCCCTTGAAAGGCTCTGCACGATGGCAAAGCACTTTGCATGGGTAAACCCCGCGTCCAACTCTGGCATCGTTCCTTCTAACCAGAGATCATAGTATTTTATCTGGGACGATAGTAAGTTTGTATAATTTCATGACACGTGGACGCACTAATACGCAGATGTCATTCCATAAGTCTTTGATTGTGGTACCCTACAGTACGACTTCGACGGGATGCAGGCTTATAGAGACGCAAGCATGAGGTTCTTTAGGTATTCTCTACTCGAGGAAGAGAATTGCCCAGACTTGTCAAACTTCTCTCTTGAGCTACAGAATGCACTCAACTGCTGGACCGAGATTGCTGAGCATATTCGTCGCGAATGCTCTGTAGGTGTGTTTCTGGACGTCTGGCACACTTGTCTTATCAAGCAAAAGGCTAACCCGGGATAGAAACGCGCCAAATCCTTCTCGATTGGATGCTAGCCTACGTCTCCAGCGTTAGTAATGTGGATAGTCTCTTTTCCGGGGATGTGCTCCCTTCCCTGGACGCGTACTGGAACAGAAGGGAACTTACTGCAGCTGTGTACTCAGTCATGGCTATGATCCCGTGAGTGTTTCAAGAAACTTTCCTGGGTGCACTTTTTAATACCGCCATGGAAGCTTTTGCTACGAAATTGATATTACAAAGTCAGACGTTGAAGATGAGAACATGGTGCTCCTATGGAAACATACATCGTACTTGGTTCATATGTAAGTCGCCGCTCACTAACCCCCATGATCAGGACTAACACCCTATGACCATAAAAGCACAAATGATATGTTCTCGTTGCGAAAGGAGTTTGTATAACACCCCCCCACCCTTCTATCTATCGCACGATGCTAATCTCCTCCAGAACGATAACCAGCTGGAGAACTTGATCCCTATATTATCAGCACACACGGGGCTAAATTGCAACCAAGCTATGCAGCTTAGTTACCATATATGTCGGAAGGAAGTGGATGGATTCCACGCCAATGCCAATATGCTTTTACAGCGGGCCAATGGGTCGTCGCACATTCCCACGCTGTTCATCCGAGGCTGCCAAGATGTCTTCATGGGCCTTATACACTGGAGGTCGGTTCATCTTGAAAATGCTGTTTGGAATTCCTTGCTTACCTTCCTGGCAGTTACTCCGGAGAGCGTTATTTCCGGATTTGTGAGTTTGATGAAGATTACTGCGTTGAATTTCGGGTTGGGTCGACTGCAAAGGACACCGCGCCTTCGCTTGCACGCAGGCTCTGGAGAGGGATGGGCGATTTTGTCAGGAAGTCTTGTTATTTCCCTATAGCTTTGCCGATGGTCTCGTTCATATTGGTCAGGAAATTCTCGCGTTAGTATTCGGTAGAATCGTTTGCAATTAGGCGACAGCTGTTATGGAGGCAAAGGGGAAGAGAATACACACACGTGACAAGAGGCCTGCACAGATCAATGTTACTGAATTTCTTTTATACGGTGGCTGTTGAAGCAACAGTTAGTTCCTTTAAACGATTTGCATGGAAGCGAGATGCTCGCAGACTCTAGGCTATGATGAACGTGGCCGGCTAGATGAGATTAATGGAATGTTCGATTCAGGAAGGTCATGGAAGTGGATTAGAGACAGTGTAGATCAGGTGAGCAACCGTGCAAACGAGAAGATCTAAGATGATACATTATCTATGGACATAGGCATGGGATGTGGGACAAAACGCAGCAGTTACAGCGGCTGGTCTGGTACGGTGGCTGGGTTTTATGATTCACAGGAGATGTGTCCAGGAATTCCAAGCTCGGACTAGAGGAGCAATATAAAATATAAAAATGGAGAGAAATTTCCAGGTCACTCCGCGGAGTTCTATGTAAACCCGAGGGAAAGAATGAGGGTAGTAACCATGGTTCCGAGGACACGGGCGAAAGATCGATGTACCGATTACCGAAGCGTTGGGTTCAGGGCCCGAGGAAGGGCGGGTTAGTCAAGATTTGATCAAACGCCAAAGCCATTGACATGCACGAAGTCCAGAACAGATGGAAAAAACTCGAAGAGGAAAAGGCCCAAGGGGGCAAAATCTATATTCGCACTGGCCTCGTATAAAGTGGACGAAGGCAGCGGAAGAAGTGATTTAAGGGAGTTCAGACGAGCCTTCAACCAATGGAAGGGCGATGAATTGCTCGACGCGAGGCTTTCTGGATACAGGAATTCCCCCTTCAGGAAGGCCAGGAAAGTGGCGGGATCCAGACCTCTCGGATGATTGGAAACGGAAAGGTCTTGGACCGGTGCGATGGGACCCTCATATGAAACCGACGTCGCGGTCCAGTGAGCGCCAACACAGGGTGAATTGCCGAGTCGACAAGCTTTGGCGGGAGTGGGGACAATGTAGATCGTTATCTTATAATACGACCAGTTTGGCTCCGCGGAGTGAATTTTCAGTTTGTCATATTAGTTTGCGCGCTGATTGCGTTGTTCCCGTTTAAGTCGATAGAGAAAGGGGTAATTGTGGTAGTCAGAAGTCATATTACAGTGATGGGAAAATATAGGTATCAAGGTATCATGAGGAAAGACAGTGCTCATCAGGTAATATTAGAAAAGAAATAAAAGGAAAAAGCAGCGAAAGAAAGAGAAAAACAAAGAAAGATCGAGAAACAATGGATAGGTACCATATCATCCCATGTCGTGATCGTTGTTCACTCACTTCTCCGATTTTTATGGTACTCGTCGGGATCCGCTGGCTCATGTGAAATCTCAATCGTCGTCTCTTGGTACACACCCTGGCCCATGTCTACCAACTCCATGTCGCCCTTGCGAACAATGTCGTCAGTGGAGTCTCCGCGATCGTCATTCACGGTATCGTTCACACTCTGCAGTCCACGACGCAGGCGAGATCCAACGCGGAACCGTTTGTTGTCTCTTGTGGCGGTGGTAATGTGCGTTTGGTAGGCGTTCGAGTTTGAATACGGATACATCTTATCCGAGGTGCTGATTTCCGTCTCGAGCAGAAGGTGGCGGCGAGTGAGGGTATAGACAAGGACATCCACCAAACCAGAAAGACTCATCAGGGATCCAGCAACGGCGAAGTAGGCTCGGCTTTGGATTATATGCCGGGCAGTGGACATACGACCGGCGGCCAATGGAAGCGAGAGCACAAGATAGACCAAGGGATAGATAACCATGTAAATGACCACTCGATTGAGGCGTTTTAGGTTCTCCTGGTGGTTTTGTCGTAGCATCGCAGCCTGCCTCATTCGGCGCCGTAGGTAGAAAAACATAATTCCGTAGAGGACGATGGTTCCAAATTCCGCTAGGAAAATCCACAGGTAATGCACCCACAGTCGTTCTGTCTCATGCTCTCGGCCGATCCAGCACTACAGAAATGCCATGTGGTTAGTACAGAATTTTCCGACCCATTCAGAAGTTTTCACATACCCATCCGGCTTCGGAGATGACAAAAGTGCTGGAGCCAAATTTACCAACAGGAATCAGTCCTAGGAGTATGATAAAAGCCCACAGTCCGACAACACAGGCTATAAAGACCCTGTATGGTAGCTGTCGGCCTCGCAGGACAACCGCACCTGTGTGCATTGCAATTGCCATGACGAACAGTCCACTCCCAGGGTCACCGACTTGAATCCACCAACCCTGAAGGACACAGGCAGCGCTGGGGTAGTTCACAGCTCCATGAGAAACCCAGTGAAGACATATCAGGAATGCTGTTGCCTGCTGGATATCGACCAACAGTAGGTTGTAAATAAGCACGACGTACTGGTTCTCCGCCAGGGGTCTCTTGTAGTATTTCTTCCAAAAAATGAATCGGTAAGAAAGGAAAGACAGGAGAGAAAATGTTGAAATAAACGAGAGTGTGCCAATTACTCCTATGGCTATGAATCCTGCTCTGACGCTGCTAGTCAGTGGCTCATTCGCAGAACTGGGATCCCGAGACACGAGATGCGAGGCATGAGCATCGTCGCTGTACAGCATATCCAGCATTCGAGTGAGGCCGACCATTGCTCAGGCCTTGGTGAGGGGGATAGATGGACGGCTGCTGAGAAAAATAGCAAGGGGATAGTAACGCAACGGACCCTGAAATAGATGAAAAGGGAGAGCCCACTGCCAAGGGTGTCAACCCATAATTAAAATCTTGTGTCGTCGCAGCCAAGAGCCCTGCCAGAAAGCTTTTTTTTGTTCACACGCTCTCTCGGAAAGGGGAGGACATCCTGGTTGATGTATGGGGCATTCCAAAGTTAATGGACCGACGATCTAGGACAAGTTGCACATAGTGCATGGCTTGGTAGGACCGTTCCACACGAGATTCTCGATCGGGCTCCACCTTCGGTAGAGGAAGGATTCTTTCCGGCGCCGTGCATCAACATACCAAGGACCCAGCTTCGGTATAGAAATGCCGATCTTCCAATGGCTTGGGTTCTAGGGAGGAATTGTCCATGATTGAATCATAAGTCCACTACGGACTGGTTTGTCTTTCACTCATAGTTAGGCTATGCTTGCCTGAGGGCATAGTAGTGTATGAGGACTCGGGCATCGGGATATCTAGACACTCTCGTAACCGACCACTGTGGATGATCATATTAACCTGTGGGGAGCCAGTGACTTCCGCGGAGCTAGGTTGTCAAGGCGAAATTATCGCAGCTGGACCGGGTTGCCACGCTCTTATTTGGATCTTAAATTGAGAATCCCTAAGTGCCAAATCAGGAGATATTTGATATGTCCGTAGCCCCTAGACCCGGTGCACACCTTCCAGGTACGGATCGACTCGTAAATAACGTTTGTTGGTCTTTTGGCGATCTAACAAAGGCTGGTTGATGAGTGGCCGGAGAGGCGCGAAAGCACTGGGCTGGCTCCTAAGTGGAACTTAGCGATTGGTGTACGAACACCTGCTGCTGTCGGCAATGATATTAGTACCTGCGCGATCCATGGTTCAGCCAGTCGGATGGATGAGGGTTCCGAAATACAAGCAAGAAGGCATCCAAGGAACGGCGCTTCGAGCCGACGGGGGTGACCTTCACGTGGCGCTGTCCTGCAGCCTCAGGCCGCCACCCCTGTGTTTGCTTTCCTGTCAAACATGCTCTCACTTCATCGCGCTTATGCTTTCTTCCAGTCATCCTGACAATTTGACCCTCTACACTTTCACTGCTCCGGAGTAGCCCGAAAGCATGGGGATCTTCAGAAGTGTAGGATCGTGGGAGAAACTAAATCCCTAGGTATGGCACAAGCTTAATCTTAGAACCTTTGCAAAGCAAGTCGCCCTATGCTTACCCTACCCATGGCTCAAGGCCTTTAAATTTGGAGATGCGCAAATAGTCTATGCACCAGTGTTCCCTAGGCCGGTTTCGAATCAGGTAAACCGGATAGACTCGAGTCACTAGTTCCCACAGATCATGGTGATCCCCATCTGAGCAAACTTTGACCCTCGGCAGCCCCCCCTTAGATCAGGACGCTTGCAAATCAATCGTCTGGTTCGGAGCACAGGTATCATGGAACGGACTTTCCAATACCAAGACACCTACTATTAGCATCTTAACCACGCCCCCCTACCATGTACATCTCACGGGTGAACCGCGTCCCATGCCGGGCAGTCTGGCAATCCCAAGAGGACAGAAGCATGGCAATCTCGGCGCGTAACTAAAGATCTACACCGAGCCCAAGATCTTCTGGCACCACCCAGGGTTATAACCTGCACAGCACTAAACACTCTGGGTCCACTATTGTGTCGGATTATTCACATGTCGTGATTCCATATTCTGGATTGTCAATCTAGAGCTGATCGAATTGCGCCGCAGAGAATACATGAGAACCCTCTGATTTTCACGTCTATTGAGGAGCTTACCATGCGTCGAAAGATGATGATGCCAAAGTGGATGAGGACTCGATTTGTTTGAAACTTTTATGAGCAAGAGGCTGAATGCCTTATTGATTGAGCTAAATGGAATTACAATTGGGATAGTCTTCTGGGCTGAATTAGTATACTAGAACATCAGAATGGGGCAAAGAAGCAAGGAATAAACTGTGAGTACTCCTGACAAAAGCAAATCTACGGCGAATAGACGAGCAGTATGCGCTAATCAAAATCGAATGGTAGCCTAGACGACAATGTCACGAATCTTTTTGGATTGTTCCCACGCCTGGGCATCCTCAGCATTCAAAGCCTACCTGTAATTGAGCATTATTCGAGTCATAATATCTCTATACTCATGCCGATGCAGAAGGGTCAGATTTCTTCGAAAAATTTCTTTGGCTGTCAATGAATCTGCGTGGCTGGCTTGGGTCGAATGCAACTCGAACCTCGCACGTGGATCGGACACCAATTCGGAGCCTTTCACTTTCAATACCGGTCTCGACGGACTCACGGTGTGATTCAGCCATCGAGGGCCTCTGGCATTCGGATCCGGCCCTAACTCAAACCAACGGGCGAAGGCAAGGCAGACGTGCTTTTGTCTTACGCCTCGCATCTCCAGCTCCTATGCCATATTGCATTGATGACAACGTCCCTTGTTCTCTGCTTTTGTCGAGGACGTATCAAAGGATTGTACGAGAGGAACAATGGAGTCTGAACCTATATGTGGACATACCTTCATGTCATGTTCTTATGGGTCTGGGAATACTAGCGATATGTGCTGACGTCTCACCATTACCAGCTCCTCCGTTCGCAGACAGAAGCTCGGGGGGTTCGAGCACATGCGAGCCGCAAGCGAGGTAAGCGTTTTCACGGCATGGTTATCTAGCTGCGCAAAAGAAGTTAGGGGAGCAGATTTCCCTCGAGCTGCACCCAAGGCCCCCTTTCGAAAAGGATATATTGCGACCTCCGTACTGGAGAGAGACTCATGCCGGATCCCAAACCAAGGTCCGTAGTAAAACCGTCTCATTGCAAGCTGAAGGTGGACGAAATGAAATTTGCAGACTAAACGGGACGGATGGTGGCGCAGGTCAAGTGTATCTGTAAGGCAATAAGGTCTATAGCATTTTGGGAGCTTGAACGGAGGATGGGATGGATCAATATTCTGCTAAAGATGGAGCTATCCACAAAGAAAGCAGGGATAATATGATGGTAGGTCGCGAGCGAGCCGGGTCACGAATTGCATTCTGATATCAGTGTGGGCTGCGCAGGCCCTATTGAGATGGAAACATTCAAAACATTGATGATCTGCATTACGAGTGGAAGGCGTCTGAATGCAGAATTCAAAGTAAGTAAGTGGTGGTTGCATAGGGCTAGACAGGATAAGTACTCCGATATCAGGAGGATGAGCTCGACAGGAAGACCCATCAAGCTTGCTGCATTTGGCATGTGGTCCTCCATTTTGTGACGGCGGCAAGCAACGGGGGAGATGGATGTAGGAGGGATGAACTCACCAGAACGGCTTCGTTGACAAAGGATGACGGTATAGAGGGAGGATGCCTCAGGCCTCAAGGGGATTCATTCTTCCTCTTTCGTGTTCGGCAACCATCCTTCCTCCGTCCACGTTCCCCATCCCATAACCATCCGACATGGCTGCTCAATCAAACCTGCACTACAAATGCGGAGCTGCAATACCTTTATTTGGCCCAGGGTGTCGACTTTTGCCATCGCACAGACGGTGCTACAAGCCACTCGGGGTTCCTCGAAAATAATGCTTCCCGCCAAGCCTACTTGAAAGTCCTGCGCAGGCCAGAGCAACAAACTCTGGAGCAATTGTATAAGCCACGTCGGATGAAAGTGGGTGGTGATCAGCCGGGTATAGAGAAGCAAGGTCTGTCTTTGAAAGGGAAGGTTGCAGTTTCTATGAAGAGCTACGTGCCATTAACGGGGAATCTCGAGATGTCTCGGGTCATATTACGAGTTCAGCCCTGGAAGAGGTTGAGCAGGAGCGAGAAGTTGCATTCGAGGTGGAAGAAGAAAGAGAGATCCAGCGCCCTCCAAGGATGACCGCGCTCGATTTCCCTGGGCTTAGCGCATCCTTATTGAGCCTCCTGACGACTGCCTGTGTTGATGATGCTGGTTTTGTCAAAGCTGCCACGGTACTGCAGGCCACGGAGCTTGCCGAAAAATACAACATCGAGGCCTTTTGCCTGCTACCTCAACTGTATGTGTCATCGGAGTTTACTCGGACGGTGAAGTTGAAGGCCGGCAAGAAGAATGACGGTTTTACGGTATTTTTTCCTCTAATTCCTTTTCAAGGTGCGATAAGTGTGGCTGGGCTAATGATGATCGTGCAATAGCGGCCTGTGAACTGGGTCTTTTTTCATACCGGGACGAGCACTGCGACCTACGAATCCTTGCTCGACAAATTGTACCTCACTCCTCGCAGCTTGTCAATATTCGACCATGACACTGCTCAATCTATGCGTCCCTGGAGCAAACGGCATCTCTCCTTCCTCCATGAATCGCTGGCCTTGAGGCGCCAAGGGCAGGATGTGTCATATACACCAATGGGTTACGTATGTCAGGAGTGGCGCACCGATCATCACCGACACTGGAGGTCGAGGGGCCAGTCCCACGGAGGACCATGCAGACAGTGATGGGGAATGGTACGAGAGCGATGATGAGCAGAACGACCTATTTGACGCGGACTATGCGGATAGTGAAAGAGGTGATGTAGCTTTGTGATGGGTTTGTACGTACAGTATGTTTTATTGGCCACAGGGCTTGCACAATCCATCTCTTATTTATATTGGTATCGCCTTTCCTTGGGGATGCTCGTGGAAGTCGCCCAAATGATCGCATCAGCCTCGGCCTAGACTCCTGGATTGGGCATGGATAGTCGGACAAGCGGACGACATGGAGCATCTCGTCTAGCGCCAGGAAAGCCACCGATAATCGGCCAACTGCCGTTCATGACGAGTGGATCGCCGTGAAACAACGTGAACCCTCCGCCAGCAGCAGACATAATGCCACTCGCATCTTATCAGATCCGAGCCGGGCGCAAATAAGCTTCCTGTCACACCCGGATCAACAAGGCTGTCGTGCGCCAAAGTACCAGAGCCAAAGTCCCACGCCCTGCAGGGATGTTGGCTGCGACTCTCCTCTTAATTTCCTCCTGCATGAATTAATTCCCTCTGGTGCGCTTTCCCCTCTCTTTGCGAGATTTTCATTTCTTTTGCCCTTTTATTGCTTCCCTTTCCATTCTGTTTCTTGTGCGTCTGCATTTCCTGTCCATACCTCCCTGCTGCATGGTCTTCCTCTCAGTCCTTAATTTTATTCTTATTCACCGGCCTTCTCCATGGCTGTTACCGATCTGATCCGTGGCCGCAGCAATACTCAGCTGGCCCTGAACGTCGCCGGCTCCAAATTCCACGAGGTCAACTATGACGTGAGCGTCTCGTGCCACAACAATGCCAGCCAGAACAGCATGGTCACTCTGAACCATGCCAAGGAGGAGTCGCAACGCCAGACACAGACCCAGAGCCCCAGCAGGGAGGTCACTCAGGGAGCTCGTATGGGGATCCAGAAGGCTGAGGCTGCAGCGCTGGCGTGGAGCAGAAAGACGGCTTATGGCACCTATGCATTGTAATTCTGCCTTCCTTGTTTATCATCCACCTATTTGACTAGTCTCACTGTCGCAGAATCTGGCTCAGTTTCTTTCTCCTCGCGCTGCAGTCCTCCATCAGTACCAACGTCATCCACAATGCCTACGCCTCGTTCGAAGCCGCGCCTGACATCAGCACTGCCAATATCCTGGCCAGCGTCATCAGCGGCGTCGTCAAGCTGCCGGTTGCGCGTCTGTTGAACATCTGGGGGCGCAGCGAAGGCTTCCTGGTCTTCATCGGAGTGTACCTGCTGGGTCTGGTTATCCTGGCCTCCTGCAACAACCCCACGGCCTACGCTGCGGGCTACGTGATCTACTGGGTGGGATACGATGCGATCTTCTTGATCTTGGATGTCTTCATGGCGGATACATCCGGGCTGCGCAACCGAGCTTTTGCGTTTGGCTTTGCGAGTACTCCTTTCATCTGCACTGCGTTTACAGGGCCCATCGCGGCACAGTCGTTCATCAAGTTGGCCTCGTGGCGCTGGGCGTACGGTACCTTTGCTATTGTTGCACCGTGTGTCTTTTTGCCACTGGCAGGAACCTTTAAGTTCTATCAACGCAAAGCAGAGAGGATGTATATCTACCGGCCGGAGCCCAGCGGGCGCTCCACGTTGCAGTCCATTGTGCATTACATTAAAGAGTTCGATGGTACGTTACTATCTGGCTTTTATGATCTGTTCATACTGACCCCGTTAGTGATCGGCGCAATTCTCCTCATGGCAGCGTTTATTCTCCTGCTGCTGCCCTTCAGTCTCACCACCACTGGAAACGCAGAATACAACAGCGCCACCTTCATCGCCATGATCGTCGTGGGATTCTGTCTCTTCTTCGTCTTCGCTGCCTGGGAACGCTTCTTTGCCCCTTACCACTTCATCCACTACCCGCTCCTCATGGACCGAACGGTCATCGGCGCCTGTTCCCTGGCCGCCCTGCTCTTCTTCAGCTACTACGCCTGGGAGCTGTACTTCTACAACTTTTGCATGGTGGTCTTCGACCTCAGCATCAGCATGGCCGGGTACATCGGGCAGATCTACAACGTCGGCTCGTGCTTCTGGTCCGTGGTCTTCGGCATCGTGGTCTACGTGACCAAGCAATTCAAGTACTCGTGCCTGGGCTTCGGCCTGCCTCTCATCATCCTGGGCGCAGGACTCATGATCCACTTCCGCACCCCCGAAAGCAGCGTCGGGTACATCGTGATGTGCCAGATCTTCATCGCCTTCGGGGGCGGCACCCTGGTCATCGGCCAGGACATGGCCGTCATGGCGGCGTCGGATCGCGAAGGCGTGCCCATGATGCTGTCGCTGATCGGCCTCACGTCCAGTCTAGGCGGTGCGGTCGGGTCGGCTGTCTCGGCGGCGATATTCACGAATACATTCCCGTCTGCCCTGCGCGATGCGCTCCCTGCACCGAACAAGGCCGACTATTGGGACATCTACGTCGGCGGATACGTCAAACAGCTCGAGCACCCCGTGGGTTCGGAGGTGCGCAACGCCATCATCCAGGCGTACGCCACGTACATGAAATACGGGTGCATCACGGCGGTCGCGATCATTGGGCTAGGGATCCCGGCCATCGGCGTGTGGAGGAATTACCGAGTGGACAGGGACCAGAATAAGGGGCAGATGATGTGATGAGCGACAGGGAGAGAGAGAGGGAGGGAGAGGGCATGTACAGGAGAGAGGAAAAGTCTTGATACCCCGAGGGCGACGTACTTTTGTTGGATAGCTATTGGATCTGGTTCTTATGAGGTAATTCAATACTACGTAGAGTCTTGATACGGACAGACGGATTCCTTCCTTCATTTCCTTTGCTGCCACTAGACTGGGATCAGGAAATAATGGGTTCTTGGACAGGCTCGTGCGACGGTCTGCGTTGCGATGGCTCCTGACGGCCCACACCAGCCATAAACAGACATAGTGCAGACTACAGACTACAGAGCAGTTCTCCAAGATTCCCTGTGGGACTTCCACTTGCATTCACTCCATTCATGCCATTCACTGTGGGAAATCTCCACCCTCGTGGCAGCTGTGGACGCGTCATGACGCAGCCCTAATCACTAGGGCAACCTCCGGCCGACGAGTGGAAACGCACGAGATCCACCAGGAAGTTCACGACTGGCGCCCCAAACACGCACTAAAAGTGCCCTGAGCAGGAAAGGATCGGCCGCGCGATAAGATTGATCGATTGATAAAATGCGAATGTCGGAAAAAAGGTGGGGAGCGCGACGGACGCTGGTGATCGTGTGCTTCTTTCTCCAGTCATAGTTCCCACCTAGGGGAGTCATCCAGTAACGGTGGCAAGTCAGCCACGTTTCGAAGGCCTCATATCCCCATTGATGATGACCCTGTCGCCTCTGCCCCGCGACCGCGACGACCTGTTTTTCCCGCGCCTCCGACCATGCAGGATCCTGCGCCAGGGCCGCGAGCGCACTTCCGCTACTCGTCCAGCTCGGGGTCCGTGGATTTGCCGTGGTTCTTGCATCTCGACCACGAGGATGAGATTGTCTACGAGGAGGTCGACGGCCAGAGTCAGAGTCAGGGTCATGGCAAGACCCAGCAGTCGGTCAAATTCGGCTCGTTGCCCGGCCTGGTCGAGCAATTGACGCGTCACGATCGCTTGGACTCGGCATTCAACGAGACGTTCCTGATGACGTTTAGCACGTTCATGGCGGCCCCGGAGCTGTTTGATATGTTGGTGCAGCGCTTCTATATCAGTCCGCCGGAGGAACTCGACGAGGTGGAGCTGCAGGAATGGATCCAGCATAAACAGCACGCGATTCGACTACGGGTCATCAATGTCTTGCGGAACTGGTTCGAACGGTTCTGGATGGAACCTGATACAGAGGAAACGAGATCTTTCTTGCGTCATGCCCAGGACCTGATTAAACACTCTCCAGAGATGATGGCCACGCCGACATCGTCGCACCTTCTCACCGTCGTGGAGCAGCGACTACAAGGCCATCAGCATACCAGACGACTCATTCGCACCCCTACATCCTCTGCGCCAGCTCCCATCCTCCCTAAGACCATGAAGAAGCTCAAACTCCTCGAACTCGACCCTCTCGAGTGTGCGCGCCAACTTACCGTCCTCGAATCCACCCTCCACAGCCGTATCAAACTCTCCGAGTGCCTAAACAAGGGATGGCAGCGACGAGGCCCCGATAACTCTGACCCTTCGACAGCAGTAAACGCCATGATCCTGCATGCAAACCAGCTGGCTAACTGGGTCGGCGAGACCATCCTCAACCAGAACAACATGAAGAAGCGCGTAGCGGTGATCAAATACTTTGTCACCGTGGCTGATGTAACCCCTCCCTTTGTTGCAAGTATAAGGTCCTTTTTGTCTGACCGTTTCAGGAATGCCGCGGCTTCAACAACTTCTCCACCTTGATGTCTATCATCTCCGGCCTGGGCTTGACCCCCGTCTACCGGCTCCGTTTCACCTGGAGCCAAGTCAGCCGACGCACGTCAGAGATTCTGATTTCGCTGCGCCAATTGATGAGCAGCTCGCGGAACTTCGCTACCTATCGCGAGACCCTACGCGGCGTTACACCTCCTTGCGTTCCTTTTCTCGGTAACTCCTCCTCCATCCACCCATACTTTACCTCTTCCCCCAACCTCATTACAATTCTAACCCAGGCCAAAAACAAAACAGGAGTCTACCTAACAGACCTAACCTTCCTCGAAGACGGCATTCCCAACACCACCCCAACAGGCTCCATCAACTTCACGAAGCGCCAAAAGACTGCCTCCGTACTGCACGACATCATGCAACACCAGACCACGCCGTACGCATTACACCCCGTGCCCGAACTCCAGGACTATCTGGTCTCAGCGATCCAGGCCTCCGCAGACGTGCAGGACATGTACGAGCGGAGTCTGGATCTGGAGCCGAGACAGCACGACGAGGAGGACGTGTTAGGGTCTACTGCTGGGGCCGGGTACGTGGCAACAGGAAGTCATATGAGTTCTGTGGTTATTGCGAGTATGGTGTTGAAGTAGATGCCCTTTTCTGCAGATTTACAGGATCTGCAGTTTACGTGGGCAAGGGTTGGAATTGAGACGCGTTACGAAGTTATGATTTAATTTGGACGGACGATGGATGGATGGATGGATGGATGGAACAACAGTGGCGATAAATGCTTGCTACCATACCCAGATAGTACATAATACATATTACACACATGAACGTATACCAGGTCTCCAGTGGATGAATTAATCTATTTAACTATTTCCCTGGACCAGTGTAGTAAGTGGCCAGTAGATCGATTCGACCGTTAGAGAAAGATCGTACTTTGGCTCTTTCACAAGATATCCACGACCCGGATTTCCGACGGACAAACGGCCCGACTCCGAGTAGGATTGCTAGTATACTAGGGTAAAGGACTAGGTAACGGACCCTTGCGGAAACGGTCTCCTAGTCTGCATTGGCGGGCATATTATAAGGGAATCAGGTTTTTAATGTATCATGTATCGTGGCAGGGAAGGCTGGGGTGCTTATCGTTGGTTTCCCTTTTTCTTTTTTGTTTTGGAGAATAAAACAGGTAAATACGTGTAAAACGTCACCATCGCGGAGGACTATCAGTGTGTTGAGGACAGATAATACTTTTCAGATAATTTGCATGTGATCTTCTTTTCTTCGAATGCAACTGAAGTGGGTAAATGCATGCAGTCTTTTAGTTCGAAAGGGGTCGGGCTTGATGTTAGCGCGTTCTGTCCAAATGTCTAGATTTATTCGCAAGGGCCTTGGCAAGGAGCCAGCCTAGAGTTAGGCATATGTTAGTTTATAGAGAATAGGTTTTTAGGTTGTGTATTTGAGGTTCGAAGGCATAATGGATAGGGACGCAGTATGGTTCCAGAGCGAGGACATGGACATACTGCACATCAATATTTCTCTAAGGATATGTACCTTTTCTTCGTTAAGCCCCAAGGAGATGTTCCGAGTGCCAACAGGGTAGGTCTTCCACGCTCTGATGCCATGAAAGACATTCGCCTGCAGTTTGCCCTCGCAGTTCTACCAACGGGGAAGTGAATACTTACCAATCCCCCCGTCTTTGGTTTGGCTCGAGCCTTATACGTCAGCCGGTCGATGGGAGAGAAATGTATAGTCGATACTCGTGTGTGTAAAGTCTTCCCCGATTTTGGCGGCTCTTTGCCTAGGGTGGTTGTTGGGGCAATAGAAGCAATGGCTTGGTTAGATTCAGATGCTCGGGCTTAACAGTTTTATTTGAAGCCCAGGAGAAGAAAAACGGCGAGGGGATTCTACCTTGGCGCAGAGGTTCAGGATTACCATCATATTATAGGGCTGGACGAGCCATTCCCAGAGACTGCGCCTATCGGGTCGGCGGAATAACGGAGAGTAACGGATCTAGTGCTTGAGAGAGGGGAATGCCTTCTGAGACGGCGAATGCTAGTCGGAGCATCGAGTCAGTTGTGTGATTTGGCTGGGAGGGGAGAGGTAAATGGTTGAGAATGGCCAAACGTACACGACGTATAAATAACAAAGCAGAAGCATGAATTATCCCATGGCTTCAATGGTACTACCAAGAAGATGGTTCCAGATAGCCGGACGCCCAGAGAATGCCAGATTAAGCTCTTTACGTATTAAATCCTCACTCGGGGTTTCATCAACAGAACGACGGGTTAGCAAATATCATCCAGACAGCGGTCCAAGAAGGCATTTCCAACCCTCAGTATTCAGTATCCACTCCAGCATCAACGCAATTCCAGATCCGGCGAAGAAATGCCATAAGGTACTCATTTTCTTTCAGGGAACCACTCGTTGAAGTACAGGAAAGCTCAGAAGTAGTAGATCAAGCCACTAATTGTGTAAGTGATGCTCTGTGTAACCAGATACTGGGCACTTGTATTTGCAAATCAGGCCTGGATGATGATGCTGGATAGCAAGATTATGTACCCTAGTGCGGCGAATGTCTTCCGGCGGTTGGGAAATCTACGGAGGATGGTATAGACAAGAGGATCAGTGCAACGCAACAAAGCCCGTGGTGGTTGGGTTGGGGCTCCGTATAACGGGACACGGATCTCATGCTAGCTGTTGTTTTTATTACAGAAGCCCAGGAGGGGCTGGCCAGTGAATGCCTCCTGACGCGGATGGCACTCCTGAAACAGCCCAAACGTAAAGCAAAATCCTGCACTCGACGCCCGAAACGTTGACCGGCAGGGGGAATGAACCCCAAGTCAAGGCTTCCAGGACCGCGCAAGTCGCCAGCGTGAACCGGACATCCCTGCCCCCGTTAGTTGGTGAAAGATCAGTGATCTTGTCGCTATGCATTGGCTAAAAGACGTCTGGGCCGTATCTGTATAAGCAGAATGAAGAGACAAGTACCTAGTGCGTGCCGGAAGAATGTCGAATGATTCGGCATCAACTGATTCACCATTTGGTATCCCAGATTTCCGTGATCCGATATAAATGATTAGTTGATCCTACGATGAAGTCATCGAGGGGGCAGTGTTGGTTATGTGACATTTAATATAAATATGGCCTCCTACCTCTATCTATTTGATAGTTTAGATAGACACAACAAGCAACCTTTTCTCCCATTTCTCACCGTCCATTTTCAATAGTATCAATCAACAAAAAATTGGTGTAATTTGTTAATTCTTCTGCTTAGTCAACTTCTTTATTAGTTAACTAACTAACTACATCAATTTCCCCTCATGGTTATGTTACTTATTGTTCTTCTTTCGCTATCGGGGGCCTCAAGGGAAAGATATACATATTGAAACTTTGGCAAAAACAACCTCAAACCTTTCCCTCATACTGCCAATTTTATGTAGGCTTTCCAAACCAAACTGTCTACAGTGATCCTAACTCAACAAGGCCTGCAAGAACCAACAATTCGCCGTGTGGCCGTTCTTGACTGCTTCCTGCTGAAGATGTTCAACATCTAATACTATCCTCATAAAAGGCATAGCGCAGGCCCAATACGAGGAGGGGGTTGCAAACTACCCGCACACTATCGTATTTTTAGAAACCAAAAGCGTCTAGGATTGCTACGTTGACTCAATTAGCTATGTGTCATTGCCCTCACACACCAGCAAGATACAGCCGAGTAGGTAGTCAATGCACCTCGCATACCATTGCTAATTGCAGCAGCCGACGATCTCTACCACTCATACTGGGCTGCAACCTGCAGAAGTCCAGACCAGACCAGGAATCGGGGAAACGAACGAATAACCATGCTCTGCACTTCCGAGTCTAGGAAGTGCTCGGATATGCAGGCCTCGAAACCTCCTTTATCCGCTGATTCAGCATGCAAACTGCGGAGTATGACAACCACCACGATGTAACTGGATAACACCCCACCGCACTAAACGATCGAGGGTACTATATATTCAACGTCGAGGAAGTGCAGGAGCAGGGAGAACTGGTATATTTGAAATTGTGTCTTCGGAAGGTCAGAATCTCTCGCAGACATGGCTCTTGTTCACAGCATTGTTGGAGAGTGGGCAACACGCTCTGTCACCTACCAGGTGGTTGAGGTTACAGCCATCGCGCTCATTACATTCGCTGTTTATAATTTTATTCATTCTCTCTATTGCCGCAGGTGGCACCCACTTTCCAAATTTCCTGGGGAACCCAAGGCAGCTACTTCCGGTGGATGGATCTACCGCGTTACAGCGCGCGGGTTTCCAGAGGAAGAGCTCGAGAAGCTGCACAAGAAGTACCGTATGTATACCTCAACGGCATCTTCCCACCTGAACTGTCCGTTAGGACTGATGTATCGCGCTGACTCTGACAACCTAGAGACTAACGTCCTTCGAATCGGTCCCAACGAGCTACATATCACCGATCCCCAGCAATACAAGGTCATCTACAATCAGGCCAAGCCATTTCCCAAAGAAGCTCGGTTCTACGAAGCCTTCAACACCCCGAATACCTTGTTCACTGAGATGGACGCAGGCCGACATAAAGAGCGGCGTCGACTATTGAATCCCATGTTCTCGCGGGCGGGCGTTTTCAAGCTGGAGCCGATGATCCATAGCAAAACGCAGCTAATGCTAGCAAAGATAAAGCGTCTCCAGAAGGAACATGAGATTAATGTCTACGATGCGTTCGGTAAGTTTGCTTTAGCTAGTATTAGTAAAGCGTAATAGCTGATTTCCCAAACAGATGCCTGACAACAGAAGTGATCATGGAATTTGCATTCGCCAGGTCGGCCAACATGTTAGAGGAGAGCCCAATAACATTCCATTCGTGGTACCTGGACGTCTTTGACGCGGTTGCCTTCAGCATTTGGAAGATGCAGGAGTTTCCTATCGTCCGCAAATCTCTGGGTTGGTTGCCGCTGGGGTTTATTGGACTCATGGACTCAAAAGTGATAAATGTGGCTAAAATCCTGAAGGTATGTTTCCTTCCATCTCAATCCGTTCTCATTGAAGGCTCACATGAAATCGGAATTAGTTCTCTGAAAGCTGTCTCCAACACTACATCACCCACGGCAAGGAGACCTCGCACCCCGTCGTCTTCGACAACCTTTCTTCTCTGCCGTATGAGCACAAGGTCACTGAATCACTGGCCATCCTAGTCGCAGGTTCAGACACCACAGCAGCTACCCTGACTACCGGGTTTCTTCACATTTTATCGAACCCTCAGATCCACAGACGACTCGCCAAGGCCTTACAAGATGCCGGTATGGACCCGAAAAACTACGATACGTTCCAGCTACTGGAACTGGAGAAGATAGATTATTTGGTAAGTCTAACTTCCTAGTCCGCGAAACAACGCTCACATCCTGTTCTTTCGATAAAGACCGCTTGTGTTAAAGAATCTCTTCGCATCGGAATCGCAGTGCCTGGACGGCTGCCTCGCATTGTTCCGAATGATCTCGCGCAGCCGCTGGTCGTGGATGGCCAAGTAATTCCACCGGGGTGAGTACAAGCAATCAACTAACCTGACGTCTCATTTCTCCAGTGCTAACAACCTCTGATAGACGGTGGTATCCATGTCCGCGTACTCAATGCACACAAACGAGGATATCTGGGGCCCTGATGCCCGAAAGTTCAATCCGGATCGCTGGCTGAGGCCTGAATCAAAAAGCCTCGAACAGTATCTGTGCACTTTCTCCAAGGGTGCAAGAATGTGTATTGGTCAAAAGTAAGTGACTTTGCTCAGGATTGTATTGTACCCTTTTCCCCACTGACTTACTTGGAAAAATAGTGTTGCATATGCGGAGATAACTATCGTCATGGCGTATCTGTTTCGGAGTTTTGATCTTCGGCTTCCGGACGGCTTTGTTCCTCCGGAGAGAAAGGATTTGTTTACTATGGAGTATTTGAAGCCTGGATTGCCTGTTCGCTTCTCCAGTGTTTGTTGAATGGAAATTCTGTGTCAAGCAACCATTAATGGAATTGTTGCGTCCGGAATTTTCAGGCGTGCGGCAGGTATGACTTCACTGTTTACACAATTATTCAACTTTGACAAAGGAGATCGGGCGAGGAAGAGAAGCGGGGAGACCACTGTGTGTAGCTCTGTGGGCATTGAAGTAGCAGCGAGTATTTATATGGACGAAACCAGTTTAATATTTCAATGCGATGTTTCAGATTATGAAAAGACGAAGGTGTAGATGTTGTGCTATTGATATCTATAACATTCGGGAGTGGATAATACGACCCGTGGAGTTCAATGCCCGTCTGCATATCGATTCCGCATAAATTACAGAATGAGTATATATGTACATCGCAATGGAATTGGGATGTGCCTCTCAGCAGAAATACAAACATCGAGAGCCCAGGGCTTTCACCACATAAAGTCATTATACTCTGTCAACGCAAACTTCTCTTGTCGGAACAGCCCACGGACAGCATCCCAGCCCCTTTCCAGCCGCACAATGGACAGATTTGCACGCCTAGAGAGTTCAATTTTTTCATGCGTGCACTCATGGCAATGAATAGCAGACTCTGCTGCCTCTACTCTGGTGGCGGTATGAGACAACGGCGTTGGGGATTCGGTCGATAGAATGCCACAGATTTCCAACCCGCGCCGAGGAGGTACAGTCAACCGGCCTCTTTTGAACACCATCCGAGTCACAGCAGATGCAAATACATCATTCCCGTGTCCTTCATTGTCAGAAGGCTCTGGTCTTTCCATTTTCTTGCTCTTGATTGAACCACCCCGCTGCATGACGTAGCGTCTGGGCAAGCCCTTGCTACTATCGACAAAATGCGAGACCATGTAAATCCACTTATCATCCCAGCTGGAAACTTTGGTCCAGACCTCGTATGGTTGGTACGGCTTGATTTCTCGGTGAAAGATGCACGCGATCGCGCCGACGATGAAGTTGCAACGTATCGAGTCTCTGTAGTTCAACAGGGTGGGCGCAAAAAGCAATCCGCTGAGATAAGCTCTCGAGACATCAAGATCAGTGATATACGTCGAATTTGACTTATGAAGGTTGAAGTCACATTAAGTCGGTGGAGATCGTGATTTAACAACTACCGGGAAAAAGATATGGTGTTGCTTAAGCGCACGGCCTGATCTTCTGCGCGAGAGGTAGCCCATGGCGAGGGCGCTGAAAAATCGAATCTGAGAAGTCAGTGGCATTTCCTGGCAGAAAGAAAAAGTAATTTGAAACTTACATACCACATGAAATGTAGATTCTTGAGACTAAGCCCTAGCATCAGACCCAGGCACCATAGCCAGAGACTCATCGCGACACCAGACGCCATGACCGGGGTTAACGGATTGCAACGGTATGTAGGTTGCTATAGCTGCTAAAGTTGTTGACAAACTCAGGTATTTGCCCCATCCCGTCGTTCTAGGATTTTTACTCATGCCGAGGTGGCGATCGACTATACTTTAGACTGTATAGAGGCCATTTCCGCGGCACTGAAGATACCCACTTGGTAGCCGCGGGAACTCCAGCTGAAGTAGATTTCTGAACAGACAAAGATAACTTAAATGAATCAAGGACAGCCATGAATCAATGCCCCAAAACCACAACTTTGAAGCCTTTTCATTCCCCATCACCAATCAGAGCAACCCTGTTAAGCTATGGCTGAAGAAGATCTTGTTCGCCTTGACATCAACGGCATCTTTGCGGTTATCACCCTGAACAACCCAGCCAAATTCAATGCCTTGACGCAGAGTCTGTATTACCGCCTTGGAAGCCTGCTTCGAGAGGCTGAAGAAAACCCGGACGTCTACGTGACTGTCTTGATTGGCGAAGGCCCCTTGTTCTCTGCGTAAGTTCTCTTCCTGGTGGCGCGAACGGTGAGCTGGAAGTAGCGAAGAAATACTGATGCAGATTCAAGCGGAGCTGATCTTAAAGGGAAACCCCCATCGATGGAGGAGATCCTATCTCGCCCTTACTGGCTTCCCAAGTTGGTCAACAACAACGTGGACGTGGCGCGGGCGTTCTACAGCCATTCAAAGATTCTGGTCACTGCATTGAACGGGCCTGTTATTGGGCTTTCGGCAGCCTTGGTCTCTCACTCGGATTTTATCTACGCGGTATCCGACGCATATCTGATGACTCCTTTCACATCTCTCGGTCTCGTTGCCGAGGGCGGCTCCAGCGTCGCGTTCATGCAGCGAATGGGTCAAGGTAAGGCCAACGAGGCACTCCTTCTGGGCAGGAAAATGCCTGTCAGTGAGCTGGCTCAGGTAGGCTTTGTGAACAAGGTCTTCGAGGACAAAGTCAACTTTCGGGAACAGGTGATGGACTACCTGCAGCAGACATTCGGCGATCATCTAGTGAAGTCGAGTCTTCTGGGGACAAAAGCTCTCATGCGTCGTCGCTTGGTTAGGGAGCAGGACGAGCAAGCACCGCTCGAAATGTTCGGTGGCCTCGACCGTTTCAGCCAGGGCATCCCGCAGGCTAAGATGAGCGAGGCTCTGTCCAAGAGCAAGACATCTCGACTTTGAATTTGTTGATGATTGTGGCCGGCACGGTATGATACGGCTAAGCTAGTGCAAATCAGCGCTTGGTTTGCAGACCTGCGTTTGCACTGTGTCTTGTTTGTAGCCTCAAGCTGTGTTCTTGTCTTTATAATATTTACCTCTCTGTACAAGCTCTTGAAATGCCTTCTCTGTTCTAAGTGTAAACTCCTAGAGCTTCAGTGTCTAGAGCTATAGATTTAGAAGGCCAATGGCAGTTTTTGACAATTTTGTCAGCCTGAAATATGTTCGCAGCTTCGTCATTTTGCCAGGGATTTGAAAAGTCCAATATTCAAAGTTCCTACTTCCACGCGCTAGGCGTCATATGTAAAATGTGTAAAATGCAGCAAGTGCGATAGAATTCAACGGCCAGTTAGAAGTATAACCCTACCAACCATCATGATTAGGTAGGAGGCCGAATGAGTGCCTGGCACAATTCGCATGAATGGGCCTGAAACGGTATTCATCTGATTCGACTCAGACCGCGGCAGTCGTTGTATTAGTCAAATCTAATACCCACCTAGTATCTATAGCCAGAGGTTCACATTCTATACTGACCCCCGAGGTTTCTCCGTTGCCGAGGCCCAGCATTGTCGAAAGTGCTTCTTATCCGCGGCAACCTTCCGATGTACTGAATTCATTTGTAGAATGCCCAATTCTCCAATGCAGAGCCGGCGGAATTATACTAGAGCGCGACCGCCCAGGAGACGAGCACCCGTGGCCTGCGAGTCCTGCCACGGCCGGAAAGTAAGGTGCAGCCTCCCACAAACGGGCCAGCCGTGCGCCAACTGCTCCTTGGATGATGTCCCATGTGTGCCGCGGGAGAACAGAAGATTGAAGTAAGTGACCTGTCATGTCAACCTGAGCCCGAAGAACTTCCTCGGCAAGCACGCTAACGCGCTGCCGTGGCAGTCTTGGAGCAAAGTCGTCGTCTTACAATCGTAGCACGGTCTCTTCGACCTCGAGTGGCAGTCCCGTGGCACACAATCCGCCGTTGCAAGATCACAGCTTTTCACCAGGTCCCAATCACGTCGTTGCGTCCGAAGACCTATCTGTGCCCACCGCTCCGTCGGTGGAAGATGCTGGAGATGGAGATGGCACCAAATCACCGTACCATCCGTTCAACGAGCATTTCGGCCATCATAATGGAGGCAGTCCGGACACATCACAACCAGATGGAGATGGGGCAGATAATGGCTATTCCCCATATACGGTGAGAATCCGATATCTAGCCGGGATTGGCAATCCTGGCGCCAACTGCCAGTCCGCTGCTACTATGCTGATTCGATCATATAGGCGACCCTCGAGGCGTTGGCCTGGTAGTCGACATCTGCGAACCGGAGCCTAGGGAGAAGAGCGGTCACTTCCTAGTTCCACGCATCAGCCCAACACACCTAGACCAGGGGACGATCGATTACCTGCGCTATAAGGGTGTTTTTGACTTACCCAGTCCTGCTGTCTGTGACATGATCATACGGACATACTTCCACTACGTGCATCCTTTTTTTCCCGTTGTCGATACTTGTTCGTTCCTCGATGCGTTTGCGAATGCACGCAACGAACTCAGTCTGCATCTCCTATGGAGCATGTTTCTAGCTGCTGCTAATGTATGAGTCTCGTTGGTTCATTCACTCCACTCACTGTCCCTCATTGGGTATCCTAACGTAAAATATAGTTCGCGGATGACAGTACCTTACGAGCCGGCAACTTTGGGTCTCGAAAAGCGATGAAGCATACGATGTATATGCGAGCGAAGGTTCGGTCTGGCAAGATAAGACACATCTGAATAAAAGACATTATCTAACGAAACCCATTCATCTAGGCTCTTTACGACACGGAGTACGAACGAAGGAAGATCACTCTCATCCAGGCCGTACTTCTGATGGGCTTCTGGTATTCAGACACAGAAGACAGGACCGGATCATGGCATTGGAACGGGGTTGCCATCGGGCTATGCCAAACGATAGGGCTACATCGACAGCCCGATAGCAGTCGAAAACACCGTAAAGCCATCTCCACGAGTGACATTAGACTATGGCGGCAGATCTGGTGGAGCTGCTTTTACCGTGAAGCATGGTTCTCTGGAGGCATGGGTCGGCCTATGCGCATTAATCTAGCGGACTGCAGTACCCCGATGCCAGACCACAATGACTCTAGTAGCCTCCTCGCAGGAATTCCAGAGAGCGTTCGGCAAAAATACCTTCCTGAAGGCATGAAGGACTTGGGGTTACTGTGGAAGGAGCTATTGGCACTTACAGTGTCATTAGCAAAAATTCTATCATGGCAAAACCAAGCGGAGCGGATTCCACCCAGTAGGAGTGAAATCCAGCACATGGACGATGGCATCCAGCAATGTTATGTTCGCAAAGACCAGGCCATAGCGAACCGACAAAGCCATGTTGTCTCCTTACACGTCTACCACCTTGAGCTATATCTAGAGTAAGAAAACTTCCGGCTTTTCTCCTTAGTTGTGGATGGCCTGACCGTATGTAGATGCGTTATCCTGATACTATACCGGCCGTTTATCTTTGATAAACCAGAGATACCTTGCGATGTCGCCGATGAATGGACATCCACTGTGGTGCGCAGGACCAAAGACGCCGCGACCAACGCCAACAAGATCCTGGGCAACATGATCAGCGCTGATATGATTAGCAGCACCCAAGCGATGGTGTATGTGCCTGTCCGAAATACAAACCACATCCAAACATAGGATGCTAACTAAGTACCGGCAGCTGCATTGCATTGGTTCCGGCATTGCAAATCCATCTCTTGGACACGACCTCTGAAAAACCGCTGGTGCAACGAATGGGCCGCCACAACCTCCAGTTCGGCATGATGGTTCTGGATGAGCTCAAAACCGTGTATTTTGGCGCCGAGATCCTGTCCAGGATGTTTACCAAGGCGGAAAGGCAGATATGCAATCGGATGCGTGCTCCCACCACACTTCCTGGGAGTAGGGGACATGCACTCGACACCTCGCTGGATTCCACGATCGGCTCAACTCCAGAAGTCCCGGCCAATTGCCAGCAGGACGACATGGAGATATTGGATATCTTCTCAACGATGCTGAGTCCCTTTGCCCCGTTAACAACCGATGGATTATTCGACAATGACAGGTATGTTTACACTCGGTTGTGAATGTCTTTTGTTTATCTGACCCTCTATATGGCGATTTCTTTTAACGAAATGTGATTTCGGTTTCGAGTTACTAATTGTCTCTTCTCTTCTTATGTGTGGCAGGCTATTTGCTTTCGAGTCCGACATCACGCTCGGGTAACTGATTTTCCTTGAGTCTGAATCCTCTGCAGATGCATAACTGGAGAGCTACGAAAAATCGAGCCTGCTTGAGTCGGGAAGTCTTGCTCGTGAGGCTTCTGTGCCGTTGGAGCCGAAATGACAATTTCCGCGGAATTCCGCCTCGGACCGACAGCACGCCGTAGTCGGCATCGCGTGTTACCTAGGGCTATGAGAATATCTGGATGGTGAAGGAGACTGAGAATCTGAGAGAACTATAGGAGTGCATCTTCGACTCCCCTGGAAGGAATATGTGTGTGATCCTATTTACATGTTTATTAGTGGCCATGTTGGGGAGTGGTTGGAATCAAGCAGGAAATCCTCTTTACCAAGATCCCATGCTTTGACGTAAACAGTAACGAGCAGAACTTACCACAATGGTTGCGATAATCCTTGCAGGCCCATCGTCTCAAAGTCCGGGTCAATAATATGGAAGCGGAGAAAATGAGACATTGTTACGAGTCCAAAGTCTCATGCCCTTCGAGACATATTCCGAGTACACCGCTCATCAGCACGTCTCCTAAAAATATACCTCGTAGTACTCCGTATACGTCCGCTATGCCGATTCGAGAAATAAGCAAACAATGCATGTCAGCATGCAAGCTTCCGCTGTGGCGAATCTCTCCGCCAAGGCAACCCGTCGTTGGCAGACAAGGCTGGCTGTGTCACAACTGGGTCGCTCGGGATACCCAAAACCCGACGCGGGAGGAGAATGAGCCAAGTCAGGCTCTAGGATATGACATCAGACGATTGGCGTGGCAGAAATATGGGGAGTTGGTCTCAACGGGTGGCCTTATAGATGCATGTTCCCATTCCATGCGGGCGTCGGTTATTTATTTTCGGGCTCGGCTGGTGAGAAAGTATATACTCCGTCGACACCTCGGAGGAGGGGGTTGTGGGGTGATGGACTGGACTCTTCCGGAAAATGTACAGTACCATCTGAGACAGGCGGGAACGGACACAAAAGCGACAAAAATAGAATGTTCCTTTCGTGTACACTGTACAGAGTACAGCTGTAAGCGGAGCCTGCGCTGTGCATGCAGGTTCTCACGGAAAGAGTTGCCTTCTCAGTTTCTCGCCTAGAACTGTAGTTAATTAAAACTGTCTGTTGTCAGGTTTCTCGTTCAAATGCTTGTGATGACAGTCTGACTTCATGATCGCTGCTCTAGCTTAGGCCCGAATCCTAGGGGCTTGGGCGTCGATCATTACCAGGGTGATCGCCCGAGTTAACGTCCACGCCGGACTGAACTAGTATTGCCTCTCGTAGAGAAAACGGCCGACAGGACACAGTAGTGACAGACGAGGTTACACCACTGTCCGATACTTGTGAAGTGGATCGGGGATCTTGGCAGACGGCCTGACCAACATGTGGGGTGTTGCCTATGAATAGATCGGAGTCCGGAGTGGGCAGTGGAAGAGGCAGAACGAGATGGAAAGAGAGAGAGAGTGTGAAGTGAAACTGTATACGAAGAGGATGTCTGAGTCTCGCCTAATGGGAAGCGGCGGAAGTGCCTAAGGCTGCGTGTCTCAGGTGACTCGGAGCCTCCCCGCATTCGCATCACCCGACGACTTCTGCTTCTTGTCTCACTCATGCCCGTGTCTCTGTGGGCTGCCATTGCCCCGGTTTCACATCGATGGGTCTGGGTGGACCTGCTGCCGCCGATCCCTGTGCTATTCCAAGGATCATGGAGGCCCTCGATTCGGAGCATCCCGATAAGTCCCAGAACCACCGTACTGTTGTGTATACTGCACCTTGGTGACAATGCAGCAGTCAACCCATGCCAATGAGACAATGAGGCTTTTTCGATTTATCCGGTCATCCATGGTATCGTCACCGCTTCGGTTGAACCGTGGGAAATATCTATATAAACCCCATGGTCATCGCCAGAATCTCCTTCTCATCCATCATCTCACAGTCAATCAATCCATCAATCCATCAATCCACATCCTCTCCATCTTCAACCAAACAACCAAAACTTCTCCTCCAATCTCTCCATTTGCCTCATTCCAACTCTCAAAATGAAGTTCCTCACTTCCACCATCGCCCTCCTCTCCCTCTGCCTTGCTCCGGCGCTCGCTGCCCCCGCCGAAGCCCCCGCCGACGCCAGCACCGCCGCCGCCTCCGTGTCCGTCTCCTACGACACCAAGTACGACGTGGCCGGCAGCTCCCTGACCACCGTCGCCTGCTCGGACGGCGTCAACGGGCTCATCTCTCAGGGCTACTCGACCTTCGGCTCGCTGCCCAAGTTCCCGCTCGTCGGCGGCGCCCCGACCATCCCCGGCTGGAACAGCCCCAACTGCGGAAACTGCTACAGCCTGCACTACAAGGCCGGCAAGGTCGACAAGACCATCTACGTCACCGCTATCGACGCCGCGCCCGGCGGCTTCAACCTCGGCCTCCAGGCCATGAACCAGCTGACCAACGGCCTTGCGGAGCAGCTCGGTCGCGTCCAGGCCACTTATGAGCTGGCTGATCCCTCGAAGTGTGGATTCTAGTTGTGCTATGCAGAGCACGGAACCGTGTGTCCGACATGAATGGTGGGAGATGATCGGAGAGGGTCGGGTCGGTTGTGCAACGCATCGAGTTCACAAGAACGACTTAATGGTTTAATTGCTTGGATTTCGGTTTCTCTTCAAATGTCTATTTTCAGCGCCATTCCTTATGATTTAATCTTCCATGAGAATAGTATAATTGAACATTTATCATTGACATAACATGCTTTGTGGTGAAAGGGGAGATGGTATCTATCTGTCTCGTTACTATACAGTCTATTTATATATGCCAAGAACTATATAACTTCAGCCCACCACGTTCAACATCTCGGCCACACGACCGAACTTCGACCGCACCTTGCCCAGCGCCTGTCCGCGATGGCGTTCCGCCGCGTCGATGCGCTGCCAATCCTGCCAGGAAGTGGCCTGCAAGCCTCGCTTTCGGACCTCGGGGCGGACACCCTCCCAGCCAAGACCGGTGCTCTGGCCCGGGGAGTTCAGCAAGGACGCTTGGCTCTGGCTGGCCAGATCCGCTGCGATGGCGTCCGCGGTGCTAAACGCGTCGGACATCGTGGTCGCAATGACGCCTGTCGGGCCGCGCTTGACCCACCCGGCGCAGTACAGACCCGGCAGATGCGAGATCAGCGATCCATCCGGCAGCTCTTCGTTGTCGCCGGTATTCTTCGGGCTAGTGGCTCGTCCGAACCCGTCGTTGGGAATCACGCCCCGGTTCGTATCGAATTTGATCCCAAGAGAGTCAAGTCCGCTCAAGGGGAGTGATTTGTAGCCGACGCTTCGGAAGAAGAGATTGGCTGGGATGTTGACCTGCGCCCGGTTACCGCCGGACAGATATTTGGGGCTGACTTTGGCGCTGGGCGAATGTGGATCCGTCGGATCAAGTTGGTTGCGAGAGAACTTGACATGAGACAGGCGGTAGGGGTGGACTGGAGACCAGTTCAGACATTCCGGCGAGAGCAGGAAATCCAGGGACCACGACTTCGAACTGCTCGCAGGATCATTAGTCGATCCCTTCGCTAGCAGCTGCACGAGCCGTTTCTGGGCCCGGGGGAGAGCCGCCATCACATCGTCCGGCGGGAAGAGGTCTCGTGGAATCGGGTCAAAGGAGACGCCCGGGAGCTGCAGCAGTTCCCGCAATTCCTTGATCGTGAAAGCAGCCTGCAACGCATGTTAGGTTAGGCCTCGGAGGACTGCGACTCGGCGAAGAAAAACGACTCATCACGTACCTGCAATGGCCCTCGCCGACCGACCACTCGCACCCGGTTGACCCTGCTGCGCGAGAGTTCCTCCAGCGCATAGTCGGCAATGTCGGTCCTGCGTAACGCATCGACGTCCGACAGCAGGATTCTAGCGACATCCAAAGCCACATTGCCCTGTCCCACTATGACCGCATTCTCTCCCGTGGTCAGATCGGGCGCAAGGTCCCGATGCTCGGGCAGTCCATTATACCAGCCGACGAACTCCCGAGCGGAGTAGACGTTGCGAGTTGCTTTCTCTCCGGGGATCCCTAGATCTTTGTCCTTGGGGGCTCCGTAAGAGAACAAGATCGCGTCGTAGTGCGGCTTCAGCATCTGAAGAGGGAGGTCTTCGCCCAATTCCAGATTGCCGATGAAATTGAATCGCGGCGACTCTGCTACCTCGGTGAATTTCTCTTCACAATTCTATAGAACGTGGAGTATGAGTCAGAGAGCGACGCAAACAGCGGTAGGACGATCGCATACCTTGACCTCCGGATGATCCGGCGCGACTCCGTATCTCACCAGACCAAACGGCACGGGCAGCTTCTCATACATGTCCACTACGGCATTGTCGACCTTGCCCAGCAGCCTGTACGCCGCATAAAAACCCGCCGGCCCAGACCCCACGATGGCCACGCGATATGGCCGATCAGACTGCACGGCATGGCTGTTGTGGCGTCGCTGCCAGTTCAACAGCGGGACGGTTCGTCCAGACGGGCGACGGACAGGGCGCAGTGCCTGGGCCGAGCATTGAGCGCAGACATAGCGCGTACGCGGGACATTCATGGTGCGGACAGAGACAAGAAGGATGGCGGAGGAACGAAGATCGGAGGAACCGGGAGAATGACGGAGGGCACGTGACCTTATCGCTCGCGTTGCCGCGCCGACAATCGGCTTGTTTTGCCTCTCCGTTCCTGCGACATTCCTCGTTCCACGGTTCGTCCACATTCTGACAGTCTGCCTCCCCAGCATTCCATTCCGTCTTTGATCTCGTGGGGGTGGATGCTTCGGTAGGCTCAAGCTCAAGCTCAAGCTCCAGCTCAAGCTCGATTGAAGCTTCATTCACCATCATGGGCGGATCTTCGCCTCCATTCCTTTACGGCTCTCCTTCGGCCTACAGCTTCCATGGCCCGACCGATCATCCTTTCAATCCCAAGGCTGTGACCCAGGCGAGGTGGACTCGTCCCAAGCCAAAGGCGCAGCCCAAAGGGCCTTTGGTCAACTTCAACAGGCATCCCGATTCGGTGCGTCTTCACTCGTGCATTTGTCGGAAAATATTTTACGCTGACAAGTGTTTTTGTTCCGAAAGTATAACAATATCCCCGATGGCACGTCTCGGTGGACACCGATGAGTCGCAAGACAAAGCCCAGAGTGATCCTTACTCGAAAGATACAACTAGGACTGCGCGTGTTCACACTGCTGGGAGCGCTGGGGTCTCTGTTCTGCGCCATTGTCATCAAGAATGCGGCTGTCAGTGTTATATGGATTGTTCGTGTCGGGGTAAGTCATTGGAACTTGTTATGAAGGGAAACAAGCGCTAAGCTCGTGAAGCCTGCGGTAGCGATCTTGCACACGCTCTACGCCATCTACCATCTTTGTCGCTCCGCAATCCACAGACCCGCGGGCTCCCAGGCCAGCTACATGGTTTTCGCTTCAACCCTGGACCTCGGGCTCGTTCCTTTCTATGTCTTTACCGCATTCCTCGCATACAAACAGTACACCGAGAATGCGTACAAGTGGACGACCATGCTCAGCTCGGATTTCGATATCACAACGAAGATTTCTGAGGTCACATTCCTGCTCAGTGTTATCAACGGCGGCTTCCATCTCATCTCCTTGGGCATTTCAATCTATCTCGCGACCATCTTCCGGAAAATCACCAAGCTGCCCCCTGATATGAACCCCATGGAGGACCACCTGACTGCCCGTCCGCATAAGCGCACCAAGTCCGAACTCGCCGAAAAGCATGCCAGTCAAACCACCTTGGACTCCGCGATGTCCGAGGACCCGTTGATGGGCCCTCCCCGAAAGATGGCGTTCATGCACACGAGAGGTCAGTCGTCCGAAGGTGGTTCAAGCAGGTTTTCACACGATATGACGGAGAAGAGACATTCTCATGCTTCCCACACTTCGAATCGCTTGTCTCGCGTTGAATCGCCTATGCCGCCTATGCCGTTCGAGAACCATGCAAATCCCACGGATTACATGGCGGATCGAGTCCCGGACCACAACCCCGACATTATCACACAACCCACCTCGACTGTGCCCCATGGAGCTCCAGTGCGCGAGCCGTCTCCCGACTTCCCGAGCCGTTCCCAGTGTGTGAGCCCTGCATCGGGCAACTGGGTCGCATATTCCGATCGGTCTCCGTCCCCGGTAGACGTGGTTGAGAACGAGAACCACGCCGCCCCGGCGCCTCGAGATCCGTCCTCTGTTTACAGTAGAGGGACTGCCTCAGGTGGCTCGAACCGTGGAGTCATGGACTGGATGAGCCCTGGACAGCGTCACGAGACCATTCAAGAAGACACGCACGGAGAATACGAATCGCTCCCCGTTCACGAATACTACGGCCACGACGGCTACGACGATGACATGCGGCAGCCGGCTCGATTTTACGGTACCACCGAGCAAGATATCGGGGACCACAACATCCAAATATTCCAGGACCACGTCGACCAGCACGACGACCTTTACGACGACCATCCTACGGACGACCTTCGTGTCAACCCTCTGGCCTTAAACCCGCCTACTCCGCAACCCATCCTGGATGAAACCCACGACCACCCGCACAATGTGTCAGCTCGCATGGCTCTCACCGACATCCCCAACCTATCCCCTACACCCCCGGTCTCCGCCGCCCGCGCGCCAAATGTTCCTGAGAAGAACGGCCGCTTCTACGGCGACCTCAACGAGAACAACACCTTCGGGCTGAACATCCCACGCAACGTCAGCGACCACAAACACGCTCCGGTCTCCCCCTCCTCTTCTCACGGCCTATGGGGCAAGAAGACCAAGAGCCCAAAGAAGTCCGGTAAGGCAAACGCCTACGGCGCTCTCAAGCAACACGACGACGAAACCGACCCCGTTCCCGACCACCTCGCCACGTCCGACAGCGACCGCAAAGGCCGCGTCATCAGCAACTCCGGCGCCGACTTTGGCCGTCGCGTCGGCCAGGCTGGCGCCTCGCTGTCCTACGGCAACTATATCGCGGGTCTAGGCGTGGGTCGAAGACGCGACGTCAGCGGGAAAATGGCCGAAGAGGGACGCGGCGGCGTCGCGAAGTCGAATAACGACGCTTCGACGCCGCGAGCTGCCGGATGGGCTCGGTTCGCTGGACTGTAATCGATTTGGAAAAGAGGAAATGCATCTGGCGAAGGGCTCACGATTTGATTGATATAATGCTTTTTGATGGATTGATGGATTATGCTGGACTATTATGTTGGCTTCTTGTAACGATTGTTTGATGTATGGCTTGGTTTTCTTATTTCATTTGATTTTTGTGATACTCCCTCCCCTTGTTTATTTGTCTGATGTTGATGTATGGTTGTATGTAGTACAAATATGTTCTTGACTTTACATGCCAAGATAAGTATACCAATCAAATACGTACTTCCAGTCGTACTTTCTATGAAGTTTAGTATAGCGGACAAGTGTAGTAGGATAAACTAGAGATAGTAGAGGGGCTTGCCAGGGGTTAACAAACTACTAGAGACAAAAAAGTGTTCCTCACCTGCGACACTGTCTTGTTAGACAAGAACGTAACTTGGCGTCTCAGTCTGCTTGACTGCATCAACCGCGGAGACCGTTTCCTGCGACTCTTCGCTCGCTCTTCTGATGCCTGAAGCACCCGCTAGTCCAGTGCGATCGAGTGGGTGACTGTCGAATTCGGCGGCAGGTCCTTAATAATGAACATGCAGTAGCAAAGATGTGTAGTATAGATGGTTTCAAGGGGGCCGCGGCTGGGCCAAGACAACACCCCTAGTAATATTGTTAGTGGGTTCTCTGCAACTAGACTAGTCCCTTATAATCCAGACAGGGTGTTCAGTCAGTTGCACATTCAACTCGTGAGTCGAGACCCCTCAAGCACCACCTAGTCGATTAACGAATTCAGCTCCCACGCCCTATACAACACGGCCCTCATATTTGGCCCACGGGCAATTGGACTAGATGTGGCCAGAGCTGAGAGGCCGACGCAGCCCCATAAGCGGCGACTCCTACCACATTGGCGGATCTGTTAAAGACGCCGGATGGGTGAAGACGAACCGATAATCCGATATGGAGTTTTTCGATTGCCCATTCACAGGTACATAAGCTGCTATACGTAATAGAGCGTCTATAGGCTGAATTGGAGTTAGCTTAAACCTACCCAGTTAATCAAGCCTCTTAATCGTCCCGCAATCTACGCGTAGTGGAAGTCCCCGGTGAGGTGCGCCGATGTACTCTGAGTACTCGCTCCGTTATGTAGAAAAGGTCATTCTGCAGGGCATGTGAAGATCGTCCCATGTGAATAGCAAGAAGGGCTACTCTGTATAGTTACAGTTGCCCGGAGTGCTACCGTTGTCGCTATGTATTGTTGTTAGATAGATTTTGTCTATATAGCGAAGCACGTAGAGTAGTTAGTATAGATCTATACATTCAACTGCTACTCCGCATGCCTCGAGTTACCTATCCAAATCAGAAGTAAGGATATTCACCGCGGATTATTCCCTAAATCGAGTGGAACTTTCCTATTTGTACACATCACACTTCTAATACACATAATCATTTTGGAGGAAACGCTTGATTTAGCAATAATACGCCCCAGAATCAATCAGCTTCACCTATTTCAGATTGGGATTGGAATGATTCCAATGTTGTAAAACATCTCCAATACATTCGAGCCGTCGTTTCTTTTCTAGCCTTTGGTCCCTGCAGCCTCCGTACTATTTATTACCCTAAAGGTATTTCGTTCACCTCGCATCTTTGTCTCAACTTCACTTCCTACTCTCCTCCACTTCGTCCTCACCACCCACCACAATGTTGACCACTACCTCTACCGCAACTACCTCACCTTCCTGTCCCATCCATGCCCATTCCCATCCCAATATCACCGACGCACTCTGCGGCGCCCGGATCCAGGGCAACATCCTCGCGGTCTTCGACTCGTGCTGCAGGGGTGACAAGCCCGTGAAGTACCACAACGACTGCGCCATCTACTGCCTGGCGCAGGGTCAGACCGTTGGCGACCTCGGAAGCTGCCTCACGCAAAAGGTCCCCAACCACTGGATCACTTGCAACAAGCCCGACAACGCCACTGCCACCAAGGCCGCGACCACACCAAGGCCCCCAGCGCCAGCACCTCTAGCAGCGCTCCTACTCATACGAATGCCGCTGTCCTCAACCAGCCTGTCTCCAAAACCGGCCTCGGTGTGCTCTCCATGCTGTTCTGCTCCGCTCTCATGGGAGCTGTGGCTTAAATAGGTGACTGTGACGCTGCTGTGAAGATACGGGTTAACTTGGAGAAGATTGAACCCATAAATTGGATTAGGGTTGGCTTTCTGGCAGCTCAGTTCGGACGGAACAATATGGCCCTTATGTTAACGCCTCGTGCTCTGTCATGAGGTCTCGCAATTCGACAGGAAATCCATATCCTTACAAAATCCTTTTGCTTTCTCGGCGATTTCGTAGCCACATCCGATGGAATACAGTCTATTGTTCTGTTAATTTGACTTTTCCCGCGCTGATCAATGACTGAAAGCCCCCTTCGGACTTTGACCATGTAGACCAAATCACCTTTTCCCTGCCCCTCTTGCCCGAGAGGATAGATATAAGACATATTTTAATCCCATTCCGTTTTATGCCCAGCCCGTGGTCTAGTGGGCAGGAATCACCACGTGGCTCGTTGGGGAAAAGCTTTTCTGCTCCGCTACTGCTCTACACAGGAAAGGCTTTCCTTGGACCATCCATGATCGAAGCTAGCATTCAATGGACTGTGAGGTACATGTGCCAATGGCAACGTAGACTTACAATGGTATATAACTTTGCAACTTATATAGCATCGCTCGTTGCAAGAGCGGTAATGAAAGAGATTCGATGCTCCGAAAACAGAGATGAAAAAATGCCCCAAGCACCTCAGGCCTCATATATGGCCCTGGAATGGATTCCGGCCACCTGCCATTGTCTGTAGTGGGATATATACTGGAAAGCAGTTCCGGCATGGTATCTCTCGGTCACAACGGATCTACTCCCGGCAACCAAGGCCAGATCTTCAGCCAGGTTTGCGAGCTCTAGTATATAGTAGCCGACTTGAAGGAACACCGGTGGAAGATCTCCAACACTCCTCCATGTCGGGATGAAGACGACTTTCTCACGAGGAGCTGGAAAACAGAGGATGAGCGTAAAGTGGGCGGCCTCGAATCGGAGACTCGGGGGGCTCGATACCGAATGCCGAGATCACCGAACAATGTCAGTCTCCATGTCTGTCAGTTAGCATGGTAGGAAAACCGAAGGTAGAAGCCCTATATGATTTGCCGGTGATTTCTTATTACCTTCTCCGCGATTGACCAAGTGCAGTGACAGGATGTCCCAATATGCCTTATCCATCAATGCTACAGACGTGGGCAGGTTAATTATTACACTCTGACGCATGAATTAGCTACCTTGCGTAGGATTTCTTGATTTGGGATTCAAATATTGCACTACAAGCCAGGAAAGTTTCATCCCTTTCAGTGAACCTCTCCTACCTTCATCTCGATTGGCTACAACACCATGGTGTGTCAGGCTCTCCCATCACCCCCACCCTCCAATAGGTTTCAAAACAAGAGTTTCTTTTAATTAAATAATATTGCACTAAAATAATCCAGTGTCTAGTCCCGGAAATATCGGTCTCATGTCTCCCACAAGGTCCTTATCGCTATAGATATAGTCTGGGTGATTTTTCGTCCGCACAATTATCCATCTTGCTTCATTGACATCACAAGTTTTAGGATGCCTTTTTGTTGTTTAAATACAGAATTCTTAGCCAAGCAGAGGGTAAGAATAAACAATAATTGCTGGTTGAATTGGCATGAGTCTGGTATATCTGAGGATGAAAAGCGCCTAATATTGAAGCTGGACGTCGTTATTCTTATCTACGGATGCCTAGTAAGCTTTCAACCAATTAATTATTCCCATCTACTGACCTATTTAATATTTAGACTTTCTGGGTCAAATATTTGGTAAAAGTCTCCTAGCGTCTTAACTTCTTTAACGCTTACACACTAGCAGGACCAAACCAACGTGACAAATGCTTATGTTTCCGGCATGAAGGAGGACCTCGGACTATGTGATAACACCTGTGCTGTTAAATACCAATGATATACACTGACATCCACCAGTCAACAATGAACTAAGCTGGTTCAACACGTATTTCAATATTGGCATCATCCTAGGCGGCCCTTTCTTTACTGGGGCCCTGACTGTGATAAGGCCTCGATACTGGCTGCCTTCATGCACAGTTGCGTGGTCCTTCTTCGTTCTATTTATGTATAAAGCCCAAAATGCTAAAACAATCTACATATTACGGTAACTCTCTCTCCTTTCCCTCTGGCAGCACGTTGACAGAATCCTTCCAGATTCTTTGCCGGCATCTTCGAATCAGGTGCGATGCCAGGTGCATTTTATGTGGTGAATATAATGTCCTAGGCTTTGCACTGCATATGGACTAAAGCATCCATAGGTTGGAAGCTGGTATCGCAAATCGGAGATGAGCCGTCGCTCGACACTGTTGGTTTTCTCGTCGATCGGAGCCAGTATGTTTTCTGGCTATATACAAGCAGGACTGTACGGTTTCCACATTTCTAACCAATGCGGAATGGCATGTTGACTATTTGGCAGCCATCAGAACATGGATGGTAGACTTGGTCTTGAATCCTGGCGCTGGCTATTCATCTTTGATTTTATCCTCGGGGTTCCTATCGCGTTGTTTGGTTTCCTTTGTTGTCCTGGTGAGTTTGTCCACTAACACCCAAAGGACATACTCGACTGACCTATAAAGATGAGCCGAAAGCACCCAAGCCATGGTGGATGACAGAGCGTGAACAGGAGATTGCCATCGCCCGCATGGCCAGCGAAAATCGTGATGCGACAAAACCCGAGTGGAATACGAAAGCGCTCAGGAGGATACTCTGTTCATGGCAATTGAGCAGCTTTTGCCTAGCTTGGGGGTATGTGCTCATTGACTCTGAGAATCGTGTAGTTCCTGACCTTGTAGGTTGATGCAATTGACATGCGGTGCGAACATTCAGACATGGATGACTCTATACTTGAAGTCGCTCAAAGTAGATGGCATCCCCAGATACAGCACAACCAGTGTCAACGTCCTTCCCACTATCGTTGGCGCAGTCGTAAGTTCACTTCCTCTCAAATGTTCTCCTGATTTTAACCATTTTAACTAGCAATTTTTCTGGATGATCATCAGTGCCATCATAGCGGATCGCCTCCGAAACAACGCCATCCCTATCTTCGTGCTCGGCATTGTACAGCTATATAGCTATATCGTATTTCTCGTCTGGTCACCCAACGAGGCTTTCATGAAATCAACATATTACATATCCAGTGCGTACGGGGCGATTTCGCCCTTGCTGGGTGCCTGGCTGAATTCAAGCTGTGGCGGCGATAAGCAGCTTCGTGCCTTCACTACTTCTCTGATGATATCAGTCGGCTAGTAAGTCCCAATTACGTTGTGAAAACTTTGTTTCTTACCATGTCATATATAGTACCGTTGAAACACCTGTACAGCAGATGGCATTCCCAACGAGCCAAGCCCCTCGGTACCTGCAAACACATGGCTACATACTCGGCACCGCGGCAGTTGCGGCGATGGATATCCTGGTGTTGTGTTGTGTTGCCGTTGATCGAATACCGTTTCAGGCCTCGTTCGATCTAGCATTGCGCTGGTGGTGTGTCGATCAAAATATAACCCACCCTCTATTGAATGCTTCTATCGCTTATATAATGGGCTTCTGCGGAGAATTCAATAGGAACTTGGGAGATACTGGTCTATTCTAATCGTGCAATTATACTCACGAGACTCAAAAAGAGGCCAAAAATCTACGTTCCAGAAGAAAATAGCCAAAACGGTTGCAAAATTCTCGGTCCCTTCACATCCTCGCTTTGACGTTTATCATGTATCCTTAGACCTTAGACATCCTTGTGTGTCCGAGAGCATCTGTATAGCGGTTGCTGATATCTATATACATCAACCCAATAACTTTCCACCACGCACAATCGATATAAATTCGTGATTGAGCTCGTAAAGTATCGGAATTCCAGTCGGTACCTCCTTTTGCGACGTCTCCTCGTCATTCAGGTCATCCAATAGTCGAATAAGCGCACGTAGTGAATTTCCATGGGCAACAACAAGCACTGTTTCGCCACTTTTCAAATCCGGCACGATATCAGACACCCAATATGGCTCGATCCGGTCCATCACATCACGAAGACATTCTGTCTCCGGAATGACATATGATCCGTCCATATAATAGCGTTCCTCAAGCTGTCCCATGTAAACATCCCTTTCCATTGCTGGAGGAGACACATCGTACGATCGACGCCACAGCCTAACCTGGTCAGCGCCAAACCTATCAACCGCATCATCTTTGTTTTCGCCCTGTAGTCCCCCATAATGCCGCTCGTTAAGACGCCAGCTGCGTTTAACAGGGATCCAGTGCCGATCAGCAATGTCAAGAGCGATTCCAGCGGTGTTGACAGCGCGACGCAAAAATGACGTATGAAGCACCCCTGGCAGAATCCCTGACTCGGCGAGGTATAGTCCGGCATTCCGGGCTTCTTGAATCCCCTTGTTTGATAATGGGGCATCAGCCCATCCGGTGAATGTATTGGAGGCGTTCCAGGTGCTTTGTCCGTGGCGGAGAAGAATAAGTTTGAATGTCATGTTTGCAGATATGATATTTTGATATGGTTTGAGGCTAGTAAAATTTTGGCAGAAATTCGAATTAGAGTAGGTATGGATATAGTTCTGATGCGTTATATACCCAGGTTGTTGATGTCATGGATTGCAGTATCGTTATCGTAAGCAATGACTAGTCTCGGCCTGATGGCCCTGATCTCCGAAATCCGAGATTCGCATTCCAAGAATTCGGACACTGCGGCCCGAATGGTATCGCCCTCGGAAAGGCCTTATTTCAGGTGTTAAAAGTGTCAGGTTTGCGTTTCTATGACGTTAGCCCGCCCTGCAGGAACCAGCCTCCTAATCAAGGTCGGTTAGTATTTAGCTGGATAGAAATCTGATACAAGAACCTACCGCCCACTGGCAAGGCTAAAGATAAACTGGCTGTATCTATCCCCTTGGTTTCCTCCCTACTTATTCGCCTCTACCTATAACTAGACATAGATCATTTTACGGGTTTAAGTACATACCTAAACAATGGCAACACGCCAATTATCACCATCAACACCAGTGCCCGAGCACTTCCGCTCACATAGCGGTATTCGCAGGCGAGTATTCAAAGCCTGCGATCGTTGTAGGCTTAAAAAGTCCAAGGTATGTAAAAACGCCTCACCCTAGTCTCAGTACGTTCAGGTATACTAACCAGCGCAGTGCGACGGTGAAAAACCGTGCACTCGTTGTCGGACGGACAACAAGCCCTGTATCTTCGGCATGAAGAGGAAGCCTCAGAATAAAGCATACCCGAAGGGGTGAGTATACCTGGCCTAGCCTCATATACATAAAGGTAATAATACTAACCGCTCCTCGATCCAGGTATGTTGAGATGCTAGAACAACAACAAATATATCTAGTTAACGGTCTACAAGAATTATATCATCGCCTCCTTAAAGGTGAAAAGTGGCAGGATAAGTCACTGAGATGTATATCAAACAGACGGCCATTAATACACGACATACTCACCCAGCTGGGCGCTCTAGACCAGAGCAAGCACGAGAAATTCATTGAGAATACCGACGCCATGCAGCAGGAACTGTGGAAGAAGAACATAAGACCTGCACAGCATCAGGACACCGATATCAGCAAAAACACGCACTCGCCCGTCACGCCACCTCAGCTCTCTAATCCCTTTGATTCGCGCACACTCTCAACCCCAATAACTTTTGGAATAGATAGTCCCCAATCCACAACCAGGAGCGAACGGCATATGATAACACAAAACCCTGCATACGTTACGCCGATGCAAACCATGACCGAGCCGTGCTTAATGGATTCATCATACCTGAATCTTCAAAACGCCCAGTTACCGACCCTGCGATTACCACCTAGCCCCGATTTCGGAAACATTGGGGACATGGACATTATATCCCACCAATATAGCGAGCTACTGTGCGATGACTCAATTACATGGGCGATGTTCGACCGCCAGACGGCAATGGGATGTATATATGGCCAACAAGAAAAGTCAATTTCCGAGTAGGCAACTGGAAAGCGCGTCTTAATATCGGTCATTTGTTACAAATATGTTGCACGAATATCTCGCATTATGGGCCTTGTGTAATTAGTTCAATTCGAGTAGTACCAATATAGCCACTTTTCGATCCATCTCCTGATTATCCAACGCGAGTCGCTGTTTGCATGCCTAGAAATCCCTGCGACGGGAGGAGAATACCTGGCAATGGTCCCTTTGGGCAGCTTTGGTCACTGAGTTCTGGGAAATCACTGCTGTGGTCGGTTCCCGGGGCTGCTGAATTACCTCGATTGTTCCTTTGCTTCTTCCGCAGGAACCAGATCATCAAGAGACCGATGAGTATGATAGCCAGTGAAGTAGCCAATCCGATGCCAACTTTTGCTCCAGGTGAGAGACTTGAGGATGCTGAACTATTTGCAGTAGCCATAGGTATAGGTGCACTTCCGGCACTAGTTTGCGTGACCAAGGATATGCGCGACGATGTTGATGTTGGTGGACCAACCGCTCTCATCAATGCAGTCGTCCACAACCGAGTGTCGATATTGCCATAATCGGTGTAACTGGGGCCGGCATCGTCTACGACAGCTCGACGATGGTTCATATATTCTGGTACTTGAATCTCCTCGCCAGCCAGATTGCAAGAGTCAAGAATTCGGGATGGTAGCCCTTCAAAAATCAGCGACGGTAGGGTTATGAATATGTAAGTGAAGACATGGGCCACGAACATCGTTTATCTGGGTCCATAGGGCATGACCCGATGCAAGTCTCGACTTCCACGTCGTCTGCAAGATCGGGGATCGCTAAACAGATGCAATTGAGATCTGAATGTAGGCACCCCGACTCCAGAGCTGGTGGGAACAAGCATTGGAACTGTGATAGTTAATCTTTGATCTCAAGCGTCGCTGTCTGTTCCCATATCCCCAGAAACACATGAGGAGGCATACTACACAGTGCGGGATTTCTGAGACCCATCCCACTTGGGAGACGCCTTTTTCATGCTGCATAGTTGTAATTGGGGTAAATCAGCTTTGGTATGTAAGGCTCGAATAAAGGAGAAAGTTGCATGTCAACAGTCGGATCCTGAGGGGGAAATGGAAGAATAGGGAATCGGGCGTGGACCAATGACAACAGAACCAATTTCACAGTATCTGCAGGTACTTTTGTAGATGCAGTCTTAGCTGCTTGTAGGGCTAAATAGCGTAGTAGCGCGCAATGAGACACTTGGTCTTTGGCTGGGACTGGGGATCGGAAATTAGGGCTACCCGTGTACCTTCCCGTTGGACCTTAGCAAACAGAAAAATACACGATAATGCAACTACTGTTCGAATTTATATAGTAGTATGTATGTAATCAGGTTCATAACAGTGAACTTCGAATCAATTTCCCGGCGTTGCATGCAAATGTCTCGCTCAAGCCACGTAGCTAAGATTGACACATGTCTGGACCTGTTCGGGTTTGTAGGGTGACACTAAGTGTCATTCCAACGAAACTAGGGGGTTAGTTCAATGTCACCTGCATTAGTGGCATACCACAAGGGCAGGGCTGGGTAGAAGGGAAAAAGACGGGGTGTAGTTCAGCGTGGTCAGTACTCCCAGACAAGGACCAGCTCATCTACTGTACGGCGTCCAGCCAAAGCTCTTTGTACCGAGGATCGCAAAATCTGACTATCTCTCTAATCTTGGCGAGCGGGTGAGAGAAGCGTTGTTCCCCCCGATCAGCTCGATATTTCAACTCTGTTCGCTTGCTGGCTACATGTAACTAATAAGCCAGTATACAGAACCCTCTTACCCTCTCTGCTTGACAAAAACCGGCAATTGTTGGACTTTGAAATGAAAGCCTTCCCTGATATAAGAGCCCTTCTCCGGATAAACAGGAGATAGTTGAATCTGCGGAACAACGTGGCAACAGTCTTTTTCAGCTCCATAAAGGCAACATTCCTGCCAATACAGGCCCGAGGCCCATAGCTGAAGCCCAGGAAGTTCTTTTCTAGGTACCCCGTGTCGTCCTCCATCCACCGCTCCGGCTTGAACTCCAATGCATCCTTACCCCAGACTCGTGGGTCGCGGTGAACCGTATACGTAGGGGTTGACAGAACTGTTCCCTCCTTGAAGAACTCGCCGCAGACTGTAGCGCCTCCCTTGGCGACCGCACGGGGCAATCCGAGAGAGACGGTCGTTCGCAAGCGCAGGGTCTCATGAATGACGCCGCTCAGATAGGGCAGGTCCTTACAGTGGTCGAACATGGCGACGAAGTCTTCAGGCAGTGGGCTGGGGAATGCAGCATCCAGCTCGTCCGTCAGCTTCTTGAGCTTTTCGGGGTGCATAGTAAGCATGTCGATAATATGGCTGATGGTATTTCCGGTTGTGTCGCTGCCAGCTATAAGCTGTGTCAAAGCCTCGGCTTTGATTTCGTTGTCGGGCAGACCCTTCCCAGTGTCCGGGTCCTTTGCTGTAAGGAGGTAATAAAGGATATCCTTGCGGTCGGGCTTTTCCATCCTCTGGCGCTTTTCAACGGAGGCGATGCCGATCCTTGCTAATCCCTGAGCGGCCTTGAGACCATTCTGGAAGAAAGAATCGAAGAAGAAGTAAGGTGTCCACACTGTCAACTGCATCATTAGCAAAGCCGCCCTTTTGTTATTGCCTTCAAGGTAGTGGTATACACTTAATCCAAGGCATTTGCCCTACTGTCGCACACCATTCCCCCCTGTCTCGCAGTTTCTTAATGCCTTGCAGTTTATCACAGCCAGCGGCCGCGAATCCAAATGCTTCCCCAAACGCCTGGGGCATAGGGTATATAAGCCGCAATCAGCACGGACATCCTAAAAAATAAAGAACGGAAGAATATCAGTTCTCACAAGATCTCCAATAATATCAAACGCCAAAAATGCAGCCCAGGCCACAGCGTCAACGGCCGCCTCTCCCTCCGTTTCCGTTGCGAAATCCCGGGGTTGAGACGATCAAGTGACTCATAACTTCCCGCGACGCCGGTGTCGATAAGCGAGACCATCTGCCGCGAGAGCATGGATATCGCGTTTGTCATGTACGGCTCGAAGTTGACCATGGCCTTGGGAGAGAACATGTGTGCAACGTACTTCCGTTTGCGGCTGTGGACCTGTCGGTCGCGCGTTGTGAAGATGCCGGGTTCGATGTTATCGAAGGCATAATAAAAATCAGATTTCAGAAACCCGTTGCCATGGCCGAGGACGTCCTGATTTCTGGGGGGTTACTACGGCCAGACAGGAGTTGTAGCTGGGGGTTGTGTCTTGCTTACCTTGATGCTGTCCGGATGGGATATGCTAACGTGGGTTGGCGAGAGACGGACAAAGTCTCCATATTTCTTGTGTTGCTTATGTATATTCAGGGAAAGCTGATGCTGTCTTTAATTGCACAAGTTAAACCTAATCTTTATCATCCAACTGCCTAGACTATACTTACCGTGCGTAGTAGAATGTCCATATATTAGAGAACCGTGCCACTAAAGGCCCAGGAAACCTGTGCAGTTCATACAGGTTCACCATGTACGGTACAATATAGTATGCCTGGCAGCAGAAAGAATAATCTTGTCATTAGTATTCAATGGGTAAGCTAGAAAAATAAGCGTTGCGTACGAGTAAAGCACCCAACAGTAGGGCCGGCCAGTCAAGTTCCACAAAATCGGAAAGATAGTTCAGCACCGCCATGGTCGACGTGTAGATCAGATTGGATTCTTGTTAACCCAGGGGCAGGACATCGGGCGTTGCTCTCTATTTAACTGTCTTGTCTGTCTATGCTCTGCAGCGGCCTCTTGTTGATGATGAAAAAGAGCTGCAAGATACTTGATATGGTCGAGAGTGGGAGCTGCAATCCTGGAAACTCGGATTACCCCGCAGTATCAGACAGGAAAGAGTGCATTATCGACAAGGTCACTGGCATAAAGGGTGCATGCTGTGACTAATACTCCTGCAAAGAACAAGGGCCATCTATGCACCTCGGAGGTGGGGGTCTGTGACGTTGATGTCACCACAGGATAGTTGATCACATGCGGCGTGCAAGTATTTGCATGGAAACTATAAAATCAAGGCACGCGACAATCCAAATACTCGGAAATCGAAGGATTCGGTGCCGAAGCTCCAGAATAAAACGGTGGAGATGCTTCGGATCTCTGCGCCGAATGCCGAGCCCATGGCATGGAACTATCCGGCCAATCATAGACCTCATGTGGGCCTAGGTATGTCATGACTTAACATTTAGAAGGGACTAGGGAGTAGCATTCGAAGCTGTTCACATTCCAATGAAGTCTGCGGCACAATGGCCACAGACAGGTTGAGGCCAACTTCCACCGCCCAAGATGAAGGAAGACTCGTGCAGCTCAAGTCGGTCTTGGCACAGCTGACTTTGGACTGGGAAACGGTGGCAATGGCTTTTAAAACAGCAGTTGCGCCTGCCGTGCTGGTGTGTGTGATTGAAGTGGATGCTTATATCAATTACTTCACCACAAATGCCTACTTGGCGGATCCAGGCGGCATCTGCGCTCCCGTCTCTTCCCCAGGCAAAGCTCATCGAGTATAATCTCCAACTCGCCTTGGCCACCATCGTGACGTACTGCTGGGCGTTGCTTGCCGGTTGGTCTGCACTACAGGCGAGGAAACACACCACAAACAGCAGCGATGATCTGGCGGGCTACAACTCTTCAGCTGAGGCCGTCGTCGCCATTTTCCTGATATTTATCATCTGGTGTGTGTTCACCCTGAAATCTGCCTATCCTTCTTGGAATCTGCAATGCACCTTAGCTGGCATATATGCCGTTGCGGCAATGCCTAGGGTTGCTCGAGTTACTACTGTAACGCAAGTCATTTCCAGCACTACCAAAATCTTGGAAGTCTTTCTGGCAGGGCAGGCCGTCGGCTTGGCTACTGGCCTTATCATCTTTCCCAGGACTTGCAGAGATGCCATCAAAAGGGATGTAAAGACTGCGCTTGATGCGCTGGTCGCTATCATGCGGGCTCAAGAAAAATGCATGGAGGATTTCAGGTCAAACAATGTCCCTGTTGAAGATGAAGAGAGGAGCTCATCTGTGCGTCAGCTTGAAGAGGCCCAGCAACGGTTCATGAATATCATTGTCAAGGCTCGTCAAGACGTCCTATATGCAGATTGTGAGGTATCTTGGGATCAAATTGGTGGCTCAGACCTGGAGTATATTGTCTCATTGTTGGTCGACTTGATTCCACCTGCATCGGGTCTAAGCTCTACAGCAAACATGATGCAGAGGATAGCAGAACGCTGCCATTCGCATAGTAATACCAACGCGACGAATAGTTGTGATGCGGAGAATAGTACCGTCAATAACGAGACGGATTGGCATCATCTTGAAGTAACGATGCACGAGCACTCACTCCGCATATCTGAGGCAATCATAGATGGGGCAGAACATGGCAAAGTCAGATTGGACCAGACCCTTGGCTGTTCTTTATTTGGTAGGGCTCGTGCGAGGAAGACTGACGAAGAGTATCGAATGGACTCTATGATTCCTGGAGCAGCCCAATTTCTTGGCTCTTACCGTGGTGTCTTCTCTTCTCCAGACCAGTGCCACGAGGAGGAACTGCTTTGCAATTACATGCGCAATAGGCCACAAATCGAGTACGGGGATGGTACTGACTCTGAGGCGTATTCCAATACCCTACGGTATTTTCTGTTACTCCACGTAAGCATCTCGAGTCTTTACTGCTTTCTTTCCGGTCAGCAACTAATTGTTACAGTTTCAAACCCTGCTGTCATCTCTTGGAGGCGAACTACTCCAGCTACTAGTTTTCCTCGAAGAGTGCCATGTGAAGCCAAAGCGCCTACGATTTCCTCGTGTTGGCCGCCTTGCTCGCTTCATTCCCTGGCCCAAAGCATTGGTTCGTCCATGGCAGCGTTGGCAAGAGAGCGCCGATGCTGAAGCGGATGTTATACTTGGCGTTGCATTCAATAATAAAAGGGACCCTGATCACCTCCCACCTGCCAACCTCATTCAGTCTGTTGGAGACCGGATCCGCAAAATCAGTTCTGTCCTGCGCACCGATCATGCTGCCTATGGCCTTCGAGGTGTCTGTGCGATCATGACCATCGCGATCATCTCCTTCCTCCATGACTCGCAGACCTTCTACTTCGGACAGCAGTTTCTTTGGGCTATGTTTGCCATTTTACTCTCCATGGGCCGCACAGCTGGCTCGTCAACGTTTCTCTTATTGTGTCGCATACTGGGGACAGTTCTTTCCATGGCAGCCTGTTACCTTATCTGGTATATTCCTGATCAAAAGACCCCGGGGATTCTAGTCCTACTATGGATCTGGTTCATAGTCATTGGCTACCTCTGTAAGTCTTGCAAAGCCTTTCCTATAATTTACCCTAAGACCAAGGGGCTTATCCATTGTTTCTTTCCGCTAGTTGTTCGGTTCCCAAGTTTTTCCAGCATCTGGTTTGTAGCCCTCATAGCTGCAATTGTCATGATAGCCACTGAGCTTCAATACCGCAAACTGGGGCAAGACGCCGTCTCAAACGCTGGGCTTGTCGTCTACCCACCATATATAATCTTTCCCTACCGGCTTGCCGTTGTAACCGTCGGCGTTCTTACCGGGTATATCTGGACAATCATCCCCTATCCACTTCCCGAACATTACGAGCTGCGCCAGAACGTCGCTCAGTCCATGTACATGCTCGCCAACCTCTACATGTGCGTCCGCCAAACCATCTTCGCCCGCATCCACGGCACTATCGGCAATCTCAGCGACAAGACCAGCGCCGGCTTCCATCTACAAGGGGCTCGACGACGCGCCTTCCGCAAATACCAGACACTGGTGGGTAGTGGCAAGAAATCTTTCCAGTTCCTAGACTGGGAATTTTCTCTAGGTGGAAATTTCCCCAAGCGCGTCTACAGCGAGATCCTTCTCATCATCGAGCGACTGGGCGGCTACATGGTTTTAACGGAGTATGCGTCTCGCTCGCTTAACCGCTCTACTTCATCCCCGTCTCCCTGGTGGAACGCCGACCAGACTGGCACAGTTCAGAGCTATATCGCTCCGTATGGCATCGCTACTAGGTTGATTATACTGCATTCTGCATTGGCTGACAGTCATGCCCTTCCACCACAGCTTAAGGATTTTGAAATCCCGGACTTGACGGACTTTCTGGGCAGGGGAATCCCCTCTGACGAAGGGTTCGCTTCAGCGGCTCTCATTCGCAGCATTAACAGGTATATGACTGGGGATCTAAACCGGTTATCGGAGTAAGTAGCCACCTTGGCTCTAGGTAGTATGTCTCAGACCATTGCTGACAAGAAGTTTCTCTGCAGGCTGGTGAAGGAGCTTGTGAGCGAGCTTGACTTTTCCGTTACCGTTGACCAGGAGACGTTGGCGTCTTCGAATCCCGGCTGATGTAGCAGCTTAATTACTCTCATTGAGTACAAAAAGCTTAACTACATTGATTGAGGTGATAATCGCACGATGGCGATAAACAACTTTGTTACCAAAAGCTATCTTTATGGTAGCCGAGAGCAGCACAGTGGTGAAAACATTTTGCCTGTATAGTATTGTAGGTTGGTTTTGGAGGACATGTATATATTCTGTAATCTAATTTAAGGGAATTAATGAAATAGAAATAGAAAGCTCTCGCCCTTACTGGAAGTTCTCATACATGTTATCCGGGGCTTATTTAGATCTATGCTCGTAATACAAACTACAGAGTGTAGATGACACAAAGCACTGTAAACAAATTTCAGACATGGTCAAATTGAGAACTATCATCGTAACCTGAACTGGTTCGACATCTCAAAGACATGAAGTTTTCACAATACATACATGCATGCCATGCAACCCTGTACTTTGTACACTTCCATCCCTCAAATGCCCGTCCATATTCATGTTTTCATCATCAACAAACGAAATAAAAGAAACCGATAAGAAAGGAGAACCATCCATAGCCATGCCATTGCACCCCAGAACACACATACGACCTTGTAACCCTGTACTCTGCACACTTCCTTCCTTCGCCTACCTAATGCCACCCATCACAAACGCCCATCCGTGCTCTGCATGTTTCCGGCATAAACGAAATGAAACAAAACGATAAGAGACAAGAACCATCCATAGATACGCCATTTCACCGCAGAAAACCCAGTCACCCATCCAGTAGCAAGGAGAACAACAATAATCACATAACAACACAATTATCCGGGCCAAGAGGATTGTCATCTTCGCGCGCCATACTAATCAGGGAATGCAAATCTCCCCAATAAACATGAGGAATGAACCCAGCCCTCGGATCCTCAAACTCCTTCGCTATGACTTCCAAAAGCTCCTCGTCGAATCCCTTCAACGCGAGCAGCGTAAGCGACAGTCTCTTCTCACGCCTCGATCCAGAGCGCTCGTAGACCTGGACCCAGGACGCGTTTTTTCTCCTCCTCAGCTCGGCCTCGATCTGCATGAAAAGCAAATTAAAGCGCACAAGCACGGTGAGGTAATTGACGGCCGCAAGGGGACGGGTCTCGCCGCAGATCTCGCCCATGATGTCGACGCGCAGGGCCTCGAGGTATTGCACGGTGTCGTACTTGGACTGTGTGGAGGTCCATTCGGTGACGGGGCCCTCGGGGGTGTTGGCCAAGATGGTGGCGAGGATGCGTGGGTCGATGGGCCGGCCGTCCACGCGGGTGGTGAGACGCGATGTGAATTGTAGAATGTGGTCATCGTCCATGCCGAGTTCTCGGGCGCGCCGGATCAGGTCGGACTCTTCGATGGAGACTCTTCCGCACACGCTGTCAACGACTCGCTTGGCTTTGACGAGACGGAAACAGCCCAATGCGGATGGCAGAGGGATGTCCTCGTCTGGAATGCGATCGGGGACCCATTCGGCTGTGCGATAGAGATGTAGGAAGGATTTCACCTTGAAAAAGCGGTTGGCGCTGCTATCCAGAAGGAAGTGTAGGTCCTCTGAATTCCTGGCGGCCTTCCTTTTCAATGCGCGTAGCTTCAAAGTCGAGCGCCATGATTTAGGTGAGCAGGCCCGCTCCTGGAGGGCTTTGTCGAAGTGAGCTGTAGGTGGCTCTCCGTTGACAAAAAAGGAATCTCCCAATAAGGTCGCGAAGCAAGTATAAAGTCCCACTGGCGAAGAGAGGTATCCCGTCTTGACCAGCATGTTGTGGAGATGGATAACGCACATGGGCTCCAGGACACGATCCCACAGAACGAGACCCATGCCGAGTGCCAGCTCCAGTGCTTCCATCAATCCGGCTCCGCAGAGATATGGAGAGTAATCCCACAGTCCATTGGCGTTGACATGTGAGAATCGAGAAGGGGAAATGCCCTTCAATCCATGCATGTACTTGGACTCCCCAAGCCAGTTTTTGAAATCATCTCGTAACTCATGGATTACTCCATCCAACTGTTCATGCCGACGAGGGTCTCCATGAAGCATAGCATCCCTCCCAAAACAGAGACTCAGCAACTCCACTACTTCATTGTATCCCGAATTTGGGTTCTCCATTTCCTGGTCCGTGAATTGGTCAACGTCTCTCCTAGGGCGAAAGTTAGGAGCTGGGGGTCCAAGGCAGTGACCTAGTAGAGTATGAATAGACCAGCCCCGAGACACTGTCAGCGAGTCCACTATAGCCTGAAGCTGGAAGACATGGTGAGGAAGAACTTTATGTCGAATGTCAGTTCCTGGCTTCTGCATGGCGAACTGGGTCACGACGCCGGCGAATTCGTTGATTCCGAACAATCGACGATACTCAGTGCACGGTCCGTGCATAGACCAGTCAATGTTCTCGAGGCATATATCCTGTCCTCTCACAGTCTTGCGTTGCACTATGAAGGATGAATAAACATTGACCAGGTCATACAGCCAGTTAATTGTGTAATACCGACGCCACTGCAGCCGCTGTTCCTTTGTAGCCTTTTCAAGGTTGAACTCCGGGTCCCAGTTCTGTATACACTTCGCCGTGTTCTTGGTTGGCTTCCCACTGCGTGTCTTCTGGAAGTCGATGACGAAATCTATCAAATCCTGGTAGGCATGTATCAAAAGCTCCTCTCTCACATCCAACTCTGCTGAAGCCGCCATCTCGACGTGTCCTTCGGCATCAGTCCGATGCACTTCCATCTTGAACATACCTTGGGCCAAATCGGGATCACCGCGGGTAATGGTCTGCACGATAGTGTCGAACGACTCGTGGCCAGGGAAATCAATGAAAATTTTAGCCTCGGAGTCTTTGATCACAGCAAGAGCAATGTTGGACAAAGTTGCTGCGACAGCGCCATTCAAGCCCTCGTACGCCACTTCGCGCCAAAGACCTTGAAGATAATGGCGCAGGTCCATCCAGAGCTGAGCAAACGAGTACACAGCCATCAGGTAGTCCGTAACGATGCCAGTCTCGTCCTCGATAATACGATAGCTTTCCAGGGGAAGCTCCGCGACTGCGGCCTTTGGAGTAGGGGGCTCAGCTTTCGCCTTGGCCTTGGGCTTCCTTCCTCGTTTGCCTTTTTTACCTTTCTTGGCCGGCTTCTTTTTCTTGGACGGTGCTGAAGCGGAGGATGAGGGCTGTTCCTCGTCTTCGGCGTCCTCATCTTCAGTCTCGTCTTCGTGGTTCTCCCCAGAAGGCACGTCCACACTGAGGGTCGAGAACTTGTTGGCGAAGATGATTTCTTCCTCGTCTTCGTCGGCTGCAGAGTAATTGTTCTGCTTTGAGAGCCAGGCCTCTCCTCCCAAGCCGTTGAATGCTTCAGTCATCCCATCAATCCAGTGCTTGTGGGAATCATTGTTCCTCTCTATTTCCGGATCAGGGTTGGAGGCAACAATGTTCATGAACATGGCATGGGTCTGTTTCCTAGCCTCGATAATAGACTGGAAAAGACGGAAGATGGTGTTTGGGATGGGGTTGACATGTTGGGCTATGAGATTGGTCATAGATTGGAGGGCTACCAAGGAGACTTCACCAGTGGTGTTGACAGTCAGTGAGTCCTTGGAAGCGCCGGATTTGATGAGCCGATTGGAGGTATTGGCGATCCAATAGACAAGATGTCTTTGGTCTCGCTTGTATCTGATATACGTGTTCTTGTCTGCCATCTCGGCTATCTCTGTGGACGCGGTACGGCGCCGATGGTGATGCACGACAGAGATGTGAGAAGTGAGAAGTGAGGAGAGACGACAACAATGGGTTGCGTACTAGTGTCGTTGTCTAGTTGCTGAGGAGTGGGCGGTTCACCGCCTGCAACTGTAAAGTGCCCAATTTTGTGTGTATCCAAGGATTTTGCCAGATGCGCTTCACGGCCACACAGCAACACATGCATGCATTCACCACATCACAAACGGCCTGAGCACCAAGCACGCCTGGTAACCAGTGGTTGCGAGTGTTATGCTGCTGACACTCAAGGTCTATTAGCTACCCTGTAAAAGGTTATCCTTACCCATACAAAAGCTGTTAGAATGGAAGAAAATAATTCACATGAAAATATATACAAAATAAATCGTTTATGGGGTATAGCAGGGTATTCAAAATGTACAAGCAAGGAACTATGAGGGAACACCTTCATACTCCCACCCTTGGATCACCCTCTTGCTTCTTCGTGAGTTCCTTCGATTAGTGTTACATTTCACAAACAGGGTCAACGCCGTGATGATACAGATGACGATTCCCGCAATGGCAGCAACCAGAACGGTCCTTTTCTCCAGCTGCTGCGGATCCGATGCATAAGGGCATTGGGCATCCGGGCCGCCGGAAACCCAGCAGGACGCGATGTCCAGGGCGTTCAGGTCTAGCCAGATCTCGCGCATCTTTGGATCTGGAGACGAAGGGTCCATTCCGCCGCCGGTGCTTGATCTGTCGGAGGCATATCGGTACAGGTAGGTGTTTTCAAGGGCGGTGCGCGGGACGCCCAGGGAGGTATTTTCGGGGCAGCCGTGGTGATAGGCATCTGAATAGCTGTTTTCGGAGTCGGACAGGGTCCAGGTAAAGGGGTCGTTGCCGACTCGGCAGGCACCGCGACGTTGGGGCAGGCAGTCGACAACCCGCCAGTGCCCTTCCAATGAGAGATCCATAACGGCGCAGCGGTCTCTGGATGGCTCATTGATGTTATCGGTGACCTCTGAGTCTCGTGGTTCGTCGATAGCCCAGGCCCATCCCGCAGAGAGGGTGGCATTCCTGTAGGGTTCTAAGTCTTTATCGGCCGTCGAGTTGAGAAGCGTGCTGTTGATAAAAGGGGTGAGGCCGCAAGCGGTGACATTTTTGACCCTACCAGCCAGTTCCTGCAGGAATTCGGTCCTATTCGAGGTCGCGGGCACAGGGAGACTGTTAGACACCGCCCATGATGCGTTCACCTCGGAAACTTTAGAGGCTTCGGTGTCATAGAAGCAGCCGCTCTTGATCCCATCGTCTGTGATAGACAATGGGAACGTGGCGCTGAGATACCCCGGAGAGAAGATGGTGTTCTCGTCGTCGGCATCCAGAACATAGTCTTCCATCTGCGGGTCGATTGAGCCATATTCCAGTAGTAGCCGTTCTTCTTCGGCCAGCTGGACATATTTCGTACACGGCCAACCGTCGGGAGTACTCTGTTTTCCGTCCTCGTCCTCGTGAATGGTGAAGTACTCCGTGATGGGTTTGTATCCATCGTCGACTTTGTACCATGACTCGTTGAGGTTGCTGCGCTCATCCGCCAGCTGCGAGGGGTGTATATATATGAATACAGGTGCTTATCAACAAGAGTGTCAACGCGCTCTGAGGCGGAGGGTAGGTCGGTTCCAGACACCTTCGCTGCAGGCCGACTAGGCGCTTCAGCACTAGCGGCCGCATGGAGATTGAACGTAAGGAACCGGGTATACACGTTCAAGTGAGACGTCGTGGCTTTAAAGAAGCTCAGTAACACATCCACCATATCGGACAGATCGAGGTTGTCGGAGCATTTGTACGGGCCGAGCTGGTATAACTGCGAATTCGAGGAGTCGGAAACAACTGTCGCCGTTCCATGCGCAGCATCCACCGTCGTTGTCGATGAGGTCGGCGTCGGCGCCGGCGTTGCGGTCGACGAGGACGTCGAGGAAAGGGTCACCACCGGCGCCGTATTCGGAATCGAAACGGGACAGAAATTCCAAGTGCGCCCTTCTGCGGACCAGTATAGATCGACAACGAACCGACGATACCCCAACTCGAGCAGATTCGACATGCATTTACCCGCAGAATCCCGGTCGAACACATTATTCCCGAAGCATGCTGCCCGCAGGGATACGGCCGAGGTGGTTACGAAATTCAGCGGGATCTGACCGGCCACATCCCTCTCGCTCTTAATTCCACAAGAGATAAGTCAGCGAAGGATGCAGGGATTGACTAGATGGATAGGGGACATCAACCCACCAGAAAGACCGCCACCCAGGTAGCATCTATCAGAGACGCATCGGGGTCGTATTTCAAGGACATGGAGCAGCGAGTGACAAGCAGCGATTACATCTCCGGGGAAGTAAGCCGGGAAGTACCGTTGGCATTGTACTCCGTACAGACTGTTGTAGATGGCGGGGAGTAACTTGCAAGGAAGAGCCAAAGAGCAACGCGGAGAAGCGAAGGCGGTGCGACCGGGACAAACCAGACAAACCAGACAAACACTATCTGGCCACTTCTTCGCTCCGCCGATCCTCTTTATCTTTCTTACTTTACTCCGTACTTTACTTATCCCCTTTCTTTGTCTGAACTCTATCCAGTTCCAGACTTCCTCCCCATCCCCGTTCACAATGGCGGCACCCGGCCAGCCATCTCCCCAGCAAATCGCTGCCATGCAGCAACAGTTCGCTGCTGAGGCTGCGAAGCGAGGAATGACCCCCGAGGAGTTCGCCAAACAGCAGCGCGAGCAACTCGACGCCGAAGCCGCGAAGCAGGGAGTGTCCACCGAACAATACGTCCAGCAGTTGAGGATGCGCGCTCTCGCCGCCCACAAGCAGCAGGTCGAGGCCCAGCGACAAGCTCAAACCGGCTCGCCGCAGCAACCAGGCCAGCCGGCGCAAGGCCAGCCGCAACAGCAGCAGACCACACATCAAGTGCCTGTGAACCCGTCAAATCCTCCCGATCCCAAGGCGATTGCCGTCGCTCAGTTCCTGCGCTCCCAGAACCTGAAGACGCGAACATGTATTATGGATGGGCAAAGAAAGGACATGTTCAAAGGTTCGAGATCCCCTGGTTGCATCCCCTTGCCAGCGCTTGCTTAAATATTTACTCAACTGGTTCCCTCAACGCAGTGAAACGTGCCATCCGTGCTCTGGAATCGCCCGCCTACGCCAAAGCAGCCGCCAAAAAGAACTCCCTCCTGCCGCCCGTCACGGACCGCGCTTCGGCAGAGAACGTCTTCAAGCTTCTTCCCCTCTCGCTTCTCGCATTGCGAGTCTCCAAGGTAGACCCCCACGCCGGCCACAACCACGCCAAGCCGAAGAACCGCGTCAAGGGACTGTGGACCGTGAAGATCGAGCAGCACCAGGAAACCGATCCCATGATGCACTATGTCTTTCTCTACGAAGGGCCTCAGTGGAAGCAGAAGGCCATGGCTGCGGCGGTGGTGGCGGGTATCTTTGCCGTCGTCTTGTTCCCCTTGTGGCCGATGGTCATGCGACAGGGGGTCTGGTACCTCAGTGTCGGCATGATGGGCCTGCTGGGCCTGTTCTTCGCCATGGCCATCTTCCGTCTGATTCTGTTCTGCATCACCGTGTTCGCCGTTCCTCCCGGTCTTTGGCTCTACCCCAACCTGTTCGAAGACGTTGGTTTCTTCGACAGTTTCCGGCCCCTGTGGGGCTGGCAAGAAGTAAGTCATATCCCAGTCCGCTCCTTAAATCCCATATCCTAACCAAGCCCACCAGACCAAGAAAAAGAAATCCAAGAAACTGTCGCCGCCAACGCATCCACACCTTCACCTGCAGCGCAAGACTCCAACGCATCCGCATCCGCCACCACAACCGCCACGCCTGCACCCCAAACAGGCGTCGTGAAGCGCGATCTCGCGCCCCGAGTCGAAGAGGCCGCTGACGAGTAAATGGACCCGCACAAATGCATCAGCCAATAAATAAACCAGACGGTGTTTGCGAGCATTCATTTCTTAAAGCATGAAGCATGAAAACAAATACACGGGGATGCTCTTTTACGTTTTATCTTCCTCAGCCACGTGCACTCCTCAATACTCTTTTCTCTCTTGTCTTATTCCCTTACGTCGTCGACTCTGCTTTTTTTTTATGCGCTGCGTTCATTCAGGCCATGTTTTATCAGGGTTCATGGGTTCAATTCTTTGCAAGTAGTGTGTGCGCTATTGGCTGCAATGGGATTCGATTATCTTTATGGCATTTCCGCGTAGCAGTAATCTATGTGTTGTAAACAGCAAAACCAAGTAGGTAAGAAGAGATAGCAATACCAGCACCCCACTATAAGGAAAAAATGATTTCCATACCGCATTATACATAGTCAGGACTTAGATGCAGATATAACATATTCAAGTAAATTCCCTCGGCGATTTCCAATGAGTTTCCGACTATCTTCCTATCTACATATCCAAGTACTAGAAGATTAAAAAAGGGATAATTCTAGATATCCTCGTCATTGACCATTGTATTTGATACTTGGAGGGGGGTAGTTCTCCTGGAACGCGAGTTGTTTGGATAACATGGTACAGAGGCAAGATCTATATATCCGGAGGCAGTTATTTTCCACCAACTCAACTAATTCAACACATTAAAGTAAATAACACCTAAACCAAGCAAAACCACCAAATACATAAACATTTTCTAAAAAATTTTACACAAACAAGAGAGAGAGAGAGAGAGAGAGAGAGAGAGTATGCAAAAAAAAAATCTATAATGCCAACCCGACCCGCTATTCGCCCGCTATCTAATCTAGATAGACAGCAGATAGAGAGCAGACCAACCCGACAGGTTCCAGATTCTCTTTATATGCAAGAACGTATATACAACGACTATCTTAGCTAGCAAATGCAAAATATAGAACAAACAAACAAACAAATTTTATCATCCATGGATGGGAAAAAATAAAGCAAAACAGACAAGAAAAAACAGAGTCAATCGTATATGTATGAAGGAAGAAAACGTGTAGACAGCGTCGGATATCCTGAATCATGCATCGCTGTAAAAGAAGAGAGAGACAGAGATTTTGAGCAGAGAATAAAAGAAAATGGGATGAGTGAGTGGGTTACAATGAAACCGCAAGTAATGCGACAAGTAATGAAAAGAAGGCAAAGAGTGGTGGTATCGATATTTATGAAAAGAAAAGGGAGTAAGTAATCCCGGCATCGTAAACACAACATGGCAGAAGGAAGTGCGTAGCGCAACTGTTTTGATCAGACAGGTCGTCGACTATCAAAGTCGACGAAGAAAGGAAATTCTGCAGACGTGGCGACGTATGAAGATGAGTGAATCAAGATTTTAAGACAGGTGAAAGGAAACAGTTGAAGGTAGTGTATGTATGAGTGAGATAAGATATTCCGGATGTCTGGAGAGAGGCGTATAGATGGAATTTACATAGTGAAATGTGTCTGTAGTGCTCAGGTATCAGTTAACTGGCAAACGTGATTGCCGAGATGCAGAACGTTGGCCGCTCGGCGTGGCACGTCCATTTGCAGGAGAGTGAGGCATCGAGCTGAGACGGAATTTGCGACTTGGAGTGCCAGCACGTGGCTCCAAAGTCGGTGGCTCGGGCCAGTCTTGTCCTACGGGATCAATTGGAGATGGGATCTTAGGCAGAGGGCAGGTGGGAGGAGGCACAGAGGGTGGCCCGACGACGCCGAGTCCCGGCATACTTTTGCGTCGCGGCATGGGAAGCCCGACAGGGCGGCCACCGGAGTCGGCACGATGGAGGACAGAAGTCCGGTTGCGTTTTTGTTCGCGGTGGGCAGATGCATCGGCTGTTCCCGGAGGCAGGGCCGCAAGAGATGCGTTGACACGCGCCTCGACAGCTTCGTTCTTGATAGCACTTAGAGGTCGAGAGGAATACGAGGTCGTCCGCGGGGGAACCATATTGTTCATCGGGATGCGCGAATACCGGTGGGGCTTGGGCTCTTCCCTGCGTTGAGGGTCTGCGAGTGAGTCTTCCGAGTTGGAAACGCGCAATGGCTTCCTCAGAGCATCATGATAAGGCAATTGCTGTTCATTCAGGTGGTTTGACCCGAAATTGCTAGGAGGCTTCCCCGGGGATTGGGGAGGAGAAGAGAAATTCGACATGATCTCGGCCGGATCAGCAGGCATATCGTTGGCGCGAAGGCACGGCGACCCAGGCATGTGACTAAGCCGGGTATTGCAGCTTCTCGCCGCAAACCGCTGGCTGAACGATGGCACGCTAAAGTTAGGAGCCGGCGGCGAGGCACTCCGCAGAAGAGGGTCCGGAGCGACGGACTGTGACCGAGGAATTTCGGGGATTTCTTCGGCCGAAGAAACTTGTTGGAGATTTAACGACTGTCTCTTGCGGGGAGTAGCCGGTGTCGGACTCCCAGAGCTATCCAGGGCAGACAGGACAGTGTTGATGGCACTCTTCTCATTCTTGGGAGGCGAGCTAGGAACATCCGGTGGAGGAACCGAAGAGTAAAAGCGTCCTTGGCCATTACCACTGACAGGGGAGGTCCATTCGGTGTGGGTCGTGGAGAACGACTCAGAGCGAGACTCAGGAGCAGACGGTAGGACCACGGACCGGCGATGAACGGAAACGTGCGAGCTGCGACGAGATTGGTCCGTAAGAGTTGTCTCCTGCCCATCGGAAATGTTGGATTGTTGAGGTTGCAGAAAAGTCTGCGAAAATCGATTTGGATCCTTCCTGACCAGCTGCCGGGTGCTTGTCTTGGGATGCAGCTGGTGCTCCATGTCGTCGTCAAAGACCCGTTCAGTCACATACTTCTTCCCCCCGCGAGCTTCAATCTGGGCCCGAACGGCCAGAAGCCATGAACTCAAGTCCTCGGGAGTGTGGAAGACAAGCAGAAAGCTGCGCGCTAGTCGCTTGGCATGTGTCCTGTGGAAGCCAAAGCGCGAGAGCAGCGGCCGATGCGATTCTGTGTGAGTAGACGGCTGTTCCTCCGAGGACTGAGAGACCTGTAAAACCCAGTGTTTTCCTGGAATGGCATCACTGGCAAAAGCCACGGATTTCGGTCCCAATTGCAACATTTTTTCCGGCAAACGGTCGTGTTTTCCACCACCCGAGTACTGTAGAATGTAGCCGCTCGTAGCCAGCACGTAAACCTTTTGCGACCATTCGGTCTTCCCAATTGTGTCGGACAAAGTACGGAGGTGTTTTCGCTTCTCTTTAGCTTCTTTCTTCTGGCGAGCAGCATCATCCGCGCCAGATCCCTTGCTTTGAATCTGAGCCGGATGGTCTTCATGCGCCGCATTGCCAGACTTGGCGGCCGACGTGGCATGAAATCGAAGAATGGAGTCCACCGACAGTCCAGGGGACGGTAGAGTATCGTGTTTGATGGCTTGAGGAAAGGCCTGAAAGAGGGGAGGCGGTTTCCACGCCGTATCATCAGACCCGGGCTTGTCCTCGCTCTGTCTCCCACGAGGCTTTGAAGGCGTCTTGGCGCGATGGGGCTCTGTCGGCGAAGGCGCAGCAGCCGGGGTCGGGATGAAGGTGGGCGACAAGGGCGCTGCAGGCCCCGGCTCACCTTGAGGGGCAGGATACTGCATCTCGTCGATTCCGGACAGTTTCGCATCACTCGGAGGTTTGCGCGCTGTCTTCTCACGACCAAACAGCCCGCGGAGCCCTGATTTAGACGATTGGCGTTTCACCGGAGTCGATTGCAAGGGGACCCGTTCGTTGTGCTCTTCATCATTCTGGTATTCCTCCGGTCGTAGTCGCTGCGTCCGTGGAGAGGTGACAAGGAGTGGCCGCGAGGTGGGACGGCTGAAATTGGTTTGCAATGGCGCCAGGCGTTGACCCCTTCGTTCGCCAACCGATGATTGAGACTGTTCATTTTCCAATGCCATTCTCCTCACACTATTTGCGGGGCCCTTTCCCCCTTCCTTCCTAGAGCCCACGAGAAGGGGCCGTCCAATGGGTTGTAAACTATATTATAGCGTCGCAGGTGTTCCGGGCGGGCAGCGTCACTCGCGAATGGTCGTTTCGGTATACGGGAGACAAGGAGCGGCCGCAAAAGGTAGTGAAGCAATGCCGAAGTAATGGCTCTATCATGGATTCGAGTATACAATAGCCGGGAGTGCGATTGTCGGTATCAATGGCGTTGGTCCACGGAAACGTTGAGGGGAAATGGCATGGCACTTGGAAGGTGGGTACTCAATTGCGGCCAGACCGAGGCGCATTGACTTGAACACGGGAAAGGCAGCAACCAATTGGTTGCGTAGTGAGCAGAGGCGAGGCAAGGACTGCAGGCGCAGCCCCAATGAAGGGGATAGGGCTGGTTCTAGGTGGAATGGGCCCGCGTGAACTGTAGCACACGGCTGGACTGGCGTTGAGGCTGAAATAAGACAGCAAATCAGCCAGGAAGGAGAACGAGACTTATTCAGCCCGTCGCGGTAGATCAATTGGGGCGGCCCGGCTTATTGCAACGGGGCCATCGTCATCGTGCCTATGGAATTGGCCGAGGTCCGGAGTCAGTTTCGGAGAAAGTACGCAACAGGAACGAGGGAGAGAAGGAGAGAGAGAGAAGAGGTTATGGACACGAGAAGAAGTCCAGACTCGTTCCCCTCCCATTTTGGAGTCACTAACGCGGCGTAGTAATTTTTTCTTTTTTCTTTGTGCTCAAATTAAAACTGAAATTGGCCATGCACTAGTCCGTGACTAAGAAAAGCTCGATAGTTAACTAGTTAACTAATGTTAGTCGCGGCGAGATGGCCAGCAGCGTTGAAACGGTTGGTCAGAAGCCACCCCCTGAGTGGAGAGAGGATTAGACGAGGCAGCAGGCAACGAGGAAGTTGGACGGATTGTGTCCAGACTGCAGACTGCAGACGCGACCATGGAGAGACAGCATGCGACGGGTCTCCATCCGAAAGAGTCGCAAGACCAAGTTGCCAGAGAACTCCATCCTCGCGAAGGGGCCCCCTGAATCAGCCCCTCGAGGGGATCCACACCGGATAACGGTTTTCCGCTAAGGCAGTTAGTGCGACTGTGATCAGCCAGGCGAGTCCTGCCCAGGCGGGCAGAAAGCCATAAAAATGGAGTTGGCCGAAAATAGTCGGCGAAAGGTGGTGGAGGCTGGACCGTGGAGGTTCCATCATGGATGAGAATCTGTCAATCTGGAGGATGGAAATCACCTCCAGGCGAAGATCTTATCAAGGAGCAAACGAACAAAACAAGCCAAACCAAACAAAATCAGGGTTTATGCGCGCTTATGTCCCGAGAGCTTATGTCGCTGACTAATCAAACACAGCTTCCATACTTTCTACAATTTCGTGTATTCCTGAAAAATACCCTCCTGCCACCAACTCTACAGAGTAACTACCCACTGATCCAGCACATCCTTACGTCCGCATCTCTCCGCGCAAGGACCGATTATCCACATTTCATGCCTTTGTCCTGCTCCACCGCGCCCATCAGCTCCGCCGCCTCGTCGCAATGTTGTGCCAGGCTCGTATCCTTATCGGTGAGTCCACGAGGGCGATGAGTTGTCCAGTGGACGTCGACGGAACCAATTCTCTAGAGGACCATCACCATCAGCATGCTCTATTACGGACTAGAGAACTCGCGCCAAGTCGGTGTGCGTGCTTACCACAGTCATGGTGGGATGATGTTTCAGAGACGCACTCTGCGACGCGACCACATTGACGAAGCTCTACCTCGTGTCAGCGTTCCCGCGATACTAAAGATAGATCCAACCCCCAAGAGACAAAACCTACCACTGCCTTGAAATACGTTTTGAAATAATACGTCTTCATCACGCCCATCCCGTCGTCATCCAGCTTCCACCCCTTCTCCAGCAGCGCGTCCACCAGAGGCCGCACCTGCTCTGCGTCGATCCCTTCCGCGAACTGGGGTTCCGAAGCCATAGTTGATACGCCTCGGGTAGCAAATCCGATAGACGGTGTGTTTGTGCGATTAGGGATGGAGGTAGCGGCCGTGCGGACAGATGATGCTGATGGACGGAGAGAGCGAGTAGAAAGGGACGACAATTGAGGGGTAGTTCGGGTATAACAACGGCCCGGGCTAAGAAGGTGCGATAGCAATGCTCGGCTTGGGCGTCGGACTGTAGTTATCATAGATTCCATGTCGTGGGAATGGGACAGGCTGGTCGCAGACAGAGAGTGAACTGGCGAAGCTCCAGTTGCTCCAGTTTGCTCCACTGCCGCGCGCAGCTGGGAGGTCACATGATCGTGACGCAGAACGGAGGATGGACACGACTACGGGTGAACGACATGCTGTGTTGGCCATTGGCTGGCTGTAATTGCCTCTACGGACTGTCAAGCATTTGATTGTCCTCGGCAATATGTCCAATGGCTGAGGTGGAGGTGTGGGCGCATCTTTCCAGCAAGCCCTTCCAAGAGCATGTCACGTGTGGGGGTTGACTTGCCAGGTCATTCCAAACACAACAGAACAACACTTTCTGCTACACGCGAACATTCCCCTACAGGTCCAAGAAGCTCCGATGGTACATGTGGTGAACAATGGACTTGCCCACGCGGCTGGCCGATGACGTCCCAGTCGCAGTGGATTATGACGTCTCTCCAGTCTCCAGCGTCTCCACAAGAAACCCCAGATCGCCTGGCCCTGCTCGGGTGGTTCGGAAGAGCTGATCGTCATATATCTACTCGTACAATGCAGAAATAGGCGGTCTAGAAAAGAGCAGCTTTCTTCATATTGGCCTCTTCTAAAGTATACTGAAGACCGCAGGGTATAAACAAAAACGGAATCCAAATTTCAGTGACGAATCCACCCAAAACACAGTATACAAGACATGGGGAATCACAATCATGGCTGGAAGAAAAAAGTCGCATAAAATACACACTCACTTCCGTACCTGAAAGACAGTGCTGCAGCCCAAAGACAAAAAGAATCGTTCTCATACCAAACATGCTTCTAATGCCTCATACTCGACGTAAAACATGAAGCTGTTGAATCCACCTTTACGCCCCATAAGATAAGCTGTTATTACGCGAGTTCCCCCGTGACGCTGGCCGCGATCCTATGTAGCTGCCCTGACGGCTTCCGAAATTGTTGCGAATCCGCAAGTTCTGCTGTGATCGCGCAAACGAGTTGGCGCGAGAACCAGAGGGGATCTTCGACAGGCGGCGACCGTGGGACTGGATCTCGACCCGTGCATCGGACAGCTGCTGTGCGAATGGCGACCTCTTCCGCATAGTAGGGCCGTACCAGTAGATCACGTATACGGCGATGACAAGTATGAACGATATGCAGACTATTGAGATCAGTCCTCTGCTTGACGACCATGATTTCCGCATATTCCAGAGGGCGCAAACTTACATAAAATAGTAGAGGCGTACTGAAGATGATACTTGCCACCGATATCTAACGAGACTTGATTAGCAATTGTACCTTCAATTAGCATAGGGAGTTGGGTCGCACTTTGATAGAACGGCGTGGCGGGAATCGTGAGCACGCCGGCCAGGAAGTCTCTGGACCATCCGTTACCACCCGTCGCACTGGCCGAGTAAGGACCGTAACTGGTAATTAGATAATCAATAGTGGCCATGTAGATACTGTAGTTGGCAATGCCAACGACGGCGGAGAAGATCATGGTGCCGATCCAGTGCACCTGGGGCAGGCTGGTCCATGCGAAGCCGATCAGACCGATGGGGAGACAGGGGGCCGTGTAGAGGAGCCACCACAGTCGGGACTCGTACTGGGTATGCTCGTCGTCCGGCTTCATTCGTCGTTCCCCGATGTTTCGGCGAATGACGGGGATGAAGGAGAGCCATGCGACCAGGTATCCGACGAGAATCGGGATGAATGCCAGGCCTTTGGCGACGATGCTGAAGTTCCACTGTTCGTAGACAAGACCGAACGATTGAATGAAAATGAATATCAGGGCGTCGCTGAAACCGCTGAGCAGGGACAGACACAGCACGATGGGCTCTGTCAAAAACATCTTGAAGGGACGAATCCAGGTGACGAGAATCTCCCTGGCCGAGAACCGCTCGGCGAAGGGAACCAGCTCGTTGGGCCCGTAAATGTGCGGATCCTCTCCGCTCTCTCTCCTCTTTTTCGCGATGCGATCCATCATGATTGTCGTTCGAGTTTCGGGAACCAGCAGAAAGTGGGCGACCTGTACAAACCCCCCGAATATAAGTTGAAGCCAGATGTTCCAGCGCCACGGTAAGTAAGCTTCCACGAACCCACCCACGATGGGACCCAGAGCAGAACCACCGACAGAAGAGAAAACAACGCAAGCCACGGCATACTGCTGGTCGTCCGCCTCCCAGAGGTCGGCAATCATCCCCAAGGTGACCGAACCGCCGGCTGAACTGAGACCACCAAGGGCGCGGCCTACCATGATCGAGGCGAAGTTGGGTGCAAGCGCAACCGGCAGCTGGAAAACGTTGACGAGGAACAAGCTGAATTGTAGAATGGGTTTCCGGCCTAGTTCCTCACTCCAGGGAGCCCAGAGCTCGCAGCCGAAGGCGTACAAAACAAGGAAGATCATAGCGCCGCAACGAGCAGCCTGCATGCTCACATGAAACTCTTCGGAGATCCCGGTGACGGCATTTGAATAAAGGCTGGTGTTGAAGTTCATCGAGGTCTGGACAAGAAAGATGACGATGATGATCATCCATTTTTTCCATTCGGGGAATGCGTAGCCAAGCTGATCATAGCAATCTGCTTCGGTCAACTCGACTTTTTCGGAGACGGTATGCTCCAGCTGGTGAAGAGTTGTGCCCGCCGCCGGATCGTTGGCCAAGCCCAGTCGAGACTTGGGGAGCTGTGGGATGTCGTCCTTTTCACTCTCGGGCAGCGCATTGGCAGCCGTATGTGTGGAAGAGGATGCTTCCGAGTCATCCTTGTCCTTGTCCATGTTTCTGCCGGGAGAACTGGACATGGCAGCTGCTAGCGATGGTTAGCAGAGACATAATTGTGTGATTCAGACAAATGGTAGAGAGGAATGGAACAGTACAGGCCACGAAGAGAAAATCAAGTGTGATCAAACTGCGCGAACGTGTCGCTGTCTAAATGAAATTGAAAATACTTACCCAGAGTTGAAATATTTTCCGTTGACCAGGGTCCTTTCAGGCAAGTATGACGATATGTCGAGTCAGGCAGGAGGGAAGGTAGAATACAATAAAAGTGGGCAGGAGGGAAGTATGCGACGGGACGAGCAAGAGGGAAGGATGGAAAACCGGAGAACAAAACCCACGAGCGGAACCAAGGGTTATATTCCCTGCTGCTCTAGATATAGGAAGAGTCAATGACTGGCCCGGCAGGCAGGAACCGCCGGTCACTGCCACTACTACCTGCCTGAGGATTTCTGCACTGAGATCGTGTCGGGCCAATCATGCAGTGACCCGAACTACCGTTGCATAGTTGCATCGCAGTGAAATAGAGGCTCCATTCTTGGATTTGGTGCCCAGATCTATTCGGTTCCCCTCATTAATTGCTCCCCTGTGGCGCAAACCCTCTAGTGAGAATGCTAGGTATAGGTAGCACGACAGCCCTCGAGGGAAAAGCAACCAACATGGGAGCAAGGGAGGGGCGTCTACTTGCCTCGCCTCGAAAGTTTCTTGGGTTGCAAGATTATCTCCATGCCAAGTCTAGTATCCAGGACCGGTACCGTGGGATAGCATAACCTGCCGGCATCATCACTTGGCCATCTGAGTGGCAGCCGCTGGAAACGGTCCCCACAGCGCCAGAGTTGATCATCCGCAAGCTGCAACAGTACGATCTCCATATGAATTCGGCATCTCCCCTCTGGGAGGGTCAGAAACGCCGCTCTGGGCCGAGAGCTCGATGGAATGCCGCTTCGGGAATCGTGGTATGGGGCGCAATCGAGGCCAGGTCCACGGGGGTAAACAAACATTTCAGTCAACAATTTTGTTTTCCGGGGAAATGGATACATGATTGAAATGCGATCAAATGAACCGGGGCCAATCAACCCCCTGCGGACTGTCTGTGATTAGGGTTTGGTCAATTGGAGGTTGCACGCCGTGACGCAAGGAGTCGGCACGGTGGCTAGGAATTATTGCCCCGGCAGTGAGGCAATGAGCCTGACAGGCTGGAGAGACCGGGGAGATGGTAGAACAAAGATCCCTGAGGTGACTATGGTGTGGTTGGACAAACCTGGAGAATCTCCTGGGTATCAATGACGTCAAGGGTGTGATCATATACCTGGAGTTGAGGTATAGATCTAGTATACAATTTTACAGCCGAATACATGGGGTGATACTCTTCTGACCAGGGGTAGCGCAGGTCCTGTCTCTCTCTGATTTGATTTGATCAGTCGAATCAACTGAATCGAATTGAATTTCCCCAGATGCCTGGAATTCGACGCCTCATGAGGCAGTCCCGGTCACGAGAGAATCACGTGTGTCATCGCCTGAGGCCGCAAGCAGGGAGATGCGCTAACCCTTTGCGGCAGTCCGACCTCGCCGCCCGATGGGGTTAGCGCTGGCAGAACGGGAGACCGCCTTCCCGGCCGGGCGACTCCTCCAACCCGCCGCCCGGCGAGATGCTCAGCTTCAACTCTTGAGACAATCTCCGTTCGCAGCAAGGATCCAAAATTAGCAAGGTTCGGCGCTCTCATCTGCTGGTCTACCTCAACTCTTGTGCTATATTTCGCTCAGCTAGGGATGTGTCCTGATATTAACTCACTTCCGCCCTCCCTCTCGACCTCCCCGCGTCAACCACGGATCATCCCCACATCGTCCGACTCCCTCCCTGCGCAACATTCTTCCTTGTCGAGCATCTCCCCTGCATCAACCGCCACGATGAGCACCTCCAGCAACCACGGCCACGGCAATCATGCAATCGACATCCCTCGTCGGTCATCCCGGTCGGGAATCCCGGGCCCGGAACGTCGCCGATCCGCCAATCTAAACACGAACAATGGCAACGACACGACCGGAGAGTCCGTCCCCTCATCCCTCAGCCATCATGCGCTCCGGACTTCGAGTCCTTCGAGCCTGGGGGTAGCCCGATCATCGCCACCGGAGACCCGCATCACCAGCGTGCCCCTTCGCTGGGGGAGCTGCATCAGGAACTCGAACAGGAGCAAGAAGCGCAAGTGGTATGCTTCCCGTGCCACCGTACCATCCCATAAGTGCCTTGATTGTTGCAGCACCGCTAATTAAACCTTGTTGCCTCGTGCTCCCCGAATAGAACCGACTCTTGCATATGATCCGCAGCCAACAAACCCAGTTGCAGCAATTACAACAGCAGCAGTCCTCGCACGGCACGGCCATTGATGATTCCGCCCCTGCGCTCTCGCCGCTCCCGTCGGTCCCACCTCCGCTGCCAACCGGCAGCAATCGACCGTCCGCGCAGATTACTTCGTCCCTGTCCAGCCGCCGACCGTCGAGACCGTCTAGCCAGGCCGCGTCGCCCAGTCTGCGACCATCGGTTGACTCTCCCCGCGGCACCGAGGGCCTAGAAGGGATTACAGGCCTGGGCGAAAGTCCACGACGGGGAAGCCGGGACGAGGGCGCTTTCTATCATGCCGAAGCCATGATGCTCAACAGAGAAAACCAAATGCTGCGTCAGAGGATTCGCGACTTGGGTAAGACATCGAATCCTTTCTCTTAGACGGCTTGTGACTAACCTTCCAACAGAACGCCAGGTTAGCGAATTGAGCGGCCCTACTGCCAGCAGCAGCCAAGAGGCCGGACCTGCCGATCCTCATCCCGCAGCCGAAACAGAATCCACCGAAGATTCTACGGACAAGACATGAGCATGAGAAGTCAATCTTGACCCGTCCGCCGTCAATTCCACCTATCCACTCCGACCACTGAAAATGTAACTTGTCCGGAAACAATCTCATCCACCAATCGATTACCTTCCAGATCTGCTGCCTGCTGCGCTGTCGACGTACAAGGCGAGGGACCAAGCGCAGAAATATGCAGCCAGTCCCAACCCATTGTGTCTGCGTTGTACGAGTTACATCGACATCACATGGATCTGGATTTCCATTGAGGCGTTTCATTTCCAGCGCGCCATTATGATTGATTTCAATTTGGAGGCTGTATTTATTAACGACCCGTATCTAGTTACTCAGACAATGCAACGACCAGCAATCTACAATCATATCTCCTATGAAGGCAAAATCCTCGCCTCCACCAACCCATCCAGACTCTCATTCAACGCCTCCCACGAATCCACCGACCCCGTAAACCCAAACCTCTCCTCGCCTTCTCCATACTAATCACCACGTCGTAATTCCTCCCCAGCACAAAGTTCAAAAAGAACCACGTCGCCTTCCCCATCGCATCCTCCTGCACCCTTTCCCTCTTCGCAACCCTCGCCCACGCCCCCTTCACATCCTCCCTACTCGCCCACTTCTCCAAGTCCACCACCATCTGCACCTCCCCGCGTCGCACCCGATCCGCGATACCTATCTCCTTCGCCCAGTCCTTCACCGGCGGGTTCTCAATCAACGGCAGGATCTTCTCATGGGGACCGGGCTCCGACCCCAGAGACTGGAACTGCTCCGCGGGAACCTTAAGCCCGAACCGTCTCGCCAGCAACGGCCACAAAGTCTGCCAGGACTGCACGTCGCCATTGACCACGTTGAATGCCTCGTTCGAGCAGGCCGGTGTCTGACTCGCCCAGAGACAGAACACAGCGTGGAAGCGTGCGGACGTGAAGCCATCAAAGCGGGTGTAGAAGTCCGCGGAGCCGGGGAATCTGAACGGGTGAGAAAACTCTTTTGTGATGGTGGCCTAGATGCCTAAGGCAGTGGTTAGGTTCATGAAGTTATCTACATTCATAGTTAGGCTTTGTCAGGCTTCTCCCTTGAACTTCCAGAGATAGAAAAAGGAGAATGGAAAGAAGGAAACACACTCCTCGCAACACCAATATGGATACGTCACCACCCAATCCTATCCCTTCCCCGTTCGGTTCTGACTCCCCTGGCTACGCTCCCTGAGGACACGCTGCTGTCTATAATAGAAATTTGGCGGCCGACCCTCGCCCTCGATCCACGGGTCAGTCTCCTGCATGGGACACTTGACAGGCCCGAGATGCACGCCGTAGTGCTTCGCGCCGGTAGTCAGGATCACGCGTTTGAGCGTCTTCTCAGCGCCGGAAATACTCAGCGCGGCGAGGAAGTTGAGAAGCATGTCGCCTTTTTATATTAGCCATCTACTCCCTACTTCCCATGATAGAAAAACAGAAAATGACCCCGGGGGGGGGGGGGGGGGGGAGGGGAGGGAAGGGAATACCATTAACCCCCTCCATCTCGACCTCGTCACCCTGCTGCAAATAAGCCGTGAAAAAAAAAGATAATCGGCCACGACATTCCGGTCTTTTAGCTGCTTCGCGATGGTCTCTGGGGCAGTGAGGAGGTCGATCGCGTCGTGGTGGATGTGCGACGGGTACGGCTCTTTCTGGGAGCGCGAGATAGCGTGGATAGTTGTCCAGATGTTAGGTGATTTGGCGAGTTGGTGGACGATTTCACGGTCTAGGATGCCTTGTTTGGTTGGAGAGAATGATTGTGTTAGTCTGGTCAGATTCAGGTGCATGGAGATTAGGGCTAGAGATGGTAGGTAGTACCTGTGGCGCCTGTGACAATGGCGGTTGGCATTTTCGCTAGGTTTCTGTGTTACTTTCGTCGAGATCAGTTAGGATGATTTAGGTCAGAATTCTTGAGTGACAGGAAGATACCAGGCAAAATTATAGATAAAGGGTGCGCGCTTCGTGGATCAGGCATGAAATCAATGTGACGCAATGCTCACCGAACTATAGCCAGCATCAACCAGGATCTAGAATTAATAATAATCTCTTTTATTTAATGATTACACTATTTGAGCAATTGAGTATTTCCGTCTATGGATTGTGTTTTAGGAAATCTTGTAGCTAGCTGGCAATGTTTCCGAGAAAACAGAGTCGACTAAACAGGTTATAGAACCATAAACAAGAGAGGTCCAATAGCTCTCACGCAGGGACGTATTCAATACCTACTCCTGTTCAAAGTATGGATATCTACAGTTTTACTGAGGTGATGCCGGCTCGAAACATCGGGCAGAAATAGTGTCTTCTATAAACTAATAACAGTAGTTGCATCTATACACAACCGTTCAATCATGAACTCATCACCCCGAGCATCTATACATCTATACATCTATCGTACCCCTTTACCATATAATTCAAGACACTAGCAGGAAGGTGGGTTCTGCATAGCCTCTTTCATCATGCGCTTCAACTCATCACCATCAATCTCATTCACATACGTCACATTCCTCAATCCCTTCGGCGCAAGAGCCGCCTGGTAGAGATGAATGTTGCCGTAGTTCGGGCTTCCGTACGAGGTATCGACGTCAATGTATGCTAGACTTCAATTAGCATCCCAGAATATTCCCGTGGACTGGGAAGGGTCATACCGGTCGTAGTATTGATAGCAATCGACTTGTTCACCATTATAGCGGCAGCAGTCTCATCCCAGAATGGGAACCTCAGACCGTAATGGTCGTGGAACAGCTTCGTGAGCGGGTTCTTCACCTCGTATACTTCGTCCAGGAACTCCTGGGACGACTGGATTTGGTTCGCCACGTTGCCTGCCATGATGATCTCGGGGAAGTCTGCGGTGAGAGCGATTTTGGCCGCTTCGGGATCGATCATGAGATTGATCTATGCAACCAGTTAGCCAAGATCATATCTACGTTAGTAAAGAGTCAACACATACATCAGAGTTGATATTCGCCTGCTCATGATCTCCAGTCACCTGCAATCTATTGACATCGACATACCCGCCCATCAGGACGAGTTCCTTCGCCAGCGACGCAAACTCCGGATCGCTCCTCACGGCGAGGGCGACATTCGTCAGGGCGCCAGCCGAGTAGATCGACACTTGATGCGGGTACTTGCGAACCATCTCGACCATGAAGTTCACACCGTTCGTCGAGTCATTGATGGTTGTGTTGGGGAATCCCTCGATGAAGGCCCCGCGGACGACGCGATTCGGGTCGTCGCCGGAGCTGGGATCGTTGCCGCTCGCCTCGGCGGTTCGGTTCTCGGGTGCGAAGGCGCCTTGGAAGGGGAGGTCGCCGTGGACGGCTTCCCAGGCTTGGAAGCGATGAGGGGTGTTGATCAGGGGCCAGGTGGCGCCGGAGTAGACGGGGATGCAGGAGAGGTTGGCGACTTCGAGGTTGGCGAGGGCGTGTAGGGCGCATTGGCGCTGCCATGTGTTGCCGGTGTCTGGTTGGGTTCTGGGTGTTAGGACCTAATGGGTGTGCTTTATCTAGGGGATAGCTGGTGCGTACCTGATACTAGACCCAGGATCTCAAAGTCGCTGTTGGCCGGCAGCAGGAAGTTGAGGAAGCTGACGGCGCCCCAGTCGTTGTCCATAATGACATACTTCTTGTCTTCCCTGGTGGCTACGGGCGAGCCGACAGCCAAAGAAGACAGCAGCAGAAGCGACAAGGCAGACTTCATGGTGATCGTGGGATAGCTGGTATTCGCATCATCCTCAGATGGAGACTGCGCTCAGGTATTTATACACGACCTCTTCGGAGTGGGTCAGCCTGTCTTCGCAGCTATCTCCCGTCTTTTTCGTGCGGATGTTATCTTGGAATCACACCATCTTTGCAATTCTTGCTGACTAGTCTACTCTAAGTATCGGTATGCAGAATCTATTAGGGCATCGTCGAGTGGATCCCCCTTATAATCCAACAAATCGACGGACGAGGCAACAGCGATCATCGTCTACGTTACCCTTGGCGGCAGGTGTTTGCGCGACATTATTTCTGTTTGGTAATGCGCGACCCGCACTACCTTCTTGAGTTATCCCCGCAAGATCGAGGACCAGAGATGGATTGGAGGCTATCGTGGGGAGTGGTGGAGGCGGGCGTCTCCGAAGCGAATCTGGGCCGGTTTAGGCTGTTTAGTGCCGAACTCCGATATGAAGATTTGCTTGGCCTACGTGTTTTTGCCGATCCCTCTTCATGCTATTACCTACGCAGAGTAAAGGTGGATACAATAGAGCGGACTGGATTGGGTAAAGACAAAAGGTCACAGATGCACGGAAAACGGCGGAAAATGGCAGTGGAGATGCTGCAGCAATCGAACGAATGGGATAGTTGATGCAGAAATAGCTTAAGATAAAAAGATCACAACTCCCCGAACAAAAATATCTGCTGAATGTGCAGTTACAAGAATCTTTTCATTGGAGCCAAACGCCATGAAACAACTAGGCCACCGCTTGTTGAATATATCGAGACAATGTAGGCTTCATGTACCGTGCTGTTTTACAGTAGACGATGGGAGGCATCAACTACTAACCTGTCCATCTACTCGTTCTTTCGCATGAGTCGCCTCAGGACGAAGAGGCAAAGTATCTCCATCGCCATTCCCATCATACAGATCCATGTCATCACTATCATTAACTGCTCTCTGTCCCCTCTCCCCCCTGGCCTTAAGGTTAACATTCTCAAACTCGCCATGTCTGCCCTCATACTTGTTGCCGCGAGAATTATTTCTTGCGACAAAAAACGGCCGGAACGCCGTAGCGCTGGTTACCAGGACCCCGACCTCGGCGATAATAAAATGCCAGAAAAGAGTCCAGCTAGTGTCAACGGCGCCGTTATGCACCAGGCCGGCGGCGCGGATGATCGAGAAACTGACGATGAAGATCGTAAGGCAGAGCGAGCATGAGAGAATGAACTTCTGGGCGCGCTGGACGCGGAGAGTCCAGATGATGAGGATTGGGATTGCTAATACTGTAGTGCATGTTGGTCAGGGACTGTTCGGTGAGGGCAGGAGGGTTGGAATGTACTGAGTAGATCGCCGACGATGTCGAGAGCGATGTTCACCGCTGAGTGCGTGATGTTTCTGGTCTTTCCGGAGCCGGCGCTGCATTCAACTGATCGTGAGAATTTAGCAGGAGGAACTAGCGGGAATTAAGCCCAGGATAACTCACAAGCTCTCGGATCATCCAGATACGGACACGATAGGAAATACACCAAGCAACCATATACGAAAAGACACGACGTATAGGCGGCCACAAACCACCAATACAGGCGCCAGCCTTGCATGTGATGGATGAGATTCCTGAAGAAAAAGAGGAAGCTGAATTTGACTGCGTTGAATGACGTCCAGCCCAGCATTCCACAGACGATCTCAAACTTCTGGAGTCGGTATGTCATGGGCACGATGTCCGCAATGTTGACCTTCACGCCTTCGACACCATATTGTAGAGCTGCTACCAGGTACATCGGATCGACGACCTCTGTGTACATAATTGCGCTGAGCGTGATCAGCAAGATGACTGCCAGGATCAAGAATCCATCGTCGACGGTTATGCGCTTTCTTTGGACCCGGATACGGATGAGGAATCGAACGATTGACGCTAAAAGGGCGAGGGCGAGACCGCAGCCGGTTGTGATCTGTAAATGATCATTTAAAGGTTAGATCTCATTTACGGAGAATGTCTGAGAGACCCTACCACAAACGCATCCTTATGAATCCGTCCCACCCTATCCTCTGGCTTCATTGTAAATGAGACCGGCGTTACTAGGTCACGAGAAAGGCTCTGAAAGATCCAACCTCGTATCCAGGACCAGGGGCATCGCGAAAGAAAAGAGACGCCCATATCGATGCCATGCCAGATAGCCTCGCTGAGGTGAGACAAAATGCGAATTCTCGGGTGGGCTGACACCCCGCATGTCGAAGTATGCTGACCGGCCTATAAATGACGCTTGCCAGGGATCCTCACGGCAAAATAGCAAGCCAAGGCTGATGGCATGTAGGTGGCTAACGCTGCAGACTTGGAAACTGAAAGGAGTTCCAGGGCGGCTGAGTGCATCTATTCAATAATAATGAGTGCTGCCGTAAGCTACATCAAGATACATACATTCCATTATGCTCGTTCCGAGGATCAGTCGTCTGTCAACTTAACTTCAATCCTGGCATATTGAATAGCCTAATCCAGCGCGTTCAGACTAAACTCCCCCAAGATTCTCCCAGATCACGCTACAGAAGCTTTCGACACCCACAATCGCTGTCTGCCTCGTCTTTTAGTAGCAGCTGCATCAGCATAGGCCGATTATTTCGAGGTCATTATTCCTAAACCGAATGTAAAAGCATTTCCAAAATCAAACTATTACACTAACCTTGTCGGACCTTATTCGTATTATTCGGACATATCAGATGCCCTGAGATCTCCCAAAAACCGAGCAACTTGCTCATGACCAGCGTAAACTGCCCAACCCAACGGAGTCCGGCGATACGGGTCCAAGATCCAGGGGTCAGCTCCTTTCTCGACCAGGAACTTTACACAACCCAAAGACCCAGTTCGTGCAGCGAAGTGAAGCGGGGTACCTAGGCCTGCCCTGAAGTTCATTGCAAAATCATGAGGGCAGTCTTCATCCAGCATTTTGTTGATATTGGCCGCATTTTGAGTCGGGCTTTTGTTGTATATATATTTCAATATCTCCAGGTTGTCTGTGCATTCACGCAGGGCAGCATAGTGTAATAACTGCCCGTGAGAAGCAGATCCCCCGTATCTGAAGAGCACTTCAATGGCTTCATATGAGGCATCCCGAACAGCATAGGACAATGGTGTACAGTTGCGAGCCTGACACCTTTTATTCGGGTTGGCACCATGCTCTAAGAGCCACGTAAGAAGTGTGATATCGTCGAAAGCGTATCTAGGATATATCAGTCATCTATTGTAATAAAGAGAACTCCGAGGTTATCTACACGAGTATTGATGGTGTAAATGTGTCAACATCGGTATTGATATCCAAGCCCCGACCAAGGTATAACTCTAAGATATTGTAAAGCTTCATTTGCGTTGCAATGGCGAAATGTTCGATAATTATCGGTGCTCCCTGGTCCAACAGCCCCATGACCTCATCAATGTTGCCATCCGTGATGGCAATACGAACCTCATTTGTAAGGTTTCTCATGTTTGCATAAAATAGAGAATATTTGGAAGATAGAAAGGAATTAAGGATCCAGCGGTGAGATTGAAACTTGTGTCATCAGGTGACCAGTTGGAATGAATAATAATAATGGGCACATCAATAACTACGAATAAAGTGCTAGGATCTTGAGTATTCTACTATGAAATTCAGCTTTTTAGGCAGTTTCTAGAGTTTTCAAATCGTGATCAAAATGGAATATAATTAGTCATTGATTTCATAAGATACGATCGTGTGGGAGAATTGATGAGCGACCATTTCGGCTTCAGCAAAGTGTTGCAGTGTCAGTCAAGCTTAAAAAAAATATGCAATTGTAATTTAGATAGATAAAGGCTGTGAGAACCCCATGCAAAAGGCAAAGAAATCAATGAATGAATTAGTTGTTTTTCTTTGGGGGGCTCGGGGGACTCTTTAATAGAGATAATTAGCTGGCCAACGGTCAAAACGAATCCATGGAATCTTCCGCACAGTTGCAGAATCGCATAAGGCTTCTATAAAGGTCGGTGGCTAGCTTATCTTATTCACATACCTTGTCCAACATATTTAATTGGTGGGAAGCACAACGAAACGATATGGAGTATATATCTATCCCCCTTGGTATCATTGGTAGGCTCTAAAAATGCCCCTGCACCTGTTTCGGGTACTTCTCTTTTCGCCCAGGCCCTGGCTAAAGGAGAAGCGCAGGAGGTAGGTATGAACCAAGCCGGCTTCGTCTCTTTCACTAGTGGACAAACAAAAAAGGCCATTGGGACCCGGAACCTGAATAGTTGTACGGCTGTTATGCTGGTTTCCAAGAAAGGCGCCATGTTGGCACATATCTCTCCTCTACTCAGGATGACAAGCGACCCCGGTGCTGGCAAGAATCATGTTCGGGAGAAAATGCCCAAATTCCTTGATCTTTACATAGCGATGAAGGATTTCCGTATGGGAGGTGACGTGAAGAAGGCGGGAATAGTCTGCGGAATATATCAGGACCAGGTCGCAGTCCCAGACCAAATACAACTTATTGAATCTATCCTTTTAGAGAACCTCACTAGTAACCCCCGGCCCAAAGTTCTCCATTATCAGATCAACCATGGTGGCCATAGCCAGGCTGCTAGGGGTACGGTTTTCATTGATGGGTAATATGACTGGGTGAGTTTTATTTATGAAGAGTATGACCTAGGTAACGAATAGATATATATACAATAGTTCTCTATTTTTAAGAAAGACTAGTTCTGGGCCTCTTCCAGCATTCTAGGCTTGATATGGGACTGCGTCGTACGCAGCGCGAATCTGGTCGGCGTTTCGTGGAAGCTTGTCCTTATATCCTGGGGCAATGACGCGTTCAGGAGGAACTGTCACGCAAGTGAGGAAATCGCCCCGGTTGGATCCCGGATCACGCAGAAAGCCTAAGCCCTCCATAAATGGAACAGCGTCCTTTTGAATCCCGTAGAAGATTTGTTTGCCCTCATCAAGAAGTAGTCAAGTCGACCCCGACTGAATTAGAGCATTATGGATCAGACAGAGTCATTATCAACGTACACAAGCTTGCGTGGTGGCTAAACTGCATCATCGACTTTGCCTACTTGGGAACGCCAATAAATAGTAGAAGGTGAAAAGTTGTGCCAAACTCTTGGGGTTGATCACAAAGACTTCCAAGTTCCCTGCCATAGAATCCCACCCCTAAAGAATTGTTGGTAGGTTCAGGGGCCTCCCAAATCAGTGATAATATATCGTATCTCCCGCACCTTTCGCTGCCAGATATCCTGCTGGGTAGCTGCTCGTTCTTCTGCCCCTGGTTCGCTAACAACATCTCATACCACCTCATCGATTCTCTTAATTGCTGTGACACTCCTCTATCACAATATTGTGTTTTTTTTCTGGCCCGAATCCCAGTATCGCTAATTCTCTTGGAAGGATCTCTCTGCCTGAAGGCTTGGGTGAGAATCCTTATTCAATAAGCAGTTGTTGGAAAGGAGCAAAGGTTTATTGGTGTTGTGCTTCTTCTCGTATCTTCTCATTGGTTCGTGCAATAAGTCCATTCCTGGACTCCTATCATTGTTTAGCAATATATGACCACCCACGGCCTCATGAGACGCTAACATCTTGGCGAGCAAGCTGCTTATTTGAAATACGAACATGACCCCTCTTCCTGAAATGGGCTGCTTTTCTTAATTCTTCCCAGCAGTCGTTGTTTGCTTGATTTGCTATGACTTCACCCGCGGGGGAACAAAAGGAACAGAGAGTCCAAGGGACAGGACGAATTACGCATCAGCATGCAGCCTAACACATTATACTTACCATATCTCCTTCTGCTACCTTTTATGCCCTTACCAAATGCTTTAGCAAGACGGGGTGGCGGAGGCGGAGGTGGAGACGACTCTGGCTCCAGTGACAGTAGCACTGGTGGCGGTAGTAGCAATGACGGGGACAGTTGCAAAACACCAAAACACCCAACAGTCCGGATATGGGATCTTATCCCCTATAATGTGGAGAATTACACATCCGGTGGTATCGCATATCGAGACACGAGCTACGATGGATCTTTCTTCAAAGGCGAAGGCTCTCTTCATTACACCATCACCGACAACGAGACCTGCTCCCGAACCCGGCAAGACAGTGCGGAAAACCCTATCAAAGTGCTTGGATACGCATGGATCGGCCCGCAAGCACCGTACCCTGTCGGCCCTGTGAACCCAATCGTAATCGGGTTCAAGGTATGGGAATCGCACCAGACTCTCAGCAAGATCTGGGACTCATATGGCTACATTCAATGGGATGAAGATCATATCAGTTGTCCTGGTTACCCTGACCTATTCAGTGTTACGACCACATACGGATGGGTCGATTGGGATGCGCAGACGGCTAAGGCTATGGATGTGGTGAACATGACTATTGCCGAGGCTCCAGCACAGGAAGGGCGTTACCAGACTCAGGATCGTGTGCAGTTCAATGCAACCATGCCGGAGAAGCTCAATCATGACACTGGATGGCAGCTTCGGCTCCCCGGAAGGATATGCTCCCGTCATAGGGTGTATTGGTTCAAAACTCCTCCGGAGAGTTTGGTGATGAACGGCTCGTTTACAAATTCAACATTCGACTTGACGCTTTCGGGAAGTGGTTACGGAGTGACAGATACTTATTATCTAAATAAACAGGAGTACGCACTAGCGGCCGAATTCCGCATAACGTTCTCAGGAGTCTTTGATGGAGACAATTCCACCGAAAAGTTGAGTTTACATCAGCCTGATCAGCCGCTAGTTGCGTGGGTGGAGAATGTTGGCGTCCATGTTGGTTGTCTTGGTTGGGTGACGAGTTTGATTTGCGCCGGGGCCATCATGATATTGATTTAAAGCAGAATGGAATGGCCATCACCAAACCATTTACATCAACAGTTGCGGCATGCTAGTTCTCTTACTGTAACAGATTATACCTCCTACATAACTGTCAAAGACAAACTAATGTCAAATATCTCTAACTATATCTTTTTTATCAAATAATCCTCTGAAAAGAACATGAGAAATATTACCAAACTTACGTGCCGTCTGTTTTGTTTTATCTGTATAAGCGAAATTCTCCCCATATAGTTTCTCTATTCCCGCTACCTTTAATAAGTCTTCCGCTAATACCCTGGTGTTCCCCAAAGGAATATTTTTCAGCTTTTGAAAATCTTCCACTACCCACGTGGTCTATGGGAACGCAGTTAAGCATTACATGCGGTCTTGGTCAACGACTCGAGATCATCCGTGAACTCGACGGTGCCGTCAGACAGAGCACACTCCAGCTGACGGTGATGGATTATGTCGGTGTAGCGCGGAGAAGGATTGTTACATGACCTGCGAAGTCCACTCATAACAATATGCCGTCCGTTCGACTCCTTCTAATCCCTTTTGTTGTGAATCGAGGCTCGACCAAGTGAACGATACAGCTTCGGGTACGGAATTTATTCCGGAAACAATGAGATTGATTGGAAATCAACCTGATCTTCACCTTGTATATAAACCCTCATGTTTCCGGCTAAGAATCTAGCAGACTTATCCACTAGGGCCGCTAGGTCTAAATATGTTTAAAATATTATAACGGATATGAAGCAGGTGCTTAAAAATTAGAGGGATAGGGGAGAAAAGGATAAGAAGATTTTAGTATACCAGTTACTTTATGGGAAGAGATTATCTTAATGTCTTATTCTTTATTAGTTCGAATCTTCTAAATAAATATCCTTAATATCGGCCCTTTAATCAATTTATGTAAGTGGTCTTGGACTTCGCTAGTTGGTTCCCTGGACTTCGATCTTTGGCGTGTCGATGTGCTTCTGTTCACTTCATGTAGGTGCACCTATCAATGTCGTATGCCATGGTTCTGATTGGTTCACACAGGTCTCTGTCTAAGACCCATACGTATTCGTATTCACAGGGAGCTAGCCAATCTGCCGGTGCAACAAGCTTGCTCTCAAGTCGACTACGATATCTGACGTTCCACAACCAGATCTGATCAACCATCTGCAACATATTTCGGTGGCGAAGGAAGCAAAAACCTGGAACTTTACTGGTGTGGGGTCTACAGGGTGGGAGAGGACCAGCTAACACCCCCGATATCAGGCGTGGCAGTGTGCTTCCCGCCTGGCGTACAGCCCACACCCATGTCATGTCATATGGTGGCACCGTCGATGCTACTGCCGGCCCAAGTGAGGCTTTGGCTACGGGAGCAGAATGGTTGAAACCGCCAACCGCAGCGCCATGACTCCTGAGTATCGACGGAGGAGGCCTCCGTGGCATTATCCCTCCTTCACATTTGGAGCTGTTACAGAAAAACATCGGCCCTGAACTTCCGCTAGCGGATCTGATTAACCTCAAGGTCTGCACCAGTTCCGGTAGACTATATATTAATAGTAATGGATATCCTCCGCATGGGGCCTTCGGAGTTTAAGAGAATATTTTAGGATCTCGTAAGGAAGGTTCTGGGTTCTGGCCGGTGGAAGAGAAGAATAAGGTCCCTGCTTTCGGATAAAACTTACGATACTAAGGCGCTGGAAAATTAGTATAAGAACGTCTTTAGACCGACAAGGCGGCTGTTTGATCCGCCAGCGACTCTTCTATCTATCGGAAAGATGGCGGTTACGATAAGGTGTTATTCCTTTTCACGAACTATAATAGGGCAGTACCCCACCGTGCGGAATCTGGTACTTATAAGTCTTTGTATCTCTGGAATGAAAGTGCTAATTTCCTCTAGTTTATAGACGACTTCGACCAGATGAAGACTATAGGCTCTATATCTAGCAGATATAAGTAGGAATCCGTACCTTTTAAAGATCCTCTTATCTTAATATTATCTTCTAGTGTACTAGCTACTTCTGCGGTTCCTCTGTAAGTGGTTCTCCCGAAAATTTCCTGTCCAATGGCTAACCTCCATAGCCTTTTCTCCCCCGTGAATATTCGCGGACTGGGTACCTTCCAGGATGGAGGAATAGAACAAGACAACAACCCGGTTAACATTACGTTATTTGAGGCAAAACACTTGTGGCCTAGCGTAACTAATCCCGGCGTTGTGATCACGCTCGGGTCATCTCCGAAGACATCCTTCTTTCGAAATATACTCTTGGATGGATGGGTTCCGAGAGTGTACCGTTCATATCATTATCTGATTAATCATGTACAAAAGCCCGCGCGAATACACGGGCCTAAATGCTTGCTTATTATGTATTTTTATTATAAAGAAATATAGAATGATAAATTAAGGCTAGCTACAAGTCCCCATATCCCAGGAATTGAACGGACTGGCGTTAGTTAGTCTGTTAACCATCACAACCCCCAATTGCGTGCTCTGGGCCCATCGTCCACCATCCCGCAAAGCTTGCTTCCTCGTCTTGTCCTATTTATCCCCTCGCCATGTTGTACCATTTCTCTGTCTATCTTTTGTATCACTTTCTCCTCTGGATCCCGTTGGGCTGAGCTTGCGACCTTCCAGCGTCTTCACCGCTCCGGAATCGCCTCCTGGCTGCTGTGTCGATCATCACACAAGACCGCTCTAGATGCGTCCAAGCTCTTGACCTGCTCACCGATGCAAATGACCGCTTCTGCTAAATCCACGATTGTCGGTGACATCGACCCGTTCGACGTCAAAGATTATGATTCGTATTCCTGGGTGCTGCAGGAGGACCATCCCCTTCGGTCCTACCCTGCCAGATATCCACCAGGGCTGTTTAGTTTCCTAATGAGGTGATACGCGACGACGAAACGATGGTGGGCCGAGCGTGGAATGTCGCTGGTGTCTCTGTTCGTGATGTTTCTGTAAGTTCATCTTTCCACGCTTACCTGGTCATCCTACTGAGACCTCGATCCGTAGGATGGTCATCCAGTTTATTGCAAACCTTCCATATGGAGTGTCCTATCTCTTCATCAAAGACCCCAGCGACGAGTCAGGCTTTGCCAAATGGCCTGCCGAGTTTAGTGGTCGTCCGAGTGTCTGCATTTCCTATGATCCATACGCGCGCGATGCCATCGACCGCGCCATCTATGCCGGCTGCGCTGGAGTCAATATCGATGCATGGGCGCTCGGCGATGATATCGCCGTGGGCGACTCTTCTGGACTAAATCCGAACAATTCCCTCCGCACAGTGTATCTCGAACCCCTGATGGCCAAGCTGGATGCAAGGAACCCTGCAGTGGCTTCCTCAGTCTCGCCCAGCCCTGTTCCGGGGGGGCCTGTTTGACCACGACCCAGCTCAGCCTTTCGTGCTGTTCCTGCAGCTCCGTCCGTCGGTTTCATGTGCTTGGCCCCATCTTATGTCTCAGCTAGCCTCGCTGGCCCAAAGGGGCCATCTGTCATATACGGACGGGGTGCAGGTCATCCCACGGCTCGTGTCGATCGTGGCAACCGGAATGAACGCTTCGGAGATAGACTTTCTCAAGAATATCAGTCATGACCGTATCAACCATAGCATAATATTTTTCGAACCCCCCATTACGAGGTTCGATCCGATTGGTTCAGACAGGGAAGCCAACAGCTCGGGGGATAGCGATATGCCCCGTCCCGAAAAGGAGTCGGAGGGCAGTTCATCCCGATTATCCTCCGGCGTCCCGTCGAGACAGTTCGGCGTAACGGTCAATTTCGGCGCGACGATTGGTTCTCCCCGCGGAGGTCGCTTCTCGGTGCAGCAGGTCGAGCGCATCAGGGGGCAAATATACAGCGCGCATCAACAGGGACTGGCAGTTCGATACTTTGGCATCCCGTGTCTTCAACAGGCGCTGCGTCGCGTTGTATGGCGTGTCTTGGTGCACGAGGGAGCGGATTATATCGAGATGGATGGGAGATGCGAAGGGCGGGTTGCTGCGGTCGGTGTTTACAATTGGATAGAGATAAACTGGTAGCTATGGATGTCTAGCATTTGTCATGTATTATAGCTAGTTAACTAGTTAACTTATATAGCACAGGAGTGCAGAGGATGACCCCGTCTTATGGACCGAGCCTACGGGATGTTTCATACATACGCGAGGCCAGCAGCGTTTACCGTCCGGTGCAAGAAGAGGTTACACGCCCGGCGGAAGGGGTGACGGTGACACGGTGACACAAAGAAAGCCGAGACGGAGGCAATTGGAAGGCGATTGCGCTCCAGAATCGGGGAGAGGCAGTCAAGCATGGAACGGGACCAGCCATGGTTGCCACGACGCAAGGGCGATTCGATCGGAATGGACGCTGCGGTTGGCGTGCATACTTACATAGGATGTACGTACATGAAAGCATGTTTGGCGGTCGGCGTGCAGGGTGATTTGTTCATGTGGGTGTATTTGCAATTCGTGTGTTTCACTTTCACTTTCACTTTCAGGGTTTCACGGACGAGTTGAAAATAGGTCCCTACTCAGTCGAAAGGGAAACAAATATCCGAAACGGCAGGACGGAGGACAGCAGAGGGCCTGCGGTGCCTGGCGACGGCGATCGGTGGGGATTCCGGTAGGATCTTCATTCCAGGATTCTGATTGACAAATGGATATGCTTATGGTCAGCAGGGGAGTATCGAACTATAGTGGTGTTATGTTTATTATTTACTACGCAACGTACATAGTAGGTAGGGAGTAAAGGTGTATACATACATAAGTACACACCCGCCAGTGATGACCGCATGACACGTCGTCGATGCATGGCAGGCGGCAGGTGTGCGCCCAACACTCTTAGTCTTGGAGATATCAGGTCGAGACCGGCGGGGGTTTTGGGCAGGAGGTAAGGTATTATAATTTATTTGTTAGTCGTCATGGGGTTATCGTATTATTCAGACACCAGACACATGCTAGAATTCAATATACATCTACTCTAGAATCCAGAGTAAACACTAGAATCTACCTGATATATCATATACCCAAATATCATATACCTAAAGATTAATCAATACTGTAGAAGATCCACTTCCCCGCTCTTCAAACTAGCAGCAACGCCGCCTCTTGATTGGCAGCGACGCTCCGACGGGCTTTGGTGCATCGTCTCGTTGTCTCCATCGCTCACCGTTCCTCTCTGCCTTAGTGTACCTGGGAGGGTCACTTGCGTTTCGTTCGTTTTCTATTTTTCTTTCCCTCGCTCTCTCCCTTCCTCTTCCCTCTCCACATTCCACCCCGTCCTGCCTCAACCGTCTATCATTTCGATCATCGCTATTTGATCTTCGGCATTCTTGGTCTTTTCCATGAGATCGCCTGCCCGGACTCTCGCCCGTCGTCTTCGCTGCCCATCCTTCTTCGTGTTTGCGTTGGGTGCCTGTCGAACTAGCTACGAAGCACTGCTGCCGCCCACTCGGACTGGATCTTCCACCGCCATTTCGTGACGACTTTTATTTTTATTTTTTTTTCCCTCCCTCGGACGCTCGAACGAATTTGCCAGAGATCCAGATACTGTTTATGCTCGCATTCATATTCCGCCGCCGAAATTTCGCCCTCCCACGATGATGATGAATTTCCAGAAATACCCCCCTCACCCGTGTACCATCCACACCCTCCTCTCCTGGGCACTTCGCACGACCCTCGTATTGCTCCGGCGCCGCCTCGTTCGTACGGCGCGCCTCCTGCTGTCCGAGCCTACCTGGATCCCTATCATCGCAGCGACGTCGAAATGTCTCGGCCCTCTGCCGCCTATCACTACCCTCCCGCCGTGTCGACGCCCGCGACCTCCTCGCCCTATGCCCCGAGCCCGTGTATGCGCCATTTCGAAGGGAGAGCAGTGGGTATCCCGTGCCGCCGACGGATCGCAGTGCAAAACGGCCCAGCATGGAGGGGGAGTCAAAACAACCGAATCTTCGTCAGAGCCATGTGTATTGTCATAATCCGAATCCGCCCAATCGGCCGGAGCGTCGTCTGGCATACCGCGAAGGTAGGGTGCTTTTCTTTTTATTCTGGGTTCCAGTTTTCTGTTTCTCGCGACGTGCCTATTCCATTGCTCTATACTGCGTACCTTGTCAATACCCTGTTGTTTATCGCGTCGCGCTGAGAGAGAGCCCTTCCATACCTGCCCTATAGGCATGCACCCAGCGGCCAATCACGGGTCTTCCGGCGGCCGCGTTTGTGGCGCCTGATCGACTTCCGCCCAGGCGCCCTCGGGAGCGCTAGCCCCACCCCGGCCTAGCGCGCTGTCTCAGGGCGGCCTTGCCCAGACGGGACTAGCGCCGGCCGAGCTCTTCCAGGCCCAGTCACGGGTTCTCCTGCTGCCCCAGGCTCGCCTCAGCAAGTAGCATCATATCCTCTCCTCGCCTCCCCTTTCCTCTTCCTCTCTCTGCCTCTCCGCCATCCCCTCTTCTGTCTGCGCTCTGTTTCCTGCGTCGCTGCCTTATTTTCTTTCTCTCGTCCATGCGACATGAACCCTCCCCCGTCGCATGACCAGGCTCGTCGGAGATCCTTGGGCAGCAGCGGCAGTTCCGTGTTTCCTGGTGAGTCGCCAGGCGTTCGGCGTCGGGTCCTGGCGCGCTTCCCTGCGTGATCCGGATGAATGGCCCACTTCAACACGCAGCCTACTGGATTTTTTCCCCCTTGACTTTTGTCTGCCCTCGTTGAAAAAAAATCCCCTTTCTTGACGTGGTGTTCGATCTTTCGCGCGTTTTGTTTTGTTCCCGAGTCGCAATTATTGTATTTCTGGACCACGCTTCAAATTGATTGATCTGGCTAACCTCCATGGAAATTCCTTCCGCAACAGGTCCCCAGGATCAACCCTCCACACAGCCCGTAGGCAATCGTCGAATGCCGCCTCCCTCGCCACCGCAACAGTATTCGTCTCGAGGCCAATCGGGGAATGCCTCGTCCCTGTCCAACCCCTTCATGTCGCGTGAGCCTCCCAGCAATCCGGGTCATCATCGTCCTGGGAGCAGCATGTCGATATCCGCCATGCTAGGCTCGGACGCTGACCGACCCGCTCGGGATGTAGGCTCATCATCGTCCATCTTTTCCCGCCTTCCAGTGTCCTCCGCTCCGTTTGGGAGCGCGCCTCCGCCGTCCGCCCCGAGCGCCATGTCTCCCCCGGCCCCCGCCAGACCCTCCCCTTCGAATACGCTCCCTTTCGGCGATCCCAGACGCCGGAGAAGTCTTTCTCAAAACCCCAGTCCGGGCGACCGTACCGCTCCAGCTCGGGCGGCCTGTCGCAGTCGTCCGCTCCCGAACAGCCCAAGTTCGGAGGACTGTCTCGCGTCCCGCCGCCCGCGTCGCAGTATCCCGATAAGCCGCATTCGTCCGCCGATGCAGCTTACGGCGAAACGCGTCGATTGAGCTTCAGCGCCCCCGCTCCTCGTCCCAATAGCCAGCCCCAGCATCTCGATCCTCCTCCCTCTCGCCCATCCGGCTACAGTCCCTGGCGCGCTCGAGCGCAGCCCCCGGGGAAGGCTCGTTCGCCGCGGCACCTCAGCGGTCGGCGTCGTACGTGGGCAATGAACAACAACCGCACGGCCGTTACGGGGGGTTGTACGGGGATCGGCACTTGGAGGAACAAGCCCATCGGGATCGGGAAAGAGCCATGGCGCAGGAAGCGGATTCTAAGGGAGCCCCCCTCCGCCGTCGGCACGGTATAACGCGCAGTACGGAGAACGGGATCCTGCAGCCACCCGCCCGCAAGGTCTGTCGGCCTGGGACCTGGCTCGTTCCCAGCCTCCCTCGCCGGGAGCAAGCGGTTTTCGGCGTCCGAAACGACGCCGGGGTTCGGGTTCGGCGCCATCCAGAACTACACCAAGTCATTGGGGTCTCAGATGGCAGGGCCGAGACCGCCGCCCTTGTCGATGCAGTCGCGCCTAAGTCAACCCAGGCGCCCCCTCATGAGCAACACCAACAGCCGCCGCCGCCGCCGCCAGCAGCAGCAGCAGCCGTACCTGAGTAAACTTCAAACGGAGCATCGTGTCTTCACGTCTGCACCGCCGGCCGGTCCGCCTTCTCTAGTCCACTCGGCATCCTCCGATGACCAACGACGGAAGGGGAGTGACGAGCTGTTTCAGCACCGAACCCTCCTCGGAGTTGGTCTAGATGCCAAACGGGGCGGCCGCGCGTCACCTTTACCGCAAGCCGTGCAGGGTGCCCAGGCCCAGATCCTTGGCCCTGCAGGGGAAGCCGGGATTAAAAGCGAGCTGGGACGTGTTTTCTCCGGGATTGGAAGTGGTGTCGGCGGCGTCACTGCCACCGCGAGCGGCAGCGGGCCATCCACCCCCATGGCTGCCAGCCCTTTCAAGCGCGACAGCCTTACCGGGCGATCGGTCAACAGCGAGCCGACGGCGGATGACCCTAAGATTGCCCGGCCCCCGTCTGCCAACGGGAAACGATCACGGAGGTCGAGGGATGAAGAGAGAGCGGAAAGCGAAGCGGGTTCCGATCCGCGCGCTGGCAGTTCTGGGCGTGGTCGACGGACTCGTCATCCCCATCACCACCACCACCAGTATGTTTACCACACATTCTCCTCGGACCTACGTATTTATTGCCTGCTAACTACGTTGGATTATAGCCATCATCATCATCGCCATCGACTCGAAGAGGAGGCTGCCTCCGCTCTTGGCGGCGCACATCGCCCGCTGTCTTCGATGAACTTCCCCCATCGCACGTCGACCCCGGGCGAGAACGGCTTTTCTGCCGGCGCGCCTTTGGGACATCACCATCACCATCATCACCACCACCATCACCATGCTCCCCGCCCGGCGGCTTCTGCAGCTGCGGTCGCCGCTATCACCCCGATGCGGGAACCCCGTACTACGGTCAACATCGAGCCCGTGCTGTCCAGCGTCGCAAAGCTCCCGCGGCACCACCTCGGATCAACGCTGTATGCCACCCGGATCGGCACGCCCACGGAAAAGGCTACTCTGGAAAGCGCCAAGTTCGGATACACGACGACACCCCTTCCCTTGCCTCGCTTTGAAGGCAAAGAGAACTGTACATTTACGGTGCGCGTCCCGCGCTACCGCATCGACTCCAGCCACCGCGAGGAAATCTGTGCCCGGCGTGCGCTCTGGGGCACCGGCGTGTACACCGACGACTCGGACCCGGTTGCGGCTGCGATCCACTCTGGGTTCTTCCGCGGCGCCTGGGGCGACGACGTGGACGTGGACATGCTCGATCTGGAGATCCGAGACGCCTACCAGCACGCGCCGAAGACGGCGCAGGATGCCGGGCTGCCGGAGGGGGATCGACCTCGGATCCCGCCGCTGCCTCCGCCGGAGAAGGACTTACACATCACCTTACTGGTACTGCCCCGACTGGAGCGCTACGACTCCAGCGTGCTGTTTGGCATCCGATCCCGGGGCTGGGAGGGGTCGCACGACGGCATGAGCTTCAAGGTGCTGCGGGTGGAGTGGGTGGACGAAGGCGTGGGCCGGGGCGAAGAGCGCGGCGGAGAGGCCCGACGCAAGCGACTGCGCGGTCTGATGCAGAGCGGCCGCATCTGCACCGGCCCCGGCATCATCAACATCGAGCAGCTCCGCAACGGGCAGATCCCGCGGCGCAAGACGAAAGCCATGGAGGGACAAGAGGCGTCGCCGGCGGCCGTGCAGCCGGTCTCGTAATCATCATATCTGGATGTTTTCCGTTTGAACAGAAGGAACGCAATCTGTGGGATAGTGCTTGGCTTGGTTTGGTTTGATTTTTGTTTTATCTCTTTTGTCTTTCTCTCTTGGTGTCTATTCCTCCTCTTTCTCTACATGTCTTAATTCCTACTCTCCGAAATGGTGCTACTCGAGTTCTGGTCTAGTGGATTGTTGTTCTTACGAGCGAGGCGCGGCTATGATTCTGTCTATTAATTTTGAACCAAATAGCATTTCCTCTAATGAGATGGTCGAGCCAAGAGGCTTCGGTGACCTGACCAGCGTGCAGATGACAGGCAGCCGGATCAGCGGGACGGGTGAATGGAACGGTCTTCTGATCAAGGCCAAATCATCCCTGTTCGTGTTGCCTACCTGGCAGGTATCCATACAAGAGTAGACAGAGGATGTACCTAGTATAGACTATAGTAGATGCAAGAATGCCTGCCTGATTTTGTGGGCGGGAGCCGCACTCCGCAAGTGGATGCCTCAGGGGTCCCCGCAATTGACCGAGGACTTTGCAGTAACCATAGAACGGGGGGATTGTGGGATATTGAAGCAGACTATATTGGTCTCCTAGCCTCATAGTCATAACTCTATAATCCTATGAATATGAATATACTCGAAAAGTACGGAGTAATTCATATTCCAAGTGGATCGCCTCCGGACCGAGGCCCAAAGCAGACACCTGGGGCAGCCCCCATTACGTAGCCACCGGTATCGGTATTGGTATTACGGCCGGTGCCGTGCGGGGGACTGCCAAGACGCTGCGAGAGACACTGCCGCACCGCCGCCATCCGCGGGAACGTGACAATACCGGACGGGCCACCGATCGGCTGCGACGCTTTTCCTTCCAGCCGAGGTTCGTCTGTCTCTTTTCTTCTTCTTCTTCTCCTGTCTTCATCTGCTTCCTCCCTTTGATTTATTCTCTCTCTCATCTTACCTACCTGACTTTTATACTCATTCATCCCCTATCCCTCCTCTCTATTTCTCTACCTCCTACCTCCTACCTCTACTCTTCTTTTCATCTATTTCTATCACACTCAGAGGGATGTTCACGGCTTCTGCTCGAAGCCGTCTCTCCACCACTCTTTCGCGGCCTCGTCTCTCCCCAACTAACTCGCTCCTCGCCAGATCTGCTGCGGTATGCTCGTTCATGGTCTCCGAGATAGACCACGGTGCTAACTCCAATGGAATGCAGGCTCCCATTATGGCCCCTCGGCGCAAGGCTTCGTCAGTCCCAGAGGGTGAGTTCACATGAATGGTTTTGGAGCCTGGTCATCTCTAACAACTGTATATTGTCCAGGCTACAAGGAAGACCTCTCCAAAGGCAACCTCCTTCGTTTCGAAGATTCTCTCCCCCGTCTCCCCGTCCCCACCTTGGAAGAAACCGCTCGTCGCTACTTGAAGTCCGTCCACGCCGTGGTGTCGGACGCCGAGTATGAGCGCACCAAGAAGGCCGTGGAGGCGTTTGTGAAGCCCGGTGGTGAAGGCCAGCCTCTGCAGGAACGGCTGCTGGCCCGCGCCGCCGATCCCAACATGAAGAACTGGCTCACCGAGTGGTGGAACCAGGCCGCCTACCTCGGCTACCGCGACCCCGTCGTCCCTTACGTCTCCTACTTCTACTCCTACAAGGATGACCGCGCCCGCCGCAACCCCGCCAAGCGGGCCGCGTCCGTGACGACCGCCGCGCTGGAGTTCAAGCGCCAGGTCGACGACGGGTCCCTGGAGCCCGAGTACATGCGCAGCCAGCCCATGGCCATGAGCTCGTACGAGTACATGTTCAACTGCTGCCGCATCCCCGGCGACGGCGCGGACTACCCCCAGAAGTACGCGGCCAAGGACAACGAGCACATCGTGGTAGTGCGCAAGAACCAGTTCTTCAAGGTGCCTCTGGTAGTCAACGGCCAGAAGCTGAACGTCTCCGAGCTGGAGCAGCAGTTCGAGCGCATCTACCAGATCGCCCAGCCGGCTCCGGCGGTCGGCACGCTGACGGTGGCCAACCGCGACCTGTGGGCGGACGCGCGCAAGAAGCTGGTGGCGGCGCACCCGGCCAACGAGCAGGCGCTGCGCGACATCGAGGCCAGCGGGTTCGTGGTGTGCCTGGACGACGCCAACCCGGTGACGCTGGAGGAGCGGGCGCACCAGTACTGGCACGGCGACGGGGCTAACCGCTGGTTCGACAAGCCGCTGCAGTTCATCGTCAACGACAACGGCACCGCCGGCTTCATGGGCGAGCACAGCATGATGGACGGCAGCCCCACGCACCGCCTGAATGACCACCTCAACAACCTCATCTTCAACAACCGCATCGACCTGTCCGCGCAGGCTGTCCGCTCCAACCTGCCCGACCCCCGTCCCATCCCCTTCCACCTGAACGCCGAGGTGCTCGAGTCCATCGACGCCGCCACCAAGGAGCACCGCCAGCAGATCGCCTCGCACGAGCTGCGCGTGCAGTCGTACCAGGGGTACGGCAAGGGTCTGATCAAGAAATTCAAATGCAGCCCAGACGCCTACGTGCAGATGACCATCCAGCTGGCCTACTACAAGATGTACGGCAAGAACCGCCCGACGTACGAGTCCGCCTCGACGCGTAAATTCCAAGAGGGACGCACGGAAACCATCCGCTCGGTGTCCGACGACAGCGTGGCCTTCTGCAAGGCGATCTCCGACCCGGCCGTGCCGCGCGAGGAGGCCGTGCGGCTGTTCCGCTCGGCGCTGGCCGCCCACTCCAAGTACACCGCGGAGGCCAGCGACGGCCGCGGCGTCGACCGCCACCTCTTCGGCCTGAAGAAGTTGTTGCGCGAGGGCGAGAAACTGCCCGCTATCTACGAGGACCCGGCATTCGCCTACAGCGGCTCGTGGTACCTGTCCACCAGCCAGCTGAGCTCGGAGTTCTTCAACGGCTACGGATGGAGTCAGGTGATTGATGATGGATTCGGTATTGCTTATATGATCAATGAGAACAGGTACCGCTTCCCTTCCCCTTTCTTCACTAAATTATCCCCTTCCCTATTATAAAATGGTATGCTAATATATTATGATAGTCTCAACTTCAACATCGTCTGCAAGCGCATCGGCGCCGAGCGCATGAGCTACTACTTGAACGAGGCCGCCTCGGACCTGAGAGATATGCTGATGCCCGATCTGGCCGCCCAGGCCGAGAAGGCCAAGATGTAAGATATGTATAGATTATTAGATGATTCCATAGAGATTGATTGATCTTGGATTTTGTATTTTTTTTGTTTTTCTTTTAACTGTGTAATGTACGTGTTGAATAAAGTTCAGGTATTGGAATGAATATGTAGATGGATTCATGTGTTTGTTATTATCCTGTTCTATTTCAGGAAATAAGCGATAAGTAGGTAAGTATCTTTCGTAGTATAACCCTATCTAGGACTCCAGACTCCTACCTATTTAGTTAAACTGATTGAACCTACATAGTGACACAACTTACTACCCACCACGTACCACGACACACTATACAGGAAAAGTCCAAACCAGTGTCACTGTCAAACCCTAGGATCCGCCTAAGCTGTGCAGCTCCTTCCAGTCATCTAAATATCCAGTGCACTTCCATCACAGTGGTCTAGACCACTGACGCATTTCTCCTATTACTAAACAGGACGATGTCTCCAACGAAGGACGCCTTTGTCTCTAATCTAAATCCTGCATCCTGTGACCTCCTCTGTCTTTGGAAGGGTGACGGTATGACCGTAAGTTATAAACCGAGTCGGAGTGGGGAATATGCGCCAGCACATACCTTAATAATGCGTTGAACGTGGTCGGAAGGCTAGCGTTCGTGGCCCCCTGGAAGTTCGGAGACAAGACTTAATCCTTGGGCATCCTGCAAAGACACCAGAATGAATTTGCAAACGACATGCTCTAGTTCATCATTTTATTATCCCTCAATTTGTGCGACAATGGGCATTGCTCTAAGGTTCATCCGATACAGTCGGTCTCGAAATCGCTCTGACCTTCTAACACATGACAGTTAATATTTATATTACCCGAGATGGTAATGCGATGATGCTTTTAGTCTACAGAGGGGAAACCAGAGTCAAGGACTCGTTTGTATGGCTCTGCTCCTTTAAGGACGATGGATTGGAAACTCAGTGTTCAAGTAGATAGTAATATATACATAACACGGGACGCTTGGTGGACACGACCATTAAGGGGGACTTCAGATATACATCTCGAATATAATACACCAGCGGATTCTTTTTACACTAGACAGTAGGACGAAATTGAATATATTAACAAATTATTCATTAAGCAATTTCTTCTCTAAAAACAAATAGGTATATATCTTCTAATCCATCCATTCCAAACGAACAAAAAACACTCTATATATTCAAGCTAGAAAAAAAAAAGTATAAGAAAAGTAAGAAGAGATCTAAACCTCCATCCGACTCTTACTCCGAATCCTCGCCCCGTAAATATACAGCAGCACCGGAATCGGTATGAACAGCGCCGCCACGCAGCCTAGCAACGTGCAGGCCCATTCGACGCCTAGCCCGTCGAACTATCCAGTTGTTAGTTATTGTCAAGGTTGGGTTAGGTTTGTTATAAGGGATGGACAGGTAGGCTTACCATCTGCTTCGCGAAAAGAGGAAATGCGCCGCCAGCGGCAGATCGGAGGAAGGTGTGTGCGGCGACGGCGGAGGCGGGCTCTATTTTCATTAGCTTTTTTCCCCTTCTTTTTTCAAGGTACTGAGTTAAAGGTAAAGGGGGGGGGGCGTACTTGTCTTCACTGGCCTCAACCAGATAAGCCAACGAAGGCAGGAACATAGTCAACAGCCCAAAACCAGTCAATAGACCCGACAGGGTGGGCACAATCCAGTGAAAAGAGTCCTTATACCCCGTCCAGCCGAGCCAGAAGAGACCCGCCGAGAAGGCCACCACGCCCGGAATAGCCACCGGCAGGCGCCACTCGGGCATCATGACGCCCTGGTTCTGCTGCATCTTGCGGAGCACCCAGGGCTGGGTGGCGGCGATAGCGACGGCGCCGAAGAGCTGGCCGACGATGACGCCGATGTAGGGGAGGCCACCGACGCCGAGGTTCATGCGGTGGACGAGCTGGAAGACCATGGGGTAGGCAGTGAGGAAGAGGTAGAGGAGGCCGTAGACGAAGGCGCCGAAGCCGCACATGCAGAGGGTGATGGGGTCGCGGACGAGCATTTTGAGCGGCAGCATGAGATTCTCGGTGAGGATGGTGTGCAGGTCGATGCGTTTCTCCTCCTGCTTGGAGTGCAGCGACCAGTCGCCTGTTTCGTGGCGCAGACGGCTGGCCTTTTGGGTGAGGATGGCGGGTTGGAAGGTCTCTTCGACGAACAGTAGGAGGATCAGCACGAATCCGCCCATGATTCCGGGGATGTAGGCTGTCCAGCGCCAGCCCATCGAGTCGTTCATGACGATGAACCCGCCGACGAAGGGTGCTGCGAGGGGGCCGATGAAGACCATCAGGCAGAACATGACGATGGGGATGCCTCGCTGCTGCGGCGTGAACATATCTGCGAAGGCTGGGCCGGCGAGGGTAAGTGGTCCGGAGCCGAAGAAGCCGGTGAAGAAGCGGAGGATGAAGAGGGACTGGACGTCTTTCGAGACGGCCGTGGCGAAGGAGAAGACCGTGAAGCCGAAGATGGAGAGGAGCAGGGGGAAGTATCGGCCTTTGAGTTCGGAGAAGGGACCGAACACTAGAGGGCCGAAGGCGAATCCGAAGACGTAGAGGGAAATGCCTAAGGTGCATACTTCTCGACTGATTCCGTATGTGGCCATCAGAACAGGTATAGCAGGGGCGAAGATACTGCTGGCGAAGGCGACCACCATGGTACTGAGGCCTAGGATGGCACAGATATATGCCCTAACCAGTATCAGCATACAGTCGTTCTTGGGTAAATATGGCAACAAACCTCTTCTTGATGGGCCAGTTAAGAGGGTTCAAGGGGTCATCAGGACCCTCGAAGTCGACACAGGGTTTGGTCTTCATTGTGACCGCCGAGTCAGGGACACTAGGTGCTCTTGACATGATCAATTGGCTCAGAAGGCGAACTCAAACATATGAATGAATTATATCAGAGAGAGATACGGTGAAAGAGCAAAACAACACCCAGGCGAGACCAGCACATATGATATACTAAGTCAAAAAAGAAAAGAAAAGAAAAGAAAAAAAAAAAACACGCCACCATGCCCACTATCATCATCGCCATATTCCACCTCTCCATACTCATCTATCCACCTGACCGACCCCCTATCCAATAACCAAGCGACTAGACAGAATGAGGCCTCATCAGGACCCAGCCTTGAAGAGCCTTCATCGCGCCAAGCCCATCCTCGTCCGTTAGCATAGGCAGACAGAAACCGAGCCGGCAGGGAGATCACATAATGAAAACAAAATGAATCAGAACGGGTGGACCCAGCGCGTGTCGGATTTCTCCGAAGGGTATGATATCCGCATGGATCATGTTGATGTATGGCATGGCGTTAGGCTGCCCTACCCAACCCGGAGCGCTGGCCGTTCTATCGGGGACTCGGGTTGCCGAGGCTCTCTGGCGGCTGGGCTGACAGGATAAGATAGGGGAATAGGAGTGGCTGACGTCGGTAGTCCTGAATCCTGACTCCTGGCACGGAAAAAGACGGACACATTCGAGCTGACTGCTGACAGCATGAGGGACAACTCAGCATGTCAGCAGTCAGTATTGGGCGGCATGAAGCCATGAGGTTAGCGAAGGATGAGAATTGAGAATATCTGACGATGGACGATAGAATGGCCGATAGGGCTGCAGGCAGTCACCTGCCGTCGACCTTACCGGATGCGGTTAGACATGCAATATCCCTTGGCAAGCATGTGACAGTCACATGTCAAACGCCTCGAGTCTTTCCATCTCTTCTCTTCATCTGGTCAACATCGAGATTTCTCCGATCGGATATTTCTCGACCAGTGGCACCCCTTTGCAGTTGCACAACATGAGTCGGGCCGACAACGGCAACCCGATGGAACCACGTCAGGGATCAGGGGTCACCAATGCATAAGACTGCACAAATTAACCACAGAAAGACAATCGAATTGCATCTATTGACGATACATCTATGAACTATCTATATTTTCAAGAATGACACAAAGAATACTACAAAACACCAATTTCATATCCATGGAGTACCTCTACTAAATCTATCTATCTAAGCACGCACCATGCATAAACAACATCCACTATCCTACACGATCCATAAGCATAAGCATCATTCGGAACCTGACCGGCCCATCCATGCCAAGTGGTGCTATCATCCGCGTGGCGTCGTGATCGGGATGCCATCTTCTGGAACGTTTATTTTAAGGTAGGCCGAGATAATGATCACGTCATCATGTATCAGATAGTTATGCAAGACTCAAGATTTACAGTTCGTTTGGAGTCGCGCATGGGTACAGAATATAGACTAGACTATCCGTACAGAGTACAGATAAAGGGATGAATAGTGAACAGTGAACCTTCCACTACTGTAAAACTAGTGAAGACACAGACGGTAGACAGTTCCACAGTCATCTAAACAGGCCGTGCAGAGGTAAAAATTATGCAAAAAATGCCCATGTCTGGAACCCTTCTTCTGGTACGCCGGAAATAGCTTGTGGAGCAGGCAATCAAAGGCCCACAATCACATGTTCTGCAATCTGCACTGAGCACTCTACGTGGAGAATCAATGTAAAAAGCTGCTATCAGATCAGATGTTGATTAAACTATGCGCTATAAACATACCCATGAAAATAGACAGTCTATGTACTGTACTAATCCTATGCTCTGTGCATAATAAACCAAGAAAATCCAATTCGCCATATCAAGTCCCACATCCCAAACCTATCATAAATTGCATCCAGTCATTTCTCAGACAACTCACGGCGTTTGTGCCCCCTCGCCAATCCCCATCAACCCTCCCGCAATGCCCGTCATCCTACGATGAAGCAGGTCCTCCTCGCTGGAGAGACTGTCCATGCTCCCGTGTCGTCGACGGAAGTACGCGGGGCTTTCTGGCCCGTCCGACGTGTATCCATTGACGGCGGGCATTTTCAGGGACGTCGGCGCCAGACGGCGTTTTCGGGCGAGGCCGCTAGCCCGGGGGGTGCGACCTCTTGACACGCTTCGGGACCGGGGAACGTCATTATCGGAGTGGATTTCTTGGCTGGCCAGCTGACCGCCACTGCTGAATGAGCGATGGGATCGAGACCGAGACTGACCGACAAGGCTGCCGTCCGCGGCCAGTGGTGTCATCTTGCCGATGCTCATTTCCAACGGTCGTTCCTCGTCGGCTGACGACTCGCCTGTGAGAACTCGCTTGTGATTGCGGGTCGGGTCTTTGTTGGCCGTCTTCTTCTTCCCATTCTCCTTTGCGGGCGTCTCGTTCTCGCGCAGGCTGGAGGTGTCGATTAGTGATTGAGGGAAGCTGGGAGATGACTTCTTTCTCTCGGCCATCTCGAACAGGTCTTGGATCCATGATGCACATCGGTTGATGTGTTTCCAGCTCTCCGGGAAGAACCCCGCCATCTGCAGAAACCCATGTGATACACCCGGTAAGAGGGATACTTCGACGTGGTCCTTTTCTTTGAAGCTGCGCCACGACTTTTCGAGACCTAGCTCCTGACGCTCGCGGAATTGATGCAGCTTGGCCTGGCGTAACCGGCCAGCAAAGATCACGGTGTCGTCGACTAAGGGATCGCGTTCCCCGGTGATGATGTATGTCTTTGGGAAGCGCGAGAGCAGCGCATCCGGTGCAAGAACAGGGGACAGAAGAAAGTCGGTGCTGAAGTCAGGGCGGTTGTGCGGGCCGATGTACAAGATGATCAATGCCCTCATGATCTCTGGTGTCAGCATCCGATCGTGAACGTACGAGATCATCGAGGAGACAGCCAGTCGCGTTCGGATCTGTTTTGGCTGATTACCAGCCAGCTCAAGGGCTTGTGCTGCAATGGTATCCTGTGCTAACTCCTCCTCGATTATCTTCGAGGCTTCCTTCACTATCCCGTCGGCCTCGGGCCTCGGCGTCCGACGACGGACTAGCCTGGAAGTCACTGACAGACGGACCCGGTGATGTGAACGGCGTTAAGCGCTGGTAGTCCTGGTTCTTCCGCTGCAAGACACCCTGGTTTGTGCGGCGCGTGCTCTTCTCTTGGATCAAGGACATCTGCTCCTCCGTCATCCAGCTTTCAACCTTCATATTCAGCGTCGGATATGCCAGAACCAACCCATCAGGGCGCGGGAGAATGTTCTCCCCCTGCCACCGGGGCGCGCTCGCGCCTCCAGACTGGAGGGCCATCAGCGTCGTGCCTACAGCCAAATTTCCACCGGCACTGTCCCCTGACAGGACAATACGCGGCCTTGTTTGCCCACTAAGCCCGACGCAACGGCCCCGCGTAGATACAAGCATATGATAGACATCGTAGCATTCGTTCAAGGCATACGGGTAGGGGTATTCCGGCGCTTTCTTGTAGTCCAAGCTCAGAATCGGCAGCTTTGTCTTTCCTGCCCACGCCAGCAACCGGTCCTCCGAATTCCGAGGACCCATAGCAACGTACCCGCCACCAGGGACATCCAAGATAATGCATGTCTGATCCCGCAGCGCACTCAACGGCCCGTCAAAGTACAGCCATGCATTGGTCGGCTCCGTGTACGACGACTGTCCGGGACGAGGGATCCGGATTGCACGGGGAGGATACTAGTGAGGCGTGGTCGGACTAGTTTCGCCAACGTCCAAAGATACGGCGTGGTGGCTTTATTCCACGAGACTCGCAGGTGCTCGACCGTCATAGTAGCCCTCACCCGACGAACCTTCTCATCTGCCTGCTCGGCCGCAAACAGGTAATACCCCGTGAAGACCAGCGAGGAGATATCACGCAGCCATTTCGGTTTGATGTTCATCGCCGTCCAGAACCCAGCATCCAGCGCGGTGGTGATCCATGTGGCCCGGAAGAAGGAACGCGAGTACAAATTGGCCATGGGCTCCGGGCATTCCAGACCGAGGATCTTGGCGAAGTTCCGACAAATGTACAGCCATAGGAAAACGAAGACTGTGGTTTGCCAGACGCTCAGTTTTTGGGATAGGCGGGAAGAGAGTTTCCGTATGACCGGAGGGCCATGTTTGTTTCCTCTATTGACCCCCTTGTCAGCTTCTTCCCGCGCAGGATAAAACACAAAGACGATGCCCACCTGAGCAGATAGGTAGACCAGAAGAGGAAGACGGCGAAGACCTGGATCTTGCGAAACTTAGTCGACGGTCTTCCTAAAACGTGATCTGCATCTTGTTAACATCCGAATGTTACAGTATTGTTCATGCAGTGGAACCAACCTATCATGTCCGGGTAAATGTGGCTGTTTCGCGTTGGAGGGCCTTGAACGAAACGTAGGACAAGACGAAATATATAGGTATGGATGATCGGGAAAACGGCGACACCAGAAAGTCAAGTAACTTCAAAACAGTAAGCACAAAGTCAGACTGAGCCAATTATGGAATGCCTGCCATTCGCATGGAGCCTGGAAAATGCGACGCAGGTAAGCAAGAGTCTGGGGTCCTTTCCAAGGGATACACCGACAAAGAAACCAGTCAATCCAGGAGGATGGCACAGCACCCTGGAACAGGGAACAAGGTAGAAAGAACAATGAAGGAAGGAGAAGTCTTGAAAAAGCAGCCATGAGGGCATCCATGGATAAGCTGGCGGGATGGACACGGGGTCAGGCATGTGAAAGTCCCCACCGGAGGGCTGTATGTGGGGTAGAGAAGAGGCATGAAAACCAGTCACGGTCGAGGCGGAGTTGAACGATTGGATTTGGGTTGCAACGATGCGAAATGGACGATCATTCTTTGGGGATGATTCATCGCGGATCTCGAGTCGAGTCCCTGTCACATGCCGGCCGCCCGTGACTGTCGTCATCTGGCTGTCTACAGGCCAACATACTTGACAACTAATGTATAAATTGTAATTATGGTTCTAGACGTCTAGAAGTCTATAATCGTCGACAATAATCCCGCCCGTGCGCAACCTGCCAGTCACACAGCCACACCTCAAACGCCATGCTCACAAAGCCCGCAATGCATATACCGGCAGAGTCACTGACCGTCGTCGCTCCCAAAGAGAACTCGCGGTCCTCCCTAGGCACCCGGTCGCCAATCTCGGCAAATGTGTTGACATAAACCAGACCACCCAAGAGTCCTTCCCAGAAGATGATGGCAAAGACAAGGTACACGCTGGGAATGGTGTTGAACAGGGCATGGAGCGACAAGATCACCAGATTGATGACCTGCAGGAATGAGGGAAGATACAGGTTATGGATGCGGAAGAACGGGGTCGATGACCGAGAGATGAAGACTCCGACTTGATAAATCGCGTTATATGCCGGATAGAAGGCACGGAACTGCGCGAATGGGGATTCCGCCAGGGGGAAGAGAAGGGTCGGAGCTACGCCCTGGTTAATCGTATACTCTGCGACGTAGACCAGGAGTAGGGGAAGCATGCTGAATGAATCGTGAGCCAGTTGTCAGTCTCAATTGTCAGGAAGCAGCACTTACAACGGGAAGAACAGTCCCTGAGCACGCTCTAAATTGGCCTTGATGCTTTGCCACCCGATCCCACCAGTACCCGATGAATTGACTTTTTGACTGTCGCCCGAGTGTAGAGGCGAACTAAGAAGCGTCTCCCTTTCATCGGAAGCAATCTCTCGACCATCCCCAAGCCCATCTTCGTCTTCCTCCACCCCTCCGTCACTGACCGCACGATAGCCAACAGACGTGCGCGATGACAGGCGCATATGAGACCTAGGCAGGACAGTGAAAAAGCTCACGAGCATCACCGCCGGCAAACAGGCAGATGCCAGAAGGGTAGCCTTGACATCGAGGCCGAGGGAGGTAGTGGCCAGCGCATACGCACCAGCGCCGACCAGACCAGCAGCCCCGGTGCCGCTCCCCCAGGCGGCCAGACTGAAGGGGCCGTAGAAATGGGTCAGGCCCAGGAAGCTCAGCTCCCCAGCTCCACTGGACAGGCTTGCCAACACGATGCCGGCCAGCTTGGTAGAAAGCGAGCCACCGTCTGTATACTCCGGGCTGAGTGCCACCAAAAGCATGCCGATCGCGGAGATGGCGACAAAGATTACGACTCGGACGGAATAGGGTACGACGTGGATGAAGTACGGGGCGACGAGCTTGGTTCCGAACGACGGGATGACATCTGCGAGGAGGACGACGCCTTTGGGCACATTGGGACCGACGAGGTCAAGGGCAGCCGACAGGATGATCACGTAGAGGACATTATTAATTAGACCTGTGGTCGCATTATAGATGCGCGCAGCACGTTAGTCGCCTAGGCTTTCGCTCTCTGGCTTCAGGCTGAGCATGCAGCTTACCGAAGAGCCAAAATGCAACGCAAACCCTGGGGTCAGCGCCGCTAAACAGCGCCCCGAGTCGCTCTCGGAATCGGGCCCATGAGGATGACGGGGATCCAGGTAGAGGAAGCATGGCCGTCTCTTCTGAGTGGGGTGTTCTAGGCATCAGAACAAGAATGGGTGGATTAGTACGCTACAAATTGAATGAGCAAGAAACAATCTTCATGGCGTGTGTTAGATATCAGGGGAAAGAGTCATTGGCGCTAATGGGCATTGTCATCGAGGTGTTTTGCAGACTGGGAGGAGCTGAGAAGAAGGCGAGTTGTCGACGGTCGGGGCGCGTGACCACCTGCTGTCTGTGCCTTGGTGCCTTGGTGCCTGGGTGCCTCAATGCCTGGGTTGGTGGCCTTACAAACACCGCCGATTCCTATAGCTCTGGATGTACGGAGTATGAACAATTGACATTCCTCATCTATCGGATTAAATAACAAGTGAGCCGAAATAATTTCTAGATAGTCGCAATCTTTGTCTATATATCGCTAAGCCTTGACGACAGCATCAAAGGCCTGTTCCAAGATCTTCAGCGACGTCTTGATCTGATCCTCCGTGATAGTCAAAGGAGGCACAAATCGCAGACAGCCGTCGCCAGCAGTGATGATCAGCATGCCCCGTTCCCGCGCGGCAGTGATCAATTCAGAAGCCTTGGCCGTGTGGTCGGGAGAAAGTTGCAGGCCGAGGATCAGACCGCGGCCACGGATCTGCGAGATCACGCCGGTGTACTTCTTCCGCAGGGCTTCCAGGCCGGACACGAGCTGGGCCGACTTCACTTCCACCTGGTTTTGGAGCTCCGACGACCCCAGACGTTTGACAATGTGATGGGCAACGCGGCAGACCAGAGGGTTGCCTCCGAAGGTGGTTCCGTGATCACCAGGCTTGATGTGCTCCGCGACCGTCTTTCCTGAGACAATCGTGGCGCCAATGGGGATTCCATTGCCGAGGGCCTTGGCGGAGGTCAGGATGTCGGGGTGAGCGGCCTCGCCAGAGGCAGGCGCCAGAGAGGGATGGGCGTGGGCCCAGAAAGTACCGGTCCGAGACAGACCGCACTGGATCTCATCGAAGACCAGAACGGCTCCGACCTCGTCGCAGCGCTTGCGCAAAGCCAAGAGGAACTCTGGGGTAGCAACGTTGACACCCCCCTCACCCTGGATAGGTTCGACAATCACCCCGCATGTCTTTTCGGTGATGAGGGTCTGCAGCTGCTCGACGTCGTTGTAGTTTCCGTACTTGAATCCCGGCAGCATGGGAGCGAAGGGAGTCTGGTACTTCGGGTTGGGCGTGGCGGACAGCGCACCCATCGTGCGGCCGTGGAAGGAGTTGTGGAAGGAAACGACTTCATGCTTCGCGCCCGACGGGTCGAGGGAGCGGCCGACCTTGCGGGCGAATTTAATGGCGGCCTCGTTGGCCTCCGTACCGGAGTTGGAAATGAAGACCTGAGAAGCGTCGCGCATGGCACCCGACTCGCGGGTGGTGTCGATCAGCAATTTGCTGAGGGCGCCCGTCCAGGCATTGTGGTACAGGTTGGAGGCATGAATGAGGGTCTCGGCCTATTGATGAGGATGCTATTAGCGAGCAACCCAGTACATCCCTTGCATCAGACGAATACACACCTGCTCGGCAATGATCTGGGAGATCTCCGGATCACAATGGCCGAGAGAGTTGACGGCGATACCTGCCGTCAGATCGAGATATCGGCGGTTCTCCATATCCCACAGATAACACCCTTGTCCCTTCACCATCATCGGAGGCGGCCGAACGTAGGTCGGAACCATATACGGAGCTCGATCCTGGATGAAAGCCATCGTCGCCGAATCCGCAGCGGGATCGGGGGTGGGCAGCGACGCCTCTTTCTGAGATGTGTTAGAGCATAGGAATATGAGATAAGGCCATGTCTCCAACCTTCACCTGGGATTTCACATCCGGAGCAACGTTCGACGTCTGCGTGCCAGCGGAGGCCGACGCAAATCGGCGCTGCAGCGGTGACTCAATCGAAGGAACGAGCTTCCTTGCGAGCGGCAACCGCCGCGAAGCCACGCGAACAAACGACATCCGAGGGTTGATCTGGTTGTAATGGAGGAAGTGTGTACGAGAGAGAAAGGGAGGAATTGAACAAATCGCAAGAGGAGGGGGGAGCAAGTCAAAGAAAAGAGCCGGCGAGAGACAAGGAAGAGTAGGAAGGGTTCCCATCGGCCCAGAAAATGCCGCGATATCGGGACGATCGCTTATCGATCGTTGGTTCTTCTCCGCCACTCCGCATCTTCTTCTTCTTCCTCCAACTCCCTTCCTTCACCAGTCAAACTCCAGCTACTTTCCTCCCCCCCACACAATGACTTTGTTCGTCGCTTCTCGGGCTCTCGCTTCCTCAAGGCAAGCCCTTCGCCTTTCCTCGCGGACTTTCTCCAACCAGCCCGCTCTCCGCAATTCCGACGGCAAACCTCCCTTCGCCTTCTCGCGGGGCCCAGCACCCCCGCGCCTCCCCATGAAGAGCAAGAAATCTTCGAAGACCTGCAGCGGAAATCTACCGGCGCATTCAGTACTCCGCGATCGACGCCCAAGATCAACCAGTCGCCCGATTCCGAACCGGACGCTGCGTCCGCGACCGAGGCGGCCGAGATCAAGGCCACCGGCAAGGGCGAGGAGCTGCATCCCGACGTGCGCTACGGCGTTCAACCGGAATTCGAGGGCGAGAAGAACCCCAAGACGGGCGAGGTCGGCGGTCCGAAGAACGAGCCCCTGCGCTGGGGTGCCGCCGGAGATTGGAGCTACGGGGGACGAGTGACGGATTTTTAATGCCTTGGGGATGTCTTCGATAAGTCGATCTGTTTGCGACAATAGGGTCCCGGCTTGTTCTGTATAAATTTCGCATTGGCTGGCGTTGTGCTGCTGCGTGTTGCAGCTAGACTTGATTTCGGAGGGATTCGGAGTGTGGAAGCTTGCTCTCTGTACTCCTCTCTGGATATAATGTTTGTATATTTTTTTATACTACATATCTCTCTACGGCGAATTAATTCTTTCCTGCTAGAAATTCGTTACCATTAATGGTTAATAAGAAGGAAAACATATGTATCGCATTAGTGGACATCGCTCTTGTAACTGTGGACGGTGATACACGCCGTCGTAGCACATGAGCTGCTCTCTCGCTTCCAGCAACAGTTCGACTTTTTCAATACTCGTCTCCCTCTTTATGATTTCAGAGTACCAGTTGTACTTTTCTGCGAATCCTGCTTCCACGCCACGAAGTAACAAAAGCCTTGCGATGTCAAAACGCCTCACGTCGAACGCCCAATCGAACGGCGTCTCACCCCGACAAGTCCTGGCGTTGATCAGATCCGGATATTTGGTGATGATCCACTCGATGGTTTCAAAATCGTTATGACAAAGGATCTCCGTTTTTGAGGAGGATAATCGAAGATAATGGTTCTCAGGGGCATAGGAAATGGCTACATGCAAGACTGTAAGTGCAGATGAGCCAGCCAGCTTCGAGAGGTCGGTTCCTTGTTCAACGGCGAGCTTGAGAACGTCCCAGAAATTGACCTGCCAACGAATCCACACAATCTCGTTGCCGGCTTCTAGATCCCCGAAGTGTACCCGCACGGCCCTCATGGATTGACAGGCATTTTATTTGGTCTAATATACGCCCTTTTATGTCTGTCTGGTGGCAAACTCCAGGCGATTCTACGAATGGGACTATGAAGTCTCAAAAGTCAAAACCAACATTGCGACGGGGAGTTCCTTTAACCAAAGGTCGACTTCATTGTTGCGAGGAGAGGATCTTTATAGGAATAGGGCTACTGTAGAGCACGTGCTTCTTCTTATGCGGTCCCATTCTGGCTGAAGTCTGGCAAAACAGACGGTCTTAACCCGTCAAGCAGTGGATGGCCTACTATTTCGGGGTTCAACTCAACCCGTGGATTTCGGGGTTCAACTAGTTGGATATCCAACTATCCGCGCGGATATCCAGCGGATTTGAAAATAATATAATCATGCTACGTGTGTTTTATAGTAAGGTTTTACTTAATCAGCTGAATAAGGGTTACCTAAATACTAAAATAAGTTAAATTAGCGAATCTTAGGTTATTACCTACGGATAATTATTGGATTTTATAGATATCCAACAGATGTCCGCGGATATCCAACGGATGTAGTTGAACCCTTCATGTTCCACACGGAGAAGGGTTTAGTCGCCGAGACTCGAACCACGGTAATCGACCCGTGATAAAGTAGCAGGCGATATATCTGGGGTGTAAATTCAATCACTCAGGATTACATCAGTGTCATGAAGGTAATTAGATGGCATCACCAGCCTCTACTTGCATGGATCTCAGCCACCACCAATCCTCCTATAATACCAATACTCTACTCTAGATCAAACCATCCATTGATATAAAACATCATATAAATGTGCTTTTCCCTCTCCATCCCCCCTCAGTCCAAGTGACTCGCGACAGTGGCACAATCCTCCCCGGCGAGACGCCCATCCAGGCGGCTGCGCGTCGCCACCGCGAGCGAAAGCGCCGCGGAAAGGATGAGCGGAGGAAGTCAGGGTCGAGTGATGATGTCCCGTACAGTTCCAGTGCCGATAAAGGTACTACGATGCTGGAAGTGCAAGAGGTGAAGGAGCAAACACCCGAGGGTTCAAAAATTGAAGCAAGAGAGAGAAAGAGGCAACGGCCGTCGTGGGGTGATCGGTGGCGGGATTTTAGACATCATTATCGTGATGGGTTGGGGGCTATGCATCACATCTTATTAGTTTGATGTGTTTGATGTGCTTGGGTTCTTGTGGTTACTTCTGCTTGTTGAGCATTGCCAGCTTTTCTTGTTTTAAAATAACGGCACCGTCTGAAGACCCGACCTGCCCTCTCGTCCCCTCTCCTTCTTTTCCCTCCTGCTCTACCCCTTTATCTTGCACTCTGGCCTGCTTAAGGATACAAATAAAGGGCGAAAGGAGAGGTCTGCGAATGCTCGGTCTGCGAGAAATGACTGGTTCTAGTGGCATTCCATCCCCTACGGTGGCCATATTAAACGGCAGTTCTTTCGATACTATAAAGTAGCAATACTATGGTTTTTCCCCCAGGCTTCGCCTAGGACAGCTAAAGCATTAACCATTCGGTATTAGCGTTTTAAGAGCAAGCGCTTCATTTAGAAAATAAATTCTTCATCCACCGATCCACATAACTAGACTTGCAGGTCTTTGAAGGCGTCAAGGTCGTTTTTCTCGAGCGAGATGTCGACAGTAGGGTCGTGCCAGTGGTGGGTTCTTTTCGTCCCAGTGTTGCCCAAAGACTCCCCGATATATCGGCAGCTATCGAAATCGATGAGAATAAGGACCATTCCAAGTGAGTGAAGATGCTTAATGGCGGCCAGAATCCCTTCTAGACCACATTTCATGTTCTCTTTCACTAGATCGCGTGCACTTGAAAGGAAAGCAACCTTGCCAACGCGTTGAGGATTGACCGCTTCGAGTAGCGTGGACGTATATCGTTTGAAGCATAGCCCAGAGACTCGACCGTGAGTCTCTTTGTAGCCATACTAGGTTGCGATGTTCGGGTGGGGATTCTTGCGAAGAGTCTCGCATGTTTCAACTTGCGAGCGATTTGTTTTTCAAGATTTCCATCGACATAGGCGAGGAGACTTGGTGTTTTCACATGGACCGCTGATGAAGTAGTGTTCATCTCCGGGCCCCTGTCCTCGGTTCTGGGGAGTGGCGCTGACAGAAACAACGTTAAGTTGGCAAAGGGGGTCTTTACCTCAATATATCCATGTCAGCTGCACGTAACTTCACCCAAGCCTGATTGGCTCGAGATCTATCAAAGCGCCAACATCAACACAGGAGGATAACTAACAGCGCTAGACAAATACAGAATAATAACAGTGGTCGTCGAAGGTGCGGTCAAGGTTACGGGTGGAAAGCGGCCATTTTCGGCATCAATTTCACGAATCCTCAGGTTCTACTTGTAAAGTTCTACCTGTCCGTAGCCATGATCTTGAGCATGATGAACATTCACGAACGCACATATGTTAGCTACAAACTGAAACTGTGGTAGTGATGAGGTGAAAATATCTGCAAAGCCGAGGATATTTATTCCTGAAGCCTGGCAAGTATGGCCTTCCCAGCCCGGCTTTCATTGAACCGTCCCAGCTCCCCACTAATCCAGGATCCGATCTTCGACATCTCCTCCAGGTTGATACCCGTGTGCATTCCCAGTCCATGAATCGTATGAATGAGGTCCTCCGTCGAGACATTGCCCGTGGCCCCCTTGGAGTAAGGGCAACCACCCAGACCGCCAACGCTGCTGTCGAATATCCGGATGCCGTGCTCCAAGCCCACGATCGTGTTCACTAGGGCCTGCCCGTATGTATCGTGAAAATGAAGCGCCAAATCGCTGTTCGCAATGCCCGCAGCCCGGAGAGCCTGGAGGAGCTTCATCGTTCGCGGAGCGGTTCCCATGCCCGTGGTATCCGCGACGGAGACCTCGTCCGCGCCCATCTCAAGCAGACTCGCCGTAATGTCCGCCACCTTGGAGGGGGACACGTCGGGCCCTTCGTAGGGACAACCCAGGGCGACCGAAACGTAGCCTCGAACTCGGATGTTCTTGGTTTTGGCCAGCGATACAATGGGACGCACGCGCTCCAGCGACTCCTCGATGGTGCAGTTGGTGTTCGCTTTGGAGAACGCTTCCGTAGCGGCAGCGAAGAGGGAGATTTCTGTCGAAGTGGCGGATTTCGAGGACGTTTCGGTCGCCTCTACCGGAGCACCCGTGGCGTCGAGGACCTTAATGAGACCTTCGAGACCTTTGACGTTCGGAACTAGGTAATTGTAGGCGATGGCGTTCTGCGATTGCGGCGGCGATCGAAGAAGACGTTCACAGATCTCCGCAGTACTTGCCATCTAAAAAGGTATATATAATCAGGAAACAATGACGGAACAACCCAGGCGATATGGTGGGTTGATTGCCTGACAAGCCACCTCAAGGGGCAATGAGGTCATACCTGGGGAACCCATTTGGCAGGGACAAAAGAACCGGCCTCAATTGTCGTGACGCCAGTCTTTGCCAGTTTCTCGATCAGCTTCAGCTTCGTCTCCAGCGGAATTGTCTTCTTCTCGTTCTGCAGGCCATCCCGGGGCCCGACTTCGACGATGCGAACATGGTCCGAAGTTAACCGCGCCTCTGTCGCAAAGCGTCGAGGTGCTGGAGCAGCTCGGAAGGCGGAGAATAGACCCAGACGAGGACGGATGGTCATCATATTGAGATAGTCAAGGGATCAGGGCATCAATGGAAGGGAAACAGTCAGCCCAGCACACGCACGGCGTTACATAGCCAGGACGAAGGCCAGGATTCCAGGAAAGACCATGCGATGCGGAGAAGGCTAGCCTCGGCGTCTCCCCACCTGACCTTGGCTTTCACCGCCCCGCCACTTTCCTGCTGACTCAGCCGGCAATTTCATGCTTTCTTCCAGACTCAGATAGACGATGGCCTGATTCATCCCACTTAACACCAGACAATCGCGATGGAGGACCAGAATACGGAGAACACGGCCACCGCGCCGAACAGCCAATTGCGCCAACCCAAGAAGAGGTTTGTGGGCAGACGAACGGCAGACGCTCAAGCACAGAAAGACGCATCAAGTCAAAAAGATGTCGAATCCACCAGCGTGCAAAAAGGTGGGTTGAACTGCGCTCAAGACAAAGACCGACGCAAGCAATGAACTAACACAAAATGGCTGAATATAGCCGCACCGCGCAGAACCCCTAGAACCCTGAACCAAGTCCCGCCAGAGATTCTCGAAGACCCCGAAATCCAAGCCGCCATTGACCTTCTCCCCAAGAACTACTCCTTCGAGATCCCCAAGACCATCCACCGCGTGCGCTCCTCCGGCGCCAAACGAGTCGCTCTCCAGTTCCCAGAAGGCCTGCTCATCTTCGCGACCACCATCTCCGACATCCTCACGCAATTCTGCCCCGGCATCGAGACCCTCATCATGGGCGACGTCACCTACGGCGCCTGCTGCATCGACGACTACACGGCGCGTGCTCTCGGATGCGACCTTCTCGTGCACTACGCCCACAGCTGCCTGATCCCGGTAGACGTGACGAAGATCAAAACGCTCTACATCTTCGTCGACATCAGCATCGACACCTCGCACCTCCTTGCCACCCTCGAGCGCAACTTCCAACCCGGCAAGACCATCGCCACGGTCGGCACGATCCAATTCAACGCCACACTCCACGGCCTCAAACCCGTCCTCGAACGCGCCGGCTTCAAAGTCCTCATCCCGCAGATCACCCCGCTCTCCAAGGGCGAAATCCTAGGCTGCACCTCCCCGCAACTCGACCATTCGGGCGTCGACATCCTCCTCTACCTCGGCGACGGCCGCTTCCATCTCGAATCCGCCATGATCCACAACCCCAGTATCCCAGCCTACCGGTACGACCCGTACTCTCGGACCCTGTCGCGCGAAACATACCACCACGACGAGATGCACACTCTGCGCCGCGACGCCATCACCTCCGCGAAATCCGCGCGCAAATGGGGGTTAATTCTCGGCTCGCTCGGTCGACAAGGGAACCCGAACACGATGGCGATGATCGAGAACCATCTAACAGCGCGCGGGATCCCCTTCGTGAACTTACTTCTCAGCGAGATCTTCCCCGGCAAGTTAGCGTCCATGGCAGACGTGGAGTGCTGGGTGCAGATCGCTTGTCCGAGATTGAGTATCGATTGGGGGTATGCGTTCCCGCGGCCGTTGTTGACGCCGTACGAGGCGCTGATTGCCCTGGGTGTGACGGAGAGCTGGGAGACGGCGAATGAGGGCGTTTATCCGATGGATTTCTATGCAAAGGAGGGGCTGGGACGGACGAAGCCGAGTCAGGCGGTGTCTGGGACTGCTCAGCTACCTACTACCTTGTGAGGGATGACATGCCGAAAAGTTTATGAATTATTGGGTATATATAGATAGATAGACTCTGCATTAACGATTAAGGACATTATGAATGGAATTGGACATTATGGATCTACTAGATGAGGCATCATCTATCTGACTACAAGTAATTACTACAGTAAACTTGCAATGAACCCAAGAAATTAGACTATTCATATACGGGAAATCCATCAACGACGGATCATTCCCGGGAATAAAAAGAGGTAATGCTAATAATACATGATTGATCCTAACACGTCAAAAAAACTCATAAAAAAATATAATCCTCATGATCCCTTAACTTCATCCGCACTATCCGTATTGAAATCACTCGCACTGCCTCTCCGAAGCGAGAGGATGCTTTTACTGGCCAGTTCGTCAGAAGTGCGCTCAGCCTGGCGCCATCCAGTGACTGCTTTCTCGACGTCCTCGAACATTTCATGGGTGGCTTTGATGATCCCGCCCTCGTCGGGTTCGGGGACGATGGTGCTTTCTCGAGATTCGCCGTCGGCCATCATTGGGAATGCAGGGCCGAAGCCCCGTTGAGGGATGGGGTTGAACATGGTCGCGTTGGAGAACATGCGAATGAGCTCTTTCTCGAGCTGGGCGGAGTTGACGATCCCCTTGGGCGGAATGACGTCCTCGCTTTTCTGCAGCATGAGGACGGAGTTCTTGGACGGCGTGTTGGAGGTCGGGATCGGGGATTCGCCGTCGGCGACGGGCGTGCTGACAGCCTCGGTCGCTGCGGCCAGGGCTTTGCTGCCCTGGGTGATGGAAGATTTGATAGATTTCAAGTCCTGCGGCCGATAGATGAGGTCTCGATACCCCGGGGCATCGCGTTCCGTTAACGGCTTGCTAAAGACTGACGCATGTTTATGCGTTGTCACATTGTTCATGATAGCTTGGCCGGTTTTGGGGAAGTTACGGGCACAAAGAACATACGGCGTGGACTGGTTGGGATCGATGCGACTGAGTTGACTGATGTCAGGCTGAGAAAGCTCGGGTTCCACGGCTTCACTTGGGGCGCGTTTCCTCTTCGGTCGGCCTCTGCCGGGGCGTGGTTCTTCTGAAGCCGGAGCAGCGCTTTTACGGCCTGAGGCACGATGTTCCGTTTCAGCCACATCCGGCACGCCCGCCGGAGTCGTGGGCATCTCGCGCTTGATCTTCCCGGCGGGATCGGCCGCAGATTCGGTTTCGTGCGACAAGACCGATCGTCCTCGACTCCTAGACGAAGCCGTACTTCGATCACGCCTCTTGGTCGCAGAGAGCGTTAGCTTTTCGGATTTGCCTTTCCGTCCGCCCCGGTGATCTGCATCAGCAGCAGGTGGGCTAGGCTCTCGGCCACGAGAGGAACCTTTGACTTCCAGACGACGCTTGCGCCGCGGAGGCGCGGGCTCTTCTGGCGTGGCTTCGCGAGAGCCCGTCAAGGATGGAGCTTTCTCGCTGATAGGGCTGACATCTTCCGGTCGAGGCCGATCCGGTGATCGAGGGGAATGTGGCAGGGTCAGGCTGGGAGTCTTCTTCCACGGAGTAACCGACCCTGAAGTGTCAATGGAAAGTCGAGGAAGCGACGCCCGTGGCTGCGACTGTAATAGAGCCTGAGCTGCTGCGACCGGAGTTTCGTAACCTGTGCCGTAACCGGCGGGTCCTAACGGCTTGGCAGCTGCAGGAACAGGCAACGGAGTGGACGGGCCACTTGCGGGCACCGTAGGTTTGGGGACCTGTTTGGGCTGGGGCTGCGGTGTCTGCTGCGATGAAGGGGGTGGAAAGGGTTTCCCAGCAGGAGTCTGACCCGAAGGCTCCAGTTTCCGGCTCGAAGGAGGATGCGGTGTTTGGGGCGGTTGATTCAATGACCATTGTTGAATGGTTGGCTGTAAAGGAGGTGGTTGGGGATTCTTGGGAGACGCAGTCGAGGAGGCTTCCTTCCCAGGCGCCTTCGCCGTTTGTGGTGTTTTTGTTGGCGCCAGGGGAACTGGACGTTTTGCAATTGGTGGCGACGGCTGCGCGGCGGTCGCTGCAGGAGCTGGCGCAACGCCAGTGGGAGGCTGTGGTGGAGAATGGGAAGGAATCTGTGGTGGTAGGGGTGGCTTGATCGTGGTTCCTTGGGGCGTGGGGATATCGCGAGGGGCCAATGTCGGCGGCTGAGATGCCGGAGAGGGCTGCCCGTTCGGAGGCTGAGGCTGCACCTGGAATGGTTGGGCCGCAGTGGCTTGGGGGTTGGCTGAGGGTGAGGGGGAGGTTGTTGAGGTGGTTGTTGGTAGGGTTTCAAGGGTAACGGTTGCGACGGTGTCTTTTTGGGTTGCTCCTTTGGTGACTGCTTTACTGGCGGCGCCGGTGAGGGCACCGGCATCGGCTGCAACTGGTGCTGCTGGTTTTTGCTGAGCCGGTGGTCGGGGCGTGATTGGCGTCGGCTGCTTTGGAGTCTCTACCTCCTTGCGCGGCGGTTCCGACGGCGGTTGCTTAATCTCCGTGCCTGGTTTCGGTCCGGCAGAGCTCTGAGCGACATCTGGGGGTGGATGCCGCGTGGATATTTCGCTCCGGGCATCTACATCCATCGGCTCTGGCGCAGGAGGATGCGCCGCCGCGGGAGTCTCCGATGGGGGTTTCTGAACGGCAGCAGGCGTCGGCGCTGGCTCTGGAACGGCCTCGCGGTCTTTCTTGAGACGTTCCAGTTCGTCACGAATTTCATTGTATTTCCTCTCCTCATTTCGAATTTCCTTGGTGACGAGTTCCCGATACCGCGCGTACAGATGAGAGACAATTTCGGGCAGGAGACGGGCATGGCCAATCATCCCCTTCTCCGCCAGCCCGTCCGGCTTGGGACTGGAGATCTTGCGCTTCTTCGTATTCTGAGCGGTCGGGCTCTCATCGTGGCGTCCGTTCAGTTCGCGGGACGCGACGCTGGCCGCGCCATCTGTACCGTCCTGTGTCAAGGTCGAGTATAAATCCTCCAGCGCCTCCGGGGCGAGCCGCGCCGCATCGAAGGCAACATTCTCGCGCACGAACCGGTTGTTGCAGAGGCCGTCGGAGATGGAGGCGAAATTGGCGGGTCGGGCATCCAAGGCAGCCAGCGACTGGAAGAAGAGGAGAGATTCAAACGGAGTGTAAGCCGACAGAGGAGGCATCCCCCATTGCCCGGTTACTCGGCCACTGGGGGAGGAAGATCTGGGGAAGGGGGCCACGGTGATGGGTGGTACAGAGTGGTCGGCCCGCCAAGATCGGCCAATTGATGAACCGAGCGCGCCAGCCTCAGTCCCGGGGAGTACGTGCGCCCAAGCAGACCATAAGCGCAAGAAAAAAAAGGGCAGGAAAAAGTTTCAGGAGAGAAACGCGACCGTGTCACGAGAGCGGACAGGGAAAAAAGCTAGGGGAGGCAGCCCTCCGGAACGCCGGCAAAAATTAGGAAAAAAATAGACGGAAAATGCTAGGAGGCCCGCAACGGTCTCAGGACCGGATGAAGCCGATAAAACGAGAGATGGAAAGAGGGCAGGCCGATGGCTCAGCAGCAGCAGCTGGGATGGTGGATGGATGGGATGGGATGGATGAGCGCGACCGGGCGTGATTCACAGTCTGTCCTTTTGCGCCCGAGGACTGCCAACATTTGTCTGACTAAGACGGTGACGGCGGTTACCGTACGAGACGGGCTGGTACGGTCAGGCAGTGGCAGTGGTCACGGGCATAGGTACGGTACGGTCAGGCATTGTGTCTGCACGATGACGACATGCCGGTTGCCGGGCAACCTTCCTCTTTAGTCCTCTGTAGTATAGAGATCAGTTCGATAGTTCCATACTATGGGGGATGCATACTCTGTAAATGAACAGTCAATTGAAATTTGAAATGTTGACTATGAGAATTGTCCCGGTGGCTGGCCTGCCATGTTGGCCAGTTTCGGACTAGGCGTGGAGGTTAAATAATTAAATGAACATGAGATGGACGTGGAATATTCCCTTAGCCCCTTTCTACCTTATTATAGCTGCTCCAAGGGACGCGAGTCTACAGCAAGTGCGATGCCTCTCCTAAAGTATTCTGGGACATACAGAGTAAATAATAATGCCTCATGCCCGGCCACCGGTGGCAGGCAAATAAAGAGGGATTATTACCTGATATTATATTACATTGCATTATTATTATTATTATTATTATATGTATTTAATCCCAATGATCCGTATCATATTAGAAAACCCTTACGATACGCGTACAACCCCCACACTGTCAGGGGCACCCCTTTCTCTTTCTCTTCTTTCTCTGCTTCTTCAGCCCCTCCTTTAATATACTTTCGGCGAGGAATGCATGGCCACTCGGGATTTCCACTGTGGAGGATTCACGTCATCGTTTCTGTTTTCTTTTTCTCTTTCCTTTTTTTTTTTTTTTTTTAAATTATCCGTTAAATTTTAATAAAATTCAATACGAATCACGACCCGGTGGACACCCGAGGAACGGTGCTTTGTTTATGATCCTTCGGATTTGCTTTGGATTCTCCTGCTGGCGGGGAGCGGCGTGACTATTAATATTGACTATTGACGGCCTTCCAAGGCAGTTAAGGCATCCCTGCGTGACTTCTTCTCCTGCCGTGCGACTCCGGAGTACTTCCTCCTGCTCATCTACTCAGCATTTCCTTACTCTGAGCATCCCTACATAGTACTTTGTACATCGTATTGGAAATATCATCCTCCTTCTCCTCATCTCTCTCTTTAAGACCAAATCATCAAATCTCCTATTGTCTTCCTCGAATCCACCTATCCACTATCCACTATCCACCATCTATCCACCTCCTGAGCTTCCCCTGTCATCCCTCCCAAGTCCCAAGACCACCTCCAGCGCTGCTACTGAAAAAAAAAAGTGGTCCCCTCTAAGTTACTAGTGCGACAAGCGTTTCGATCATTCCGACTCCCAGCTGCGATCTCTCCTATCGATCCCCAAACCCCCTTCTTATTTATCTCTCCCTTTATACATCATCTTCTCTTATTCTTTCCCCAGCTGGTCCTGTCTCACCGTCTCCCCCTCATCAATATATCCTGATCTCTATCTATCTCTTAATCTTCGGTACTTTGAGACTCTGATCTTGCCTCCTGCAATCGACCCCGAGAAGCTCCACCTCGTCGAATCTATACCCACCTTGGTGTTCCTGACGCGCTTCTCTCCTATCTTCCCTCCAAACAAACTCCTTTCTCTTACCATATTCTTGCGCCCTCCCTCCGGTCGCCCCCTTTACAGCCCTACCACAGATCCCCCTCCCATCAAACTAGCGTTGGGAAATCGGTCAAGATGTCGGATACGGAGCAAGGTTGGAAACCCAGTGGTCGGCCGCAGTCGTTCGTACTCCCGTCAGGCGCTCTGTGCCCGTGAATGTTGGTATTGACCGGGACGTGGCAGGACCATGGCACAGGCTTTCTCCTCCGTGCTAGACAGCGCCTTTTCGTTGGATTCCGGCGTCGATAACCTTTCATCAAGTCTCGATCAGAAGTGAGTCTTTCACCAACCAGGCCCCCCGCACCTTCAACAAACCCCCGACCGGGCGTCAACGCAACCAACAATCCGACCATCCCGTTAACGCGGTCCAACCATCAGGAGACAGCAGATGTTGATCCAGAACCGAGAGCTGGAGGAACTCCAGGCCAAAATTCGGGCAGCTGAAGAGCGCCTCAAAGCGCGAGAGTCGACTACCTACAGCGGAAGCGGTTCGGGAAATAATGCGACTCATAACCACCAAGGGTACCAATCAGGTAGGACCGATACTTTCGAGCTCTGGAAAAACAAACCCCTCCTAACTTCGGTTTGCTCAGGGTCCACGTCGGCAGCGACGTCCCCAACGGATACGGCAGGCCAGTATTCCAGCGGCGATGAACACCGGCTACGAGGCTTCCGAGGCCATTCGTGACTTGGTCGCAGCGGCCGGGGCTGGCAGCTGCTATCACGGAAATCAGTATATTTAGGTCAAGGCTGGGGTTTGGATGGATTTGACTTCACTACTATCATAAGGGGGACGTCTGGAGCATTTGGTTCTGTTTTTTTCTTGTGCCTTTCTCGTTACTCTTCCTCAGCGCCGCGTCCGTCTCGAGTCGGGCACTACTGCTGAGCTTCTCTTCTCTGGGACTCGCTGTCTTGCAGGATTCCGGGCGCCCGTCGCATCGTTAAGTGCACTTGGCCGCACTTATTATGTATCTATGTGCCATGCAACGATGAGTCCACGGGCCCGGAAATATTTCGCTTACTTATCGCATAATATATTCTGGTTATCTCATGAATTTTGCCGATCTTTCTGAATCTCGTTCCTGCATGTCTCTCATAAGGGTCTCGGTTCCGGAGGTGTTAAATTAAAGGTGGTTGATGGGGAAGCAGAAGTGGATGGCCCGCAGTTGCCTCTATTTTTAGCCATCGTGACTCACTTAAGTCTGGAATTGGGTTAGTAGATCTCTGACATGTCTTTAATGACCTTCCATTCTGCCCGGAGTATATGGGGTGATTTGCAAACTTACAAACTCAATTCCCTGGCATCTGCGGTCTCACATTACTGTTTCCCTCTACCTTAAACCAGCCCGTAAACATGTGCATTGACTCGGAGATGTTATCTCAGGCGCCGTTGGGTCCGTCCGCACTGGAAAAGTGGTGGTTTAGGAATCTGCATGGTGAGTTATGTAGGTAGGTGTGCCTGTTATTTAACTATAAAGAAAACTACTTCAGTGGTAATCTTGAATATTGTAAAAATGTTTCCTATATTCTAAATATGACTGTCAAGGCAAAGTATATGTGCCGTCCCTTCATTCATACTATTGATCCTCCGTCTACAAAATATACTCGCCTACTCCCGTACCTTATTTCTGGAAGCAGGGTTCGATAACCTCAAAGCCCAATACTAACTAGCCTCTCCTGCCCTTTATCAGTGAACAACAACAACCCATTCAAATACCCAACCAACCAAATCATCGGATACCGCCAGTGAAACCACATAGGATGCTCGGTAGCCCCAAACCATCCAAAGTGCGTATCGAGCCGATAACAGAGATAGTTGCAGCTGCCGGCATAATGTCTCCATTCCTCCTTGTATTCGCAATTTTGAGCTAATAGGTCCTACGTATAGCAGGCTTGAAGCTGCAGGTCTGGGAACTGCCACCCAGCTCAGCCGTCGATTTGTATGATCGTGAAGATCAAATCAGTGTATATGCCTTTTAGAGAAATCGTGTGTACGAAGAAAATACCTGTATACTCAGAAGGATTCGTGATATTTATTGTGCCAAAGCTGGGTTTGTATTATTTACTCTATGAGATCTACTATATATCTATCTGAAGTCCAACACGACAACGGAAGAGGGGAGAAATATCATGAACTAGCCAAGGGAGCACCAACCACAGTAGAAATCTTACTAGGTCTGCTTGAGAGCTTCAAAAACACCATTGTAGCCGCAATTATAGTCGAGATTAGCGATTCGCTCCTCCATCGTGATATCCTTAGCTTGGGCACGCGTATCCCTCAGCACCCTTGAAGCACGGGGCCGGCGCACACTGTCGATCTGCTCAAGATCCGCCGCAATATCTGCACGAGACATGCCTGAGCGCAGTAGACGAAACGCATCTGCATCTTCCATTGCCATGTTTGCGCCCTGGCCTTGCATAGGGGTCATTGCATGGGCTGCATCCCCGATCACGATTGCCCGTCCTCGGTTCCAATTAGGAAGCGGGTCCATATCCTGAAGCTCCCAGACTTTGACTTCAGTGGCAACACTTGAAGTTGTTGGTTAGCTGCGGCTGTCATCGTAGGAATTTAGCCATACACACCTGAGAATCTTCCGCATGGGCTCATAAAAATCGCTGTACATCTCCGTCATCTCGCGGTTGTCACCATCCGCGTACCACGACTCTAGGACATTCCCTTTATTCTGTCGAGTGGGGAACAGGCACGATAGGTTCATATACTCGGAATTGCGGATAGGATACATAGCAATGAACCGATTGCTGCCATCGCCTGCCTGCAGCGCCGAAATACGGCCATTGGCAGTTTTTGGATCCCACCACTCAGGAAGATAGCCAAGCGCCTCCTTGACAGTCTCGGCTGAGATAGCGACCCGGTAGCAAGTGATGCCGTTTTTCTTCGCCCGATATTCATCGGAGCCCACGATCCGGTGGCGGAGACGCGAGTGTACACCATCGGCAACTGGAACAGATTTAAGGGTCAGTAACTTTCAGACCGAGTATTCAGGCTGGATCGACACCTACCAATAACCAGATCAGCATTTACAACAGACCCATCCTCAAGGGTAATGCTGGCGTTCCCAGGGTCCATATCAACCACATTGGTATTGAAGATCATTTGTGCCGGACGGCCCCTAATACCAAGCTCCTCAGACGGAGCGGTGGCCAAGTATAACAGTTCCTCGCGGAAATCCGATCGCTTCATCGATAATGTATCCGCGCCATACTTCCCTTTGAAGTCGACTGGAAAGTCCTGCAACTGATTGCCGTCTTTATCGAGCGATTGGTAGCCGTGGCACGGCACGCCGCCAGCGCGGTCTCGATCAAACCCCATTGTTTGGAGGATTTTGACTCCATTCGAGAACAGGCATATACCCTGTCCACCGGTGGCGGTGTCAGCGCCGCCGCGCTCATAGACGGTGACGTCGTGATGCTCTCGGAGGATCCTGGCAGAAGCTAGGCCCGCCAGGCCAGAGCCGACAATGATCACTCGTAGTCTTTCGGTCATGGTCTTGGAAAATAATGGTTGGTTTTGCGTTGTTTCGGAAGGTGAGAGTTGTAGAAGATGAACGGTTTGAAGTGTGCTATAGGTATTGACAGCTTGACAAGTCTGCTGCGCTGTTCTTTATACGATTCGCACTCTTCCAAAAAGTCATCATTGGCGTAGTATGTCCGAAAGCACCGACTCGGTATATTACCATTCATCAGTAGTGCTATGCCTCATCTCGCTGCTGGCATACAACTTAGTAGAGTCCTCGGGCTTTTGCTCGGTGAATTCGCTCGGCTCTCGGTGATATCGGTTCGGGGATGGCTGTATCTAAACTGGATCCGCTATTATTTCTAGAGCAACCTCAACGATGTAGTCCTAACTCATCGCGCAGAGAAATTGCCCATGACGATATGTTCAAAGTACGAGACGAGACTGCTGGCTGTTGTTTCCCTGCGTGGCCGCGTTTGTTTCTCATTCAACTCCAGTTCCTGAATATCCTTCCTTGATTCCAAGAAGCTTACCACGCCAGGAAATGCAATAACATCTCCCGGCGCCTGAGGCGTTATGATGGTGTAGCCCTTGTTATTATTAGCTCCTCCGAGGCAGCTACTCGGCTTTGTGTCATGGGAAATGGCGGCCTCCGTTCCAATTTGAGTCAACATAATCAGTGCAAATCGCTTCATACCGTACTGCTCATGATTTATCCAAAAGACCAGAAGAAGTTGACATTGAGAATTGGTCGCTCAAAGGGCCACCCAGGGACTTGATCACAATATTGCATTGCATTAATCATTTAAAAATTTTCACACAGAATCGTTGGCGCTATAGGTCCTTATATTTGGAGACGTCGCTTTCTCTCTATTTTGCCACCTACACTGGCTATCCAGAGGTTCACACACTTTTGCAGAAAATCCTTCGATTCACAATCTGTTAGACTGATATCCTGAGTTGGGTCGAACCGAACATTGCAAGTCTCCCCCCTTCTTCTTGCTCACTTAAAACATTTCCAATTATGTACTTATAGATAAAACACCATCAAGGGATAATCAACTCAGCGGCTTGCCGTCCCCTCTGTCAGCAAGATACATCTTCCCACTCTTCAACAAATCCGATACTCCTGGGATAGAGTTCTCCCAGTAAAGCTGCCCCGAATTTGGCATCGCCAGCGCCGTCCCCACGCCCCCTCTCCTCTCCCATACGACCCCACATTCCGTCTCCTGGCCCGAATTTGCCACCTTCTCTCCCACCAGGGCCTCCTCGTCCACTGTCCCTAGAAAGAGATGGATCCGGTCCGGTTCCTTTTCGTTGCGGAAGGTGAGTGAACTGCCGCATGTGGAGCAGAACCCGCGCAAGCACGTCTCGGAGGAGCGATACTCCGAGAAGGTGTCGAAAGTAGAGAGACGGGGCGAGAGCTGCGCGGTGGACAGGCCGAGTATGTGCGGGTAGATACTAGCAGTGAACTTTCGGCACATGGTGCATTGGCATGTGGAAGACTAGCATAGACAGTTTGTTAATGGGAGATGCAAATTGGAGTGAGCCTGTACCCTGCAGTACGAGACACGCACCTGTGGAGGCCAGCTGGATTCGCCGGAAAAGTCTATCGTGTACCGAATAGCGCCGCACATACACCCGCCTGGGATCTGCGATGGGTGGTCCATGTTAGTAGACATGTTGAGGTGAGATGCTTGTTGACAAGTGGATAGGGGTGAACAAGAAAAAGATGCTGAGGTCGACAAGAGCTTTTGGATTGAGTCACTGACTGGCGGGGCTGCGCGGTACGGCATGAGGGGATGCTACCGAGAAATACGAGAAATGACGTACGTGGGAGAGGAGCAGTCACACTCGTGCGCAAGTAACTAAGAAGGCATGGAATTGCAAGTGCCTAATCCACTGCCCTATTTCTTTTACGCAGCAGAATACTGGGCTGTTATGCTAAAGAACAATAGATGGATGTTTCTGAGGTACTAATTGAGTGCTTGTGCTGAAACAGATTTTGCTTTCTCATTGTTCTTCCAACTAAAAGCATAAAGCATTCACAAGCTTGTTAGGACCTTGGTGGTGGTAGAAAGTCGGAAATTGGTGTATTCAATGAAAGAGAATGGCAGATACCTCTTTTATACAAGACTGGGCCCAAGCCCTATAGCAATCTAGGCATAAAACTAAAAGCCAAGAGAACCTCACCCCTCACCACTCATTGCACATTAACCGGCCGGAAGCGCAACATTAACGGTGCCTTTTTTCCATGGCAGCTTGAGTCTGGCCTCATCGATCCAGTCCCTGATCTCGTCCACGCCTCCCGCCAGCTCCCAGTCAAAGGCCAGCACCGTCTTTGCCAAGGCGATGCGCATCTCAACCCACGCGAGCGTCACGCCTATGCACATTCGCAGTCCGATACTAAAAGGCACTGTATATGGCTTCACCTTGCCGTCCAACCATCTCTCAGGAATGAATTTATCTGGCTGATCGCCCACCGTCCGAGAATCATGATGGATCGCCCACACATCGGCAGCCACATGCACGCCTCCGGGCACAAACGTCCCGTCGACAGTTTCCCCGCCAGGCGGACTCACACGCGGCGGACCAACGGGCGATGGCAGGAACAGACGCATCGTCTCCTCGAGGACAGCGTTCAGGTATACCAGCCGCGCAGTGGCGTCGCCGGTAGCATCGGCGGGTGGAGAAAGGCGGCCCGCACTTCGGCCCGCAGCCGCTGGAGACAGGCCTCGTGCTCGGGCTGCGACAGGTACCAGAGCGCCGTCAGAGCCGTGGCGCTGGTCTCGGCACCCGCAGTAAGCATGATCATGGCCTGGTTGGCGAGGTCGGTGTCGGCCATCCCGCCGGCGCGAATGGCGTACGCAAGCAAATCATCGACTGCCTCGGTGCCTCCTATGCCGCTCGATGATACTGATACCTATCTCGTTCAAGAGTTTGTCTTCCGTCCGAGGTCGAAAGTAGACATCATTTGGATATCGAGTAGCCAACCATAGCAATATGCTATTTCCAGTAATGGAAACTGGTGTAGGTTTGCATATGTGGAACGTGACAATGGCCCAATACAACCCTGGGCTCGGCATCGTGAGTTGCATGGCACCTATTCTCAGCTACACTCTTCTCCAGCAACACTAATATACCAACCTTCATTCACTAGTGGACCCCCATCGCCACCATCTTCTACGCCTAGGCCGTTACCTTCTCCAAGCTCTCCATCCTAGCCTTCTACCTCCGCCTCTCCCCGCAGCGCTGGTTCCGCGTGATCACCTTCTCCCTGATGGGCATCGCCTCTTGCTATGTCATTATCTACACCTCTCCTCTTCATCTCCCGATGCAAACCTATCGCCAAGAACTGGGACGTCAGAATCACCACAAGGCACCTGCGTCGACACCAGCACCGTCATGGACGTGTTGACCCTCCTGCTTCCCATCCCTGTCACCATGCGCCTGAACATGCGCCTCGCCCAGCGCATTTCCGTCATTCTAATCTTCATCGGGTATCTTCGTGTGCGCCATCGCCATTCAACGACGTGCAGATGCTCCAGGCTCTGAGCTCCACGGAATACACGTGGGATATTACGGAGCAGTTCTACTGGTCCGTATATCGAAGTTAATGCGTGGATTCTGCGCGCGCCGGAGTGTGAAAGCTATTGTGTTGGGTGTTACCCCTAAGCGGTCAAGTTATACACAGTTCTAGAGGGCGTTGGAGAGGTTATACCTGGGCTATTCAGGAATAGGGCCAATGCTACTTTGATCTGGAGTTTTCATATGTATCCATGTATAATAGTAATTCTTGCCTTGATGTAAAAGTTCGCCATTCTAAAATCCTGAGCGAGCTTGAAGAGTTTCAAGGGCTTGTGCACCACAAAATACTATTTACCTCTGATATTATTGATCAAGAAGTATAGCACCAATTAAATGACGGTGCTCGGAGTCGGCAGCAGCTCCTACCGAAATGTCAGTTGATGCATGCATTGTTCGCTCTTCGGACAGTCCAAAGACCGCAAACCCCGCAAAACCCGAGCATGTTAATCGCTTCACGCTCGGAGTCGGTGAATTCGGTTGCCGACATTGTCGATTCCATAACAATCATGCATATACCCCGCTTCATATAGGCCAAATGTAACGTCCTTGCTTCATGTGCAGGCGGGGATACTGTGTTATCATTTTAAGGGTTGTGCTCGGCCTCGGCGGGATATGGGATGAGCTACGCTGAGTATTAAAGTGCTCTTCTCTCTTGAAATATTAAGTTGGTATCGTTGAATGTGGCAATTAAATCTCTATCGCCTATATTACACCTGTGCTGCAGCCCCCGATATGGCTTTGAATTTAATTGGAGCTGTGGCTTTATTTATCATCGCCGTGGGTTGATCAGTAGAATCTCCATGGTCCGGGTTGATGCTAATACAGTACAACTTAGATAATATTCTATAAAGGACTCAATAATCCTCTGTCCCATGTTCCAGGGCCGTCCCTATCCAGATGGACTGGCTTGGTTGTGAGCATCTACTGGTTGAAGGGCAAAAAGGCAGTTTATGTCGATGAACTACATAAGAAATACGGTACGTCCCCCTATCATGTACTATTATTCTGCATCTTAATCTAATTATGAAGGCCCTGTCGTTCGTATCGCCCCCAACGAGGTCGACATTTGCGATATCAGCGCAGTCAAAGAAATCCACAAGACAGGTGGTCGATTTTTAAAATCAGAATGGTATAGACTACTGATCCCACGCCGTTTCGAATCAGTCTTCTCAACCCCCGATCCTCATCTTCATTCCTCTCGTCGACGCCTGCTCGCTTCGCCGCTTTCAGACTCATCCTTAACGCGGTTTGAGGCACAAATCAGAAATAGAGTACAGTTCACAATAAACCAAGTATCGCGCGAAATGAAAGCCAAAGGCTCGGCAGATATGTTCAAGTGGTGGCTGTTCATGGCAACAGACATCATAGGAGAGTTAAGCTTTGGCGAGTCTTTTCGGATGTTGGAAAAGGGAGAGGTGGGCTCTTCAACCTGAAAGGACTGAACCTCACTGACTTACGTTGCGCAGAAAAATCAATATACCCAAGATCTCGAATACGTAGCATCATTTGCACCAATACGAACCACTTTCCCTTTCCTGGTCAATATTGGCACCATTCTCCCTCTTCCCATTTTCAGCAAAGCGGCGCAGGCAGTGGAGAGAATGCAAGAGTATGCACGCGAGTCACTTGCACGCCACAGCTCTCTCGTTGCCAAGGACCCAACCAACGCAAAGAGCACCTTGTTTACAAAGTTGACCGGCGCAGGCGAGAAAGGCTTGTCGGAAGAGGAGACCCGCAGCGAGGCTAGAGGGTATATTGTGGCCGGCAGCGATACGACTGCTGTGACATTGACATACCTTGTATATGCAGTCTGCAAGGACAGTAGGATCCGCGCTAAGCTCGTCTCTGAATTAACGAGCCTCCCGGAGAGCTTCACCGATCGTGACGCTCGGGGCCTCCCATACTTGAACCAGGTCATCTCCGAAACTCTGAGGCTATATACCGCTGTTCCGAGCGCATTGCCGAGGATTGTTCCCACCGAGGGTGCAAAATTGGCCGGAATCGATCTTCCAAGAGGAACGACCGTATCCACGCAGGCATATAGCATGCACCGAGATGAGAAGATCTTCCCTGATCCACTTAGTTTTAAACCAGAACGGTGGGCATCACCGACTAAGGAGATGAAAGACGCGTCACTACCATTCGGGGGCGGATCTCGCAGTGAGTAACTTACACTTCCGTCTATTCAATAATAGAATCTAATGGCAGTACCCTGAATGAAATAGTTTGTCTGGGTATGCATCTCGCTCGCATGGAACTGCGACTTGCCAGCTCTTTATTTTTCCGCAGCTTCCCATCTGCGAGAATTTCTACTCATGACGGAATGGGTGACAAGGACATGGAAATGGCAAGCTACTTCTTACTTGCTCCCAAGGGACACCGGTGTCTTGTCGAAGCATGATCGTCTTCATCTCATTTAAATATGAACATTACCGTGCATGGACATAACTGGTCTTTTCTAAAGTAGGTAGTAACCTGAATACTATCTCAATCGATTCGGGTTTCGGAGTTATGTTATCTCCTTGCTTTACATCATCCATAATTTGAATACAAGTCCATTAATCCCGCCCATCGGGCTCGGATATACTCTTAAATCCTTGTGGGGGCGGATTCTCACTCTCGTATAAAACCCGTCAATCTCAAGAGCAATGGTTGCTGTAACAAGCAGTAGAAACCTACGGACTAGCATCTCTATCCATGACCATGGCATCCACAATCGCTCTGATCACAGGCGCCAACACCGGCATCGGCTATCAGATCGTAAGAGCGCTTTACAACTCCAACAAAGCATATGAGATCCTCGTCGGCGGCAGATCGCTTGAAAAAGCAGAAGCTGCTATCAAGGCTGCCAAAACCGAGTATCCTTCCTCGCAAAGCAAGCTCTTACCTATCCAAATTGACATTGAGAGCGACGAATCCATCCATCGCGCAGTGGCCGAGGTCCAGTCGAAGTACGGGAGAGTTGACACCCTGATTAACAACGCTGGTTTGTTCATTCGTGCATACAGAACCCAGAGCTTTGGACTAATATCACGCAGGCGCCCAGTTCGACCTCCACCTCACCAACGGCAAGCTCTCCGAGCGCGCCATGTGGAACCAAACATGGAACGTCAATGTATCCGGGACGCAAGTCCTAACCTCAAACCTCATCCCCCTCCTCCTGAACAGCACCGACCCGCGCATCCTCTTCCTGACCTCCGGACTCTCCACTCTTGCCGGGAGCGCCAATACCTCGATACCAGCCAACCGCAGTCCGGCTAAAGGATGGCCGAAGGCCGGCGGGTTCAGCGCAACGGCGTACCGGAGCTCCAAAACGGGCTTGAATATGATGATGCGAGAGTGGCATCGCGTTCTCAAGGAGGACGGTGTGAAGGTGTGGTCTGTTGCGCCGGGGTTTTTGGCAACGGGGCTGGGGCTGGGAGATCCGGAGGCTCTGAAGGGTATGGGGGCTGGGGATCCGGTTGTTGCCGGGCCGTTTATCAGAGGGATTGTGGAAGGGCAGCACGATGGTGATGTTGGGATGGTGGTTACGAGGAATGGGGTGCAGGAGTGGTGATTTGATTCGATGCAAGAAGCGGACTGGGAATTTTGCAGTGTATATTACGTTGGACGTTATAAATCGAGCGTCTCCTGATGGATGGGCCATGAGACTGCAGAGGTGGGAACCAACTTATGCGATTGTTTATCTGGCGTTCATACTGCCTTTCACACCCCTTAATCCCCAGATTTCATTCATTATCTTCAGCTTTTGCTCTTGAAAGCCCAATGAGCTTCAAGTTCCAGTTCACAAATCAATCATCTATATCTACATGCCACACCCTTGGCCCTCGATATTGAGGAATCAAATGTCAAAGACTTTCCCGGGATTCAATAGCCAACTACTCTATGGTCAGCATGCCCTGAGCTTGGGTTGTAGAAGCAGGGACGACGTACTGGGGATCTAGAGTCTCCTTCATGGCCTTCATGACACCAATCGTGGTTGGGCCCAGCTCCTTAGCCAAGCATTCCTACTAACCGGTCAGTTTGAAGAACAACAATGTACATCAGACTCCTCTTCTTGCCTTTTTGCCAAGCCCGATCCCGTGCTCACCCTGTTCAAGATGTGAGTTGCGTGCGACATTTATTTGCGTAGAAAGTTACTAGGTTCTCACCGAAACAGTTCCCTCGAATTCTAGTGCCTGATGCATCATCGTTTCGATGCATCCCTTAACGGCCATTTTCTCAGGCTCCTTGTTCGGGTTGTACATGATCGCTTGGTGGAAATTCCCGTCTCCTACATGTCCCAGGACTGTGTTGAAAAGGCCCAGTTTGCCGGCGCGCTCCTTGGATTGATCTATTGAGGCCAGGAAATTAGATATACACGAACTCGGTTAAATTATATTGAGACTCACCGATTATGTCTGCCATCTTAGATATCGGGACGGCAACATCAGTGGACCATATCTCAGTTCCCTCTGGCCTTACCGCTAACATGGCCCAAAGTGCCCCTTTTCTGGCCGCCCAGAGAGACTGGATTTCTGCATCTGTGTTGGCAAACTGAACACCTTGACACTGAAACTGTCGGGAAGATTCCTGCATGGATTTCATCCCTTCTTTAATCGTATTCTCGCTGCCAGAGAACCTAACGGCGGCAAGGTTAGAACCATCCGACTTATATGGCTTCAGATGCAGTAAGCTCACTTGATGAACAACGTAGGTAACTCAGCCCATTTCTTGCCATCTGTACCACCATTCATATTGATAACTTTCATTTGTACCTCATCCATTAACTCCAGGGCAGCTAAAGGGGCGCCGTTCCGAATCATCTGCGATGCGGCAAGCACAGCATGCTTGACTGTGGGAAACGTTGCCGTGGCTGCTCCAAAATTGGTAGGCAGGACGGCTAATTTGACTGTTGCCTCAGTGATTATCCCCAGAGTTCCTTCCGACCCCGTGAACATGGAGTTCAAATTATATCCAGCCGATGTTTTCCGCGGTCGATGTCTAGTCCGGATGACTGACCCGTCCGCGAGCACAACAGTCAGACTGAGCACATAGTCTTTCATTGTGCCATACCTCATTGCATTGGTTCCGCTGCAGTTTGTCGACACCATGCCACCAATAGTAGCGGTGGGACTGGGGTCAAGCGGTAGAAAGAGCCCGCTGTCTTTAATTTCCTCGTTGAGGGTGACCCAGTTGACGCCAGGCTGGACTACTACGTCCATATCATCCGGGTGAAAAGCCACTATTTGGTTCATGGCCGAAAGGTCGATGCATATACCGGAGTAGGGTGCGCTGAAGTTTCCTTCCACGCTCGAGCCCGCGCCGTATGGGACCATTGGGACACGGTATTTGGTGCAGATCTTCGCTATCGCCGAAACCTGTTCGGTAGAGCGTGGCCTGATCACAGCGACAGGTGCTGAGTCCGCATTGCTAGTGGACCATTCTGAATACGCATGGCTTTCCAGGTCCGCTTCGTCCACGCTAACTGCGTCCTTACCCAAGGCGTCCTGGATCTCCGCGACAGCCTAGGAGAAAAGCCGCGATGTTTAAGCAAGGAGAGTCAATGGGTTTAATCAGAGCAGTACCAACCTTGAGCATCGTTTGCGTATCGGCATATTTTTTGGGCCTTGGGCTTGAGGCCGTTGTTTGGTCCCAAAGCACAGACCGACTGTTTGTATCAACACTGGAGCCCGGCCCACGGCCCAGTGCAAGTGCCGTCCCTGCTCCACCGAGGAGGATTCCGCCACATACAAAAAGTATGTTTCGCTGAGCAGCGGGTGTACTGGGAGCATTCCGGCCGGAGATCAGCCTCGCTTGAGGGCCATATCTAACATTTCTCAGGCGACGTATTCCTCGTAGCAGATGTGCTCGAATCGGACCTGATGCTGCCGACATTTCCCTTATATTTGCTAGCCTGAAAGTATACAGTACGTGAATAGGGGGGAGGGGACGGTATAAATAAAACTGAGCGTTGGAAATTGGAGCATCAGAGCAAAGTCGCCCCTGGCGTTGGAGCCACGTTGGACATGCGGTCGGATACTTAGTCTCAATCCGGTAAGATCCGCATTTTGCATATATTACTAAATGCCTAGGTAGGTGTGCCTAGTCTATCCAGCATGCCACTGCTGGATGATGCGAGCGAAATTCACCGAGACTCGGCCTGGATTCTATATCATCCAAATCAGAATTCCCTTTTATACCAAGGCGGCGTCCCCTCCAAACTATACAGCTCAGTTCCCCACCAGGATCGGCGAAACTGCGGCCCCATCTTGCCAAGCCAGTACCGACAAGAGCCATTGTCCCCCTTATTCAAGGTGTCGGTACAAGCCAAGGCCTACCCAGACGCAGGAGTCGATATCAACTTCGTCGCTCCGCGGCAGTGCCCATACTCATCCCAAATTTAATAGATGCACCCGATCCCATACAACGGTGGCAAGAATCGCTCCCCGAAGAGGGACCGGCTTCAATGTCTGCTATAGCGAACGCTCTGAAAACCCAGCAAAACCAGGGTTTACGCAGAATGAGGTCGAGCTCTGGGAGTGGGGCTGATTCTCCTCAACAGGACGCTTTTCACGGTTATCGCAGACCAAAATCTACAGCCAGTTCCATAAGTGGGACTAGCGCTTCATCTCGTCACTCGGTTTCGTCAAGCAGATCCGCCACATCAACACAACATGTACCCGCAATGGGATTGGTCCTTCGAAATCACATCATGGTCGGGGTTCGGAAAGCTCACCGAGACAATACCAAGAAGTCGGCTGGTGATACCCTCGTATATTCTGCTGTACATTCTGCTGTGATAGATTCAAAACCAAATACGACTGGGTTAGATATGAGAGATCTCTGCACTTGAATCTACGATCATGGGTCTGTACGCCGCATGGAGGCAGCGCGACTTCACCTCTCACAGGGAGGCAGCATTGTGCTTATTGCAACGCATTGGACCCAACGGATGCTCACCTTGACCAGCATAATCATCGTGCTTGTTCAGACAAACACGATAATGATTAATTTTCCCGTTGTGTAATCTTGGAAAGAGCAGATCTGAATACTTCACTCAGCACAAGGTTCCGACGGATCCGTGGCCATTATCTTGTTTTATCAGCCATGGCATTCAACCATTGGTCCTGCGTGAGTAGTCAGTCTTATTTCCTGTATTCTGTTCCGCACTGCAACAGGAGCTATGACGCGGTGGCAATTGGCGAGGACCTGGAGCTTCCTTAAGAGAATTTTCGGAGACTTTTGTTCGGAAGTCGGCAACATATGTATATAACCATCCCACAATCGGTATATCTAAAAGCATTATTTGAGTGTCCCATTGGACTAGATTAGAAGAACTGATTGGAGAGGATTAATCTAAGATGCCGCTAACTGGCTGGGCCATGAAAACATACGGCATGACCCGTGGACCACTTGAACAAAAGCAGGCCACCCTCACCTGTCCCACCTTCCGCAAGCAATTAGAAATAATCCGATCTCTTTGTTCTAAAATGACAATCCGCCAGTATCAAGGCTGAGGCCGGCAACCACAATTATGATCTAGTATTCTTGGTTATGATGGATCGGTCGTCCACAAAACACTGCCCAACGCGGGTAATACGGCAAAAGAGCGTTTGAGAAAATTCTTATGACGCGCACATTGCAAAAGGTCGCTAGCGGTTTGCGGACAATGATACTATGCTCAATCTGATCCACTTTATTTTGTGCACATATAAAGGCCAATGAAACCCCCATTGATCCAGGTCCGAGATAAATGATTACCTTTCAAGCATATTGTAATCACAGAACATTCACTCTACAAAATGTCACAAACTCAAGAGAAAACCATGAAGGCTATCGTTTGGGAAGGTAAACCCTTCCAGATGGCTTTGAGGGACCGACCTGTTCCGCATATCAAGGATGCAAACGACGTTGTCATCCGTATCACAACAGCTGCAATTTGTGGAACGGATTTACACATGTATCGCGGCCTCTTCGGCAGCAAAACACCTCCGTGGATCATGGGCCATGAAGGACTCGGCACAATTGTGGAAGTAGGAGACGGAGTAAAATCCCTCAAGATCGGAGATCGCGTACTGGCTCCTGGAGCGATTTACTGTGGATACTGTGAAAACTGCCATCGTGGCTTACTTACCTATTGCCTCACATTCAACCCACCCTCGCTCGTTGATTTTCCTGGGTTTGGGGAAGACTTTGGACCAAACTTAGGCGGTGCCCAAGGTATCCATCACCTGGTTCAGTCTGTTAAAAACTCCCATAACAGAATCTATACTTATGAAGTTGTCTAGCGGAGTATATTCGTGTTCCGTTCGCAGACACGTCATGTCTGAAGCTCCCTTCATCAACTGAGCATGACCTCGGACTATATCATCCTGACTGATATCTTCCCATCAGCCTGGCACGCAGTTGACTGCTCGGGTTTTCAAGCGGGAGATACAGTGGCAGTCTTTGGCGCTGGCCCACTGGGTCTACTATCTGCCTACTCGGCTATTCTACGTGGAGCAAGCACGGTCTATTTAGTTGATCATGTTCCTTCTCGACTAGAGAAAGCAGCCTCGATTGGCGCTATCCCTATTAATTTCACCAAAGGTGACCCTGTTGATCAAATCCTAAAATGCGAGCCACGGGGTGTGCGGCGCAGCATCGATTGCGTGGGGTTTGAGTGCGTGAACAACAAGCTCGAGCCGGAAGAAAACATAGTCCTGAATAATTGTATCAAAGTCACGGAGGCAACAGGGGGGATCAGTCTGTATGGGGTATACCCCCCGTATCCGGGGGCAACAGCAGGAACGCCTCTATCCACGGATAAACAAGGGGAATTTCCTGTGCTTATAGGGCTTCTCTGGTTCAAGGGTCTTTCAGTCCGAGGCGGCGTGGCTGAGATACAAAGATTTCAGCCCATGCTACAGAAGCTGATTGAGAACGGTAAGGCAAGGCCAAGCTTTGTTATTGACGAGGTTCTTTATAGCCTTGATGAAGTGCCCCACGCGTATGAAAGGTTCTCCAGGCACAAGATCGGAAAGCCAGTTATACAGTTGGATTCTTCACCTAAAGGCACAGCTTCCAGGGAGTAAACCTGTTTATGGAGATGTATACAAGGGTCAGAGTTGAAGCTCCAAAACTTCAGACTGTGTTAGCTTAAGGGTCGGAAAGCTGAAAAGTTCGTTCCATTTTATAGATAGCGAGTCACCGCTGTAAGGCGTGATGAATTCCACTTCCATCTCACAGTGTGGTATGGTTTCGAATGCTATTTACCAAGGTTATGACATGCATACTCCAACACCATGGATTTTAGACATTGGGAATGAAAGGATAATAATAGGGCTTATTCGGTGACTTCAGATGGGTCTGCTCTTTGCAAGGTTGGGCTGGGCGTCTCCCTGCTCCGGACCATCTATACTGATTCAGCTTCAATACTTTTTTTTCTTAAAAAAAAGAAACCAAAAAAAACAGGGCATTCGTTATCTTAGTAAGCTACCAAAACACATTGCACGCGGTAGTTAAAGGTGATATTAGAATTCAGATACCAGGGCAAATCACGCACGGTCACCGTTAACTGATGAAAACGATCTATTAGAGATAGGCTGTAGCAAATCCGCATCCACGGATATCAGCCATATCCGTATCCGTAGATTACAGATGTATCTATTTTATTATTTATATCTAATATTAAATATCCGTGGATTTTGTTCATCACAGACGGTATTGTCCTGAAGCGTCTTGTATTAAGCTCTCCAGTCCCTTATAGAGTCCATCCACCATGGGACATTTTCGTATTGCGTAGAACAGCGCGAGCAGAAAATAACATGGGCGGGGCTCTTGCTTTTATTGCCGTTCCGAAGAATATGGAGCATAAAAGACGGGTTATGGACACCACCGTACTTAGCATTGTGTACCATATCATCAAGACCCATGTACTTGCCACAGCCACGACATTCTTCACGCTCGTGGCTCATATAATTTCTCTCGATAGTCACCTCAGACACTGGACCGCACGATTATAAGTATACACTTATCGGAACATTAGCTAGGTAGGAATGATCGTCTTACCATCGACGTCGAGCATTTCCGCGATATGAGCACGCTCAGTAGTAGTAAGCTCCCAGGCGTATCCCCTTTCGCCGGATAGGGAAGTAACCAATTCCGATTGGGGCGGCTTTTCAATGGGAATATCATGGCAGGGAAGATCTCCGACTGCTGTGGCTGCCATTGGGATTGTGGTTGGTTCAAATGTTTAGTACCGAAAGGCTCTGCTGTAGAAATGGTAGGATTGAAGATGGATAGATTAAAGTAGATAGTAATAGATCGTTATAGGTACTATGCTGATCGAGGTAATTGATGGGGATTTTATATTAAAAGAGGACCGAGAGTTCTTTTTTTTTTTTTATGAATGCGAATCTAAACACACTTGGCGCGTCATATTCCTACGAAAGCGTAGGTTCGTTGCTGAGATCCGTGGATAGGTGTAGAGTGATGGTGACGTTGAATTGTTCTCCAATGTAACAATGATTCTTTTATGTTCCGTTTGCGTGATGGTTATGTTACCTTTTACGTATGATGCTACCGTTCGCGTATATTAGAGACTAAGTTAAAGTCGCATCGGGTGATCATGACGTACACTTAAAGACAGCAGGTGGCGGGCGGACTTCAATATGACAGGCTTCTAATCTTTCGTATAAATTAAGTCGCTTTTATGGACGCCATATAAAGTAACAAAAAGCATTATCAGCCTCTGTAGGATCTCAACTGTAAAGCAGGCTTTATATCCTCCAGTTCTCTCTCCAGTTCTCTTCATATTGAGGATAAATTATAGCCTGCTATCTTCTGACCTTATATCCAGGTAACTAATACTTGTATCATAAGACAGCTGGAAATATTAAGGTAATATAGCACATAAATCCCGAGGACTGATCTAATCCGGCTGATAATTTCAAAGGGAATCCACAAAAGGCTAAGAAAATATTCCAAAGCATGCTTAATTTTAGCCCCGACGGCTTTATGGCGGCCGTCGCTACTCTCACTAAGAAAAGCACGGTGACTTTTAACCTTTACATTCGTGATATTATCGTTCCGTCCAAATATTAGAGAGTCAGTCCAGGCCTTGAATTTCTCTTCGCTCTCAGGGTATCTCGACAAATCTGCACTTACACCACTTAAGCCTCCTTTAATCTTAATAAAGCGTTCTCTTATATTTTCGTACTGCTGTCTTTCCTCCTCGGAAAAGAAACCGTCCTCGCCCTTAACAAGACCAGTATATTCGGCTGAAACACATGCCCTAAATCGCTACTTTTCCATCACTCTAGTCTCAGAACTGGTCACTCGCAGCTGGTATTAGTTCCTATAATATACCTTACTAAGATAATATATTCCATAACTTTAAAAGAACTTTCTCTATTCCTCACGAATACCAGTAGTCGTTTCGTCCCAGTCCGGCAAGCTCTCGATTTGCTCAACAACGCTGTTATTAATAATCCGGAAAGATCTGTCGTCAACAAGGGCAGCTGAATAGACCTGCTGGTCCATGCTATACACAGCGTAATAGTTATCATTATTAATAGTAGTCTTATAAGAGTATTCCATGAAGGCTGACATAGAGACAGCTATATATAACACACTTAGAAACGCGTTAGCAGAGAGCTTAGATATAAAAATGCTACCCGTTTCGACTGTAAGGCCATAATACTATATTTTAACACCCTTATTAAAAACCTGCATATTCCCAGGGACATAATAGACGATTCCGGACTCTGGCATTGTAAATTCCCGCTCGCTATCCTAGTCTAGTTACACTAGCTTATGCTTCTACATGCTATCAAGCACCTAGACCACGTCGAATAGATCAGTTGCTGCTGAGATTCATATATTAATATCATATTTAACAAATTTGAACAAGGAGCCACGCACAAATAATAAGATTAACGCCCATGCCCAGGAAATTAACTACGAGAAGAATAGTATCATCGGGGGTTTTTGTCAGACATTTTGTATACTATATAATATTTATCTAGAGTATTAGAAGGAAGTTGGTTACAAAAACTTCTGAGTTATTATTAATAAAAGATGAAGACCGGAATATAGCCGGTTTATATGCCACTTTCTCGGAGTATTAGGAATTTTTACTCATTCGCTTCCGGGGGTATCCGCTTTCTCATTTACATCACTACTTTCTCACCATCGCCCATAATTCCCTCGTATCCGAAGATCCTCTCCCTCGCTTCTTACCCAGGGAGTACACATTACGCCACGTCCAAAGAGAGGTGTCTGGAAATCAAAGAAAAGATATGACGAGTATAACGCACTGGATCAGATTGTTCAGTTTGTTGATGCCTTGGCTGGGAGGTAAACATATAAGAGGCGCAGATGGAATTGATAAACCATCAGCGGCAGGGCGCCTTTGGTGATGCGTACACATTTATTGGCTCCTATTTTATTGTTTTATTACTTTTGTGCTCCACTTATGGAAAAGCCAAGGGAAACCTTTACATCCTATGCATGATTTCTTCGATGGACGGAAGTATGGAGTCTTAAATGAACCATGAATTCAACGTGGAATCTTCGGTCATTCCAGTAGTTGGTTGTTAACAGTAATTATCCTCTCCGGTAGATCCTTTTCCCTACTGTGTTCCCCAAGAGTCATGCAGAACCCGCTCCCAATCTTCGTCTGTTCTCGTGGGATCCGAAACCCAACCCCGTCCATAGTGGATTCAGATTCATGATGACGATGCTGGCTACCTATTAGTGTATAATTATCTAATATTGTGTTTTGGTATACCGCTTAGCACACTCTAGAGATACTACAGGCTCAAATGGACGATTATATCTCCGATAATCCCTGAGTATAGATTTATAGTAGCCAACGCTGCGATTCTACAGAGTTCCTATTCTTACCGCGTTCCAATTCATGTCTCATTGCGGAATCAGCGTTAAGTTCTAAGCAGGAATAACTACCTTTAGAGATAGATCTTGAATGAATTAGTCCGATTTCATCTCGTATTTCTCGATTCCATCGGTTCTTAGTAAACCGAGGCTACTGCAATTCATTCTTTGAGTGGGAGGATATATCCCCACGTGGCTCATATATATAGAAATATCCGGCCTATACATGCTCTCGCTCACCAACTGACGTCTGCGTGACCTCAAAGGTGCGGTGAATACTCAGCCCGACCTCATTGTCCCGTGCTTGACCGTCTTGACTGGCCGAGTTGCGCCTCAACGTTAATTGCTCCTCGCTGCTATTATTACTGGTCGGTCCGCGCCACGTCCGCTCTGGGTCGTGCTGGCTCTGGATGGTGGTTACCGTGAAGGCCAACTTATCCCCTCTCAGTCGACTCTGAGCATCGTGGTCCAACGAAGCCAGCGGCACGGGGTGATCGTGGTTGCCACCCACGCGACGCGACACCGACCGGCCCTGGAATGGACCGCTGCTTGGGTCGGAGCGAGAGCCCAGCCATTGTCGGAGCAGAGGCCTGAGGGTTGCGAGGCTACCGGCCGTGATGCCTAGGCCGGTCTCGACGTGGGACCAAATGGCAATGTCAACGCATGCGTCTTGGGGGGGCTGTTAGCTACTTTGCTTGCTCAGATCCAGTGCTAGATGGGGGGGGGCACTTACATAGGAAATCATCGGCATAACTCTTCACCCATGGAATTCGAATGATGACGGCGCTAGAGGCACTAGAATACTTTGTCAATTTGATTCTGGTCTGGAGATCCGCCGGTGCACCCACATGCATGCCATGCCCAGAATCCCTGCCAGTGCATCTTGGTCCGGTGCTTCATATTCAACTTCCTTATGAGAGAAGATGGGCAGAATGCCCACGGTAAAAATCGCACAGGGCCGCAAACGCACTGTATACGTAAATCATGGTGATGACGATGTCCATGTCTATGCACTGGCCCACGTGCGGACCAAATGTCGGATCAGCATGGGGATCAACGCCCGGATCATATGCGGTCTGCTCCCAGAAGTAGCTGATCGGTTTGCATTGCAGAAACAAGAGGAGCAAGAAGATCAGGCCGGCGAGGACAGTAAGGGTCATGACGCTATATAGGATCCAAAGATGGATTCGCCTCACGGCAATGCGTGTCAAGAATATGCAGATGGAGATTTTACAGAAGATCGAAGCAAAGCAGTAGGCGATTTCGCACAGCCACCAGTACTTTATGCCACGGTTAGATTTCGGCCACAACATGAGTTGAATTGTTTTTCGAGTGAGAAGGTACCTTCATGCCTACGACACGTTGATGCGGCGTCAGATCCTTAGATCTGCGGCCTGTCCCATGGAGGGCTCCTCCGATCATGCAAACCGAGAACATGAGATGGAAGGCCTGTTGGTTGATTTTGAATTTGCATTGGTCATCCTGGACAGGCTGACTAGAAAGAGAGACCGGTCAAACTCACCAGGGAAAACAACATACTCGCATCATCCCATCCGAAGCATTTCACCACCCATGCCCGCACATAGCAGCGGAGCATCATCGTGATACATGCCAGCGAGCCAAAGGCGGCCCCAATCGCGAGGACCTCGACACTCCGGTCTTCGACGCCGGGCATGCTAGCGATGAGGTCGTCCAGGCATGGCGTCCGGGCCAGAAAATTCTCGAGAAAGGATTTTTTGGAGCAACCGCGCGGGATATTTATGTGATCTTCAATGACGGCCACATGGCTTAGAGGTTTTTCACCAGGATCGAAGAACTAATTTTTTTTTTTTGCCCTCCCTCCCTCTAGGCTACTCCACTCCAGGCATGTCTAGCGGTTCTGTCCCAGGAACAGGGTTCGACTAGTTTAGCGCGAAGTTGGCGAAACTGCAACGGAGACCGACGGCACATAGCATACTCCGTACATAGCATGGTTCCTGCCATCCTGGACCCAACAGGGGACAACAATCCCTCCTCGCCACGGGTCAGGGCAAATAGTACGGGACTCGGAGTGGAAACGCTGGACAATCCATACCGTTTCTTTCCTGGTCATGCGGAAAACAAGACGAGGATATACTCCGTAGGATATAGGGAGACGGGCCCAAGATTGATTACCTAGGAGAGAGGGAAGTGGGATGATTCTCCCAAACATTAGTTGGCGAGCCGTTATGATAAGCCCCTTTCTAGAAGGATCCAATTCATTCCAATAACGGATCGTTTGGGGGTTGATCTGGTATATCTAGTACGTAATGGCCGGAGCGCAGTGCCCTTTAGAAGAATGCTAAGACCGTCGTCGGAGGGCGATTCGTGTCGTGCTTCAAGGTCCACGAGCGTCCACGAGCTACCGGCACCGGGGCTCCACATTGTGCGGGAAACACTCGGCAGTCTGTCTCGTAATGCTGGAGATGTTGACATTTTGACATGGGCGTTTAATTGCAGTACTCTAATTTTATCCATTTTTTTCATTTTAAGTTCGATATTACGCGAACTCCCTTATTCATTAGTCATTCATGAAACACTTGATTCCTTTACTTTATAGAGACGGATTCCGAGCTTCCAGGCACAGAAATTTTCTAACTTTCATAAAATTTAGCATGCAACAAAACAGTTACATTCCTACTTGGAAGACACTCTATAGATCCAACTCCAAGATTCCAAGTATGGAATCGGGATTCGGGACCTGCCTACAAGCCAGACTGCCAGAGCTCTACCCACAAAACATTAACATTATTATTAGTATACTATTATTATTGTTGTCAAGCTGGCCGCAGGGCACTCTGAGCCTGTCCGAAGACCTCAGTCTGCCTAGAAGACCTTGAAGAAATTGCAGTTGTAAAAAAGCTATATACTGTACAGAGTAGAATGTAGATATATGCTAGACCGCCTGCACCGCCTTCCCGATCTGCAATAGATTGTCCCCGGAGAATTCTCGGGCCAATTAATCATCAAATCATGTGATAAAGTCACGTGGTTGAATCCACTGATTAGTCATTTCTTCCCAACGGCAGAAACGTTAATCCGTTCCGCCCGTGGCGGTTTCCGGTTACGGGACAGGGACTTGGAGAAGGGAGAGGTTTCCATACAACAACATTCCATAGTTAGCCTAAATACTATCACTTGATTCGTATTTCTTCTTTATCCTCATCAGTACTACCAACTTGCCCTTGAAATGAACAATGGCTGCTCCACATCACCGACACCGGACGTCACTGGAAGGGGTCATTGTTCCTGCACCCAGTCCTTGAAGCGAGAAGACCGTGACGCAGCGCTGAAGCTTTTTGAGAGCATCATCAAGCAATTCGAACCTTCACAGGCAGCCGAAAAAGGCTTGAAACCAGTTTCTCTTATTCGCCTGATGAAAGAGGAGATTTCCGATCAGGATAGCTTTTTCAGGCTCTTTTTCCCATTCATTGAACACCATTTAGATGGTGTCTCGACCGATGCAGAGCCTTCCATCGCTCATATTCTATCTCGCCTGGACGGTTTTGCTACATGGACCACCTCGGATAAAAATTCCCTGGGTGAAGGCCTGGTCATGTTCGCGGACTTTTTGATCGATAACTTCTTCTTGCCTTGTATGTTCCCATACATATACTTGAGATGCGTGGCACTAAAATCCCCTTAGTGAAAGCGTTGGCTGCGAAAACCCCTCAACCTACGCCAGCATCTCTTTCTCGTGCTCAAATTTCCGAAGCAGGTATCGGGACTCCGCAACGAGTCTCCAGTTTACGACGGGACTGTCTTGTGCGTGACCGCCATAGATGCGTCGTAAGCCGAAAATTCGATATCCAGGAAGCTGAGGATCGGTTAGCAAAAGATGGGACCGATTTCAAAGACGACGACGGAGAGTCATTGTTGCCGGAGAGTGATGCAATGACCTATCTGGAAGTAGCACATATAATTCCTCATTCCCTCATGTCACTCGCCAGTATTGACGGGGATCCAAAGCCGGTGCGTACCCTTCCAGAATCTCGCCTTTGATCCATCGCTTACAATCTATCTAGGCCGAGCACAAGCAAATGGCCCATAAGATACTAAATATGTTCAATCCCACTGTTATTCCCCTCATTAATGGGACGGACATTGACCGACCCATGAATGCGCTCACTCTGACCCACAATCTTCACACGTTGTTTGGTAGATTTGAAATCGCGTTTGAACATCTTGGGTCTCACACCTACAAGATCGACTACGTGAAACGAGACCGCTTACTTCGAATTGTGAAGAACCTTCCCGTCACCCGAACGCTGTATCTCACTCCCGGCCGAAACATAGACCCGCCATCTGTTGATCTTTTGAAGATCCATCATGCCATAGCGAAAATTCTTCATCTGAGTGCTGCGGGTAGGTATATTGACACGTTTCTTAGGGATATGGAGGAGATGGAAGGCGGGCACGTGATGTCAAATGGGGCGAGCCGTATCGACGATTATGTGCGTTTCAAACTCGCCGGTTGCCTCGATGGTTGTTTTGAAGAAATGTCTGTGTGCTAGGAGTCTGCAAGCTTTTAGTCCGAGCTAAACGGCTACACTTACTCGTCATAGAAAGCCTATCACCTTGCTTGTCTGTGGACAGCCGTGTCCGTACGAGAAACGCGGAGTTCCGGTTTTGTTTTTTTGGGGGGTTCAGATGTGTGTGCTTGCTTTCTTTTGCTTTTTAGCGTTCTTTTGGTTTGCTTTTTTTTTTCTACTACGCTGCCATCCGAATGAATGAATTATGAACAAAGCTAAGATGTTCACCAGCATGATACATTCTTCATATTTCTCAGAGCAAGGTATAGCCTGTAACTATAATAACGTGTACATCCCTGCTGGTCTTTTTGGCCGTGTGGCAAGTATCCAGGAGCCTTTTGCAGTATATCAGCTTAGATGCTTATATGAACATATCAGGAACTCCAGGCCAAGCTGCAACCGGTTAGCCAAGTCCATCGCGCGGGGTAGTTAATTGCTCTCTCAATCTTACGATCTTCTCCATCAGATAGATACTTATCATCAGACGAAAACCATGGCTCCCTCTAAAACCATATGCATCATTGGAATCACCGGTAACCAAGGCTCCTCAGTAGCCGCCCGATTCCTACAAGATCCCAACTACCACATCCGCGGCATCACTCGCAATCCGAGTTCTCCAGCCTCGCAAGACCTCATCAACCAAGGCGTGGAAATCATCCAAGCCGACCTCAACGATCCCTCCAGCCTCAAACCCGCCTTCCTAGGCTCCAATCTCATCTTCAGCGTCACCAACTACTGGGAACCCTTCTTCCACCCAGCCCATCGCCACCAGGCCGAATCCCAAGGCCTCTCCTACCGGCAACACGCATACAACGTCGAGCGCCAACAGGGCCAAAACATCGCCGACGCAGCCGCAGCCACGGCGCACACGCTGGACCCGAACGGCTTCATCGTCTCGACGTTAAGCCACGCGCGGAAATCAAGCAATGGCGCGTTCCAGGAACTGTACCATTTCGACGCCAAAGCGGACATTTTCCCGTCCTACGTGCAAAAGACGTACCCTGCGCTCGCGCAGAAAATGTCCTGCATCCAGACGGGGTATTTCATGACGAGCTATAAGCTTGTGCCGGAGGCGTATTTTAGACTCGCAGGGGACAACCGTCAGGCGATTGAGATGAGATTCCCGACGGAGCCGGAGGCCCCCGTTCCACATTTCGATGTAAATGCTGATATGGGGACATTTGTGTATGCGGTTTCGCGGATGGAGCCGGGGAAGAGCTATATGGCTGCGGGGACGACGTGCAGTTGGAAGGAGTATATTGCGTTGTGGAACAGGGTTACGTCGGTGCCGACTTCTTATAAACAGGTTAATATTAAGGAGTTGATGGATGGGATGCAGGATAAGGAGTTTGGTCGGGAGGTCGGTGATATGTTTGCTTATTCCACGAGCCCGGGATATGATGGCGGGGATAAGAGCCTTTTGGGAGCCGAGGATATACGGAAGGTGAGATGGCATATTTCTCTGGATGCATTGAAACTGATCTCTTTTCGAACTCAGGCCGGGATCGATTGCCCCATGACTACTCTGGAGAGGTTTATGAGAAGAGAAGACTGGTCGGCAGTTTTGCAGAAACTGGGACAGGCGACTGGGTGACACTCCTGCAAAAAGGAGAATACACGGAGTAGAAGTGTCTTGATCTAAATAAGAGTTTTTATACTGGGCCTCAGGCTGGGAGTGATCTTCCAACCCTATTTCTTGTTCTATTGTCACACAACCGGACATTCCCGGTTTCACATACACATATCCTAATCCTATGATGAGTTATATATATCCAGTGCCTTGCGCAAGAGAAATAGTGAAAGGCACCTTCAAAGAATGACTGAAGACACTGTGGCGTGTCTAATTCCGATAGTGCTCCTGCTGCTCAAAGTCTATTTTGACCTTCAGGGTTCCTGATTCGGCTGCATTCTGAAAACTGATATAAGCCCCAGTGATATCCGAGAATGGAAAGGCTACTCTCCAAGTTAGCCAGGCTCTCTTTTCGGGCACCCTAGCTATTCATTCAATGAGGGCAGGGTACTAACAATGTGTGACGATGCTCTCAGGGTTTAGAAGGCCAACTTGTGAAAGCTTCAAGAGAATCGGGATAGAATGAGAGTTCAATAGCTGTGTCTTAATGCCTAGACTCTGTTAGTCCATACAAATGAGGCCATCTCACCCCACTTACTAATATTACGATCCCATAGTTGGTCCAGATTCAGATCAACCTTTTGACCATGGACACCAACGTTGGCAATCGTGCCACCAGGAGCAACCAACTGCTGGCACAGCTCGAAAGTGCTCGGTACGCCCACTGCTTCGATCACCGAGTCGAACCCTGCGCCCTCGGTGATCTGATGCAGCTTTTTTATCAAGTCAGGTGTGTCCGGATTGAATGCATGATCCACCCCGATTCTTCGGGCATGCTCAAGTCTGGTCTCGTCTTTATCGATCACCACTGTTCTTGCCGGTGTATAGAGCTTAGCAGAAAGCAACGCGGCCAGGCCAACCGGTCCAGCTCCCACAATTGCAACAAGATGTCCCGGCTGCACCGAGGCACTAATCACGCCGCATTCCATCCCAGTTGGGAGTGCGTCCGACAGAGCAACGGCCGCAGCTGGGTTGATGTTTGCAGGGAGCCTGTACAGGGACGTCGTGGCATGCGGGACCCGCACGTACTCGGCTTGCGTTCCGTCGATTTTGTTGCCCAGAATCCAGCCCCCATCTGTACAGTGAGCACTGAGTCCTTTACGACAGGGCTTGCAGACTCCGCAGGCGCTGATACCCGATATCAGCACCGTATCACCGATGTGGAGCCCTGTGACTGCGGAACCTTTTTCGATGAGCGTTCCAACACCCTCGTGGCCGAGAACCCGGTTCGGTTTTACAGCGGGTACGTCGCCTTTGAGGATATGGAGATCGGTTCCACAGATGGTCGTGTGGCGCATCTTGACGATCGCGTCAGATGGCGATGCGAGCAGAGGGATTGGACGCTCTTCAATGCCGAATTTGTTCTGCCCTTTATAGACCAGGGCTTTCATATGAAGGACCTGGTAATTTGTGTCCGTCAGAGAGGCGAGCATCTTAGTATGATTCGGGGAACATACATCCATCGTTCAGTAAGCTTAATTAAACCCCAAACACTGTTTGAATGTTTCAAAGGCTGGGCCTCAAGACATGGAGAAGAGGAGCAGCCATTTATAAACCATTGCGCCATCCCAAAAGTCACATGGGTTTATCACCCCAGCGCTGCGGGGATAGAGAAGCCCCCGTTTTTTTTTTCTGCGATGACATGATGTGTTCGGCGGAGTGTGTCGAGATCAGGTATCGGCTGCAGTAGTCTGGAGCAAGCTGCATGAATAGTGGATTTTTCTACACGGTGATAATGTTAATCGTCTACCCCACGTCACCCACGTCATCCATTTCTCTGAATGTCTTCTGGACCAGGAGGCCGGGCCACGATGATTGACGGAAATCAATCTCCGTCTAGGTAGGCTGGTTGATGCTTAATTCAGCATTATGGTTATTGCTGGCCAGCTACACGTTATACCTTCCTTGGACTCCGTAGAATACTCCAAATCCCCACCCCGCATCCACGTATCGGCATTCTTTCAACCAGCACTATGGAGTACGGAGTAGGTCTTCCATTGCGGTCGCCAACGCCACTTTATCGAGTGGACGGCACCGAGTAAAGATCGGAGTAGTTGATGAGTAGATATCTTCCTTGGCGTCAGTCACAGCCAGAGTGAAGTCTGGTCCGATAGTGCAGGAAGAAGGACGATCCTTCGCCAACAGAATAGAGCAGAGCAGAGCAGAGATAGGAAAGGGAAAGGGAGGGAAACGGGGGAAAGAGGGGGAGCCCAAGCACATGATGTCAGGTGCTCCGGCCGGGAGTCTAGACGGCCGAAGACCCTCGCCTTCCCGGTTCTCATCCCAACAACGTCGCTGACTTGTACGTGCAGCTCCCCTCGGCCTGCTTTTCATATAATTGCCATTTCTTCCCTTTTCCTCCTTACTTCTCCTTCTTCTCCTCGCTGCCTAACTTCCTTCCTCCTCCCAATCCGCTCCCCCACCACCCCCGCGGACATCTGCCCCGCCTCCGCCATGGTGCTGATCGATAAGCACAGTTATCTGTCCCAGGAGGAAATTCGTCTAAAAGAAGACAAAGAGCGCTCTCGGTATTGGAAGAAATGGGGACCGTATGTCGCCGAACGACAATGGGCAACAGGTGAGTCTCCAATGCTACGTATTGCTAGACTACGATGGGACTGATGACCTCATTTCTCGTCCCGCAGTTCGTGAGGATTACTCGTACGTATTTTCCACCCCCTCTTTTCCCCTGTCAAATTCAGGCTAATTCGTCGCATTCGCAGGGAAAATGGAGATGCTTGGAGCTGTGAGTGTTATCTTTCTCCACCGATACATGTGGTCAATTCTCACATGCGATTCTCGTTGTAGATTTCTCGCACGATCATGCTCGTTCAAGAGCCTATCGCTGGGGTGAAGACGGCATTGCCGGCGTTTCGGATACCCATAATTTGCAGAATATAGCATTTTCGTTTTGGAATGGGAAGGAGTATGTTTTATTTGTCGTCGCCCCGCGCGTCTCCCCCGATGGAATAGCTTATCGTTCCCGCCAACCAGTGACTTTTTGAAGGAGCGCCTGTTCGGCCTATCCAACCCTCAAGGCAATCATGGAGAGAGTGTCAAAGAGGCACATTTCCATCTTGACAACACCCCCACGGTACATCTTCTTCTGCCCTTGGGTTGCTACCGTCTGACCGCTTCTCTGTCCTAGCACTCCTACATGAAATTCCTCTACAAATACCCTCAGAACAAGTTCCCCTACCAGGATCTTGTAGATGAGAATGCACGTCGCGGGAGACTGGAGCGTGAATATCAGATACTTGACACCGGTGCCTTTGATGAGGATCGTTATTGGGACATTTTCATCGAAACCGCCAAGGAGGGGGATGACGAGGAGGAACTTCTGTTTCGCATCATTGCCTACAATAGAGGTCCAGAGCCGGCCCATCTACATGTGATTCCGCACGTTTGGTTCAGAAATACTTGGGCTTGGGGCTACGAGGATAAGTCGCTCAAACCGTCCATCGAAAAGGTGTCTCCGCTCGCCGCAAAGTCCAATCATTACAAACTGGGAGAGAGATATGCGTGCTTCGCTCCTTCCCCTTCGCCAGATGATACGCAGGATATCATTCCTCGGATGTTGTTTACGGAAAATGAGACCAACAACGAGCTTCTCTGGAAAACCAAAAATGACCAGCCATACGTGAAAGATGCTTTCCATCGTCATATCGTCAATGGCGAAGAGGGTGCTGTGAATCCGGAGCAGAAAGGCACCAAATTTGCAGCATGGTATGCCTTCGACGATGGCGAAGGCATTCCTCCCGGTGAATGCGCCGTCATCCGTTTTAGATTGTCCAGAAAAAACTCATCTTTTGTTGACGAAGAGGTGCTAGACGATGTGATCGATCAACGCAAAGCGGAGGCGGACGATTTCTATTATCACATCAGCCCCTTGCCCATGAGTGATGACCTACGGAACATTCAAAGACAGGCATTTTCGGGAATGATGTGGACGAAACAGTACTACCATTTCGTCTGGGACCAGTGGGCAAATGGTGATCCAGCCATGGTGCCGCCGCCGCCGGGTCGGAAGCATGTTCGCAACCAGCAGTGGAAGCATCTATATATGGATGACATCCTCTCTATGCCGGACTCCTGGGAATATCCCTTCTTCGCTGCCTGGGACACGGCCTTCCATTGCATTCCACTAGCTATGATTGACCCTGAATTCGCGAAGAAGCAGCTGGATCTCTTGACTCGAGAGTGGTACATGCATCCTAATGGGCAGCTTGCGGCATACGAGTGGAATTTTGGCGATGTGAACCCTCCGGTCCATGCATGGGCTACATTCCGGGTGTTCAAGATTGAGCGGAAAATGTACGGTCGTCAGGACCTGGACTTCCTTGAGCGGGTCTTTCAAAAGCTCCTTCTGAATTTCACCTGGTGGGTTAATCGTAAGGATTTCGACGGTAAGAATGTCTTCGAGGGAGGCTTCCTCGGGCTCGATAATATCGGCCTGTTCAATCGATCTGAGCCGCTGCCTACGGGTGGTATTCTGGAACAGGCGGACAGTACTGGCTGGATGGCTTTCTACTGTTTGTGCATGCTTAACATTGCTCTGGAGCTCGCTAAGCATCGGAGGATTTATGAGGACAGTAAGTAACGTTCACAAGGCATCAATGGTTCAATATGCTAACAGTCAAAGTCGCCTCCAAATTCTTCGAACACTTCATCCTCATCAGCGATGCTATGACATTCAGCTCCGGAGGACAAGAAACTTCTCTCTGGAACGAGGAAGACGGGTACCACTCCAGTCTCTAGTTATTTTCAGTAACCGTCTAACTTCAACAGTTTCTACTACGACGCCATTTCATACGGCGAGCCGTGGACTCAACAACTCCCCGTGCGGTCCCTCGTTGGTCTGATTCCTTTGTATGCGGTTCTCACACTTGAGCCGGAATTGATCAAGAAATTCCCTTCGTTCAAAAAGCGATTGGATTGGTTTGTTGAACATAGATCAGATGTGGCAGAGCGAAACATTGCCAGTATGAAGCGTCGTGGTAAAGACGAACGACTGCTCTTGTCACTAGTAAGCAAAGATCGTCTAGAGAAGATACTCAAGAGGATGCTCGACGAGACCGAATTCCTGTCCAAGCACGGCATTCGATCCATGTCTAAGTATCATGAAAAGAACCCGTACTCTATGGCTGTCAATGGTCAGGAGTTTCGTGTGAATTATGTCCCCGGCGACTCGGACAGCGCGCTCTTTGGAGGCAACAGTAACTGGCGTGGCCCTGTCTGGCTGTGCGTTAACTTCCTTCTTGTCGAGTCGCTGCTGCGTTTCTACATGTTCTACGGAGACTCTTTTCAGATCGAATGTCCCACGGGTTCCGGAGATTACATGCATCTAGGGCAGGTAGCGGAGGAGATCCAGCACCGAATGCAGCATCTCTTTGCTCGGAACGACGAAGGGCGTCGTGCAGTCCATGAAAACTCCGACCTACTCGATTTTGATGAACACTGGAAAGACTACATGTGGTTCCACGAGTTCTTCGACGGAGACACCGGTCGAGGTCTGGGATCCTCTCACCAATGTGGGTGGACAGGTCTCATCGCCAAAGTCATCCACGACACTGGGTAAGCCCTCCCCTCTCCTTTGGCCCTCATCTGTCCTGTTCTAACAACCCCAGAATCAACTGCCGTCTCCCACAAACGCCCCGCACCCCCTTCGCTGCCGCAACCCACTATTTCGACGACGTCTTCAGCCGGTCCGCCCGCCCGCGCGGCAGCCGACGATCCAGCGTCCGTCGCTCCTCGACCAGCCGCTCCATCGGCAACAGAAGCGACTTCGAGTCGGCTTTCACCGGTGGTGAAACGCCCGTTGCCGAGAGCGTTGTCGATGACGATGATCACGAGCACAGGGACCGTGATGTGGACCCCCATGTTTCGAGCTATGTGGAGAGCCAGTTGCAGCGGGTCCGCCGCAGCCAGTCTATCACGAGCTACGAGGATGAGCTTGAGACGCAGGCTGATAGGACTCCGAACGGGCATGAAACCAAGTAAAGCTACATATGCGTGATGATGACGAGAACATTTATTTCGGTTGGCCTTTTCTTATACTTGCCCTGGTGTTTAGAGAATCCATGCATTCCTCATGTCATTTAATTGGAGTATACTCCGCGCGTTGATATAGCCAGGACTAAACTGCTCATACTTCCATACATATAACGCAAATGAACCACCTGGCCATCTAGGCTTTAGTATGTGCTAGCAGGATCAAAGGACCATTCAGTCCCTGATGAATCTCCTTGACAACCCCTTAAGGCTGCTGCCCCGACAGAAAAGCATTCACCATCCACCCCTCACTTTCGCTGTACCGATCTTCCATTCTTTGCACAGCTGTATGATAACGCTGTATTGTCCCAACCGCCCATCCCCCTGCGTTACCGTCGAGTCCTTTTCGCGCATAGACGTGATGGACTCCATTTTTATAAGCATCCACATGAAAGCCGTGCGTTTTATCTCAGCCATAACGCATCGTGATCCTGACGTTTTTTGCGAGGGTGCAGGATACGCCACAAGGCTTTCCCACATAAAGATTTTGAGACCTCTGATTGCGGAGTTTTAGTCATCGATAGGGTTCTCTTCCAGATCCATTCCTTATATTGGGTTTTAATCATACCTCAACACGGAGATCGGTGTAAGCTCTTCCGCTACCACCTATCCATGCCGCAGCATCTCGAAGTGGATCATCAGTGACAGAGACAGACGCCATGTCTACTCTCTGGATCCGCTGTGGTTGAAGAGACGGGGCAAATATAGCAAAAGGATTGAAGATGGAAGTGAGAGCATTCAGAGCAAAGGTTGATGAGATCTTGTTCCTTTTATGTCTTTTCATACAATGTACAGGGGACAGGAGCGTCTAATCCGGCCATTCTGAATGTTTGCCTTTTGCCGTACTCTTTGGCCTCCGATCTCCAACGACGTATTGGCTGCCTCGCTCAGCACTCTCAAGGCGGGGAAGCCTGCTGCCTACAGAATTGCCTTTCAGGTAATGAATGGTGTCCTTCTCTCAGTCGCTACACTCTTGCTAGATCTTCTTCGAAAGCAAATTCTCCATTTTCAGGAAGGAAAATGACATTGTCTTTAGATTACAATACATTGAATGACATACCCAAACCGGATCTTCCCTATGTTAACGGCTTCGAATTCTCAGCGATCGAATATTTTCCTCCTGAACCGCGGATTAAGAGCTTCACTCTTACTCCGGATGAAGCTGCTAAGAGAGCAAATATAGATGTTTTAACACGCTGCCTTACTCGAAATCCTATAGCTGGTTGTCAAGGCTCTCAATGCCTACGTCTCCAGATACGCGAGGCTATTCGAGTCGGCGATGGAAAGACTTCGCAAATAGTTTTGGTGAATGTTATATCAGGCCAACCTTTCGGGACCCTTATTATTGCAAAATTATATGATCCTCTATACTATGATCATTCAAATGATGATGTGGATCCCTTCCTTTTCATTAACGTTAAATACACCCGGGAGAGTGCTGCCTATAGATATCTACATGGCAAAGGACAGAAATGTATTCCTCGCTACTTATGGGTCTTACTCTACGGATATCAGCTATTCTGATCACCAACTTCGCACGGTACGATTAATATTGCTCGAATACGTTAATGGACATCCTATGATTACTATAAATCCAAATAACTTCCCTGGATACTTTCGGAAAGCCGTGATGAAGCAAATCGTTGACATCGAGTCGCAACTCTACAAGGTTAATGTGAGACACGGTGATACATATCCGCGGAATATCATTATCCAATATCATGATATCGAAATGTCCGAACCACGCGTTAAGTTCATCGATTTTGGGCATGCAGTTATCGGTCGGTCTCCTAACCCGCAAAACAGAGAGTATGAAAAAAGATTCCTCCCAGGAGTATATATCAGTCCACTTCTTAGGTGGTTTAAGGCTCGGGGTAGGGAACCTGTCTGCAACTTTCAGGACTGGATAAATTGGGATTGGAATGAGTGGCTACTTGAGACTTATCTGTCGGATAAGGACAACATAACTTCCGAATTAATAAAGAAATGGCTCCCAGCCAACATGCGCCAGCGTTTCCAGGATTTAATTGAACTCAGATGATATTGTGTGATTTCCCTTTTTTTTTTAGTTTCCTCATTTCCTTTTCTTATCTAATTTGCTATATTGTATGTACTGTCTACCAAATTATACAACTTTGCACAATGCTGGGAACCTTTTGCCCTACTACACAAAACAGCCCAACCCACTACTTTCTGAAATAGTATTCAGCACGAAATTCCTCCCAAACACCATCCAAACCGTCCAATATATATACCGAGGTACTCTACATAATCCCTCCTCCCCAAAGACCATCCATAGGTAGGTAAGAAAGAAAGAACCCCACAAAAGAAAAAATGTATATAAAGAGATCAACTCAATTCTGTCTATTCATATCTCCAGAACACGAGTTCATGCTAAGTACTTTCAAAAGAAAAGTTGTGCGGGACAAGGGTAGAAGGTACGGGTTACAGTAAGATTGGGGGGGTTTGGTTGACGGGGCATATAAGAAAACGAGATATGGATAATTTACAAAGCATCGGTGAGGGCCTTGTTCAGCTTAGCGATCTTGGACGAAACGCTGAGGTCGATGGTGCGGTCACCGATTTCCACGACGAGGCCACCGACAAGGTCGGGGTTGACCTGTTTTTTCATTCATTAGTATACAAACACAAATAGAGGTTTGGTGGAAGGAGGGTGGATGGATGCTACGCACCTTGGAGACGACCTTGAGCTTCTTGCCCTGGCTGAACTCGGACTTGGCGACGGCCTTCTCGAGACGGTTGATGGTCTTGGTGTCGAGCTCCTGGGTATCAAACAATTAGCGTCCGTTTCATTCCGATCCATTTGATTTCTCATTCCGATTGCACCCTCTTTCTGAACCCCCCTTTCCCGAAAAACATCACGAAAGAAAAGGAAAAACAAAACAAACCTGAGCACTGGTGATGTTCAGCTCGATCTCACCGCGGTGAGCGCCCATCAGGGTCGCGAACTTCTCGGTGATGCCCTCCAGCAGACCGAGACGGTTGTTCTCGGCCAGAGCCTCGAGGAAGTTCTTGACGACGTCGCCCTTGTCGCCGGAGAGCTTCTGCAGCTCCTGCACGATCTGCTGCTTGTCGCTGACGGTGAGGGTGGGCGCGGAGATGATGCCGGTCAGCTTGCGGTCGGCCTTGAGGGTCTCGCCGAGGATGGTGAGGGCCTTGGCGGTCTGGTCGAGAGCGGCGGCCTTGGTGGAGGCAGTGTACTAAAATAAGAGCACATGATTAGCAAAAGGCGAAGGTAATTGGAATAATGCGGTTGAAGCGCTGAGATAGCTTGGATTTGAAGGGTTTCCGAGGTCGAATCCAGTTTTTTTAAACGCTTTCTCGCTCGGACCCGGGGCAACGGAGAGGGTGAAAAACACGTCGAACTGGGACGAGGGAAGAGTGGGCTCCGAACACAACGGGTGTCTTGCATACCAGAGCAGTAGCGTAGGTGCCGTCGACGCCGAACAAGGACACAGGAGGCTTGACTTCCTGCGCCGGGGTGGCATAGGTCCTGAGGCCGTTCAGGGCGGCAGTGCGAGGGACGGCGAACTGCTGGGTGGTGGCACGCAGGCCGGCGCGGGCGACACGAGCGGACATCATTGTGACTTGTGACGAGCGACTGAGCGGACGAGAAGGGACGAAAGAGAGGAGAAGAGGAGTGTGGATGCGAGACGAGCGGACGTCGATATCGGAGGGGAGAACAGCCGGTGGTGCTTTGGAGTTGGAGTCGAGGAAAGTCCAACTTCGCCCGGCGGTCACGTGAGATCCCGCACACGCCGAGTTTTCGGTTATCTTTAGTTATCTGGACCCTGAGGTTTCTGTTTATTGTTTATTGAATCATATTGAATCATTCATTCGGTTTACAGTTTACAGGCTCCTCCACTCAATGGCCTTCCCAGCCCGTCCTCAAATCAATACACGAATCATGCCAACACCGCAAACGCCGATGACCCTCCTTCGCCTGCCACCTTGTCCCTAGCCCGATCTAATCGCTGCGCAACATACTCTCCACCAAATCCCCTAACGGGCCCCAGAAATCCTTCCCACTCGCCAACCGATGCTCGTCGATGAACAACACGTAGTGTTTGAAGCTCGTATTGAGATGCGGCTCCAGTCCCAGGTGCACCACCACCGGGTAGTGATGGCAGTAGATGTGCGCGTACACGCGATACAGCCGCTTGAAGATCTGTCGGACTAGGCTGGTGAATGCCTTGGGGAAGGGGACGCCTGCAGCTCCCTTGGTTAGTGGACTCTGTTCGCGTGACGATGGTCATGTCGAGTTTATAATACGTACCCAGCCTGCTGGGGAACATTTGCTCATTGTCGATATTGCTCTGCACCCAGCTCATCAGGTGCTCGATGTATTCCGGAGCGGACATCTTCGTGGGTCGCTTGAAGTTCTCCGAATCCTGCCAGAGGTATTCAAACCTGGGAAAGTCGGATGTCAGTCGCCGTCTTCTTCATCTCTCGTCATCTCTCGTCCAGGCCCACTTACTCATCGGTCGCTTTCATTTCCGGACATGACTGCGGCGAGCAGAACTCTGTAATTGACCCGTAAAGAAGATTAATCTGGTTGTAGAAATCGACGACTATCGCATGGTCTATTAGCCTAGATCCAGGAAAACCCATCGGTGAGGATCAGCCTACCATTGACCGCAAGCCACTCGTTCAGGTCTTCGCCCTCGGGAAGAATCACGGCCTTCCGAAGACTACCGCTCCCAAGCGTAGCCTCTGCAAACTGTCTTAGCTGATAGCTGCTGGTGCCTTTGGCCGCCGACCGCGGTTTGAAGGGAGCGCGCGTGCGCGCATTGCTGGGAGGAGTCAGTCCAAAGATGCCTTGCTTCAGGGCGCGAACGGCCGGCGACAGATAAGAGGGGGGTTCGGAGAGAGGGGCACGAGAGGTATGGATGGTCTCGTAGGGATCGGGGGTGGATGGCAGGGCAATTCGTAGAGATGGTGGAAGGGATGGCGGGGTAGCAGATGAGGCAGTAGTGGGCACAGACATGGTGGTGATGAATGAAGCCATTCTCAGCTTCGCTTTTTTTTTTTTCCTTTTGACTCCCTCGACAGTAAAAAAAACCCCCCTAGACCGGATGCCCCTTGACTCCGTCGAATTCTCGGGCTTGCTGGATTTGAAAGCTTGTGGGTGATGCGATGCGTTGATAGGCGTGAAGATGTGGTTGAGAATGCGCCTACATTCCAGAGGAAAACGATAAGAGGGATCAAGTCAACGCGAAGTTCCAAGCCATCAAACCTGGGGAGGAATGATCGCGACGCCGAGGACTTACAGGGATATCGCAGTCGGTCGATGATCAGCGACGGGCGCAAGACGAAAGGAAGAGAAAAGGTGGCGGTGGAAAGAGAAAGACAAGAGATCGTCGGGCGCACGGACGATCTGGCGATGGCGGCTTGGACAGAGTAGGAGGTATGATTATATTTATTTGGAAAGTTAGATTAAGTCGGTCATCAACAGTAGAAGATCGAAGGGGGATTCCGTCATCGATGGCAGGCGTCCCCACGATCCCACCTGGTGTCGTCCGGATCCATGGGATGCCCTCGTTGCCCCGGCGACACCCTCTTCTATATCCATCGTCTCTACAGGAGATACACAGATACACTCCCTTACGTCGTTCCTCCAATTGCCAGGGAAATAGGATCTCCAAACATCGCAGCGGTAACGGTAATCAAACATAAGAAATAAAATCAATGATCCATACAGCACAAGGCAAAACAGTCACGCCCGCTGATGCAAAACCCAAGGTATTCATCTCATCTCGAGGCTATATAGAGTATCCTTCGTTTTCTTCCGGCACTCTCTCGCGCACGGTCTCGCCGTAAATGGTGATGGGAAGTGAGATCTCAAAGGACTCGCATCCCAAGCTCTCCAGCGCCGTCATGATCCGTCCCCGATCATCCTCGTGCACAGCCTCGAGAAGTCTCTCGCCCGAGGGTCCAGTGTCGCCGTCACTATGCACATTAGTCGTTACAAACTCGAACCGTAACTCCCAGTCATAGTTCACCCCGCTAGTGAGGATCGTAGGCGTCGCCGTGATCGGAACGGCAGGACTGAAAACCACCCGCGTCGAGTATAAGGTGTTTTCAAAGAAAGAGGCGTGCACTCGACGAGTAGCCCGCCGGATGCTGGCTCCAGACCGCACGGCCAAAGAAGTCGCCACCCGCTCGGAGGACTCCAAGGTCGCCCGGATGGCGTAGCAGGGAAGGGAGGCATCCGCAAAGTTCACGGTTGCCATGATGGTTTCGCCCAGTCGGTGGGCGGGGCGGTTGAGGACCACGACCGCAATTCGGCGTCCGTTGCGCGCAATCTCGAACCTATTCGGGCTGCGCGAGGAGCTATACGCCTGATTGCTCCGGAGAATAGCCAAGTCGATGGCGTCCTTACACGAGATGGGACCGGCCGATACCTCATGGATGGAACGTCTGTCCGATGATGAATCGGGGGGTTGGAGTAGATTGCTGCGAGCGCTCTGTTCCAGGATCTCATCCACATAGTTCAAAAAGTCGGGGGCTGACTTCCAAGTCGCGCCACTGATGCTCTTTGGTTTGGCAACCGGGGGAGGGCTGCTCCCGACTTTCTGCACCCGCGCTTCGTCGCGGAGAAGCACGTAAGGATTCATCAAATCATGGCCCAGTATTTCTCCGTGGTCTGGCATGACGTTAGCCGGTCCCGGATATTAGAAAGTGAAGGGGTTAACACGGTAGCAAAGGCTTACCATTAACACCGTTGAATACCCGGAATGGAATAGTAATGCGATTAACTCGCTGAGGCTCGTTTGGCCTGCTTGGGCGCTGGGTACCAATAACCAGGTTATATGAAATTTTGATGGCCTTGCCCTTATGGCTCGCTGGGAGACCAGAGGGCAGGGTAAAAGCGAAGGAGTAAGATTGTTCTTCCCCGGGGGCCAATCGAAGATCTACAAAAAGAAGCGACTGGGATGTTGATAACAACGGAATCGACTTGGACGAGGTCACTCCGCGCATGTCCCGCAGGCCGTCAAGTTCGTTGTTGGACAGCAGTCCACTCAAGGACTCTTCAATTGCATTCCACTTGAAAGCGCCCCAGAAGCCACCGGCCTTTCGGCCTTTGTCGCCGCTTGAACCTGGCCTTCCCTTGGGAGGTCCGGGAGTACCACCTTGTCCGCCAACCACGCCTTTTCGCTTCACATCGTCAAACGCAGACTGCTGTATCAGCGAGCCATCCACGGTGAATGAAGCACTGATCTGCGCGTATCCCATAAGCAGAGTCTGGCTATTCGGCGACAGGCTTACAGGCTCGAAGCTGGACATATGTCGCGAATGACGAGGACCGCTCGGTCCTGGGGCAGGAAGGGAGTAATTTGTGTATTCAGACTGCAAGGTCTCGGACGAGTTGTTCCCGACGGAATAAAACTCGCCGCTGCTCTTGTGGCTCCCACTCAAGCTTGACGTCGACATGATCTTGGTTAACTGAGGCAATTGACCGGGCGCGGCTAGATTCGATCCATCCTTTCCGTTTGTTTTTGCCGTAGCTGGCAGACTAGGAGTCTCATCACTTGGAGTCACGGCGGGCGACGCATCAGGTCGCAGGGTATTCGAGTCAGGCGGAGGAAATTTGAAGTCCATCGGCGGCAACTGAGGCTTACGAACCGGGGTGCGCGGTGGTGCGGTAGGTCTGATAGGACTAGCGACTTCTGATCCAGAGCGACTGGGTCGATTCACCCGGTCTACGTCGACTCTCGGGCCATTGGAGGACGCGGCGATAGGGGACGGGAGGCCACGGGCGGGGATGCGCGCAGCTACATGATCAAACGGTCAGAATGGCATGCCTTAGTCAACGACGAGAGCGAGTCAAGTACCTTTCTGGGGAGAATCCTCGTAGCCCTCGTAGCGCTTCGGTACAACTTGTAAGCTCGCAGAGCGTCCATGGCCGCCGCGGGTCTGCCAGGGACGACTGAATTGGGAAGAAGTCCTCGGGGTTTTATCACCCCCGCCTTCGCTGTCTATCGAAAGGATCGAAACGGAGCGTTTATGTTTATGGCCGTAAGACGAAGCACTTCGGGGGGTGGAGGGGGCGGGAAGCTGTGGGAGCCGATTAACGGAGAGCTCAGCGACGAGGAGATGCGGTGCTGCGGGTTCCTCGTCGGAAACGAACGGCGATGATTATTGAAAAAGAGATTGTGGGGGGATTTCAGCGAAAAGAATGAATCCGAGTGAGGCGTGACGTTGGCAGCTCGGGACTGCTTCCTCTGGTGGGTGTGTTGCCCGCCATTCTTCGATTCGGCGGCGCCATCTGCAACGTTCTTGAAGGTAATGGTACATTCCACGTCTTCACCCGCAAAGATGGTCTGGTCTTTCCATTTCACGAAGACCTGGATGTCCGATGACATGGCGATCGTCGCACAATCACCATATGGGCGGAGACAGGCGGGCTGGAGTCGAGGGAAGTCTGGGGGAGAGGACGAGAGGTGGGAACCAGCCGCCACCGGAGTCTGCGATCAAACGCAGAGGGGTATAGTACAATGCGGAAGAAAATACATAAGATAGAAGGCCGTCTAGGGCAAGCAATCAAACAAAGAAAGCCATGGTCAGGTTCGCGTTCATGGGCCGAATAAGAATAGGAATGGGTAGGATTTAGGAATAGAAATGGGGAAGAAGGAAGAAGCCGAACGGAAGTGACGCGCTGGTCGGTTTGACGGCCGAACCGGTGGACCTCGTAGGCCAATTGTGTATTCACTTTCGATCTGGAGGGTTTGTTACTATTGTAGTATAATGTTATTGTATATTATATATTATACATTAATATTGTATTTTATGTATTCCTACATCGGTGATATATTGCAGTTTGGCCTGCTTCCACAGGCTCGTCACATGTTGGTCAACTCGGCTTCGCAATAATAACCATTTTGAAACAACCCCGGCTCTATCTAGTATTATACAGGATAACGTGTAATTCTATATACATATACAGGATGATTACTATGATACAGTGCGACGGAAGGGCATCGGAGACAAATCATCGCCTCTTCGGGCCGCTGTGGTTCTCGTACAGGATCCCAGCATCGTCGTAGGATTCAGTCCGTTTCGTTTTCGGCCGAAGACCCAGCTGGGTGAGATGGCTCCAGATCCGATCGTGTCGCCTTTCCCATCGGACGCGTCGGTCTTCCAAATCGGCCTCGGAAGCTCGCCACTTGCTCTTCAGGATCCGTCGAATGGCTTCCGGCGAGACCTCGAACTGCTCCGCGAGCACGGGGGTTGTGAATTTGTCCGGAGCGACAGAGTGTAAGTGTCGAATACCCTCCAGAGCATCTGGCGATAGCTTCTTGGGGGGATTCCACCCGTCTTGGAATTTATCCTTCAACGCGTCTTTCTGAATTTGCCACCCTTCGCGCTTCTTCTTCTTCGGTTTCGCGTGCATGGGAGCTCGATCCGTCGCTGAATGGGTCTTCTTGCGTAAGGACCCTGACAATGGTTTCGGGGCGGTTTTGGAGCCAGGACTGGCGGAGGACTTCGCGGCATTGGCCTTACGTTTCGGCTTCAGTGTAGCATCCGTCTGATCTCGTGTTTTCTTCTGTCGTGGTGATGGCGAAGGCTGAACCGTAGCAGGATTTGCTACAGACTGCGACGATGATTCTGTCTCGATGCTGGGAGTGTAATGCTTTGAGATGGTGCTAAAGGGCGTCGCATTCAGGTATCTGCGGTAGGGAAGGAAGGCTCTTTGCCGACCCAAGTAGCCGCGACAGTCGTGAAGAGCAACGGACTCGCGGGCGATCTCAGACCGAAAAGCATGTCGGAAGAGATTCGGCAAGGACATTTTCCCAGCACTAACCGAGAATACCGGGTTAATGTGTTATTGCGGAGTGGTTCTGGTCTGGCGAACTTGACGGCGCAGGGAAAATCTCGACGTTTCGAAGGCGATAAGGTATATCATGTGACCTTATCGATAAGCCACAGTGCCCAAGTATACGCCACAACTACCTTAGTAGTAGACGACTAGTTGTATGTATAGCACTCTAACGGTCGAGTGAACCTTATAAAACTGTAATAGTCAGGCTATTGAAGCTTCGAACGGTCAATCGTAGCACAGGCAACGCCGTTGTGGACCGAGTCTGACCTATCCTGGGTCTATCGTCGGAAATATATTTTGACAGCTCCAAAAGTCGACCACGACAGTGCGGTTCGTGCTGTTCATTATATCTGAACAACTGTCTCTACAGCATCTTGCTTCCCTTGAAGCATTGACTATTCTTATATACCTGTAATTGCGTGCCCTTTCTTATATATGATCATTTATCCGAGATATCTCCTACAGTCTACCTAGCCCTGCGAGGCTTCCTGTTCCGGCCTAGCGCCTCCACATGACCGCGGGACCGCTTGGCGGCCTGAGGAAGGCATCCACCTTCCCTTCTTCCTTCCTTCTTCTCTTCCTCGTCCTTTCTTCTCTGCTATGAGACTCGCCTCGGGATGGGATGAATTGTCCTCGTCCTTCATCCTCTGCCTTGGTCCTCTTTGCTCGTTCTTATTTCCAAAGTGGAACCTCGCATGCCAGACTGGAGAGCTCAAACATGAGCTATGTTTATTGATTCCATTCCTGCGCCGATCGACTGAGCTACTTCCTACTAAAGTAGTCTCGAGCTAAGCCGGCCTAATTAGACTATTTTCTGCCCAAAATAATGTCAGATCCTTCCATGCCGGCGCCAAGAGACGACGATAGGTTCGTCAATCATTTTCGAGCTCTCCGCCTTGTGGAATGCTGCAGCTCATGTCGAGGCCACGCAGAGTAGATTCATAGACGGCTGCGTGTCCAACTCGTTGCTCCCCTACCTCTCCCCTTCATTCTCTCCTTCATCCCCCCCCGTCGCTCGTTCTTGTTACTTGTGGCTTGCAATTTCCTTCGCTAGAGCTCCTTCTATCTTTCTTTGTCTTTGCTGTGCAATCTCCGACATTCTTTCCCCTCCAGCATCTGCGGCCGACCGCAAAACGCCTCTTCCGCCGATTTCGATCGACTCGATCTGACGTGCTCGAAACCTTCTTGACCTGCGTAAAGATATAAACTAGACATTTCCTCCTTCCTTCCGACTTCCCGTGCCCGTTTGCTTTGCTGCTCACGACGCTCGTGGGCAATGAAGTAGCTTGCTGCATTCTTGGCCAGAGACCAACGCTCCTTTCAGCCCTCCATCCGATGCGAATGGAGACGCCCATATTTTCAAGGGACAGTGGATGATTGACAAGAGCCATTGCTAACAATGTCACACAACTCGTTGAGCGTGAAAAGCAAAGCTACCGGCCCCGGATCGTCCCTCCGAGTTACTCCTTCCAACTCGCCCAACGTACGCCCACCGCCGCGCACCCCCAACAAACCTCCCTTGCACCAGAGTACGTTATCGCTGCAGACGGTCATAGGCACCACCACGACTACCCCCAATGGGTTCTCGAGTCACGATCAAAGCAAGTCATTTGCCTTCTGCGCCGGCTCGGCGGCCGTCTTGGCGGAGGTGGACGAGGAAGGAGGCGTGAATCAACGCTTTTTCAGAGCTCGACCTTCCGTGTCCAGCGTCAACCCGGCCACCTCGTTCTACAACCAGTCCACGCCCCCTGCCACTCCAGATACCCGTGCGAGGCCTTCGTCGAGTCTGAAACCTATCGCCAACGCCAACGTTTACAATGGATCTCCTTTCAACGAGGAAACTGCTACTCCCCGACCCTGGTCATCGAGAGAAAGAGTGAAGGCGGTTACCGGTGTTTCTATAAGTCCAAATGGGAGGTTGCTCGCGGTAGGAGAAGTAAGTGGGGGAATTTTCATCTCGGCGATTACATGCAGCTGCTAACTGGTCTCAGACTGGATATAGTCCGAGAGTTCTGATATACTCGACGGCCAAAGACACCCCCTCTGATGTCCCTCTCTCAATTATGAACGACCATACCTTTGGAGTCCGCAGTCTTGCTTTCAGCTCGAACTCTTTATACTTGGCGACGCTGGGGGATGCGAATGACGGCTTTCTGTTTGTATGGTCGGTCAATCCGAAAAGTGGTGCGGCACAGCTCCATTCTACCAACAAGTGCACTGCGTCTATCCGAGACATGTGTTGGATGGGCCAAACCTTGATCACTGCCGGAGTTCGACATGTGAAAGTCTGGAGGCTGGCAGAAGCAAGGCCCGCATCCCCTACCAAGTCACGGTCAAACATTGAATCGGCCCCGAGCTCTCCGAATATCACTCCAAAGGCGCTTTCAGGGAGAAATTGCTTGCTTGGTTCCTTGGCGGAGGGTACGTTCACTAGCGTGGCAAGTGTCTCCGATACCAGTGCCGTCGTAGGTACAGACAAGGGGTCTCTGTGTTTGATAGACGATCGCGAGGGAACTCAAAAGTTATCTCTCGTTCAGCACATGGGCTTTGGCATCACTTCCTTGGCGGTTGATTCGGACCGGTCTTGCATCTTGATTGGTGGTCGTGATGGGCAGATACAAGGTGTCCCTTTAAGCATTTTGCAGAATTCACTTCCACCCCCATCTCCAACGCATTCGGAGTCGTCTTTCCTGACAGAAAGCAAGGACAAGAAACCAGCCATAAGCTGTATCGGATGTCTTGCCTCGCACCTTGTGACAATTGATGGTACAAGGGGAATCCATGTGTACCCTGTTGAAGCATTGGAAGATAATGACAAACTGGCCCATAGGGCTAACTCCCTTCCTGGATACAGAGACGCTGTCCTGGGTGTTCGTTCTTTACCTTCACCGAACGACCTGGACGCCGACTTTTTCACGTGGTCAAGCAAAGGCACCGTGAACTTTTGGGATATTCGGGGAAGGAACCGAATGACCCAAACAGTCCCTTTAGAGACTCCTGGAGTTGGCGAGGAGTCTTCGAACGAGCTGAAAGTACTGCGTGCAACAGAAAGCATGGATTTATTTGTCGCGGGGGATAAATTTGGTGTCTTAAGGTAGCGACCCGATTCCCTTTGACGTATCTAAACTCTTATTTTGGCTAATATATGACGCTAGATTGATGGATGGGAAAACGTGGAACTGTGCGAACGAAGCGCGTGCGCACGGAGGAGAGATCACGGACATTGCCTTGCACCCAGACTTTGACTCCTGCTTAGTTGCCAGTTGCGGGCGCGATCGTATGGTGCAGCTATTTCAAAGGTCCGACGACGACTTTCAATTGATACAAACCATGGATGACCACGTCGGAGCTATCAGCCAGTTGCTTTTCACCAACGACGGTGAGAAGCTTCTCTCTGGCTCTGCCGATCGTACTATTCGTGTTCGGAACCGCGTGACCCGAGAGGACAACGGGTCGACAGCCATTGCGTATCTGGTATCCAAAGTCATCACGTTGAAAGCATCTCCGGTTTCTATGAGCCTTTCCCCTGAAAGCGCGGATTTTCTCGTCATATCCACAATAGACCGCTGTGTCCTACAGTACGACATGATTACTGGCCGCCCCTTGCACTCTTTCCGCGCCACCGATTCTGATTCTAGTGATACAGTCATTATGGGTGCCCTGACTGTTTCTGAAGAAATCCAAGGACAAAGTCCCAGACTCCTCGTTGGAATGTCGGGAACAGACAAATCGATCCGCGTGTATGATATAGAGCGGGGAGCACTTCTCACCGGTGAATTCGGTCATACAGAGGGTGTCAGTGATGTTTGTCTGCTCGAAAGCGAGTCTTGTTCTCCCGAGCAGCCCGTCGTTCGGACTATCGCCAGTACTGGTATTGACGGGATTGTTATGATATGGAACGTATCGGTGCAACCACTGCAGGGCCAAGAGCGATCTGATGAGGACAGCCCTTCGAAGGAACTGTCCGCTTCGAATCCTCCTCTGCGCAAGGTATTGTCTCGGACCGAACTTGCAGGATTTCATCGTCAGGAAAATCTGCCAGGAACGCCGACTCCATCGCGCGATCACTCTCCACCGTTGGCTCGAAAACTGTCAAAGCTATCGCTTGTCCCCTCATCTGGGAAACACCATCACCTATTACCCTCGACCCCGCCTTACACTTCGTCAAATCGATCAACTGCCCCGAGCCATAGCCATCGCTTTGAGAAACAACACACACCACCCTCGCCTTCGAGTCCTAGGTCCCCCTTTGGAAAGAAAAATAGGCATGCCAATAGCACTGCTCGCCATTCTCCTCGCGAATCGCGCGCGCGTCCTCGGAACACTAATAAGAGTGATTTTGGAAATTTAGATCCTTCCACTGATCAAGTTTGCCGTACGCTGAGAGCCTTTCGAAAAAGGCTCAACGGATCCACCGATGGCATCCACTCGAAGAAGGAATTAGAGCGGGAGTTGGATCTCACTCTGCGGGTTCTGACCTCTCGAATAAGAGCCTGCGATAGCGCAGACACAGAGACCGATGTCAGCGGGAAAGAAAATGAAAAGCTATCAGTTCCGACGGCTAACAAGCCAGTCCGTCGGATGCCTTCAACCCCCAACCTGGGCCAACGTGAATCGCAGAAGGTCCTGAGGAGTCATTCTTTTGATGCGAATGCCGCGTAAACCCGTGTTTACCGTAATTCCGTCAACTGCCTTTCTTTTGGTATCGATTTGGTCTTAATAATGTTAGTTCTTTTGCAGCATAATTTCCGGACATACTGTATAGGAAAGGCTTTCCACATGTCCTTTCCCTACATGACAGACTGGACCAAGCGCAGGCTATTTTGGCCCTTTTCCAGTGCATATTGCTATTCGCATTTCCGGAGTTATTTTGGAAAGTGTTCTTATATGTCACAAGCGATTTTAGGAGTCTGGAGCGTAACGCTTGCATGCGTTTTCTCTGCATTTCTTGTACAAACACGTCTGTGCGTGTTATATCCTCTTTGCCTAAAATTGCTCATTCATCTTTTTCTTCCTATTTCTAGTCTCTCATTTTGGGAATCAGCGTTTCTCTACAGCTCATCATTTACTCTTTGTCAGCAATCCAAATGATACCCATTTTCCAACGGACTTTTGAAATGGCCCGTTTACAGCATCGCTCTATACTAGATATACTGACTTGATTCATAAGACAAATTGATTCCATCACTCTACACATACTTCATAAATCAATAGCATTCTCGGGAACATACACTTCCATCTCCATGTCAAACAGAAACAAAGAAAGTAGTCAACCACCACTCAAGAAAAAGATCATTATGAAGAAGAGGACGAAAACAACTTCTCCAAATTCCTCCGTAACAACACCCCCAACTCACCCGCCTGCACCCCATCCATCAAATCCGCCAACGCAATCGCCTTCTCCGCCCAGCGCCGACACTCTTCGTCTCTCGACGCGCGATAAAACTCCACTGCTCGATTAAACGCAACGGTCGAGAGCCATTGGATTTCCTCATTAGGGTAGTGAGGCTGATTCCCTGGCAAAGCAGAAGCAGACTGGTGAGCTTCCTCAGCGAGAAGTAGCGTCTGGTCCAGCACGGACTCCGCAAGAGGTGAGTCTTCTGCGTCGAGGGAGAGCTGGAATAAGATGCGTAGGTAGTGCGGGAGCGCGGTTTGGAAGATTTCTGGGTTGAGGAATGGGGAGGGGGTGATGTGGAGGGTGCGGATTATGAGCTGTGGTGAGGGAGTTAGTGTTTGGTCAACTGTTGGGCTGGGTTGGTATTTTGTCCGGGGAAAGGTATATCGAATTGAATAATTATACAAATGGAAGGACGAGAAAGGGGCATCAAATCCCAGAACTAAAGAACGATGGGAAGAAAAGAGAAAAAAAGAGGAAGAAAAGAGCACACCTTAAACAACCTCGCCATTTCCTTCAACGGAGTTGCAGAGCGAAATAAACAATCTACCAAGATAGATGGGAGCTGTGTATCCATTACCGGACCTGCTGTCTCGATCACGCTGGCAGTATCGTCCCATTTATGGAGGAATATGGCGGATTCGAAACTCAGTGCGAGGAGCATGCGGTGCTTGGGGAGCCATTTCTGTTGGGTCTCTGGGTTGTCGCTTTCCAGATCTTGCTCCAGAGAGTGGAAGCGCGCGTGGAAGTGTTTTGTGAGGTCGTGGAGCTCTTGGTAGTGTTTTTCCTAGGTCGGTTAGGTTTCAGTTGTAAAGGGAAGGGAGTTATGGTGTATCGACTCTATAGATCCATGTTATCTGGGGCTGACTGACTTTTTGGGAGGTAGATTTTGCTTTGCGGGCTTTGGAGACTGTCATGATGGAGCAGAGGAAGTCGCACAGGAGAATGTGTTTGTGTACGTCGGTCTGGGTTTCTGGTGGGAGGATTTGTTGGTGGATTTCACCGAACTAGATGTTTTAGTTTAGGTCTTTAAGTTGATTGATATTTTGCAGGATGACGAGTGCTGGTTTACCTTAGTTGATATACCTAACAGCTGTGATGCTTGTTTGGGCCGGAAATGTTTGTGGAGTTGGACAGCGGCATTATAGCTCTTCTGAGAAAGCCATTCTAGCTGGGTGGATGTAAATTGAACTTCGTCTTTTCTGCATGCTTCTTTGACAGCTGATTATATTGGTGTTAGGGCTGCGCAAGTTGGAAAACACCTGCGAAAAACGCACCGTTTTCAAATATGGATATGGTCTGCAGGACCAAGCCTTCTTCATTCTTGTCAGACATTTCGATCTCTGTTAAGAGAAGATGGAGTACGGGTCTATGTTTCTCAGCAGATGCTCTCTCTCGAGAGATGTGTACCATACTGGAATAGGTCCTTGATACTGATTTTGAGGCGATTGCCCGGGATCGCGAGCACTCGCTCAAGGATCTTGACTGCTTGTATACTTTGCCCATCTTGCAATGCCTCCTCTAAGCATGGTAAAAGGTACACATCCGCTTCATCTCCCTGTCCGCAGAGGGACTCGAGGTAGGTAGATGCTTCAAAAGTCAGAGATAGCATGCCCAAGAGATAGAAAACACACCTCGACAGAAGTCTCCTTTTGAAAGGGCATGTTTGTACATGAGGTATAAGGTGGAAGGAGATTGTTGGCACTGGATTGGCATTTTGTCGTATATGCCCTGCAACGTGCGTATTCCCTGATTATCCAGGGCATAGTATATTAGTTTCCTATATTGCATTAGACTGAAATATACGAACGGCTCAACTAGTCACCTCAGAATTTTCCCACGGTTGTCTGGAGATATCTGGAATAACGGCTGCTCAAGGACGAAAGAGCACCATTTCTCTGCAGTCGAGACGTCGTTCGCAGTAATTTTGATGTCGATATACTTCCATATAAGCTGTGTTTCCCATGAGCATATATCCTAGTCCAAGATGAGCTCAACTTTACAATCAGAGAAGCATGAGTTGCATCTTCACTCAAAGAACCTAGGTTTTCCATGAGCCTTTTCGATGTATCCTGGAAAATATCAAGGGCATGCTCGGCTGCGACACTCGCATCAGTCAATGTCCAGACGAGGCGAATAAAAATGGATTCAATCATATCTCTTTCGGCGGGAGAAACAATTATCTCGGTAAGGAGCTGCCTTAGGGTCTCCACATAGCACTCTACACTACCATACGTCAGAATAGCCGTGAAAAGATAATATATGACTTACTCTGACTCCCTTAACTTTTGGATGTAGCGCATGAGTCTGTGATCAGTTAGAACCACCCAAAAGCGGAACTGGCTGCTCAGTACATGTTCAAATGGACATGGTTGTGCTCTAGTTTCATGAAGCAAGACTGGATGACTGAATGTTCCTTATCAATATTCCTGTTTCTCCGTATGCTAGAATCTAACACTCACCCTGTAAGTACGCTTGGCTGTCTAGAGGTTCTTCGGCACCGAGAGCCTCTAATTGTAGGATTTGCACAGCAAATTTATCTCCATGCCTCTGTTCATACGAATTAGAATATAACGCAAATGGCGTGTCAATTCTTACGGCTATCAATGATTCTAGGGCTTTTCTCAGAGACTCCTTTGATTTCATGTTGTCCACATGAAGGCAAGCCCGCACTGTTTGAATCAGAATTGTTTCTCTGTTCAATAAGTCCATGGGTGCAACGTACCAAAATCAATCATGACAAGCAGACTCTTTTCATCCAAGCTCGTGTTGGGGACTTGTGAGCAATTACTCAAATGCTCATATGCATTCAACGCTCTTCCTAGCCACCTTGCGGCTGTATGATACTCATGGGATAGTAGTGCCAGATTGCCAATTTTGTAGCAAGTGTCTAGAACGCAATTTTGATTCTTGTCTATGTGTGTTGCCGGGATCTTCGAGAATAGATGATCTGCGATGTCGGCCCTTCCTCGAGACCAAGACTAATATAGTAAACCACGTCAGTCACTTCATGAATCCCCACCCAGGGCTCATTTTTTACTAACCAGGTATGTACGAAGCATGTAGTACTCAACGGTGGCAGACGGTAACCGATGATGGTCATTCTGGGCATCTGAGTTCTCGAGATCATCTAGCCTCATGGCTATGGTCTCGATTATCCGTTGGCTCAATTCAAACTGGCTCGCTTCTATAAACAGTTATTTAGTCTGATAAGGAAGAAAATAGCCTATCAAGTACCTGCGCATGCCTTGGCCGTTTTCAAGGCTACTTCCAGGACCCGAAAGCTCCCTATCAATAGTAAGCTTTTAATGGCGTCCTCTTTGAGAGCGTTCGACTTACCTGCACCATGTTTCGAAGCGACGCTTTCAATCATCAAATAGGCCAATGCTTTCACTGCATTGATTCAGTAAACCCGTAGAGTAGAAGTTCCAGAGTCCATATGTCCATACATTTGCAAATGAGTACCACCTTACTGTCCTCAGGGAGCAACATTTCCTGCACGCACATATTCCATAGCTGAACACCTTCGTGGTCCATTTGATGACGAATGGCATGCGGGACCGCCCCCGAAGGCAAAGGGATCTCGTCGAGGAATTTATCGAGAGTGCATAATGCATCGCGGTGGAGGGTCTCATTGAAGTCATTACTTCCCGGAAGCAGAGTCTGTATATCTCTAGCAAAGCCTTAGAGCAATGAATCAAGTTAGAAGAGGTTCTTTCCGAGGTCTGGTTGTCTCTGGGATGAATGCATTACTTATAATGGCTTCCGCTTGAGAGTTGTCTGGATGCGCCGGGTCCATGGTTAAATGGGGTGGTTGGCAAATTTCTTGAGGTACTTTTGATAAATATCTATGATTAGGCAGCTTGTCAGAAGTTTCGGAAAGTGAACTCTTGTTTAAACTACGGGTTGAGGGGAAAGGGAACCGCCTAGACAAATTGATCAAACATGTTGGTCAGGTGGCAGCTAGAATCCTCAGGCAAAAAGGCAGCAAGTCAAACAAGCCTCGACAAACGGCGGTGGTATAATTATACATTTCTCTCGAAGAGTGCATGTCGGTTGAGAAATTTATCCACAATATCAACAGCTTCGCAACAGAGTCAAAGAATACGCAAGAAGCCACGACAATATCTTCTAATCCATTGGAGAGATATAAACATTTCCCAGCAATATCGTCGCGCCGATTGAATAAATAGAATCTCCGGGATCAGGTACTTCTTCGACGAGAGGGCAAGAAGTTCCCGATAATGAGTGACGGGCTAAATTTTGATCAGTATAAGTTTGCACGACACATGATTTGATGGAGCCACCTACATATTGTGATTGTCTCTTCGTATTGTGAACGAGAAGCAGCATTGGATTCCATCATTTGGTGAGTTGGAGTCGGGGTTTTTCAAAGTGCAGCTAGTAAGCATAGCTTTCTGGGAATTATCGAACGCAATC